>CM033721.1:3014629-4217571 GCA_019671005.1 Hibiscus mutabilis | reverse complement strand
CGTTCCTTCTAAATCCACTTTTAGGACTACTTACGAAACTAAATTAAAAAAATAAACAATAATAGAAATTATTATAATAATCGATATAGTTTAATTTTAATTTGATCTGACGATTAAAAGTAATTGACAGAAATATTAATTTTTAGTTACGAATGAAATTTGATTGAGATTCGAGGAGTTTAGAAAGTTTTTTTAATAAGTTTGACCTAAAAAAAAAGAATAACAAGAAGAAAGTTTGGTGACCCTTTCAATCGAAAAAAAAATCATCAAATATCAACAAAACAACAACAACAAAAAGGAGGCAATAGTCTAATAGAAAACTAAATGCTAAAATTTTTCGGTTCATTGCTATTAATTGTTAAATTAAATTAAAATTAAACTGTAAATTTTTTGATTAATTTGATCTTTCTCATTATTGAGGTTGACTGGCGATCTTTCTGTTCATTGGAAGCTTGGCCTTTACAACAATTACAAATTAAAAAATAATTTATTTTGTGGAAGAAATTTAAAACGTACTACGTCAATATTTTTTAATGATAGTGGCCGTTATAAAAACGAATAAAAATAGAGTAAATATAATGTAATTTTTAAAAGTTTGATACCTAAAATAAAAACCCTCACAAATTCAATGACCATTAGTATAGTTTATTTTATTAAAAAAGAGAAATTGCTAGTAAAAAATCATAAGAATGACGGGCTTTTGTGTTCCAAAAAGACACAATATTTCATACCAATTGTCTATTGAAAATGTTTTTCATCTAGGCTTATTTAGAGGAAATAGCGAATAAAATATATGGAAATAAACTGATAAGAAAATATTTAAGAAATTATGACATTTTTTACGCGTAAGATTCTATATATTTTTGGCTTAATCCACATTTTATTTTAAACTTTACTTGTTTTTTCAATTTGTCTTTTAAATTACGTTTTGCTCATTTTTGCTCCCAACATTTTCTGGCGTTACTCATATTGTTTTAACCGTTAAAAAAATTCATCTTAACCAATTAGAACGTGCCACGTCACCTAATTATTTTATTTTCTTAATTTTCGATTTAATATATTAAAATATTTATTAAATTAAATTTATTTTACCAAAATACCCCCACCTCTTTCCAAACCCCACGCCTCGGTCCTCTTCTCCCATCCCCTCCGTTCACCAAACTATATTTCCATCCGAATGAATTACAGTCAGAAACAAGATTGAAATTAGAATGATTCTTTTGGTAGCAAAATATTACCCTCAAGCAGGGCCTCAGAAGTATTTGTGGAGAAGGCACAAGTTCTACTAATGTTCTGCCTGCAACAAACCATTCTTCTAGCTCTATAGACTTTACTGGAAAATCCCTTTCCATGATTCTTCACCGAGTGCCTTTCAATCAAAGCATTGGAAGACGAGCTAACAACAACCAAATCAAGCACTCTTGTTTCAAATCAAGATTATGACATGTCATTGACATCATTTTTGACACCAAAAAAAGCAAAAATGCCAAGCTTCACTCTTTATAACAAAAATCCAGAAATAAAGACTCAATCTTTTTGTCAGTTCCCCATAAAACAATCACCAAAATGAAGAAGAAAAGATGAAACGAAAACTGAGTGTTCAACTAGAGCGTCCATCGTTTTCTGCATACTCACAGTCTTCATCGTCATTAAATCCTCATCCATCAATTACTCCTTGTGGCCATTGCTGTAAACACCTATTCCTTACAACACACACCCTTAAACCGAACTGTCATCCATCGACACTGCCTCCACCAAAGAAACCCATCGACACACCCATCAGCTGTTGAGTCGATGCTGCCATGTCCGAGTCCGACATTGTTTTGGCAAAATCAGTGCTTGGTTTCCTCTGATGTTGATTTGGTGAACGGAGGGGATGGGGAAGAAGACGGGGGTATTTGTATAAATTTAGGGTATGGTTTAATATATTTATTTTATTTTAAAATTTAAAAACAAATAAAAAAATGACGTGGCACGTTTTGATTGGTCAATACAAATTTTTTTTAACGGTATTAATTTTTTTGAGTGAAATGAATAATAGTAAAACGTTTAGGGGGTAAAAATGAGCAAAACTTAATTTAAGGGGCAAGTTAAAAAAACAAGTAAAATTTAAAGGAAAAAAGTGTTTTAAGCATATACTTTTAGATTTATTCAATTTAATCCATGTCGCTAGTTTAGTTAAATATAGAATCTCAAAGTCGTTGATAGTTGCCGGCAAGTTTCGAAAGTCAAATGATTGTCTTAATTTCACACAAGGGAAAAATTAGTACATTTTAAAGAACAATGCTTATGGTCCCCATAAAGAAAATACTTCTTTGTTATTAAGGATCGTTATTTTTTAATATATTTCTTTTATATATACATTTTTTAATTTCGTTTAATTGATGTTTGTAATTAGAGAATTAGAATAGACTCGATTAAATGAATTAATCTACCGTTTTAATTAGAGGAACAAACGGACTTTATCTGAGAATTAGAAATAATTACTGGCATTTTCTTAAGAAACAAAAGTGGGATTTAGGGTATTTTTGTCATAAAATGGCATTTAAACCACCCATGAGTTTGTTTGACTGACTTCAGTTTTAAGTTTAATTTTAATTGCAATAATTAATGGGTCCCCATTGTTTTGATGGGGAAACATCTATGCTTTTAATACTGGTGACAGGTATATGTTCTGAGCGACACGTAACCATACTAATAAGTTAATAGCTTTTAATATTCATTACATGATTATTAATTAATATAATTGATATAAAATATTATTATAGATCATAATTAATTTTATTTATTACAAAAGAGGTACATAAGTTGATTAATGATGTTAATGTTAAACGATTCGTTAATTAGTTAAGTGGTAAAAAATATTTATATTGTTTCATTTAATAAAAATTTAAATTATAATATTTGTCATGAAAAATGTAATTATTTCTACTTAATAAAGAACAATGTTAATGTTAGATGTATTCTGTATTGACTATTAAATGAAACGAGTGTAGCTTCTTAAGAAGTTAGCCTTGTTAAGTTTCTGTTGTGCTACATCGTTTTGATGGTTAGAGTCGAGTAAAAAGAGTCGGTTAAAAAAATGAGTTAATAAAATTGATGAATTTTATTTTGCGATTTTATTTTTATTTAAAAAAATTTTCGAGTTGAATCAAATTTATAGAATCTAAGTCGAGTTTTTCGAGTTTATTTTCAAATTTAATTATAATATTTATGATACAGAAGATTTATTTTGACATCCAAACTTTATAATTTGATTTTTGTTTTTATCTCGATCCCCCAATATGAAATTCTTGACATGGATATGTGAAAAATATGAAAATATCTAGCAACATAGGAATCAACCTTTGAAAAATAAGCAACCCAGTTCAAGTGTCATAACATATACAAGTTGGGCACAAGACTTCTAGGACATAAAGTTCAGCTACAGCTACAATCATGTTTGGATTAATACATACAGTTGCTAACCACACCAGTGGCTTAACTAGAAGCCCCTCGTATTGCCATGTCATAATCGCCACTCCGTTGTCGAGACAAAAATGTTGATCTAACCAGATTTGAAGAGCAAAACTGCTTTCTGATCTAAATAGAAAAAAACAAAGTGGTTCGTCTCGTGTGTTACGCATGAACCTGCATCAAAATCAAAGGAAACCAATATAAAACCCCAAAGGATTAATCGAACTAAGTTGTCTCTGCTATGAGGCAGACTGCACCGAGGATTACAAATGTCTGATTATAGCATGCAATCCGCAGAACCGGGAACGAGCAGGCAACATGCTCGAAGAGAACATGATAAATCACAGTGATTTGTTGTCCATAGAACATATCGGCATAATCGTATACAATGAAGTGTGCCAACATAGATTGCATTCTAGCAAAGACAAAGCTATACTTGAATTATGCCACTATGATTAGCTAAGCAAAGAACATGTCCACATAAAAAGAATGTGATGAAGAGGATTAAAGCAGATATGGATCTACTTGAGTTTGTTACTAATATAGTATAGTTACATGCTCATTATGTATATAATACACGATCCACTTATATAACGAGCACCGTCCCCTTTCTTGAGTCTAGACTTTTAGGGTTGAGACCTCGAAACCGAACAAGTAAAATCACCATTATAACCATGTTTTGAGCAGATATCAAACATGTAATTAAGCGCATTGCTTAACTATGTTGGCTGGTCTGACTAAATCCTGGCATAGCCAATGGCCAAACTTACACCCTTATGAAACCCCTTCTATGAAGTCAAGTAAGTGAAATATAAAAACCGGATACAATTCCGGTAAACCGGCGCTCCTAAGCCACAATCCTAAGTTAGAGACAATTTCATCATTCATCAAAAGCAATCAATACGGTAGAAGTATTTGTTAATCTTAAGTCTTAACCCATAAATTCACACAATTGAGGAACAGTTCCATTACTCAGCCAAACCAGAAGGCATAAACTTAAGACAATCCAATCTAACATGAAATCAACTGTAAAAACAACAGCATTACTTGCAAGAAACAAATTTGTAGAAAATATTTTCCATGAAAATTGAACTTAATGATACCAGAACGAGTAAAGCATATACAAATAGAATCTAAATGGAAATTTGGGTTGCCAAAATTGCGACCGACAATGCAATGCCAAGTGGGTCCATGACTGATATCGAATTCTTTCTTAATGTATTCTGCCACATCTTTCTCTACATTGTTCTTCTCAAATGCCTAGTCAAAAACCCCAGAAAGTTAACAAATTTACAGTGTTTAATAATAAATAAAGATCAAGCGATGAAACCCAGGAAGCGAATCGAGTTAGAAAAAATGGAATCTTGAAAGGAAGAGGGGGGAAAAGGAGCTAACGGAAATGGCTATATTGACGGCCTCTTTTTGCATGTTGTCTTTCATGTCGGCGCTTTTCATGGTGATTTTCTTGGGTGGTGAAGTGATCGACTCTGCAGTAAGCGCCGGAGAAGGCATCGTTTCGTCGTTTTTCTGCTGTTTCACCGTCAGAGCTCCGGTGGTGCTTCTCTTTGCTCCTTCAGCGCTCATTTTTAATTTTCAGATTTTCTTTTAAGGTTCTTTGTTTCGATTTGCGGAGCCAAAAGAAATAATACCCTCACTTTCCACTGTCTTTCAGTTTCCAAGTGTAAAGAAAAAACAAACGAAAATTTATTCCAACTATAGAGTTGGTTTAATGACTACATTGGCCCTTAAAATATGCACTTTTTATTGAATTAGCTTTGTTAAGATGTTTTATCTTTTAAATTTTAAGACGCGACCTTAATGTTTTTACGTTAATTTTCGTTAGAAAAAAATCTAGATCAATCAGAACGTGTCATATGTCACTAATAAATAAAAAAAATTACCTGACTAATTTATAGGGGTAAATTGCACGCTAAGTTTGTAAAATATTTTTTTAATTCAGTCCTGAAAATCTTTATTTAACTCGAAATTGACCTAAATTTCTATCTATTTTTTTATATATTAGTCCAATATTTTTAATACCTGATATTTTAATTTAATTTTGTCATCAAAATCTTTATTTAACCCCTATTACTTTATAATTTTTATAATTTAATCCAAAATTTCAAATATTATTATATTTTTTAATTTAGTCCTAAAAATATATATTTAACCCGAAACTGACCCCTATTTTTTATAATTTGATTTAATATTTTAAATATAATTATATGTTTTCAATTAGGGGTTGAGGATTTTTGTTGGACTTAATTTGGTGGTTGATTTTCTCTTTTTTGCGTATTTTTTCTTGCATGGCTGGATAAAATTAGATGACTACAATCAACTTCTTTTGCTTAAATCAGGCTTTTGTATGATTTAATATTTCAGTTCATTAACCAAGCATTTTCTTCTTCCTATCTTGTTTCTCTTGAATAGACATCAAAGCCCGTTAAAGGTGAAGAAGCTCTTGAATAGACATGATTGATGTTCACGGCACTTCGATTAATTGATATATTTTTCGATGTACTTTATCTGCTCGAAGATCAAATTTGTGTCTTACAACGTATCAGTGATAGAAATGGATTGTTGGAGCTCATTTCTTTAGGTATTATATCTGCTGCAATTCTTACTGTTCGTTTGCTAGCTTCTATTGGCATATCTTTCTGATGCAGTCCGGCTCATGTCATGCTACCATTGATTGGGTGTTCATGGTTAACTAAAATACTACAACGGTTAATTAATTTGTAAGTTATATTCTTAGTATAATTTGATGATAATGTCTAAAGATAGTGTGTTCTAAATACACTAAGAACCAAATTTATAAGTTAACTGTTGTAGTATTTTAGCTAATCATGATTACCCCTAACCGAAACCAATCAAACATCTCCCCAAATAATATAAACAAGACTCCAATTGTTGTAGGCAATTGCACAGGTTTTGCTGTAGACGGAATGTTCTTCCCTTATACGCAAGCAGGACTTGTCCTTGTTGAACGGAGAACTGGTGTTTATCGGATTGACCGAGTAATTATCAAGTTTGGAATGCGCTCATGTCTCGCTAGACCAACGAATTGTTTTCAATATCTCGAATAGTATACGAATTTCATGGGACTCTTTGCTGTAATCCTTTCGAACAGCAAAAAGTATTATACAATCCAATGGAACTCCACCTCAAGGTATGAGCTACTCTAACATATTATTTAAATCCTTTATTTTCGGTGTCTGGTCTACCTAATCCAAGTGACCAATATTTTCAAAATGAGGGATACGTCAAACGATTTGAATTTTAAAAAGTCGCTACACTTTCATTCTGAGAGAACCAACATCCTATTAAAGAGACTACACCGAACTTAAGCCAACGGCCAGGGGCGGAACTAAAAATTTATAAAGGGACCAAAATAAAATTAAAAAAAACTAGAAATTTATAAAGGGGCTAAAATGAAATTAAAAATTTTGAGGGTCATACTAAGATTTTACAAACTTTGAAGGGACTATAAAAGTAATTTTACCTTTTTTTCTAAAAAACTATTCTATATCTAATGAAAAAAAAGTTGAAAAAAAAATTGACAGGGACCAAACCCCCTTAAACTCCCTATGTTCCACCCCTACCAACGGCCACCATCAGAACTACCATCGGACCGTCGCCTTCGATCCTTGTTCACTATACCGGTGAACAATGTATATATATAGATATATAAAAAAAAGTCTTTACCACAATTTCACCGGCTTTCACTTTTGTCATCAATCAATTCGCAGCACTAAAACTTGCTTGGATATCAATAATAAAAGGTGCTTGTTGCAGCAATCTATCAATAATAATGAAGAAATTATTAAGACTAGAGGAGCCTTGAAAGTTTGTCGTGAAGGAAACATTACTGCAACAGCGGTCCCGATTGATGCTGTACTCATCTGTCTTTCTAAAATGTTGTTTTCATGGAAGCTGTGCCGGTGGGCTCTGCTTTTTGGAAATGAAATAAAAGACAAGATGTGTAACACCTCAAAACCGGGTTTAGTAAGAATTTAATTCCGGTAAATGAAAATTTTACATCGAAAAGTTAAAATTATAGAGTTGATCTTTGACTAAGTAGTCAATTATTGATTTGTTGAACCCTAATTAAGTATTGATTTGACTTGAGGATTCCATTGTAAACTTGGGTGCATGCTTTAGTAACTAAATTGAGAAAAATGAAAACTAGGTGACAAAAATATAGAGATTGAATAGTTGAGGGACTAACCTTGTGATTAGCTTTCTCTCATGATTAATCATCTCATACGTGTTTGTTTGGGATGAAGTAGCTTCACCCAAAGGAAAGCTTACTATTAATAATAATAAAAAAGGGAAGAAAAAAAACTTGTCGGGTAAACTCTAAGCAAGCACCTCTCCATCTTCATCTTCATCCTCATCTTTTCTCAAGCAAGCACTTTTATTGGAGAATTGTTTAAGCTTTGCTTTCCTTCGAATTCTTAATCCTATAGTATTGCTATCGATCGGGTTAGCAAAAACCCTTCATTGATTTATTGATTCCAAGACAAAACCATGTTTAATTTCAACTCCCTGAATCAAGGAACCTTAGAAATTCTCTAGAGATATTATAGTTTATTGGTTATCTTTTTCATAGCTATTGAGTTGCTATGAATTCATTATCGACATTGAAATCCTTGTAATTCCTATTTCTTTGTAGCTCAAGCAAATCAAGGCGAAGAACCATCAAATCTTTTCAATTCCACCAAGCTCAAGAATAAAGGAGTTGTCATCAGAAAATCTTAAAAGCCTCGGAATTATTGGTGAGTGTAGTCAGAGTCAAGGGATTGGCTAGGTGCCTTTCCCGAGTCAATTTGATATTGAATCATTGCATCATCATCATTGATCAAGGTATGTTGCATTGAAACCTCACGGGAGGTGCTATCGGTAAGATTTGGTAAGCTTATTACATTGCCAAGTTGATTATTGAATCTTTATACGATCATTGATATCATTAAAGCATTGAAAAAGGTTATATTGAACATGCCATATAATTATTGTCATTGTTACTGTATTATTTTTGCTACTGTTATTATTATTGCTATTGTCATTGACATTGGTAAGTATTGAATCTTTGGATACAAATGGACATGGGATACAATTGGCATGCTATGAATTCATGAGCTCATTGGTATGGAGTGAACTACGGTCCTTGAGCTAAGGCTCTATATGGCGATGTTGGCAGCATGTGATTGTGTTGGTCTTATTGGCGATGTTGGAGGATATTAACCATTCATTGTTGGCGATGTTGGTTGGGAATTCGCATATCCATATTACATGTCGATCCAAGGAAAATAAGTGAATAAGTATTGCAAGTATTGTTAAAATGTGATTTGAGATACATTTACATTGATACATATGTCATTACTTTCATTGATGCTCATGTTATTGTTTTTGACTACCTTATTAGGCTAAGTAAGCCTAATGCATCTCATTTCCATGCAGTTTCAGGTTAAAAGTCGGTCGGAACAAGGATCGGAGTGAGAAGCATTCTGAAGCAAGTCACACCATCTATATGTAAAATTAACCTAGCTTTTGAACTCCTAGAATGGTGAAACAGGGCTTAGATATGTTAGTTTAGCCTCATTTTGCGTGTAAATTATGCACACTATTTTGATAGAGATAAGTCCTTAAATATAGTAAGGTGAAGTTGCTAAAAAGTGGTTAAAATGCATATCTGGCCTAAATCAGGGAAAATGATGTAAATGGATTCGGACTGTTCTAAAACTTTGCATGTTATTAGAAATGGCTATTATAAAATTCCTGGTAAAGTTTTACTGAAATTTGGACATCATTTAGATGGTTAAAATGGGATTAAATCAGATAAAACCTGTCATTACAGGTCAGGGCGTACCGATACGGGTGATGGCGTATCGGTACGGTATTGCATATTTGCACTAGGTCAATGTTGGTCAAAGGGGGTGTATCCATATTGCACAGTGCGTATCGGTACGGATTTTGGTCACTGAAATCGGTTTGCAAAAATTGCATTGATATGGCCTTAGAGCGTATCGAAATGAGTCAACCTAGTCAACCCGTACCGGTACGGTCCCCATCCGTATCAATACGAGTTGTGAATATTGAAATCTGAAAATTGTAAAATATGCATTGCGTATCGATACAGGTAGACACCGTATTGATACAGGTTCATCGGTTCTTAACATGGTAGGCGTACCGAAACGCATAGGACGTACCGGTACGAAAAAGCATTACTAGAATAATTGAATATGAACATTAAGCATAGCGTATCGATACGGCCAAGAGCGCTTCGGTACGACGCCTGTTATTTTTGTTATAAATGTGAAAAATGAACTCTTAGGCTTTTACAGAATGGTCACTGAATTTTATGAAGGCCAATTGAATGAATAAATAGACTCTCAATGCACTGAAACTTGACCTGGGTTATTATTTTACATGGAATTTCGCTGTGATATGATTAATTTCAGTTAAGGAAGTTTTACATTTTAGTCCTTAAATGTCCAAAGGTCAAATTGGACTGATGAATGACAATGGATTAAGTTAAAAATTTATCCACAACCTCGTGACATTGCATGGGGTCATTGTATGAAAAGAATTGTTTTGGATCAAAGAAAACCACCGAAATTGCTGAATTTATCACTGCATTGATCATCAGTAACTTGTTTCGACCCGATTCTCGACCAGGCCGGGAATAGAGTGTTGCAAGATGTCTGTTCATCAGGCAAGTTACGTGGTTAGATCTGCTTCTATTTTTCACCATTTTGGTTGTATGGCTAAAACTATAGACTTTGTATTGTTTTCCTATTTTATATCATGTCATAATTAGGAGTAAAGTTTTACTACTACAAAATTGCTCCAACCCTAATCAAATTTCAACCTGAAGATTCGAGTTAAAATATGAGATGTTTAGGTATAGAAAAAATATGTTGACTAGTGGGTGGGGATTTTAAGAGCTAACCGGGATCATGAAACTGGACAAGTGGGTGAACATGTGACCCACATTTCCCACATAAAACAAGAAACGTCACCATTTCGGTCCACACCAACATGCATATCTGATGAAATATTTTTTAAGCTTTTATAGGGGGAAAATTTGTAACCAAACAATTATTTAAAGCACGTGACAAAATCTGTGAATAAAAAAAAGATAGATTTTCTTACAATAAAATATTGAATACAAATAAGAAAAATAGTTTTTTAAAAGTATAAGTACTTCAGTCTCCCTGTAAAAGCTTCCTCATCTTTCATCACTGAATCTTCTTTTTCTCTAAAAATGGAAGGGTTGAGTTTCATTGTGGGTGTTATAGGTAAACTTCACCAAAATAAAAACAAAAATTCCTTCTTGTCTTCCCATATATAGTTTCTCCGACAACTTATCCATATGTTGTTGTTGTTCATGCAGGCAATGTTATCTCAGTTATGGTTTTTCTTTCTCCAATGTAAGATCCAAAAATCTCACAAATCTTTTTTTTTTCTTTGCATTGATTTATTCGTCTCTTTTTTATTTTTGAAGAGGGACTTTTTGGAGGATAATAAAGCATGGATCAACTGAGGATTTTGAGAGTATTCCTTACGTTTGCACATTGTTGAATTCGAGCTTATGGACTTACTATGGAATCACTAAGCCCGGAGCATACCTTGTTGCCACGGTTAATGGCTTTGGCATCCTGGCTGAAGCTGTCTATGTTGTTTTATTCCTCATATATGCACCAAGAAAGATGAGGGTACATAATAATATATATTCTATAGAGAATGAATTGCAGATCGCATGAATCAACTGAATTAAGTCTCGATTTCGGGAGTGATATATGAATGAATTTGCAGGTGAAGACTTGGATTATGGTAGGGATATTGGATGTGGGATTCCTAGCAGCAGCCGTGTTGGTGACTCGTTTAGCGTTGGAAGGAGAAACTCGAATCGATGCGATAGGGTTCATGTGTGCCGGCCTCAACATCATCATGTATGGCTCCCCTTTAGCTGCCATGGTAAGAATATACAATAATGAAAGATTAATTCTTTGCTTGTTTTTTTTTTCTTTCTCTTTTACAGTTTTGTGAGCTCTTAGTAAAGAAATTCTAACTATAGGGGTTAAACTTTCAACAATCTTAAAGGCCATTCTTTTAAGAAAAGAAATTATGGTAGTACAAAATTAGATGAATAATTATGTACAAAATTGTCTGTGCGACGTTGCTTGCATTTGCTCCTCATGTTTTAGGGTCATGGGGACCCATTTGCAATAAGTGTTAGGTTAGCTTTCTTTTCCTCTACGTTCTTTTTTCTAATTTTCATTTCTATTTTTAGGTGGTACTTCAAAAAATATTAAGAATTTGAATAAAAAATTATGTCTTTTTTGTGTCTCCTTATACTTATATGTTCCATTAATGACTTCATATCACGTGTATTAATGATTATTTTTTATTATTTTAATAATTATTTTTGTTTTATTGATAATGCATGTAACATAAAATAATTGGTAGGGCACATAAAAGGGACTAACGCATTCTATTAGAAGAAAACAAAAAATATCACTAAATATATGAGGAATAAAAAGCTATTTTGATGATCAAAAAAATTTAAATAGGGGGACAAAGCTAATTCGGTGATTAAACTATATAAATTTGTTTATCTTTATCGCTTCTCTTGTTATCGTCTTTGAATGAATTATATATACAGGGAAAAATATTTCATGGCCGTAGAAACAAAAAGTTTCAATAAGTGCTCTAGTTTTAAGGTTTATGAATTTAATTTAGGGTTAAAAGTTTAAGGATTTAGGTTTAAGGGTTTAGAATTTAAGGGTTGTGGTTAAAATTTAGGATTTAGAGATTAAGGTTGAATTTTAGGTAATATCGTTAGGGATTTAAGTTTTAACCTATAAATCTTAAATTTTAATCATAAATTCTAAATTCTAACAACAACCTTAATTTCTAAACTATAAACCTAAACGCCTAAACTTTTAATTTTAAATTAAAATTTTAAATCTTTAAATTAAAACGTTTGTGAAATTTTTTGTTTTCACCTGCAGTGTACCCGCATCTTTTTATATAAACTATTGTACAATCGTTTCAGAAAACAGTGGTGACAAGCAAGAGCGTAGAGTACATGCCATTTTTCCTGTCGTTTTTTCTGTTCTTGAATGGAGGAATTTGGGCTTTCTATGCATTCCTGGAGCAAGATATTTTCCTTGGGGTAATTTGTCTCTTCCTTTTTATGTTTAATTAATTAAGAAAAAAATGATTAATTTTGGATTTAAATTTTTTAAATGAAAATGATGTAACTTGCATACTAAAACGTATGTAAATATAATATTTATAATTATTTTATTTGCATATATAATTATATTAAAATTTTAAATGATATAATATAAAATATTTTTTATTTTCATAAATTATCTATTAAATGAATTTCAAATCAAGTTTTATTTTTATTTAGGTAAAAAGTATAGAATTTCTAGAATCAATTTATTTTTACATTTACTTTGGGTGTTTAATTGATTATAGGTACCAAATGGGATTGGTTTTCTACTTGGAACAGCACAACTGATTCTTTATGCCATTTATAGCAATGCAAGGCCATCAAACAACAGCATTTCACAAGGATTATTGGAACAAGGCTTGCCAAAGTAGTCCCAAAGAACGGGGGAAACTCAACACAATATTCCTTAAATTTTTCCGATCACTACTTGCGTATCGGGATTCTATTTTATCGACAAACCGACCACCGGTCACATTGTTCTGGTACTCTCACCAGAAGTTTGGGAATACAAAAATGTTATTCGACTACTCGGTACTGCCATTATCGTTGCTTTCTGCTTTGTGTTAGCAAATGAACAATCTTTCTACACATGAATTGGATTTTTTTATGAGAGAAAAAGTTGATATTATGATGCCAAATTAATTGTAGTGTATTTTTTTTCTTGTTTTCTATTAAAGGTCTTTTTTATCGAATTTGAAACACCATTTAAGGCAGTTTCTAGTGCTTATTTGATTTGAAAATTTTCAAATAAGGGCTCGTTTGACCCATGATTCAAACCGATGGCTTATTTGATTTTTTTTGGTACAATAGAGGGGCCTATTTTGTATATAAGCCTAAAAAGAGAGGTAAAGTGTTACACTTATATAAAAAAGAAGGCTTATATATAAAATAAGCTCTTCTAGTTATACCAAAAAATCAAGTAAGGCTCTAGTTTAAATACGAATAAAATAAACTTATTTAAAAAAAATCATGTAAAACTCTAGTTTGAATACAGATAAAAATGAACTCTTATTTAAAAGATCCCGATTAAATAAGCCCTTGAAATTTTCTTACACTTTGAAAATACTTTTTTTGGGTTATTCAAATAAGGTATCATCTGATTCATGATTCAAATATGGGACTCACTTGATTTTTTGGTACAACTAGAAAGGTCTGTTTTATATATAAGCCAAGAAAGTGTACCTATATGCTAATATTTATTATAAAACTAGTATTCATAAAAAAGGTTTTAAATCACATACACTTTTATTTACATCACAAACTTTTAATTTAATGAAATTACATTATTAAACTTTAATTATTAATAAACTAAGTAACTTATACTAACATCGTTAAATAATTCTAACAAAAAAATTGAAATTCACAATAATAAATAGTTGAGTTATCTATATCTATGTTATCTTCAAATGTCTGACTAGATTTGATACCACAAGTTAAACGTACACCAATATAAAAGTACTAAATTACCTTATTTAAGGATATGCAGTGAATATTAAGGACATATTTAGTTAGTGAGTAACTACAATGGCTTATTTAAATATGCCATTGTAGGGACGAAAACTATTAAGGGATGAACACTAAACTTTCAAATTCAATATAACAAAGGGACGAAAATTAGGGGTGTTCGTTTTCGGATATCCTAATATTCAAGATATTGGATATTCAGATCAGATATTTGGATATTCGGTTGTCCAAATATATAATTTAATTTAAGTATTATTTTTTAGATTTGACGGTCGTATTTATAAAAATTTCGGAATTTCAAATATAACATGCAACAAATTTTTAAATATAATAAGATTCGCATCTATAAAAATTTTGATTTTTCGAATTTTCGAATTTTCGGATATAATAAGCATCAAATTGTTAAATATAACAAAATTAATATTAATGAAATTTTGGATTTTCAAATAATCCGCAACTTAAAATATTACGATCCATATCCGATTCGAAAAATTAAAACTTTGAAAATAAAAATCGGATCGGTCAAATCAAATCGAATATTTTGCGCACCCTTAACGAAAACTACAGCTTAATTGAACAAATTAACGAGCTATCATGTATGATTGGAATCCAACATGAAATTAGGTAGAACTCAAAAGGTTTGTGGGTCAAGTCCGATAACATTTCATTGGGCTTAGGTTTAGGCTTAGGCAAAGTAGGCCTAAGAAACAAGTCACCGACTCATCTACAGTGAGTCTGGTCATTAAGCCCATGAAACTCGGTGCAAACACACCAAGATCCCCCAAATTTTTTCCTTTTTGAGTAGTGTCGGTTCAAAGTTCAAACCTTAAATCTAGTTGTGTTTAAGTAACAATACTTTGATTAAACAAATATTTATAACATTGTTCATTAGAAATGGACAATTTTATGGTGCTTTACTGTCGTTGCCCGTCTGTCCATGCAAATAAAGAAAATGGAGTTTGCATTTAATAACAAGGACGTGCATTAAATTTGTGCCCTAAAAGCATGAATGTTTCACCTCTTTTCACTTATATTAGAAATCCCTAAATTAATTGTTGTCCTCATATGAATGTTAATATTAATTAGTAGGACACCTGTCTTAAACCCTAAGCAAATCTGGCACAAAATCTAATATTC
The DNA here is from genome assembly GCA_019671005.1 of Hibiscus mutabilis. Lineage (NCBI taxonomy): Eukaryota > Viridiplantae > Streptophyta > Magnoliopsida > Malvales > Malvaceae > Hibiscus > Hibiscus mutabilis. The sequence goes on along the minus strand of CM033721.1, from coordinate 4,202,267 downwards.
TATATCAAACAGATCTATGAAATTTCTTAACAATCAATGATTCAACACTCTATTCCTTTTTCACTACTCCATCCATACCCCAAGCACTTTCCATATATATATATGGAAGAGAGAAGATCATCTTATACTATGTAAAATTTGAAAGTTTTATATTTTTAGAATCGTTGGATGAAGTTAAATAGATGGATAAAATTAACAGTAAAATATTTGAAGATTATCACTTGGAAAAAAATATAAGGACATAATCTTAGTCATTTATTATCATAATCCAACAGTCCAAAAATGTGTAAATATATATAGGGTTAGGAACTAGGATCCACTTACATAGAATGTAAAACTTTTAGTTTTACACGTTTTTCAAATCATTGGATGGGGGAAATGGATGGTTGAGATTAACTCCTTACTTTTTTCCTAAGTGGTAATCTTCACATATCATACTGTTAAATCTCATCCATCTATATCACGCATCCAACGATTCAAAAAACGCGTAAAACTTAAAACTTTTACACTAAGAGTAAAAAACGTGTAAAAATATCCTACTCATATATATTACAATTAGCAGATAGCGGATTACATTAGTTAATTTGACCAGTGGATTGCATTAGTTGATTGTATACAAGTGTTTGGTAAAATTAACTAATAGTTGATAGTTGCTTGTTTATTTGGATAAGCAAAATGACATATAAAAACATGATTATATTCGATACTTGTTTGAATAATTTATTAGTCACTAAAATTTTGTATCTATTAATATTAATTAGATTATGAAAATTATTTTTAATATCATTATTAAGCATATATAAAAAATATAAATTAATTTATTATTTGTAAAATTATCTTTTTAATATAGTTTTAATAATTATTAATTTTAGCCATATATATTAATTTCTTATTTATGAAATTATATTTTAAATATAATTTTATTAATTATTAAATTTAGATGTATATATTAATTTATTATTTATGAAATTATCCTTTTAATTTTATTATTTATTCAAATTTATGTTATTTAAAGAATTTTTTATAATTGTCAAGGATAAAATTGTCTTTACAATTTTTTATTCAAAACTCGAATTTAAATTAGGAGCTTTTCAAATTGAGAGGTTTCACCCAATCCGTTATTATAATCATCTATTTGTCAAACATTTGCCAAACATCTAAGCAGATTTGATTGGTCAAACTTTTAATTTTGACTCAAAAAGTTGTTTACCCAACAACCCCTATACTTTTATTTTATTTAATTTCAGCATTATTTTAAGTGAAGATTTGTTGTCTCGGTTTCATGCTTCAGTTCCTGGCCAGCAATTGTTGCTAAGCTTGAAAGCGATCATAGAGGAAAAGCTAAGCTACTTTTGTGTTGCTCTTTATCATCCTTAATTTTAGTATCAAGAATTTTCATAAAAGAGTCAATCATATGAATCCAAAATGGCTTATACTCAAATTGGCACAATTATTTTTGACACGAACTCGATATGACCAAACAAGTAACTTAAAATAATTTGAATCTAGAGTGATTTATCATTTGAAAGGATCCATACCCGAGATGATCTAACATAAAAAACTTTAAGAACAATGTAAACCCATATGATTTAAAAATTTTATAATTTAAATTGACTCAATTACAATTGATTTGGTCTAAACCCAACTAGACCCGTCCAACCGGCAATAAATGATAAATAGAAGTAGCAAAGGGAGGAGGGATATATGAATTCAAAGGAGAAAGAACAAAGAGATGAAAGTGTTAGGATGGTAAGGAAATGATATTATATAATTAATTTCATCATAAATAGACGATGAAGTAAAATCCAGAGATGGAGACTACTCATTATATGAGTTGGCCACCTTTCAAACTCAACCACGTGGCAATGCAAATAGGGACGAGCTCCCTTGGGGCTAAGTGGCCCAGCCCTCTATAAAATTAATATATTCGATCGATTTTGATCTAATTATTATTTGGCTACTGTAAAAATAAATATTCAAATTAAAAAATACAAGTGTTTATTAAATATATGATCAAGTATAGATTTAACAAAAAATAATAAGCCTGCATTATCAATTTTTTTGGGTGTAATATGAATTTAAGTCTTTATAAATTTAAATATTCGAAAAATTAGGCATTGCCCCATAAATTTTAAGTTTTGAATACTTAATAAACCCTTGTATTTTTTAAATTCAATATTTCGGCCCCTGTAAATGTTCAATCTTGGTTCCGTCCCTGAATGCAAATAAATAAATATGTATGTGTCATGGGTGTGTTATGCATGATGCGTTGAAACATGCTTGGAACTTAGAGTACCGTATGCGGGGACGAAGGTAGGATTTGGAGTTAGGGAGCCGAACTATAAATATTTCAAAGTGTGGACAAATTTATAAATAAATTAATTTTTAAAAAAATTTAAATAAAAAACAAAAGTAAAAAAAAAAATCATTGGAAGTGGGGCACCACATAGTTCCGTCACTAACCGTAAGGTTGAGATTAAACCGGATAATTTGGAGGCGTTGAAAGTTTTGCGCAACTCCTCGAATGCGCTGGAGTGTACAGATCTTGTCGAGCCTATCCGTGAGTTGTTGTCACGGAATCGAAAAACAATGATACGCCATATTCGGCGTGAGATCAATGGTGTTGCTGATAAGCTAGCTACAATGGCTCGGGGAATGCGGATTGGGGAGATTTACTATGACCGGCCGCCAATTGGAGTTGTGGATCTCTTGTGAGACCCGCATACAAAGCTAGAGGTGGCAAATTGATCAGAGACCCGATACTCGAACTGATTTTACTTGATTCGAGATTTGATATCAATTTGAACAGTTTGATTCGAATTTAATTCGAAACAGTATGATTCGAATTTAATTCGAAACAAATCGAATCGAATTAAAACTGACCTAATTTTTAGTTGAACCGATATGAACACGATCCAATTTTTCAACCGAACATAACAGACCCGAATTGATTTTTAACCGAACCGAGTAGACCCAAACCGAAGGCAACCCGAAATAAAAAAAAAGATATTGAGAAAATATTGAAAGATTTGACGTGAATCGCCGCACAACTCACCAAAAAGTCAAATATATTGGCTTTAAAAAGCCATATATGGGTTTAAAAAACTGATCCGGCCTGAAAACCTGATTGAAACATATTAATCTCCTATTGAACCGATCTTGACCCGACCCGAAATCAACAGACCCGAAAATCAATTGAACCGATGTGACCTGATCCGGACTGATACCTGACCCGAATTAAAATCGAACCAGACCAGATTTGACCCGAACTGAACCAAAACTAAATGTGGTCAAAACCGAACTTGACCCAAATCGAAATGACCCGAACAAAACCCGATCCGAATGACTCGTTTGCTACCTCTATACAAAGCTAGTCTTTTTTTACCTTTTGTATTACCGAATTTTTTTTTCTATTTTTCACATCAGTATTTTTTTGACCAAGCTTTTATTTCTGTAACTTAAAAATTGTAATTATTTTATTTTTATTATTTTATTTTTTAAGCCTGTAAACGAATCAAACGAACACGAACGATGGTATGTACATATTCGTTTGTTTAATTTTAACCGAATAAATGAACGAACACGAACAACTAAATGAACATAATTTTGTTCGTGTTCGTTTGTTAAAACAATAAACGAACACAAACGAATGCGAACGAACGTTGAGTATTGTTTAATTTTTTCTTAAAAATTTTGAAGTCTCGTACATTGAGTATTTGTTTTTTTTCCTTTTTATGTCATATTTTTAATATATGTTTTTAAAATTTTTAAATATAATACTTTTTGTAATGAAAAATAATAAATATAAATTGACATATGTGAATAAATCTAAACGAACATAAATGAACGGATTATCGAACGTTCACGAACATAAATGAACGAACAAGCCTCTTGTTCGTGTTTGTTCGTTTAATTAAGCGAAAAAAAATCTTGTTTATGTTCGTTCATTTAATAAATAAACGAATATAAACGAATTTCCCGTCGAACAGTTCGCTAAACATTTCGTTCGTTTACAACCCTATTTTTATGATGATTTGACATAATCTTACAATGTCGCATCACTCGTCTTAACATCAAATACAAATGTGGAAAAAATAGACAAATTCAAGTATGTGAAAAAAAGTAAAAAGTTCATGTACTGATGTGAAAATGTGAAAAAGTATATAGAGATTGAAATGTAAATCATTCCTTTAATAAATGCAAAAATTCAACCTTGTTTTATATATTTTCTTTTATATTTTTTTAATTCGAGATATATGATGTCCTCTATCAATATTATCTCTAAAGCTTACATGTAAGTTTTCCTTTTGAGAATACACTATATTTTACCATAATATTCAACACTTTTTTCTTTAACATGTCAACTAAATTTTATTAAAAATTAAAATAGAAAAATAATTCAAAAGAAATGAAATAATACCAAAAAATAAAAACACAATAAAATTAAATTAAAAAAATTAAGAAAACGAAATATCTGACTAGCAAAAATCTCTATTAGACTGCAAAATAATAATAGGGATGAAATACCAGAGAAATAAAATTAGAGAGCGAGACTTTTTGTCTCTATTCACCTACACGCTTCAAGATTGAAGTAGGAGTGACGAACAAAACTAATAATCTTGAAGGTTGTTTCATAAAATAGATTTGACTGCATTAGAAAACGAACCAAGCAATGGATCAAACTACTGAAGACTACCGACAATCAGCAAATCAGAGCTGAATATTGTAAAAAAACTATCCATGAATGCAGATCTACCACAACAATAATGTGTCATAAAGCATAAGTGTGCTACAAAACAGAGAAAAAATGCGCCACAAGGCAGAAGAAAAACATGCTAAAGGCAAATAAAAATTAAAAAAACACCAATATATATATATATATATATAAACAAAAAGTTAATAAAAAATAAAAAAAATGAATACCGACAATGATAATAAACACTAAAACTTACGCTACCACCAATCAAGAATTAAGTAAAAAAAAAAGAGAGAGTTGGGCTAGAATTTAGTATTTAACACTTATTGTATCATGTTTGTTTTTGCATACTTTGCTACACATATATATACCCTTCACGGGCTCAAATGAGACAAAAACAGTGTGTGTCTCCATGTGCCTCTTCTTCCAATGGCTGCTTTGTTTAGACTAATTTAATAGTTTGATTAAATAAGAAATAAATACCCAACTATATCTTAAATTGGTTTTGGTTAAACTATAAATCATCGTCGATTATATAAAGCATTGGAGTCCACCTTTTGATGTAACGATAAATGTAGAGGTGGTTTCGAGTTTTAATTTCTCAAGTGCCGATATAGTTTAAAAGTTAGTCAATGAAAGTTGATTTACTGAGAAAATACTAGCCCTTGCTTAATTTGTTTATTTAATTTTAACATAAAAATTGATTTATTGAGAAAATATAAAAATGCAAGAAAGAAAATGGTTTTGAAGATATTATATGTAAATATAGGGGCCTAGTTCAACTATAAGGTGTCATTTTATATCATAAAGTTTGTGAAAAGTAGGTCTGTGTACAAGATAGAAGTTGACCAAACATGGATGGAATAGGGAACAAGAGAATGCGGTCGCCTTTTAAAAATTTGAAAAATTTTATATTTTTTATAGAAGAATTTATTTTTGTTCTCTAACATAAAATTTTACAGTCGTCTGTGTTCACATGAGCATTTTGGACAACATGCCAATTAAAAAATCTCAAATATTTTTAAATATTGTGCATGAGTATAACCATTATCTGTTTTCAAAACTCGAGTTTTGTTCGAATCAATATCATATTGTTTAAGTTTGATATATTAAATTCATTTATAGAGTGAAAAGTAGTTTATTTCTTATATTCATTTTCAAATTTAATTATGTATGTTCAGATTAAATTTAAATTAAAAACGATTAAACTCTATGTATTAAAGTTTTTGAGATTTTCGGTGTGATTTATTATATTGATAGATTAAAATAAAAAATTATATGCTCTATGATATTATTGTTATTATTATTATTTAGAAGATTCTCGTTTTGTTTTGTTTTGTTTTAGTTTTTACTAAGTCGATTTTATAAGTGACAAATAAGTGGTTCGAGTTGAATTATTTCAATTCTAATTACATTCAATTTAGGTTCGGGTTAGGTCGAATCCAGTTCGGCTTTAATTCGGTTCTATGATAATTTGAGTTGAGTATCGTGTTGAGTCGGATCACTATCAAAAACATTTTAGTTTCGGATCGAATCAATCATGTCGATTAATTTTTGAATTATTTAATAGCATATCGATTGGTTTTTGATCCAGGTCAACAAATACTATTTGTATAATAATATGAAAAGGAGTGTTATTTCCTTAAATAAAAAAATGAAAAGATAATATTTGAATAATATAGTTGAGCAAGACCCGTTTCACCGATAAAAACGTCGAAAGAAGCGTCACAACTAATTTTCAAGAAACTAATGGGAGGAGTCCATCGCGAATGTGGCAATGATTTCTTTAACCAAACAAAAGCTGCAGGCAGCAAGTGATGAAACTCAGCTAAGGAGGTCTCAGCATTGCTCCAAACAGCAATAGAGTCATCGACTTGATCTGAAAAAATCAAACATGTTTGGAATAAGATTAAGACCATCATCCACGCCTTTATCTTACATGTTTGAAATGAATATCATTTTTATAATTAATTTGATTTAAATGCTATTTTATTATGGGTTTGGCTATTGATAACCCTTAGGATTGTAAAAACAATTAGATAAATTCTTATTATTAATAATTATTTTGTTTTTCAATTGAATCCGGTAGATTGTAATTAATTACATTTTCAAAAAATTGTTTTCCATCATTTTAGGATGTTTAATGTAATTAAATCTTAAAACCCTAACCCTAAATCATAGAATCCTATAATTTTAAAACACGACTTTATGTTAGGAGACGAATTTATAAAATTATAGGGAGCAAATTTATAAGATTTTAGGGGGGCAAAAATATATTTTCAATAGAAAAATACTTAAAAAATTATAAATCATATATGAATTTCAAATTTTAAAGGGAGCGATTGCCCCCTCCAGCCCTCGATCCATCATTTCTAAACCATAATCACTAAACTCTAAATCATTTTATGTGCGTATTAAATATTAATTACATCAAACACTGTAAATTAAATTAATAGAATACGAATGTAATTAATTACATTATACTAGATTACATTAAAAAATAAAATAAGCATTAACGTTAAAAATTTATCTAGTTTTTATTGACATCCTTAAGGACTGTGATAGTAAAAAAAAACTTGTCATAATGCCAAGAAATGCATATAATGTTTGACTAAATAGTCATTTTGGTCAATATTTATTTGAAGCATTTTAACATCAATATTTTATTTTGGGTCAAAATGGTCAATTCGTAGATAAAATCTGTGAAACAACTGACAATAATCGGTTTAAAATAACTTAAAAGAATGACACGTCATCAGAAAATATAATTTTATATTTTATACTATTTTATAAAATTATTTTTGACAATTGTCATTTTGTAAAGTTAATATATTTATTTATATAATACTATTATGCCAACATGTATTATTATATAAATTTATCACACTATTTTAAATTAATTAAGATACTATTTTAACTTAAAATGAACGCTTGAAAATTAAAGTAAGCTACACTAATCTTAGCTTACAAAGGAGAAGCCTATTTTCTTCTAATTCTAGCCTAAAGAAATATGTTAATGGACAAACCCCAAAGCAATAGACTTTAATGAGCAAAGCTCAGTGAGTCAGAATAGTCTCTTTGTTTTCAGGTTGTTGTGCTTAAGCTGGCAGGTGCTTTGATGATCGCCCTAAAGAAAAGAGTTTAGGGTTTAGCCTTACTACTCCATATTATCACTTTGTTTAATGTGTAGGCAAGTCAGTCTTCCACGTGCTCCCGGGGACTCTCTCCCTTAACCCCCTTTCAAAGCATATTTTCAATTACACTCTTCTGACCCTCTGTTTCCCTTCTTTTGTTTGTACTCCCCCTCTTCCCTTTTCTCTCTCTTTCTTTCTTGGCTGGGAAAATAAGGTGAAAAGAGGACAATACCATTGACAAGGAGCAAAGAATTTAGAAAGTTTTTTGTTTTTTCTCTTGAAGTTAAACATATGATGGAAGGAATCAAAGGGGGAGAAAGAGTTGGTGTAACATTAGCTGTAGGTGTTGGGGAAGACGATGTAGGAGATGGAATGCAATGCAGCAATCATCCTTATAGAAACAACCCTGGTGGGATCTGTGCTTTTTGCCTTCAAGAAAAGCTTGGGAAGTTGGTTTCTTCTTCTTTTCCTTTACCTATTCATGGCTCACCTTCTTCTTCTTCTTCTTCTTCTGATCCTCCTTTTAGATCTGACACCGCCCCTATTTCTGCCGCTAGCGACGGCGGTGTTGCTACTTCTTCTTCTGTATCTGTTGTTCGTCCCATGTCAACCAGGAACGATAATGGTAACAATAATAATAGTCATTATGAAGAATGTTTTACAAGGAAAACGAGGATCCCTTTCTGGTTGGCGAAGAAGAAGATGATGGTGGCATCATCAGATCACCACCACCACCATCATCATCACCATGGACATGGTGTTAATATTGCTTTTAAGAGAATCAAGTCGACTACAGCTTCCATTAGAGGCCGGTTCTTGGATGGTGAACATGGTGGAGACTTCAGTCCTAGAAAAAGAACCGGTTTTTGGTCATTTCTCTACCTTTCTTCCAAGACCCATGGTACCAAAAAGCTAGATAAAGTTGCTTTCGTAGCACCACCCCCGGCTGCCGTCTCAACGGCGGCAAATGATGCAGCTTCGTCGTCTGGTTCAATCGTGAAACCGAAGGAGAAAAGCTTAGGTTCATCGAGGAAAGGAGGCATTGTTGTAGTAGAAAGCGATAGCTCCCCCAATGAAGCCACTCCCTCTGCCGGTTCGTCGTTCGAGCGGAAGGTTTCGAGATCCAGGTCCGTCGGCTGCGGAAGCCGGAGCTTCTCAGGCGATTTCTTCGAGAGGATCTCGACCGGGTTCGGAGACTGCACTCTGAGGCGAGTCGAATCCCAAAGAGAAGGCAAACCAAAAACTTCCACCGCCGCCGTCGGCGCATCGTCTGCAATGAAAGAAAGGGTCAAATGCGGTGGCATTTTCGGCGGTTTCATCATCACTTCATCGTCGTCGTCTTCGTACTGGCTATCTTTTTCGGCCGAGGATCGGAGTACTAAGAGCTGGGGATGGGCGTTTGCTAGTCCCATGAGAGCTTTCGCCAAGCCTTCTTCCGGTAAGAAAGACAACACCACCGTCATTAGAGAATCCAACAACAAAAACACAACCCCAAATCTCTCGGCTATTCCTTCATTGTTAGCCGTTTAAATAGTTATTACATGTTTATTTTCCATGTTTATATCTTTTTGTCAGAGAAACTATTCCTTCAGTAATGTTACATATATCTGCAAATAATTTTATTTGCTTGAACACAATATGATTGGAATCTCGATATAAGAGGAATTGTTCATCTGGTTTCAAGGGAGAAGATAGATTTGTTCACTTTGTCTTAAAAATGAAGTAAAATCATCTGTATTTGTGTTTAGTTGCGGTGCCGCAGCTTTAGGCTGCTGTTAAAATACAGTAAGTTTGCTTTTAGATAGCATTTTAAATTGATTTACTCGCAATTTTTTTACAAATTTTTTTATAAAAAAATCAAGAATTAAAACTTATTTTATAAATATTAAAATTTGTTTTTTTTAAATAACCTAAAATGCTATTGATAAATTTCAAAATTTACTAATTTTTATATGTACCTTAAACCTGCTATACATTAGACTCGTTTGGGAATGGCAAAGAGATGTGGGGGTTTTTTATTTAACAGTTTTGTGAGGAAGTTTTTCCCTTCATCACATGGTTGTCTGGTCTTGAGACACATGCTTAGCCCTTAAACAACTCTATTGACCGTTTGATTCCTTTTTCTGATTTTAAAAAAAGACACTATATTTAATCAACAGTTGCTTTAAATATTCTTCGTTTTTTAAGTACAAAACAATGGAACTTCAATGTATGTTAGGAGGTGATTGCCGCTACTAATTAATTGTGATGACTGCCTTGTACGACAAGGTTGTGAGATTGTGACGAGGGAGTTGTGTTAGAAAAATCTAATGATCTTATAAAAGTTCGAATAATGATATTTAAGTTCGGATAATGATATTTTGAATGAAACAAATTAATTTTAAAAGATCCTCTTACAATAGAAAGGCAAAATGACAAAAGATGTTCCTAACGTTTGCGTGTTTTGTGGCATTTTTTGTCATTTGCCCCCTATTTTTTTGGAACAAACAACTCACAACGTTTGCATGCTTTGTCTTTTGGTCTCATATTCTTTTTTTGGAGCAAACAACCCCTAATGTTTCAATTTTGTCCAAATATGCCCTAGTTGGATGGAAACCGTTGGTCAACTAACGGTCAGCGGCTGATGTTGACTGTACTTGCCATGTGTTAAGAGAAGCCGACGTCAGAATCAACTGTTGACACGTGGCCGAACCTGATGGTAACACATGGCAAATATGATGCTAACACGTCATCATAACTTAACATATGGTAAGTCTAGTCAAATCAACAATTGATCGTCAGTTGACTGATAGTTTTCATCCAACGGGGGCATGTTTAGACCAAATTGAAACGTTGCGAGGTAGCTTGCTCCAAAAAAAAAAATAGGGACCGAACGACAAAACATGTAAACGTTGTAGGTTGTTTACTATAAAAAAGGAATAGGAGGCCAAATGAGCGTATTTTGTCATTTTATCTAATAGAATTTTATGATAGTAGATTTATATGATAAAAAAGATACTCCACCAACTCTTCTTTCAGGTTCCAATGTGCAACGGAAATGTTAGGGGTTTTGTTTGAAATTATAAATTTTGAATGTTTAAAAGTAAAATAAAGAAGAATAAAATTATTAATTTTTCTCATGTATTTTTTCATTTTAACTAATTACGATTTTCCCTTGCCAATCTACCCAACTATAGTGAAATCTTTTAATAACATTATGCAATTTCAGTAATAGATAGAATTTCAATAATTTCTGAAAGGGTAAGTGACAAGTGCACTTCAAAAATTATTGGGTTCATATAATTTATTAAAACGTAGCTTATAATTTTAAATATTTATTATTTTATTGTGTGCGTAGTAAATTAACTTTTTAAATAAGAATAAATATAATAAAATTCAAAATCTATGAAGTACTTCCTCTATGCATTTTATCAAAACTAATGTTTCTTTTTCCTTGAAAATATTTAACTCATTTTGAACTCTTTTTCTCGCTCCTATTACACTTATCTATACTCATCTGTAAGTTGGAATATCTGGGAAGCTATGATAAGACACAAGGACCTTGAGTTGTACAAGCGGAAGGGAAGAAGAGAAAAGCTGGGATGGCCAAGATTCATGGATTTGGGAGAGTTTAAAGAAAAGCATGTTAAAATATGACTAATGAACGGCGGGTTCTTAGAACCGTTGGATGGGCATTTCTTTATAAATGTTGATTTTGACCGTTAGATCAAGATAAAAAAAGAAATACAAAACTGTGAACTGATTGTTGCTGGTAAGATTCAGAACTTATCATGTAGTTTCGAAACTTGTCATGACATATGTGGAACTAAAATTTCGGTTGCAACATAAAATGTTATAATTATGCATAACATTTTATGTTGAAATAAAAAGTTCCTAAACTTTAAAGCATGTACCGAAACCTATAAAAAATGTAACCCTAAAATGTTAAAAAAATACTTTTAACAATTAAGGTTTATAGAATAAGTTTCAGAACGTACAAAGGAGTTCCGATACTTATCGTAAAATATGTTGAATGGAACATAGAAGTTTAAAAAATAAACAACATTTTAGGTTGATATTTGCAACCCAAAATGGACCATAAAATATGTCATGGAAATCCTCAATACAAATGGTTATAACTAGATCGAAAATGGAATATGATTTTGTAGCTCTAGACAAGTCTGGAGAAGAAATCAAATAACTTCAAAATTTCTTGTAGGATGTTTCTGAATGGCCAAAGTATGTGCCCACAATATGCATATATTGTGATAACCAAGAGACAACTGGTAGAGCACAAAGCTTTATATATAATGGTAAGTCGAGACATATGTATATTATTGGACAGATAGGGTTAAATTTGAAATAAATTAATATTAAACGAGAAAAAGAAGAACAAAAATTACAAAAATAAAACCAAGATTCAGAATAACAGAAAATAAGTTCGAAATAACAAAAAATATGGTTGTTGAGGCCTGCACGAACACAGTTTCCTTAAGACAGATTCGACCGCTCTTTGGTGCTAGAGATCTTCGGTCGTCGGTCTCCCAAGATACAACAGCAGATGATTATCTTCAACAGCACAATTGAGTAATCACGAATAAACTCGAGCCTTCGACTATCACCAAAATAATGCAGGTTTTCTGGGAGAGGAAAAACAGTTGAAAACTGTGTGTTTTTTGTGTGTTTTAAAATTGAAAAGAGGTCATGTATTTATAGGGGAAAATTAGGTTAAACGTGACTAAACCAAAATTTCGATTTTGTTCTCTATCGTATATTTGCGTGAATTGCAAGCATAAAATCAAATTCGAAAATATCCCTTTAATTTTAGAATAATATGCTTGTCACAAAAGGAAAAATTAATTCGAAGTGGTAAAATATCCGCATGCCTACGCAAGGCCCGACCAGTCCAGACATTCGCATTGCCCACGTCGTGCGGGTACGCCCCACCCAAATGGGATTGGATTCGCACCCCCCTGTGCGCGAGGAACGGGTTCAACTCAAGTTATTCAATGACCACAAAGTGAGTAAGTGTATATAAACACTTCATATTTCATTTATCCAATCAATGTGGGATTGGGGGTTTCCATTTCCTTTTCTCAATTCACACCTCCTTACTTTGAGCATCAATTTCTCATTCATTACTCAACCATTTTGAGCATATAAGATACCGTTGTAAAGGTCTCATGGAGTAGAACAAGATCCAATCGAATCCTTATTCGAATCTCTACCTTTACCCATTCGAAATATGGCTCAAAGTTACCATTTTATCATATTTTTCCTACAATCCCCCACATGAATAAAATTGATGCATTTTTATCAAAAACATTTTGACTCGATGTTGTGATAGTTTCCACGATTGATAGCTGCATAAGATAAGTAGGTTTCCTCCTTTGAACCTTCCCTTGTAAAAGTATATTTACTTTATTGGCTATCTAGTAGACGTAATGTCCTTGAACTATTCAATCGTTCGTGTAAACAATGATATACTCCACACAACTACCTTTCAGACACGAGTTTCGTTCTCATGGTTATGTCTATATGGTCGTGGACATTGCCTGGTTCAGCAAGAGTTTGAGATAACTGTTAGAGTATGCCCAAAGACCAATCATGAGATGATTGTAAACGACAAACTTATTTTATCTTGTTTATTAATATAAAGCCATTATTATTATTTCAATCTTATTCTGTGTATCTATAAATAAACTGAATTATAATAAAGTCCTTAGAATAATATAGATATTCTTGAATGTCCTTAGTAAAGAATTAATGTGGGCTTGGACAACAATAATGTATTAAGACTAATATGTAGTTGATTGATGACAAAGTGTTGTCATTGACATGAAGATGTCAAAATCAATACATAAGTTTGTGTTAGGGAATAACATACTGGACTGACCCGCTATGAGCATGTTTCTTGGATTATTATGTGACAGTCACAAACAACATTGCGTATGGTGATAACTACATGTATGATCCTCAGACTTGAGATCAACATTGCGTATGGTGATAACTACATTGTGTATGGTGATCTCAGTATAAAACCCAAAAACCGAATCAAAAAATGAGCTTCTGCCGCCACGTGCTTATGTCGTTTCACGGTACTCGGCTTTGAGAAGCCACGGCTTATCAACGGAAGAGCTACAGTCGAAAGAAACTAGAACGACTCGGAAGAAAAAAGGAATCTACGAGGGTAAACCCTAACTCTGTTTTCTTATATATATATATATATTATATACACATGCATATAGATAAACTGAAAAAAGAAGAAGATATACCTCGAAAGGCTATTTTTTTTGCTCTGATTATTGCTTCTGGATTTTTGTTCGAACTTTTTCTTTTTTGTTACAAATGGTGCATTACATGCTTATAACTCGTTCCGGTTGTTCATTGTCCTATTGCCTATGATTTACATGTTTAAGCAAACTTTAAATGCTATTACTGAGCATGATGATGCTCTGACATGCCTCTTTTTTATATGTTTTCTGCTTTGCAGTGGTTGGGAGCCGGTGGTGGCAGCGAAAATTTCGGTGCTGCGGTCATGCGGGCGAGGGGATGAACCAGAGCCGGCGCGTAAGGAAGCTGATCGGCCGGAGCGTGGGCGGCACGCGCGGGATTCGAATGGTCCGACTCGATCTGGGTTGTTGGATTAGATCTGATCTGACGGCTGAGATCTCATCTGGAACGGACGGTCCAGATTGTATCTGGTGATTGACGTGGCAGTGCGGGATGATGACACGTGGCACGCGGGGAGATGGATGATCTCCATTTGATCTGGACCGTTCGATCAGCATCCCTTGATCCAATGGTCCAGATTTGGTTGGGCATAAAAAAAGGATACATATTAGGGTTTTTAGTTATCAGACTTAGGGTTGGGCTTGTTGGGCCAGATAGCATGTAATAAAAATTTTTTAGGCTTTAATGGATATGTAAATGGACCTGTACTTATATAAACATTGGGTTTTAATTATTTATTAGATCTATTTTTTATATTATCTTTTTAATTACTTATCAACCCATTTTATAATATGATAACATTATATAAACAAATATCCTTATACAAGTATCAATACATACACTTATAATACATACATACATACTCACTAACATGTATTACTATCACATGCAATAACCACATACACATTCGTAACATACATATTTCATACACATAGACATACAATATACATTTAGACATTAATGATATTACAACAACTAGTAGACACACTAACATATTAATAACACATACATAATTGTATATTCCATGAATGGTTGACAAACCGCACACACTCATGATACATACATATTACATATAATAACACATATGAGCCTAACATTCATATCACCCAATAATATGAACATATATAAGCCCATTATTGCAAAATAAAGAAAACGTGTTAACTCCGGACAAAATTAGTTATTACAAAAATATATTTATTGAAATCACTCTTTTGGAGTAACAAGATAGACTCGGATGAACTCCGATGTCTACATTAGTTTTATTATTACATTCAATGTTTTATTCATCCTTTTTTTCACCCATTATAAAGAAACATCAAACAAAACCCAACTGATGTTTACCGAGGGTGCATGTCAGTTTCAAAGGAATAGGTGGATCGGAGAAATCTCCGGTCGGAACACGATCGAAAGCAAATCTATTAGCAGCCTCAGTGAAAAAGATTCCATCCCAACTCACTCGAACCGACGGGTCTTCACATGATCCCACCGTAATGTAAGTGCCGTTAACATTGATCGTTTCCCCACAATCAGCATCTACACTATAGTTATATCTACCTCCATAGCCACAACAAGTAACAAGAGGATGTTCAAATCCTGCAAGCATTGAAAAAAGCAGATCAGTCACTGGGCATGCAGATGAAACAGGTAATGAAATCGTATCGAATATCGATTCGGTATTTGTTATTTTATTATACCATGTATGGTGGGGTCAGTATACAGGGAGTATAGAGCTGAGTAGAGGTCTACATAAACAATCGTGGCCAAAGGAAACTGAATCCTTAGTGGAGCTAGTGCCACCTTCAACTCGGCATTGAAATGCTGAGCTAATTCGTTGTATATCTTTGCACAACCGGTGGAATCTTTTTCAGCTGATGGTAAAAGGGTTAGAATCTGGGGAAAGCAACCAATTGGCCTTGTGTTGTGAATCCAAAACGACCTTGCTCCTAAAAGGTATAGTTCCTGTAATGCATTGATGAAATTCAATCGAACCCTTTCCGATATGTATTTAGAGTAACATGAATAGTATTAAATTGCGGCCACAATGCAACGTAACGGCCGCATCGTAATAATTTTGGAAATCGCCTCAATACCGCAAACTGCAATCGCATTAAAAATTATAATTATTTTTTAGAGAAGAATCACGCCGCAATGTCTACAACAACCGTGACTGCAACTGCAATTTAATACTACTAACATTTTACCTTGATGTTGGTCGAGAACTGGTTGATTATATCCGGGATGATGAGGGCTTTAATTTCCGGTATAGTCATGTTAACAAAGAGGCTATGCGTCAGATCCCTTGGCATCAAACTTGCATATACTCCACCTATTTTAGAATGAAGTCCAGAATAATTAAATTATCGGTCGAATATCTGAATCCACTACATATTCAAATTTAGTATAGACTAAGGTTGGAAACAAGTCAAGTCGGGTTCGAGTAGTGTTATGCTCGGCTCGTTAAGAACTCGAGTTAAGTTCGTGCTCAAGTCGAATTTGACCTCGAGTCGAGTCAAATAGTGTTGAGCTCGATTTTGCTCGTTAAGAACTCAAGCCGAGTTTGAGTCAAGTACTGACTGAACTTTAACCGAGTCAAACTCTAGTAGCTCGCGATCTGTTCCATCTCATTCACAGCATCTACAACCTAAGTACTGACTGAACTTTAACTGAGTTGAACTATAGTAGCTTGCGATCTGTCTCTTCTCATTCACAGCATTTACAACCTTAATAATAATAATAATAATAATAATGATAATAATAATAATAATGGTTGAGTGGATTTATTTAACAACAACATTAATTATTATTACTATCCAACAACATACATTTTAGTTCATTTTAATTTTTAAAAAATTAAAATTTTTAGTATATTAAAAAGGTGTCTCCATTAGGCGACATAAGTTGAATAAAGGCAGCAGCAAGGCCACCACTATCAGAATTAGAGTCACCGAAGTTAAAGATGGCCGGAAAACGACAACTTTCCGAAGGAAAAGCACGATTGAAGATGGTAGAACCATATAAAGGAGATGCAAAAAACTGAGTATAGTCCTGGTAAGATCCATGTATTCACAGGGTAAAAGAAATACAAGCTTTATGCAAACTCTGAACTCTAAATATGGAGATTTCAAGAAACAAATTTCTTGATTAGGTTTAGTTTGTGCATCGTACGTCTTATGATGGTCATTTATATAGTGGGCAAGTGACGTAAATCAACTAAGTATGTACATGTGCAAAATAGTGTATTTTATACATTATGGGGTAAATAACATTATACTTAATAAAAAAAAGATGTTTTTAATGAGATTTTTTTCCCTAAAAAAAGTTAAAATTTGTTACACACTTAACATTTTTTTCCCATTAGACGCGTGTATCATTTGATCGACTTAAACATTAAAAAAATACATATAATTCATTAAAAAACTTATACATAGGCAAAATATATAAATGTTCGTTCATTTCTCTATCTATTTCCCCCTTTTTCTCTCCTCTCTTTTGTTCTCTTTATATTTTTATAAGAAAAGTCGTTAAAAAATCTTGACGAGTTTAGTTTTTTATTAAAATTTGTCTGAAGTTATTGGGAAGAAAATACGAGTTTTTATCTCATGCATGCATACATTTGACGTTATGGTAGAAAAAATAGCTTGGAGTCGTTGTGCTTTCCTAGTGACTTTTAGAAGTCTGTGTAAAAACAGATCAACTTTCAACTTTATTCTAGCAATCACCTTAAATCGTAAAATAAAAAAGCACCCAAATTATAGAATAAAAACTTAACAACATTATTACTGCAAAATAGGGCGGAACTTATGAAGGACATGTGGGGGCTTCACTCCTAAAATTTGAAAAATTGAAATTTAGTCTTTTAAAATTTTCAAAAATTTAATTGGCTCCCAAAAAAATTTACAAATACATATTAAGATTCTAAAATTTTTAATATTTTTAATTAAATCCTTCCTATAAATTTTAAAAGGTTTCATTAATCGTCTCAAAATATCAAAAATTTTAGTTATAACTCAAATTTTTTAGGGAAAAATGTAAACTGAACCCTTCAAAAATTTTAAAATATTAGTTTCAACTTTTAATTTTTTAAATTTAAATCAGT
Source organism: Hibiscus mutabilis (assembly GCA_019671005.1). NCBI lineage: Eukaryota > Viridiplantae > Streptophyta > Magnoliopsida > Malvales > Malvaceae > Hibiscus > Hibiscus mutabilis. The sequence goes on along the minus strand of CM033721.1, from coordinate 4,184,128 downwards.
CTCCTCAAATTCTGTCTCCCAATTACGTATCTGCTACAAAATACCCTTATTCATAGACTTAGTTTTCACTAAGACAACCTTTCAACAATCTAAATTGAGAAATTTTGTGGCCAAGAATAACTTTTAAGGTAAACTACATTGGAAGTCAATTATTAGTGAATGCCGCTTGAGGTCTTTGCAAATATCTCAGCACACTCCGCGGGGCTCTCCCCTCAGACTGGCAAGTTAATGCACATTGACAGAGGCATCAACATTGTTAGACCGTGTACAACTTGACTTAGAAAGCCTTGATATCGTCAGAGAGGTCGACTCAAAGAGAGCAAAATACGCTGAGTGAAAAAAGAGCACATTTAGATGTGTTTTCATTGACCGCTGCAGACATACTCCGGATAGATCCTTCCATAATCATGTATTCACTTAATGTTATCCCCTCTGCAATGCTAGTAAAGTAGAAGAAGCGGGAGTTGGCGACTGACTAAGTACAAAGGGAAAGGCAAGAAACTAATAAGCCATAAGCGGCCAAATTTATTCGGGAAGTGACATACCCAAAGTGGTTATCTAATGTCGTCATGGTGAAGAAGCCGAATGGCAATTGGAGGATGTGCATTGATTTTACAGATCTCAACAACAAAGCATGCTGAAAGGACAACTTTCCTCTACCCTCCATAGACATGTTAGTATACATTACCTCTGGATATAAGTACATGAGCTTCATGAATGCATCGGGGCAAACTTTATCGTTAATGATGAACTATTCTGTTACAAAGTTATGTCTTTCGTATTAAAAAAACATCGGGGCAATTGTTCAACTCCTAATAAACAAAGTGTTCAGAGAAAAAATAGGAAGAAACATGGAGGCTTATGTAGACAATACGATAGTAAATAGCCCTTCAATGGACCAACATACGCTTAAACCCATCCAAGTGCAAATTCGATGTGGGTGCTGGAAATTTTTTCGGTTTCCTAATATCAGATAGAAGGATCGAAGCTAATCCGGAGAAGATCACGACCATCCTCGAGATGAAGCCTCCTATAAAAATCAAAGAGTTTCAAAGACTAATAGGACGAGTCGTTGTCTTACACCGGTTTGTATCCAAGATGGCCGAGAAATGTCTTCCTTTCATTAAAATCCTCTGATCCACACCTTTTAGTGGACTGCTAAGTGTTAAACTGTCTTGGAGGAATTGAAAAAAGTATCTTAGCAGCCCTCCGCTCTTAACATCTCCGCATGAAGAAGAACCAACTCTTTATCTATTTGTTCGCTTCTAATGAAACGATGGCAGTAGTCCTTGTTAAGGAAACCCATCAGGGTCAACTGCCCATGTACTGCGTCAGCAAAGTTTTGCGAAAATGGAGAAATCAACCACTTGAGAATGGAAAAATTGTCTTTGCGTTAATTATAGTTGTCAGGAAACTTCGACCATACTTCCAGGCCTTTCCAATCTCTGTATGGATGGACCAACCGCTGAAGGGGGTCCTCTAGTGAATAAGCTCCTATAGAAGAATGGTCAAATGCAGTATTGAGCTCATCGAGTTTGGAATCGAGTTTAAACCAAGGCGAGTCATTAAGGCTAGGTTTTGGCAGACTTTATCGCAGAATATTCTTTCACGAAATATCATAATAGCGCTCATGCTCAGGCATCAGTAATTGCTTTCACCCCTATGAACCACGATTAAGACTGTGAAATTGAAAGTGTGGTTTATTCGCTTCCAAGCTGTCGACGGATCCTCTAGGAATGATGGTTCTGAAGTAGGAATCCTGCTACGTTCCATACATAGCTTCCAATTTATAGGCCTCGAATCCTATCTTCTTGACAATTTTATACTGCTTTTTTCAGTTTGACGCCATTTTTCCTCATCGTCCTGCTGGCCCGCTGGCTTCGTTATTTCGCATGACGAGGTCTCTCCCTTGATATTGTTTATTCTAGACTTTGGAGTTATAATTTTTAGCCACATGTTAATTTCTAGTTGCTAAGCAGACTTCGGTTGTCTCCATGATTTCTACTAAAAGGTCGAGATTGCTTCGGAGGATTTCGTCATTGTTGTTCGAGTCCTAATGTATGGTGCAGAAGGCTTCAGTGCTTATCTCCAAAGGAATTACTGATTCGGTGTCGAACATCATATTGAAGGGGGTTTCTCCAGTTCTTGTATGACTTGTGGTTCGTAATTCTCATAGGATACCTGACAAAACTTCTAGCCAGTGCCTCCGGCATCGCTGACCTTCTTTTTGAGTGCAGTCAGAACCTTTTTATTGATTGTCTCAGCTTCTCCGCTAGTCTGTGGTTTTAGCAAAACTCTTTAAATTTGCACTGGAACCGCTTGCCGTTATTGGTGATGGGAACATGAGGGATGCCATATCTGCAGATGATAGTCTTGCAGACAAAATTCTATACCTACTTTTCAGTGATCATGGCAAGAACTGGAGATTGAATTTTCAACTTATAATAGTTATGGGTCAAATTAGCAGTTTTTATATAATATATTTAGAATCTTTTATTAAACTTTCTGATCTAGGCAGATTGAATTTTCGTTAAAATTTTGACAAATTTTAAATCTAATTCTAATCCTATTTAGAGGGAGGGGAATAAAGATTTTAGGGGAAAGAATAAGAGTGTTCTTAGTGGATTTAGAACTCACGACTTAAAAAAAAAAAAACAGAGAACAAAGATAATTAATTGGCTATTTGAAATTTTTTTACTTGGGGTTGAATTATGTTTCCGTCGTATCAAGTCGGGGTTGGATAGAGACTTCTAATAGAATGTATTTGAAAGAAAATAAAAGTTGGGTTTAAATTACAATGCGAAGCCCAATAAAAATTGACCGATTGAAAACATGTTTATTGAAATCACTGATTCGGAGTAACAAGATAGACACGGATGAACTCCGATGTCTACTTTAGTTTTATTATTACATCCAATGTTTTATTCATCCCTTTTTTCACCCATTAGAAAGAAACATCAAACAAAACCCAACTGATGTCCACCCAGGGTGCATGCCAGTTTCAAAGGAATAGGAGGATCAGAGAAATCTCCGGTCGAAACACGATCGAAAGCAAATCTATTAGCAGCCTCGGTGAAATGAGATCCATCCCAACTCACTCGAACTGACGGGTCTTCACACGATCCGACCGTGATGTATGTGCCATTAACATTGATTGTTTCTCCACATTCTGCATCAAAGCTATAGTTGTAGCTACCTCCATAGCCACAACAAGTAACAAGAGGATGTTCAAATCCTGCAAGCATTAAAAAAAACAGACCAGTCACAGGTCATACTAATGAAACAGGTAACAATATCGTATCGAATATCGATTTGGTATTTGTTATTTTATTACCGTGTACGGCTGGGTCAGTATACAAGGGATATAGAGCTGAGTAGAGATCTACATAAACAATCGTAGCCAAAGGAAACTGAATCCTTAGTTGAGCTAGTGCCTTCTTCAACCTGGCATTGAAATGCTGAGCTAATTCATTGTATGTCTTTGCACAACCGGTTGAATCTTTTTCAGCTGATGGGAAAAGGGTTAGAATCGTCGGAAAGCAACCGATTGGCCTTGTGTTGTAAATCCAAAACGACCTTGCTCCTAAAAGGTATGGTTCCTATAATGCATTGATGAAATTTAATCGAACCCTTTCCGATATGAATTTAGAGTCGGAATTAAGAGTAACATTTTACCTTGATGTTGGTCGAGAACTGGTTGATTATATCCGGAATGACGGCTTTAATTTCCGATACGGTCATGTTAAGAAAGAGGCTATGCGTAATATCATTTTGGGCGATGTCAAAAGTGTATAATGCATCCCTAAAAACTTCCTCCCTTGGCATCAAACTTGCATATACACCACCTATTTCAGAATGAAGTCCAAAATAATTAAATTATCGGTCGAATATTTGAATCCACTAAATATCCGAATTTAGTCCAAAATATGTAAAGATATAGTACTTACCTTGTTTTCTAATGGTTTGGGATCTATTTTTGAATTGGGCAAATTGTGAAAACTGTATCCCTAAGTAGAATGGACTGGCCCAACCTCTGGGGATAATGTCGGCCATCGGCATGCCAATGGTGGAAGACGAAGTCGCAAAATTCGCACCATGTGAGAAATTGGTTCCCAGTGAATTCAAGTAAGAGCATAGGTACGGCAGCTCCAAACTCTTAGCTGCCCACAAACATGACTAATGTCATTTCCACTGAGTTCGAAAAATTAAAGAACGTAAATAACTTTAATTATAGCATTATTTCTACTTCAATTATATTAAATTAAATAATAAACAATCTGGATGAACATAAAAATCAATCTTTTAAATGGCTGATTGACCCAATGAGTTGAATTACCACCTTGAAATTGAAATAAAACATTGAGAGGTTAAACAAGTACCGGTAAAATCAACGATGAGCCTTCCGTCACATAATCTTCCGGCTGGCTTGCCAAAAAAGGTTTCTCCATTCGGCGGCTTAGGTTGAACAAAGGCAGCAGCAAGGCCGCCGGTATCAGAATTAGAGGCACCGAAGTTAAAGATGGCCGGAAAATGACAATCTTCCGACAGAAAAGCCCGATTGAAGATGGTAGAACCATATAAAAGAGACGCAAAAAAACTGAATATAGTCCTGCTAAGATCCATGTATTGGCAGGGTAAAGGGAATACAAGCTTTATGCAATCTCTCAACTCGGAAAATGGAGATTTCAAGAAACAAATTTCTTGGTTAGATTTAGTTGGTATGTCGTACGTTTTATGATGGTCATTTATATAGTTGGAAACTAAGCATTCTAGATTATACAAATGAAAGAAGGGAAGTTAACTTATGATATGCATGTGCAATTAAAATTACGCAATCCCCGATGTTAGCAAAACAATGTATTTTATACAACACTTTGAAATGGGGAAGTTAAGAATTCTATAAAAATGGAGTGTTTCTATCTTTTGAATAAAATCATAATAATTGGTTGATGTTAAATTGTGGGGTAAATTACATTTATAGTTCATTGTATTAGGTGTAAATTCATAATTAATCATCGTGTCTCAATTTATTTAATTTATTAATTGTTACGTCAGTCGATTTATCGATTCTAAAAATTTGGTCACTCAAATATAACTAAAAAGTTAAGTTTATTACACGTTTAACGATAAAATTATCGTGTTGTTATAATGGATAAATAGCTCAATTATAACTTTTTAAATATGATGACCTGATTGTAAAATTATTTACAATTCACCCTAAATTATAATAATATGCATTATGCATGTGCAAAATTACTTGTCCTTATCTTCTAGTGATATTAGATCTGGCTTTGAATATCGTAGCAAATGAGCCAATCCTAAATGTAATCTAATTTGTTGACTTGCAGAGATTTACAAGATCCCATTACTTCTCACGGTCTTTATACTTAACAAAACAATTGTTTAATTTTAATTTAGCACGTTTTTTCATGCAAAAATAAAATTTTATTTATTGCTTTTGTTATAACTTGTTATCAACTCCATTTCCTTCTCTATATATAACGACATAGAACTTCTATATTCATGAATAATTGTGGCATAGTCATGAAATTAAATATACTTTAATAGTTCACATTTAAGGAATTTATCAATATACTCCTTCCGTCTCATTTAATATGTTAAGTATTGAATTTTTTGTTAATTATTTTTTAGTTTTGACTTATTATTATTTTAAATTTATTATTAATAAAAATGTGAAAATATGTATTAGAAAATTTTAACCAAGTAATTTAAAAATATACATTTTATAAATTTAATTAATTAAAATATTTAAAATAATTATGATTAAAATTAAGAATTTTAAATCTTAAAAAGTTAATATCGGAAACAGATGAAGTAATATATTATAACCGCTAAATATTTGGACCATTTCACCAACTTAATCAAGGTTTTGAATTCATGTTTTCAAAACGCAACAATGTTGAATACTTTATTACAAACTTTTAACGTCTATATGATCTTGTTCGACTCAATAAGGGGTGTAAACGAGCCGAATAGAACTCGAGTAGTGCTCAGCTCGACTCAGCTCGTTAAGAATTCGAGTCTAGTTCAAGTTTGAGTAGTTTTTAACGAGCCTGAATAATCTGAGCTCGACTCAGCTCGTTAAGAACTCGAGTCGAGTGTTGATCGAGCTTTGACGAGTCGGACTCTAGTAGCTCGCAACTTGTCTTGTCTAATTTAAAGCTCTATTAGGAAAAAAAATTGATACGCAAGTTGTGTAAACTTTATTTTACACAAGCTTGTTAATTTTAGGGTTCAAAGGTTTAGGTTGTTGGGTTTAAAATTTAGAGTTTAGGGTTTAGGATTTTAGGTTTTAGGTTTAGGAATTTAGATTTTAAATTTAAAAGATTTTAGTATATTATATTTTCGAGTAGCTCGCGAGCTTTTCGAGTTAGGTATCGAGTAGCTCAACTCGACTCGTTAAGAACTTGAGCGAAGTTCGAGCTCGAATCCAATCGAGTCGAGTGTTGATCGAGCTTTGACCGAATCGAACTCGAATATCTGTCTCTTCTCATTTACAGCCGTAAACTCAACCGATTTAATCTTAAATTTTTGATCAAGTGATTTAATCTTAAATTGTTAAACGGATAGGAAAAGATGCATAAAATTCATAAAAAAAAATATAAATGTTCATTCATTTCTCTATCTATTTAAACCCTTGTTCTCTTCCCTCTCTTTTGTTCTCCCTGTATTTTTTTAGTTCAGTTTTCACCATGCCAACTTTCAACGATCTAAATTGAGAAATTTTGTGGCCTGGAATAACAATAATTGCTGCTGCTGCTGGCTTTTATACACGGCTATGTTCGGAAACTGTTGTTTAATATTTTCATTTTTATAAGTTCTTTTAAAAAATGTTAAAATTATTAATTAATATAACTCATAAGGTTGATGTTTAATGTAATTCGTAATTAACCATTAGTTTTTTACTTCAATATATTTTTGATACTTGATTTAAATTCTTTCTTTCAAATTATTACTTGGAGAATCTTTATTTTCAAGTTGATACTTTTTTGCTCGGTAAAATAATTTTATTTTTATTAATTTATCAAAAGACTAATATCCGAATTGTGTGCCTTATTTTTCAAGTTGATACTTGAATTAGAGGTCTTCTTCCAAGTTAATTAATATTTAAAGAACTTTTACTCTCAAGTTAGTACTTTAACTAAGTATCTTTTTTTTAAATTAGTACCTAAAAATTTTTAATTTTAAATTAATATTTAAACCAGACACATCTTAAATTAATACCTAAATATTTTTTTGTTCTAAAGATGGTTTCATCTTCTGTTTTTATATATTGATTAACAGTGCCAATTTTTGATGACATGACAACATGAGATTGTCTGCGTGTTAATGATGATGACGCTAAATATATATATTTTTTAAAAAAAACTTTAACATTTATCAACAACTACTTGGTCAAGTGAAATGAGGCATTAGATCTCTTAAATAAGGTTAGGAGTTCGAATACAGACGTTGTAAATAAAGCAAATTGAATTGAGAGGGTCGGCCCCAAACTAATAAATTTAATCAGTTAAGCCCTTTGACCAATTTTGACCATCAATTTTTGAGGATTTTTTTCTTGAAATATTATTGTAACGTGACTCACTACAGTTCTGTCATGTAACATTTATAAATTTTTTTAGGAAATTATTTTTTAGAACTTTTAAAAAAATGGAAATGTCAAGTGATAAGACTGTAATACGACACGTTGCACCAACTGATCTAAAAAACTGCTAGATTTAACAATCAACATTGGTTAAAGAGCCGAATTGATAAAATTTTAGAGTATAATGGCTTAATTGGATGTAAAAAAAAATTAAAAACTTAATTGATTTTTAAAAAAAATTTAAAGACTTATGATACCCTTAAGACAAAAGAACTTTAATATTTATCAAAAAATTAAAAAAACTAAAACAACAAATAAAATAAAAGTTCATGTAAAAACCCAAATTGAACATACTAATTCTTTGTAACTAGTTTTTCTCATATTTTTCTTATTTCATTTCTCGGGTAAAACTTGTTCTAACGTACATTATACTCAAAATTCCCTAAATTATAATTCTAAACTCTAACCTTAAACATTAATCCTAAACTCTAACCTTAAACTTTAATCCTAAACCTTAAAGCTAAGTTTTTAATGTGAAGTATGAATAGAGGTACCGAGAAGGGGTTTATGATTTTTAATGCATTTTTCACGCTATAATATGTTATAATATAAACTTGAATGACATAAATAAAGGTATGAATGAGTACATGAATCCCATTGAACATACTAATATACTTGATCATCCACAACATACAAAATGCATATATTACAACATAATAGAATTACACCGGAGCTTTACATACTTGACATATGTAAATTTTATTAGGAGTCACAAATATCATTATAACCACACATTCGCATTTTCATGATAATAAGTGGTTAAAAAATATCTGTAACTCATTTTACAACTACCCTACTATATCATAAACCAAATATATGCCAACAATAATCATATGACAAAGAGCGACCCTAATGGCAGCCATTAACATTTGAGAAACGACCACCTTATTTATCACTAGTTCAATGGATGTTCTCTTTCTCGGTTTCAAGTTCAATTATGCTCGTAAAAACCCAAACCCGGTAGGGATGATGTTGGTGACATTCAAGAGTCCGATAAGGGTGCTTCCGACAAGTTGTAGGGACGAGAACAATCCCCCGACTGATGGGAGCGAGGCGTTGCAGTTGGAGAGGGGAGTCTTGACGGCTAAGTTACAATTGTTGAGCAGTGCAGGGAGAAGAAACTGCAATGGATCCAATAAGATGGAAAATATGCCACTTCCATTTGTTGTTGAACTCGAGACCACGCTTCCACCGCACTGAAGTTGCACCAATGCATCTGAAACAAATTTATAGCAAATTTATATAATATTATATATATATGAGTTAGGATAGGAACGGAGACAGAATTTGAAGTTAGGAGGGGCAAAACGTGAATGTTTAAAAGTGTGAGGGGCAAATTCATAATTAGCAAGGTAGTAATACCTCCGTCCCTGGTTAGGATCCTCTTACACCATGTAAATTTTTTAAGTTTTACAGGTTTTTTAGACCATTGGATAATGGTAAATGAATGACTAAGATTAACATCTGCTCATAAATTAGGAACTTACTAGGGAAAACTGGGGTTGCAGTGCCGTTTACACCCATGTTGCCATCGACAGAGCAAAATAGAGTCCCTTGGATCCTGATCAAGCCAAGGAGATTGCCAATGAGTCCACCGAGTTGAGCTTCAGCCATTGGAGCTGCCCGTGCCATTGCAGCAACCAAGACACAAACAAACACGAGGGTTTTCATGGCCATGGCTTTGGGTTAATTGACTCGGTTAAAGCAATGAAGATGATGACTCACTTGCAGCTATTTTGTTGGAAACCCTAGTGGTATTTATAGGAAACTTGGAGGCCAAGTTCGTGCAAAAAAATTTCACACAAGTTGAGGGCTTCACTATCAGCACCATGCACGCCACCATTGTAGGCTTCACCTAAGTTGGGGCCAAAGCTTGCCCCCTACACTTCGGCCTTAGTTTAGGGTTTAGGGTTTAGGGTTATATATTGTAAAAAAGTCTAGTTTTGATAAAGTAAATTTACAAACTACGTGAAAAAGTGTCTTGAGATTCTTAAATTTTTTATATTTCTGTGATATATAGTGTGAGAAGATAGATTTAAATTATCTAAACTCCTCTTCACACATAGATTGAAGGGTATTACGCACTCAAGTGCGTTCGAACTCATCTCATCCTATATATTACAATAATGGTGTCAACTATCAACTAAATTAAGACCTAGTTAGCATATTTGTAATAGTAATTGAATACATTAATTTATATTATTAAAAATATATAAGTATTTCTTCTATATATATTATGAAAATTATTTTTGAAAAGTTTATACATTTTTTATAAAAAAAATTGTTCAACAAATAAAATCATTTCATCCTACCAATATATACTTTTATTTTATAATTAAGGTTTTATATTTTAAAGATACAATTACAACTTCAACTTCAACTTGCAAGTAATATATTTTTGTTTGACAAATCCTAAATCTAATCTTAATCCTACTTAAAGAAGAAGGAAAGCGGGCTCTATGAGAAAGAAGGAGAGTGTTTCTAATGAGTCTAGAGCCCATGGCCTAAGAGAATATGAAGAACAAAGATGAGCAGCTTGGCTAACCGGCCAAATATACTTGCTCTACAAGTAATACATTTTGAATGATTACAATCAATACTTAACAAATACAATCCACACATGGATGGATTGGTAATTGGAAAAATTGTGGACCAAAATAATTGTAGACAGTTAGAGATGGAAAAAGATTTGTATTTGACGGGTTCAGACTCACTCTGATAAAATGGGTCAATTTTTTAATGAAATTCAATTTCGAATTATGACGGGTTTAAAGATCGGGTTCGAGTTTCGGGAGAACTCGCCCAACCTGAGTTATTGTGAAAATGGTATTCTATATATTTTGATATTTTGTTTCGGTCGAATGTCTGCTTATTTGCTCAAAGTTTTCATGATCAATCCGAGCTGTGTCCAGGGATGCCAACTCAACCCCGGATAAGCTGGCTAAATCGGGCATTTCTTGAGTAACACCATTATGCTGGATATCAAATTCTTAATACAGATGAAATTGGTCGCAGATTGTCTCTGATCTGGGTGTTGAATGAGGGACTAGGATAAGTCGTATTGGACTTCTCCATTTGGTTCCATTGCTATATGTATTGTGTTGTAACCCTCTCAACTACTGACTCATCACACTCTTTTTCCTCCAATTAAGATTAGAGATGTTTTTTAACGAGGCAAGAGCCAATTCGTCAATTAATGCTAATAATACTATACCTTTCACACAAAAAAAGTTTTGATAAACAAATAACTAAAAAGTAGCATATAAGCAATAGAATTATGATATTAAATTAATTTTACCTTGGTTATATCTTTTAAAATTGAAAGTAAGCACAATTGGTTGGTGGACTAAGTTATTTATTTTTGTTCCCTTATATATATTTAGATTATGGGTTTTAGACCTACTAGGAATATCCTCTTTCTTCTCTTTAGAGTCTCTTTTTCTCCTCTAGCCTTTAGATAGAATTAGGATTAGAATTAGAATTATGATTCTCAAAAAATATCTTACTAACTTGAATAAATTTATATTTTATATAATTATTTTTATATTTTGACATAAAAAACTATACATAAAAAGTTAAAAACTATGTTCAATTGAATCGGAATGGAAGTCATAGTCAAATTTTTAGTGGGATTTGAAATGGATAAATTTATATTTAAACTCGTGTTAGATCACGATCGAATTTTAACGGCCACGCTTCACCCTACCTCGCCCCATTGGCTAGAACTTGGAATCTTAAAGATAATTTGTAATTATACACTTAAAAATGTTTTTTTCAAAAATTCTGATTTGGTTTTGGTAAGGAATGTCAATTAGACAGGGTGAGTATGAAGGGTGTTCACTCAACATTCATTTCTGATAAGAATTTTTATTTTTATTCTTACTCTGCGATTCATTAAGGGTACAAAATTTAAAATCATCCTCGTCTCGCGACCCGTAAGACTAAAAGTATCTCCACCCACCACTAGGAATATCAGTGGGTGGGTTTCACGAGAATTCGTTTTACTTCACACCCAATCGGACATAGATGAGTACAAATTTTGCGACTAGTTAGGCGGAGATAAAGACAAAAGTTAGACACGTCGTAGGTGATGAGGCAGGCATGGGTATAACTTTGTACCTGCCCCTCTCCATCCTCGTATGTCCGCACCAACCCACCCACCTAGTATACATAATAAGTATATTTAAAAAAATACTCATCAGTTCACTTAATTTTTTGACAGACTCTCGAGTTAAACTCTTCGAGTTTCTTACTTTATGTCTTTTACACAAAACCCTAAAATTACGTATCATTAACTCACGTTGTAACTCGCAAGCTCTTACTTCATCCTATACGTTCATATTCTCCTTCAATTCTCTCTTTATAAGATTCATCTATAATATATCTATTTAGTATGTTTTATGTAGTAATTGAGTTGTTGTTAGATTTTTTTAATTCTTGTTTTGTACTTATCTTATCTTTTTCAAATGAGTGATATTTAGTTTTAAATAACTGTGTTGAGTAAATTTCATATCCTTATTCCTATGAGTACGGTGGGTATAGCGAGGATTAGGTGGGTCGCATGACTTTTCCTCGTTATACTTACATCGTGGTTAACTTCATATAATATATTTATAAGTATTAATTAAATAAATATAAATTATTTAAAGGATTTTTAATGAGACACGTAGTAATATCCTTTTTCATTAAAAAAATAAATACAAACCATATTATTGTGAAAAAAGTTAAAAATATTTGTAATTCAAACTCTGACCACATTTATGGCATTGTTTCAACTGTTGCCATTTAAAAAATATAATAAGTTATCACGTATTTTTAATTGGTAAATTAAAATATAACTTTAGTGTGAGTTAAAATTGAGAAATTAAAGGGTGAGGATTGCGAGTGTATTAAAATTGAGTGAGAATCGAGAATATGTGATTTTATGAGCGCTCTTATATTTAAAAAAAATAACCGTGGTTGTGAGTTTGCTATCAAAATTAATTTATTAAATATACTTATTATGTATATTAGGCGGGTAGAAATTGGATAGGATGGGACGGGTACAAGATTTTTTACCCACGAATGTCTCACCACCCGCGACAAGTTTAATTTTTATCTATATTCCCGATCTAACTCTATCATGCACAAAACTTATAACTATCTATGTTTAATTGAGTGCTAAGTGAATAAGATCCTCATAAAACTCGCTCATTGGCATCCCTAGTTTTTGTTCATTTATTCCTCAAATATATTTAGTTTGGTTTCTAGTTTAAGTTAAAAAAGTAATTATATCCATTGGAATTTATTTTAGTCAAATTCTTTAACTTCAATTTTTATAGTATAAAAATAAATGGGATAACTCAAAATCAGTGTGGGGGCTGTCTACTAAGTTGATGTTGCAGTAGCCAGTGGATTCACGAAAGTTGATAGCTTGGTCCCTTCTTCTTTGAAGTTTTTTTCATATTTTCTTACCACAAGACGGTTTCCTTGTGGGTTAGGGCAGAATATTGAGATGGCGACAGCCTTACAACCAGTTGCTTAATGTGAGAATAATCTTGCTCTCAACTTTCAACCATTAGACTAAAGACCTGCCAAACCTGCACGCTATCCCTTACCAAGTTTGCCACTAAATAACAAAAAGAAATATTAGTTCAAATGGTAAACAGATTGGTATCGTTTAAGTAAGTCTTGAGCTCGAGGTCTTATATATACAAAAAAAATTCTTCGGAAGATTTATCCACTAAAACTAAATATGACACACAAATTAATCCGAATTAGTCAGGACAAAACCTTAAAAGATAGGGGGAAAAACATAATCGATCCCCAAACACCCATGGCAATGATTCAAAGGACAGCTCCAAATCAACCTCCAACCAAGTTATAAGGTTGGGTATCTTCCTCCATCTCTATAATTTCCTCCACTAAACTATTATCCTATCAAATTATCTCTATTTTTGTTAAAAAAAAATCTCCTTCTTACTTCTCATTTCCCCCAAAGCTCAAACTCTTATTTACTTTAACATTTCAGTTTCTTGAAATTTTAGAATCCGTTTGGGTCTAAAAAATATTTTTATTTAAAAAACATTAGTTAATATAAATAAAAACTTATTTTAAAAAATAAAAATAGTGAAAATGTGTTTGGTATCTTGTTTTTCCAAAATAGAAATGAACAAATAATCATTAAATAATTAAATTAAAATATACTTGTTAGAAAATTTTATTATAATAAAAATAAAATAAGATTAAATAAACCTAAATTTTAAATTTTTATTTAAACCCAGATTCATTAAAGGTAAAACTAAAAAAAATCCTTATTTTATCTCACTTGTCTAAAATATTTTCAATGGATAATAATAAAATTATTTTTTTATCTTTTCAAATTTTCACTTTTTTATTTTTTTATAAATTATTTTTTTAATTTTACAACTAAATACGTCTTTTTAATGTTCTCTATTTTCCAAAATATGAAAGTAAAAAATGAATTATATTCTTCAGAATCATACAGATCCTTAACTCATCCACCTTTATAATTCACTTATTATAAGTTTACTAAGGATTAGTTTTAGGTTGGAGTAATTCAAGTATCGAAACTTTTGAGTCATATTTTAAGTTAAAATCATTATAGATTCTGAATTTTTAGAATGTAAACTAATTTGGATTTAAATGCTTTCGAATGAAGTTTTTTAAGTCAAATCACTTTAAATTTATTACATTTTAGATTTGAAATAGAAATTCATATTAACTAACTTTTAAAGATTATATCGAATTTGAATTTGTATTAATTGAATCAAATTCTGAAACTTGGATCAAAATCAAGTGATAAGCAATTTGATATCGGTTAAATATGTCTCAAGTTTGAGACCTTATATATGCAAAAAAAATTTAAACTTAAACATGTCTCAAATTTGAGATATTGTGTATGCAGAAAATCTCGACTAAAAGACTCATTCAACAAAACCAGACGTGAGACGTGAGAAACCAACCAAAAAATGTTCAAATTCTATAATGAAACTACATTAACGGAAAAGAAAACCCAAGTGAAACGATAAGAAAGTCGTAATGTATTGAAATTAGATCAATTTGGAGACAACATTTAGCTCAATCCCCCATCAAACAAGTAACAACATAGCCCTGTCTCAGCATAGTTTAAAACATTCCCAGAAAAACAAATTAAGGAACCCTCAAGTTCCTTCACAGAATTAGTAAGGAACAACAAAAAATTCAACATACACAATGACAAAATTATCCAAACTACCTGACAAAAATAGTAACCAAGGAATTGTCTTCCTTCCCATGTTTCAACAGAAATAATCATTTTTTCCTGCCTTGTTCTACTGATGCTTTTGGTTTTTGTATACCTGTTAAACCGGCGCTCAAAGTGGGCAGGGTGGGACCTCAAGGGTTGTTCCAGCTTGAATTTGGCCCCATCCTATTAGACGCCAATGCTTCTCGACACGCCTACTCAGAGCAATCTTCTCTCCCTTGCTGGTGCAAACCGGGGACGTGAGTTGCAGCTTTGCCAAATCATTCTTTACAGCCACGACTCGTGCCCCAGTTGACATCGACCCAATGTTCAACATTAGGATCTCTCCCTTGGCTAGCTTTGACACCTTTCCTTGCCTCTCTGATCCCTTTGTCCTAACACCAAGAAGCCTTCGGAGAAGGAAGAAGTTTACCTGCACAAATTAGGAAAGACAACATGTGAGCAGACAGCATTTCTACGATATTTGTTAACAGTGAGAGCAACCATTGACAACATCTGATAGAGTAAACCCTCACACCTTGCAAATCAAACCCATCTCTCATTCAGAAAAGAAAAATATAATAAGCGTGCATGTGTTAAATCAATTCAAAAATGAAATTATAGGTGGAACATGCTCAGAATTGATTTCACCGCTATGGCTTCCTACTGAAGAAAATTCAGCATATACCTCGAGCTCAACAAAAACTTCTGGGAGTGACCCAACCTCTCCCAAGACTTGTCCAACCAATCTATCAGCACGTGTCAAAGTCGGGTCCATGGTTGTTCCAACACCAATTAAACCTCCTGGAACAGCAAATTGTAGCTCATTTTGTTCTGCATACAGTGAGACTATTCTGGAATATATGGGCGTACATTTAATGTTCCCGCTTTCATCCTTAACAACAATCCCAGGACGAACTTCAATAAACTGGTTCACCTTCAAAACACCCTGGAGCAAACAAATATTAACAAAATAATCCAGAGTAAAAAACAAAGCAACATAAGCTCAGTCTAGATCCATTCTCTAGAAACTACCAAAAAATAGAAGTTCACATTTTTTAAAAGTTCTGTTTAAATCAAGTTATTATTTAGAAAATAGACCTTAACAGCATTACCAACAAGCGTAAACAAGCAGAAAAGTAAGATAAGTATCCAGTGTTTAGTAAGTTAAATTGTGCGTCATCTCCAAATTAACACTAACAAGAACATCTCATATAAAAACTTACCCGGAGTATACTTCCACCGGCAACACCACCTTTAATCTCATCAACCTCATATCCTGGCTTATTGACGTCAAATGATCGGATGACAATCATGTTAGGAGGGGAGATGAAGTTTCTCTCTGGAATAGGGATCTTCTTAACAATGTATTCACACACAACATCGATATTATATTTTAGCTGTGCAGAAATCGGTACAACTGGTGCACCATCGGCAACGGTGCCCTGCAATGAATTATTTTTAGCCAAAAGATTCAGAAGAAAAAAAAGAATGAAATATCCATCTATTTCATTATTATTATTATTATTATTATTATTTATAAAAACAACCTGAATAAACTTCTGAATTGCTTCATGCTGGTTGATAGCAACATTCTCTTGAATAAGATCAACCTTGTTTTGAAGAATTATAATATGCTGGAGTCGCATGATTTCAACAGCAGCCAGATGCTCAGAAGTTTGAGGTTGTGGACAGCTTTCATTAGCAGCTATTAGAAGTAATGCACCATCCATAATTGCCGCTCCATTAAGCATAGTAGCCATGAGAATATCATGACCCTGTTGGAACCGTTGAAGAAAAACTTAAAAAATTCTTATATAGAAGACTTTTAGAAATCCAAAGAGCAATATGTCTGATCCCTTTTAGAGCAGTAAATCAAAAGAGAATTAGCGAGCATGAAAGAGAATCATTAAACTTAAAACATTATCACCTCATCTCCACATAGTACCGCTTAGGACCTTACCGGGCAATCTACGAAAGACACATGCCTTAGCAACTTCATCCTGGAATTTTCAAAGCCAGACACATCGCAAAGAGGACTATCTTCCTTTCCACTTCCATATGCCCTACAAAAACAAATTGTCGATCACAGATGCAACTGTTATTAATACTAAGAAAATAAACTGCTAGATATCAACCTACTTGTAGCACTGAGGACGAGGGCATGCTTCATCTTCACATTTGTATATCTTTGCATTTGCATATCCAAGCTTGATAGTAATATTACGCTCCAACTCGTTCTTAAAACGAACAGTCTACAGAGATGCATAAAGTGCACAATGCATAACATGTTACATTTACTAGACTCCGAAATTCAACACACTAGCACTACCACCACCATATAGAAGGCAAAAAAATACAAAGCAGAATCTCTGAAGGTGACTTATCAATATCATATCTTATTCGGGTACATTAAAAATAAGCTAGATCACCTGCACGCCAGATATTGCTTTCACGACCGTTGACTTCCCATGTGCCACATGACCTATGGTGCCTGATGAATTGAAACCCGAATCAAAGTTTCGATTAATAAAACAAGGAGCAACAACAATGAGTTAAAATTAACCATAACAAGTAGTTTGGTCCCAACAGAGTTCATGCATTACCAATATTTATAGTAGCTTGACGTGATATAACTTCGGGAGAGAGTGGATGCAGCTTTGTTACATCCAGTTTACTTAAGTCTTGCTCCATCAAACCTTTTCTCGACATTTTGGTGCTGCTCGAATAAAGGCCTTTCTGCTTCAATAATAACTGTAACCAGAAACTATCCCAAAAAAGGAATTCATTTCACTTAAGTTAGAAGTAAAAATATTACCAAATATAGGAATCTAGCAACAGAATAAATAAAGCTCGTTAAACCCTAAGAAATCAAATTGAAAACCAATATATCACAAAGCGTAAACATTAAAAGCTCAGTCGAAATGCCGGTTTTGAAAGAGAAGAAAGGGTAATTCAGGTAATGGAATGAATTCTGATTACCTCCCAACCCTCCTCCCCAATGCTCAAATCTTGAGTTTCGTTAAATATCAAACTTGCAAATCCAAAATAAAACAAATTCTTCGAAAAGGAGAAATGATAAAAAAAAAACCAATATGCATTAAAAATTAACAAAAATTAGAGCATGCGAAAACCCAAAGAAAAGGGAAAGAATCACAATCAGATGAGAAATAATCAAACGAACCTGATGGATCGATGGAAGGAGTTAGCTGATGAAGCTTAGTTTGCAGAACTAAAACGCAGCTTTTTGGGGGGCGAGAAAAATAGAAACGCGGCCATTAGGGATACTGATATTGAGGTCCCGTTTAGGCTCATTAAAAGTGTTTTTTGGGGTCAAATAGATGCAGAAGCAATATTAAACATTTAATTTTTGGAATAAAATTTTTGTTTAAAAAGTGTTTTTTAACTCAAATGCAAAAACAAAATTTTTTAGCTTTTGTAGTTGAAAAAGTATTTTTAAGAGTCAATTTATTATTTTAATATTTATTTGTTATTGTATTTATTTAAAATTTATAAATTTATAATTTTTTACGAATATAGAATTATATAATTAATAAATTACTTTTTAGTTTAAATATTATATATTTATTCATGTCAAGTTTTTTAAATAAAATATTTTAAATTTATTATATTTTTATGAAATACGTACAATTGTTAGAAAAATATGTATTTATAATAAAAATATTTTTTATATTTTATGATAATTTAAGCTGATATATTTATATATTATAACATTAAAGAATTTGGATATCAATTATATATATATAACTTACAATATCATGTCCAAAATAGTCATTTATCTTCTTAAAAACACTTTTTGACAGCAGTACTAAATACTTAAATTTCAAACTCAAAAATTCAGAAGCACTTGTGAAAAGCACTTTTCAAAAGTACTTTTCCACCGCACTTTTCAAAAGTAATGCTAAACTGGCCCTTAATCGAAAAAACTGGACTTTTCAAGGGTTGTTTTGTAAAATCCGTATGATTGGGCTGAACTGTTAGGTTTGGGCTTTCTTTGTTGAAGACCGAGCCCATCTTGTCCATTTATCTCTCTATCCACGTCACACACTCTGATAATGTGTAAAGGTGTAAATGAACAAAGTGTTCAATGAATTGTTCGTGTAGCATCCGTTTATGTTAGTTTATTAAGTAAATAAGCAAGTCTAAAAAAGTTTTATGTTCATTTAATAAATGTATGAATACGAACAAAGGTGCGTTCGGTTCGTTTATGTTCACGAACGAGCTCGTTTGTAAGCTTGTTTATCGACTTGTTTATAAGCTTGTCAACTTGATTTCGATTTTCCTTTTATATTTTTACATTTTAAATATTGAAGATGTGGACTAAACTAAACACAATGTGAACTTGAAGTTCAAACTATGAAGCATAAAAAGCTTGAGGACTAGTGGTGTAATTTCACCATTTTAGCGAACATGTTCACGGACGCTAAAAAAATGAACATGAACAACTTCAAAATATAAAAATGATATTTATAATAGTTATTTTTATTTTTTATTTATTCGGTAAAATTAAGAAGGTAATTAAAAAATATAAAGAGTATGACAATACAGTGATTACACCTAAATATATAGGAGAATTGTACGATTTATCTTAGATCGGGTTGGATATTTTTCGTGCTAAATCCAAACCCAAATTGACACGGAACCCATCCATTCGAGAATGACGTGTTGATAAAAGCCTTTGATCTTTTCCTTTAGCACGATCTCTCAAGGAAGATGAAGTTTTTAACATGTTTGATATGATTAATTTTGTTGATGTCAATTTTACGTGACACCAAATAAGAAGGTGGAGATGACTGTCGAATGAAGGTTTGGGGATGGAGACTGGTGGTTCATTCGTCGTGGGACGAGTCGAGAGCCACAAATGATCATGGTTGGTCGTTGAGTCAGAAGGTTTACCCCTAGTTGATTTGGGGCTAAAAGCCACGAGCAGTGTAGGTGCAAAATCCCTAACCGGTTTAAGAGATAAACCGAGTTAAGAAGTATTACAAACAAAGACAAACAAACAACAATCAACAAAGATGAACATTCAAGGCATACTAGTGAAGATAAATACCATTTCTTTAACATTTTTAGGGACTAAAAATTCCATTTGATCACAAGGGTGACTTTAAATTAGGTTCATAGCAAGTTACAACAACTTGATTAAACTCAAGTCATTCGAAAGTGAGACACTTTAGTGCCTTTATCTTATTTTCTACCATCTTTTGTTACTACCAAATTAAACTTAACCATACAAGGTCTTTTAATCTATGGTTGAAACATAATTTACTTTAACTCCATTCAAGACAAGGAGATTGACTATGATTGTTTACATAGGGGAAGCAAGGTTCCAACAAGACTTTAAGCATATAAGATTCTTTAACAATTCAAGGCATATTCAACTCATTCGAATATGGATTCATTTGAAAAACTAACATACAAGATTCCTAACGACAATTTCATAGGATTCAAACAAAAATCAATTCAACCAAAGCATAGATAACTCATTAGTCATTATAATGGTTTAAACAAGAAACAACCATATCAAGCATTCTAGGGCTATTCCAGCCAAATCAAGCATTCTAGGGCTATTCGAGCCAAACATGCATAAAAATTAAAGTACATATATAAACCTCATTTATTCGAGCCATATCATACCATATAATTAAACCATGCTAGCAAAACATTCCAACCATGATTCAGTCATATTAACCAAACAAAAAAGAATTGGCTTACACATGTAAGCCTTTATTTCGAAACCCCAAAGGTAATTCAAAGTCAATATTATACTATAATTAACTCAACTTTAACTACCACTTTAGACCTTAAACTCAAGCTGTCACATAAAGTTTTAAGCACTTAACTTTGTACTTCAAGATTCGATTTAAAACCTTTCATTTCAATAGCAATTCTAAATATTTTATCCTTTAGTACATGTAACTTTATAAGCATTTTAATGACCTAATCTTAATTCCTAGCATTCATTTGTTCATTTTACACCATGTTTAAAATCAAATATAAGAGTAAGGTTCGACTAAAGACAAGGGTTACAAGGTTCGACCATATCGACAAGTTCTAAAGGTCAAAGGAAATTCATTAAGGTATAATATCAATCCATTAAGCAAGTTTAAGATACCAACATTCTCCTTAGTTTGAATGCTAAGATCAAGTCATTTCAAGTTTAAACCAATCATATCTAGATACATATAACATTCACATCACACAACTAATCAAACTACCATAACTCCATAAACAAGCAATCATGAAACATATTAAGCCCTTTTTACTTGACAATATCTACTTTTAAGTTTACAAGCCCATAAGACAAAATGGTGTTCTAAATGCATTTTGCATATATATACAAAACCATGTGCCACCAACTAGGAGTACTTAAAAGAAATCTAAACTCTACTTGGAACTTTAGGCAGTGACTTGCAATATTTGCTCACCATCGAATTATACAAGCTTTAATTAACCTGCAAATGCATGAACAATGAATGCATTAGGCTTATATAGCCTAAGTGAGGTAGTAATCCATGATAAGGCAAAATTGATCAATATGAATGTAATGTAACCAAGCATAGAGTAATAAACATTTAGGTTGGTCTTAGTTATACATAGTTACGTCTTATGGGGACTTATTCAGAATTTATTTACCATAGTATCATATTCTTACAAAATTTTATCGAAGTTTCTTTAGAATTCTTATTAGAGTTTTTGATGTTCTTAATCAAGCTTGTCGAAGTTTATATCAAAGTAAATCGGAGTTCTTATCAAAGCTTATTCAAGTTCATATCATTGCTTCTCAAAGTTTCTTATCGAAACTTAATATTTGAGTTCATATCTTTTAGAACATTTGCCTTGGATCACATTTGGACATATGTAACATTGGTCTGAGATTCACTTAGCACAAAGCAATGGCTAGTTTATAGCATAACAAACCTAGCTTCTCTTCTCTATCCATGATCCATCCAACTGTCGCCAATCTCCTTACCATTTCCTCGTTACCTCCTATTATCACCAATATATCACATATATGCAGTCGTCACCTCTGAGCCATAGCTCTTGGACCGTAGTCCCGAATTATACCTTTGCGCTATGTCAAAGAATCCAAGGACTTCCATTGTTTAGTCAACTTAAATATTTTATGCTTTGAAGTTAGGATACGTATCTTATGACAATAAAGATCTTACTTGTTTCTTTTCTTAGTATTTTATAGCATAAGATGAGCTTTTAGCTCCTTAGGGTGTATGAGTTCTTATAACCTTAGAGCTTGACATTGTTTCTTGTTTATTATGCTTTCAAAGGATTAAAGTTTGATACCAATTCAAACAAAGCTTATGCAATTCTATGTGAGTCTTATGCAAAATGATCATATGAGATCCAATGCCAATCCCAGATGCTCTATGTGAGTCTTATGCAAAATGATCATATGTGATCTATACTTGAACATTTAAGACAACAATTCTATAAAAGTAAAGATCGGAGTAGGGATGGCAATAGATCGGACTTGGATCGGACTTTATAATGTCCAATCCAATTAATAATCGGACCTAAAAAAATTCAAGTTCGAATCCAAGTCCGATCTAATAAAATATTTAAAATCTAAATCCAAAAGTCTTAATCCAATTATTTTTTTTCCTTTTTAAAGTAACAACTCAAACAAATATCTTTAAATAAAAAATAATTTTCATCAAACAAATATATTTAAACTAATATCACAAACAAATCTCAACAAATATTACAATCCAATATAAAACAAATTAAAGTAACAACTCAAACTTCAACTAAAAAAACTCAACACTACTATGTCTTACTAGTCTACTAACATAACTACTTTCCAAATCACAATTATAAAATGTCTAATAAATATTACAATCTAAGATGAAACAAATTAAAAGTATAATCAAAATGTTCAACCATCAACATTTGACATAAAGGAAAAAATTTCTAACCATCAAGCTTCCATTGTTGGCCGGTACACCCCATGGCGCAGCGGAAAAATTATTTGGCGATCACCACCAGAGATCAATGTACGAAGAACGAATCAGGGTGATTAAGGGTGAAGAATTACCTGTATAAAATCTAGACTTCTAAATTTAGAGAAGATATATACCCAATCACGATTCCACGACGTCGATTCCTAAATCGCAACGATAACGCTCTGACCTCTACGTAGTTCACCTAGGTGAAACGAGCATATAAAAATCTCTAAACTATTTAGAGTGTTTTTCCAAAAAAACATTAATGGCTGCTAGATCTTTCATGCCTTTATATAACTTATGTAATCATAATTCAACTTATATTAGGATTTCAATCTCTATATATATATAATTCTATTTTAACTTTAATGAGGATTTCAATATATATATATATATATTAAATATATATAATCTCAATTCAACTTAATAAGGGTTTCAGTACGGGCAAAACTTTGATACACAGGCTGTGTAAAACTAATTTTACACAAGCCTGTGTTTTTACCTGATAAAATATAAATTCTAAATTCCTAACCCTAAACTTTAAACCCTAAATTCTAAACACTAACCTTAAATTCTAAACCCTACAACTTAAACCCCTAAACCAAACCATTAACCCCTAAATTTGAAAAACACATATAAACGTTTGTTTACACGGACTGTGTATCAAACTTTTTCTCTTCCAATATATAATCCCAATTCAACTTAATTAGGATTTCAATATATATCTATATTTTCTAAATCGGAGAGTTTTAAATATTTTTATTCGGATTCATATATAGATCGGACTCAGGTCGGATATGGATTTGGATCGGATTCGGATCGGATCATGGCAATGTCCATATCTAATCCACCTCCTATTAGGACTCAGACCTTTTTTCGGATTCGGATTCATATTTTTTCGATCAGATTTGGATCAATTTTTTTTTCTTCGGATCAAATTGGATTCGGATTGTATTGTCATCCCTAGATCAGAGTGACTCTGTGTCACTTGAAACAAATACAACTACACTCGCAGTTTGATCTAAGCTATATTTGCTCTCGTATCACAATCCTCTTCTGCTTTTCTACAACTTGATCTACCTTAGATCTTACTTCTTCAACTCATTCTTGGTCTAAGTATAACAAAAAATACAACTATATATTAGAATTACATTCAAATTAGTCTTAATGTATCTAAATTTTCATATTAACACAATCCCTAAACAACCTTTCATTTACCAAAAAATCCAAATGCACATGTATACATATATATGTACAAAACAGTCCACTATATATTCATATATACACAAAACAGACCAATTATACTTATATACATAAATATACACCAAAATAGTCCACAAATAAATACAAGGCTGCCCTTATTTTATTTCAAAACAGTCCCCTTAAATTTATAAAATAGCATCTATTTCGGTGCAAAAAAGGTCTATGTTTTTAGTGCAAAACAACCCCTATTATTAGATTTACAAAACAATCCCTAAATTTGCAAAGCATCCCTCCCCTGTTTTATTTTATCAAAACAATATCAAATCAACTTATTCATTAGTAAAACAGTCCCAATTAGATTAGCAATCAATGCATTTCTCTAATTCACAATTCAGCCCCTTTTTAATTCTATTAAAATAGTCCCTAAACAATTCTTTCCAAATTATGGCAGTCCACAAATGTTTCCACCAAGCAATGTGACCACAATTCAAGTTCAAGCATGAATTACTCATTCAACAATGACATAGTTCGAATGTTCTATCCAACTAAATCAACAAAGAATTTACTTCTAGTGATGATTCATTTAAACAATTCGATCTATCATAACTACCTTAGAACTCACTACCAACCAATTTAACAACTTAAACTATCATACAATTCTCAAAATCATGATATGATAACATGTACACCGTTCGAAGTTCAAGAATTTTCTAACATGAATTTGCTCTTCAAACGAATCTAATATCAAGATAACATGTAAAGAAATTATAACCCAATTCATCATTTAAACATTGAATCAAAAAGGGAGGAAGATATTTCTAACCCCTTTCCTTAAGCTAATCGATTAGGGTCTAAAGAAATGGACCAACATGAAGCAATTTGTGTGCAAACTTTCTAATCTCTCTATAACATAGGATTTGGTTCCTATTTGGGAAGAAAGAAGATGAAGCTTGATTATCCCCGACAATGTCGTGACCCCCAACACATGCCATCGCTATTATCTTACATGTGTACAAGTCCTTAGATTAGAAATTGTTTAGCATACAACTCTAAAGGTTTCTTAATAATTCAGTTAAACCCTTTCTAAAATAGTTATCCACTTCCTCCTTGTTTCAATTTAATGCCAAATCACTTAATTGATTTCTCAAAAGGTATCCCAAAACAATTATAAAGCACTCAAATTAGAGACATACTTCTAAGCTAATTTTTGGAGTATTACAGTAGGACCGGTGGTCAGAGCCACGTGTAGAGAGAGATTGATGTATAGTGGGTGTGATAGCCTTATGGAAAGTTGGAGATGTCGGAGTATGCCCAAAGACTAATTATGAGATGGTTGTAAAAGACATACTTATCTTATCTTGTTTATTAATAAAAAGCCATTATTATTATTTCAATCTTATTATGTGTATCTATAAATAAACTGAATTATAATAAAGTCCTTAGAATAATATAGTTATTCTTGAATGTCCTTAGTCGAGAATTGTTGTGCGCTTAGACAATAATAATGTATTAAGACTAATATGTAGTTGATTGATGACAAAGTGCTTTCATTGACGTGGAGATGTCAAAATCAATACATAAGTATGTGTTAGGGAACGACGTACTGGACTGACCCGCT
This sequence comes from Hibiscus mutabilis, assembly GCA_019671005.1. NCBI lineage: Eukaryota > Viridiplantae > Streptophyta > Magnoliopsida > Malvales > Malvaceae > Hibiscus > Hibiscus mutabilis. Next base: position 4,158,434 of record CM033721.1, on the reverse strand, counting down.
ATAAGCATGTTTCTTGGATTATTATGTGACAGTCACAACATTACTCATGGTGATAACTACACGTATGATCCTCAGACTTGAGATCATCATTATTTCAACATCGTGGGTGATATATTTTGATACGGTCAAACGTGTGTCGTAACTGACTATACTATAATGATTGATATTGGATATGTCATAATCCATGTAGCGAAATATGGTTGATCAAGATAGGATTTGTCCCTCCTACATAATAGGAGTAATATCATAGGCCACTTGATTGAGTGAGACTAGAAAATGCATGGCCATGCTCGAATAAATTGATATGGGATATCATAGTTATTCGTTTAAAATAGTCTACTCAAGATATCAAGAAACATTAATGGACTATACAAGTGCGACTAATCCATGACTTGTGTCCGATTTAGATATGAGGACAAAAGGATGAAATACATAAAAGAAGTTAATCACGAAAAAAGGTTAAATCGAACCACGATTTCATGTAACTTAGGTAGCAATGATGTATTGCTAGATGCCACTCATTGCTTGTAATATTATAATTGTTATGGATATTACTGCTAACATTACATGAACCTACAAGGGTCACACCATATGATTGAAACGAACAAATATCGACTAGAAAGCATGTGTACAAACTTGTTGTACACGTAATTAGTGAGAAACCGAAATTGTTATAATTATTGTAATTATGGATAGTTTCGTTTTTATATATATGTTAATATTTGATAAGTTATTGTAATTATCAAATACTATTAATATATATATATATCTAAAAGAAACCTAATTAAAGTAGAATCAGATTCTACATATTTAATTATATACAGTTAAATATATTGTATATTAAAGAATCCGAATTTAATTAGAATTAGGTTTTTAAATGCTATATAAAGGCATAAGATCTAGCAGCCAACAATTTTTTTTAAAAAAAATCATCTTTAACAGTTAGAGAAGAGAAAAATTGTTCGTTTTATTCGGATGGACTACGTAAAGGTCGGAACACTGCTGTGATGACTCGGATTTGATTTGGACTCTCCTATACTCGCTGCGGAATTCCAGATTACTTGAGGTAATGTTTTCATCCTTTATCATCCCGAATTCGTCCCTTGTACATGGCTCACTGGTGGATTACGTCGGATAATTTTTCCGCTGCGCCATGGGGTGTACCGGCGTTTCCTAATAGGAGAATCGTCGAGGGTTGTCCCCTTTGTCTTCGATCTTGGGGGTATTTATATCTCTTTGGTGTTGTAGATGGAGTGATAGTTGATGAGATCATGTTAGGCCTATTGATGGCTAGTGATGGGCTGACAGATGGTAACTCAGATGTTAGGTAGTGAGCTCAGTCAGACTTGATGATTGTCTTATCACAACGCAATGGTCTTCGGGGCTTATGGGTCCGTAGGAGAAGCTCTAGGCTCCGTGATGTTTGGAGGATGGTGCGGAGATGTGATTTGGTGGTTCACCCATTGTTGGACAGGCGGAGAGCCACATTAATTTTCTAGAGGTATTCAGCATAGGTACAACAAATTTCTTGGTTGTTGAGTTTTTTCATAAGTTATAGGGATAGATTTTGTTCCCATTAATGGATTTTGCACATCAGAGGCAAAGCTATGATCATATATTTTGAGGGGTCAAAAGAACATAGATCTATTAAGTATTTAAATTTAAAATTAAAAGCGATGAAAATCTTGTTTCATTAATATTTGAACTAGAAATATTAAAAAATGTCATTATACTAAAACATTTGGGAAGCCTACTGCCCATTTCCATCCCTTAGTGGCCTCGTCCTTACTGCCTACCATATCGTACATTCCAATTTGATAGTCATTCTCCTTTTTTTTTTTAGTTAATTATAAAAGTATTATATTTTAAAGGTAAATGCTGAGATTCAAATTCATACAAAATGATACAATATAAGTATTTTTGGCCACTCAACTATTTAGTAGACAAAAGTAGTCGAATTTGTATATGTGATAATCACATTCGTCTCAACATGATCTTCTATGTGATCTAACTTGATTCATAAGTGTTGATATTATTTTATTTCATTATGTAGTAATTATTTTTATTTTTGAACTGGGATTTTATATCTTTTTACTTATTAGTTGAAAACTTGAAGAGTTCTTATTGATTTTGAAAAGAGAAAAAAAGAAGAAGAGAATGTTAGGGATGGAAATGGAAACCACGAGGCACGAGTGCAAGACCAAGCTCAGATGCAATGATATCAACGGTGGATCCTCCCTTTGCAGCAATGGACCCTTTATCGGTCACGAGTAGAAATGAACATTTTTTTGAGTTAAGTTAATAAATTTTAAGTTAGTTAAATTAGCGAGTCTTATTTTGTAACATTTGATCAGTTATTAAGTAATTTTAATTTAAATGTTTTTTTATAACTATATACGATATATATATATATATATATTTATATTTATATTTTTTATATGTGAACATATATCAGACAAAATTAAGGGACTCGACTCAAACTTAAAAATCGATCTACTAATTACTAAAACTTTCGAATTATTCGAATTTCATTTTATAACTCAAATTTTACTTCAATTTTTTTTTAAATCAAACAAAATTTTTTGGCGTTGAATGAAATAAAAAAATTGATTTTTCGAGTACTCACTTTCTCAACGTTGGATCACGATCACATGCATGTTAACTCCATCATTTTCACACAAAAAAAGGAACAGCGTTGATTTTTTTTTCATATTAAAAGGATAAGATAGTGAGAATAGAAATTTTATGTCCTTTTTTGGTATTCTTATTTATACTTTATCTTAAAAAAATAAATTTAGGATTAAAGTTTAGGGTTAGAGTTCAAAAATTTGTGGTAGATTGTATTTCTTAAGGAGTAGGCTTTAATGTTTAAGATTTAAAATTTAAACTTATAATTTAATTTTTTTAATCTTAAGAAATAGAAAAAGCATCGAAAAGAGGCGGTAAATTTTTATTTAAATAGTAATTCAAAGGTTTGATAATATTTGTGTCTTCAAACCTTTAGAAAAAATGACATAATGTAATTTAATTCAGCAAAAAGTAAATAACAGTATTAACAATTAGATTTAAAATTTTAAAAAAGAAACTAAATTCCTAAAGAAAAACATGGAATGGCTAAAATTCAAATGTACAAACAATACATGGATGCAGCATGTGGTGAGGATCCAAAGAAACTGCAAGGCATTTGAATCATCAGTTTACTTTGTGCAGTACTAAATTGTCCACTTTCTATTGGCACATATATTGCCAATTTTGTTCTTCAATTATCATCTTTTTATATGTATATGTTTGTTTGCTCTCATGCTCTGCTACTGCTCTATATGATTAAATTATTTAAATATACCTATTAAAAATTAATTAGATAAATTCTCACATTCAAAATTATTTAGAGAAATATCTCCTTTTTAAACACGTATGATAAATCTTGTCTCGTCAAATGCAACTTTTAACGACTTCATTTTTTACCTGAAATTATAATTGAGTCTACATACAACATATTGAGAATGGAAAAAAAACAAGTCACGTTTTACAAATAGCGACTTTAAAAGCCGTGTTATACAGAAAGGACTTTTGAAAGACATATTTGACAAGACACGACTTTGTATTATGTATTTAGAAATGGAGTATTTTCTCTAAATAATTTTTTTAAACAATTTCTACCAAGAAGAGGGTGAAGGGAAAATTTTGCTCCTAATATATCTAGAACCCGCAACTTATGGAGAAGAAAGTGTCAACTGAGATATTAACTTTTAACCACTTACTTTAGAGATTGTTAACTTCTCTAAATAACTTTGAATTAGAGATATTTATCTAATTAATTTTTTTCAATAAATCTAATTAATTTTTTAATGGGCATATTTGTATAATTTAGCCGCTCTACGTTCTTTAATTTTTTAATCAAATGTGGACACACATAATATAAACATAGAACGAAAATGTAATAAGATTCAAGCAGGGGGAAAAAGCTTCAATCATGAATCGGCCCTTGAATTATATCCCAAATCTCAAACTGACCTTTAAAATAATTTATTCAGAACTAAGGTTGGATTGAACTGATATATATTCTAGCATTTGAAAACCTTCCCAACTTTACCCAAACTAGGGGTGAACAAAGAAATTCAAAAAAAATCAAAGTCACAAACATAATCATAATATTTGAAAGATTAATAGTTCATTTTTTTTAAAAGTTATGGTTATTCTAATCGAACCAAACCGAATCGAATCAAATTTTTATAATCAAAAAATATTTTATATGTCAAATAATGAAAATAACTTAAAAATAATCTAAAACTTCATTAAATAACGTCAAAATAACCAATAACCAGTTGGTCTAGCAGGATAAGGCGTTAAGTCTCTTAAGCAATGTCAATGGTTCAAATCTTAACATTAAAAATTGAAAAATTAGCTTCAGATGATCTTTCCATATTGGATCTCTGCAAAACTCAATTTGAATTAATCACTTAATGAGTTAGATATTAGTGATTAAACTAAAATAATATCAAAATAATAAAATAAAACTATTTTTCAAATTAAAACAAAACAAATTCATAACTCAGATTTAATATTGAAAAATCGCAAACATAATAAAATTAAAATAAAGGGATTAAAAATCTTTAAAAAATCAATAAAACCGAATACTCTAAACTCAAAAAGCATCATGGACTGGGGGAGGTTCCCACATGCTTGACCAAAGAGTCAAAATACATTTCAATCTCTTCTTTGACTATTCCACGCGTATCTAAATGAAAGCTTCCGTCGGGCTCCTTAAATATTTTTTATTAAATAAAAAGATATTATATTCTCTTAAATATTTTTTATTAAATAAGGAAATATTATATTCTCACATCGTAATTTAAACTTATATAAGATAATATAAACATTCTTAGTTACTAGGTTAATTAGTGGATCTCCTCCCCAAACATTTTTAAGAATTAGTATTTTGACTCCATACATTTTTTTTTTAAATTTTAATTTAATCTCTTCAATATTTTTCACAGTTCTTATTTAATTTTATTTTTAAAAATAGTTTCAATTAAATTCATTTTATAAATTCTCATTAAGTTTTAATTTTTTTTGAAAAAAATAGTTTAAACTTTAAAAAATTTAAATAAATCTTCTCAAATTATTTTATCAAGATTCATCCCTCTCCATTCCATAACTTTTTTATCTTAGTATAATTATCGGTATTTGATTTATTGGCCGATAAATTCGGATCGAATTTTATAAAAATTTAATATGAGGACAACATTCTCAATCTAATTTTTTTCATTCACAACGTCAAGATTTAAACCTTTGACTTTATTTAAAGAATATAATGCCTCATCATGTTAGACCAACTAATTATAAGTACCTATAACCCTTTAATTTGCACCACAAATGTGAATTAAGAAAGGGAATTGGTTTTTGGTTGTTTGAGTTTGGGCCGGAAACGAGCTCGTGTCAAACGTGGATTAGAACGTGGTTTTATACAACATGGGTCACCCTTTTCTTAAAATTCTATAGGTTTAAGGGTGTAAAATGGCCTTGAATTTTTTTAAAAAAAAATTAATTAAGCCTTTAAATTTTTTTTGCACCCAATAAAGTCTTTGAACTAAAAAAATCAATTAAGCTTTTGAACCAATAAATTAAATCAATTAAGCCTTTTGACCTATTTTGACCATTAAATCTTGACAGTTTTTTAGATATTACCAACATATGATACACTACAGTTTTATCATGTTGCATTTATAAAAAAAATCAAAAAGTATATTTTATAGATTTTATAAGATTTTTAGAATTTCTATAACATTTAAATAATTTTTTAAATAAAATAATAAATTTTGAAAAATGTCAAGTGAAAACACTATGACATGGCGCAATGCAATAGTGGTCGAAAAAACTGTTCAGATTTAATGGTTAAAAGTGGTCAAAAGGCTTAATTGATTTAATTTCTTAGTTCAAGGGCTTAATTGATTCAATTTTTTGGTTCAATGGCTTAATTGATTCAATTTCTTTGCTTAATGGCTTAATTGGGTACAAAAAAAAAAAGGTCAAGGGCTTCATTGTTTTTTTTAAGTTTAAGGGCTTCTTACACCCTTAAGCCAATTCTATAATTATACAGCATGGGTCACCTTTTCTTAAACTTCTATAATTATAGTTAAATCAGCTAATCTAATCATCTATTAACTGTAACCTAACCGTTTGATTCGAGTTCGTTTAAATAAAAAAGTATAGATCGTTTAAACGAATTTGCATCAAACTTGGATTAACTAATATAATCCACTAGTCAAATCAACTATCACTCTTTCCTTATATTTGAGGGATTTAAATAAAAATATTAAATTTAAAAATGGAATTTATTTAAAAAATTAGGGAGTAGATCATTTAAAGAATTAGATCCATTTAAATTACAAAGTATCATTTATTTAATCCAGTTGTCAAATCAACTATCCCTCTTTCCTTATATTTGAGGATTTAAATAAAAATATTAAATTTAAAAATAGAATTTATTTAAAAAATAGTTCGGTTTAAAATATGGAGCCGATCATTTAAAGAATTAGATCCATTTAAATTACAAAGTATCATTTAATTTACATCATATGAAAAATAGATATGTAAATTTAAATGCTAATATTAAAAAATATGTTATTTTATTTATGTTTAAAAATTTGATAAAACTTTCATAATTTTTTTAATAAAAACAATATATAGGTCATGTTTGGTAATAAGCGGATAGCTGATTACATTAGCCGATAATTGATAGATGATTGTATTAGCTGATTTTACTAGCGGATTGTATTAGGTTATTAGCTGATTGTATAAAAGTATTTGATAAAATTAACTGATGGATGATAACTGTTTGATTATTTAAACAAGCAAAATGACATATAAGGACATGATTATATTCGACACTTATTTAAATAGTTTATTAGTTATCAATATTTTATATCTATTAATATTAATTAGATTATGAAAATTATTTTTTAAGATAACATTACTAAGCATATTTGAAGGATATATATATTAATTTATTATTTATATAACTATTTTAATACAACTTAATTAATTATTAAATTTAATTACAAATATATATGTGCGAGAATAAAAGAAACATAAAGTATTAGTTTACAAATGTTACAATGTAAATAAGCGAGTATGTAGAATTAAAATAGAATAAAAAAACATAAAGTATTAGTAGCTATTTTTAAAATTAGAGGCTTCACCCCAATTCGCTATTCACCAAACATCTAAATTAACAGATTTGACCGACCAAACCTCTAATTTTAGCTCAGACCTCTAATTTTGAGTCAAACTGTTATTTACCAAACAAAGCTATAGATATTACAAAATGTTAAATAGAAACAGAATATATATCTAGGGATGGGATCCATTTACATGGTGTAAAACTCATTTAATTTTACACTAATCTATGGTCATTGGATGGGTAAAATGGATGGATGAGATTAACAGTAAAAAATGTAAAAATTATCACTTGGAAAAAAAAATAAGGAAACAACCTTAGCCATTAATTACTATCATCAAACGGTCCAAAAAAAGTATAAACGTAATTGAGTTTTACACCATGTAAGTAGATCCTAACTTATAACTAAACTTGTACAATTATATATACACATAAATTTGTGCCAGGTCAAAAGATATATTCAAGGGTAGACATAAGTCAAACATTTTTTAAAAAATAAAGATTGATTCATAAGTTTAAAAATTTTGAAGGCAAATATGTAAATTTTAAAAAGTTTAAGGTGAGCAGAAGTTCACGCTACATCACACATAAATCTGCCACTAACATAAATTTGATTTAAACTTGGTTCGCCGAAGCCTTGACCATAATTTAAGTAGAGATTAAAGCTTTGTTTGACGTGGATTTTCAAACGGGAGAGAAATTAGAAATTCTAACTTCTTAGAAACACCCATTTGGGATCAAATCAGACGCCAAAAAAACGCCCACTTAAATTGCTTTATGTGAACGTTTGATATTACTTCTTTATTTTACAGTTAAAAATTCGTTGAAAAAACTATATCAAAAAACAGTGATAAAGTCAATTTATTTATGAATATACCCCTAATTTTAAATCTTAACTCCATCCTTAAAATGGCAAAGCAACGATGGGTGGAAACGAGTTAAAAAGGTTTCTTTCAACACACGTCAACCAAATTAGTCAATTTCTCTCAACCACTTGGACAATACCATCTTTCCGACCAATTTCATTCTTGAATTATATACAAACCACCCACCTCTTCATTTATAAAACATTGTCAATATTTTGAAAATATATTGTATATAACAATAAATTCATATTTATATAATATTTGAATATTTTTAATTTATGGGCAGGTAAAGGCAAAATTTTGGCGGGACGGGAGCAAGAAATCACCCCGGAGGCGAGGACTAAAATTTAGGGACGATAATTTAGTTCGAATTTGATTTGATCCGAATGAAAAAAAATTGATTGAAAAAAGTCTGAATTTAAATTTGAAAATTTGTTCGAGTCATAATAGGAGGTATGTCGGATATGGACCTTATCATGGTTCGATTCAAGTACAATTCATATTCGAGTTCAAAACGTATAAATCTCAATATTTTAAACATTAAGCCGATATTGTCCTAAAAACTATTTATTTATATATAAAAAGCAATTATGTTTCTCACTCTTTTTCAAATATTATTTTATTTCTCAGTGTTATGCGTGGTTGGAACTAAAGTTTCAAGATTAAGGCAATCTGCAATCATATTCATCTCTTTTTTTTTAAAAAAAAAAAATCACTTGTTTGAGCTTCCGGTTTAAAAATAATAATAAGTTAATTGGATTTTGGATTTTCAGACCTAAATTTAAATTTTGGATTTTCTACTTGGACTCAAACTTGTGTATTCAAACTTGAATCGGTCTGAAAGTCCGATTTTTATTCGGATTGAATTTAGAATTTATAGAGTCTAATTCAAATTAGATCTATTATTACCCCTACTATAAGTGAGTGTTAAAGCATTAAAACTTGGGTGGGACTGATTCGGTATATAAATGAAAGTCGAGCCAATATTGAATTTGAGGCTAGGAAAGAAATTGTTCGCCTTGTTGTTCATTGTAGTGTAATTTTTCTTTTATAACCATTCGTATTTAATTTATAAGTTGATTAATTTGAATTAGGTAATGTAGAAGTTCATCACGAAATAATCTCACTAATTCTATTTATTACAGTTACAATGCTAGATTTTGAACCTTTCACTTTATTTAAAAATTTTAGTGTCATTTTTTATGGTGAACCGATTAATTATTGGTGGAGTAATATATATTTAATGCCTTTATCAGAAATAAGAAAATAAAATAAAAAGGAAAACATATAAACAAGTTAAGTAGTTATTTGGCCACTTCACTATGTCTCATGTAATAATGTGACACTTCAAAATTTTATTAACAATTTCACACCTTAACTATTTGGTCTTTAACATATGACCTATTATCGTTGTCGGACATGAATCAATTGATCAATAAAGAATTAACATGTTGTGAGATGACTTTTCTGTGAGAAATTACAATTTTTTATATCGTGTATTACATATAAATTATTTATTAATTATTGATCTACATCACCCAATTATGACGACAATAAATGATACATTAGACAGTCAAATAACTGAAGTGCCAAATTGATAATAAAAGTTTTTAAAGAATCAAATTGTTGGGTAAGATACTTTAGTCAATAAAAAAATGTTGGGTAAGATACAATAAAATTGTTGCAATATTGTTTACTTGTTTATTTAAAAGAAATTTACTTTTTTTCATTTCGTGACCTATTATACTTATTACAGTATTATTAGAAGTCGTCTTACAATCATACTGACTTTACTAAAAATTGGTGAAATCATCATGCAATCTTACAAATTTCAAGCAAAATAAATGTAAAGTTAATATGCAATTATGTCGACTTAAGACTACAATACATGCCATTTCAATAAATTTCATTAGTTATTTCACCAATGGAGTGACTAAAATTAATACTACCAAAAAATAAACAAGTTATAATAATGAACAGTAAATAATAATAAAAATATACACGGTAAAACGCGTCTTCCCCATACTATTTCAATCCCCCCAACGCCTATTTCCCCACTTTTCTCGTTTTAGACAAAAGAAACCCTTAAAAGAACAAACCCTACGAAACAACCACAGAAACGATGTTACCCGAAAGACAAGGCGGTGGCGGTGCACCCCATGGAGTAATACTAGCCGTAGTGGTGTCCATCGTAGTATTAGCCCCATTCCTGTTCGGCGATCAAGGCGAGGCCATAACCGAAGCCATTTCCGATCTCTTAACTCCACTCGGTCTCCTCCTTTTGCCCATCATCCTCCTCCTCACAATCCAGTTCCTTTCCTCCGATCGCGGCTCCTTCGTCTCCGCCATCTTCTCCACTGGCGAACCCGACTCCATTCACCGCGTCAGCGGCTCTCCGTTTGGGGTAGCCTTGTTCCTCCTCCTCATCTTGTTCTTGCTCTACAATCGTGTTTCCATCTTCGGCGGAGGTGACGATTCCGACGATTGACTTCTCCGATCTATCGAAGACTTCTTTTCTGTTTTTTTTTTGTACACAGTACTAGATTTTGAATTTTTGTTTTCTTGCAGTATGATTCTTGTAATTTTACGTGAATACCCAAGTGATCAAAGGAATTGATTCGAGAAATTGAGGGCGTTGTTGTCATTTGAGTTGTAGATGTTTCAACCGTTTAAAGTATACGTCGTACCGCTTTGTTTTGTATACTGTTATCTTCTTTTATGTCCGACAGTTAATCAACGGTGATGGTTGGTACGGCGGCGGCACTGTGGCTGGGACGGTGGTGCAGCCGTTGACGACAGCTGTTTTTTTTTTTTGTAGCTCTTGTTTGGACTGACATTCTCCGTTTCCCGATTTTTTACTGGCTATGGGTCTTGATTTCCATACAACAGGCACGTGGGCACGTGCTTTCTTCCTTTTTCAAAGGACGAGCACTCTCTCTCTCTCTTAAAAATATTATTCAATATTTACTTTTTAGATACTGTACGGCTTTTAAGACGCTTCAAGGGAGAGGTGAATTTTAAATTTTGAAATTTTTTAAAATTAAGATATTTAAAATAATGATTTTAATGTTCCAAAAATAAATGATTTTAAATTATTTGTATTTATGATTGTTTTATTAAAATAAATCATTAAAAGAAGTTTTGGATTATTAGTATTTCCTCTGATTAAAAATATTTATAATAGAAAATTAATGTTTTTAAAAGTAAAAAAGAAAAACATCTTATATTGACAAGAAATATTTAAAATGTGCTATTATTACTAGTGGCACTGCTAAAATAATATCTATATCCTTAATAAATCAGATTGTTTTGGTTACAATCAAATGCTTAATGAATGATATAAATATTAATAATAATATACGAATATTATTAATGTTGTAAATTAATATTTATTTTCGGGGTTTTATTTCAAATAAAAATATTTTATAGTTTGGAATTCAACAAGTGTCCCAGTAAAAAAACGAATGATGTTCATCCTAGGAAACCTGTGTTCAAATTTCATTGTCTGCAAAGTATATGTGTTTCGTTAAAAAATTAAAAACATGTATAAACATATATTATTTTGTAATCACGTTAAAGTATTAAAAAAACACTTTATAGTTTGAGCTTCTAATTTTATGGCAAATTTTTGGAAAATAATTCAAATAATATAAGAGATGTCGGGGATATTTAGGTATATACGGCATTTTTACAGTACAATGGGAAGAAAAATAATTTTAGAGAATAAAATTCAAAGACCCCATTTCCCTAAAATTAATTTTAAGAGATAATATTCTCCCAATTTCCTCTAATTTTATAGGGGATAAAATGAAGAAAATTTAGAGAATCTTTTTAAAGAAAAATATTTACGCGGAATTTAAATATAAAATTTAACTTGTCGATTGACGTTGTTGCAGTTGCAATCTATTAAAGTTTACATGTTAAATACGTTTAATGGTACAATGACCTTCCTTTTATGTGTTCGGGATTATGGATAACTTAGGTATTGCATAAATAAAATGTATAATTTAATTTACTAAAACCAGCCAATAAAATTATTTACAAATTTAAGAATTCTTCATTAGGCTTATTGTTTGGTACCTTTAGTGGGAAAAATCCATGAGAGAGTTAAAATAAAGATTGATATATATTTTGATACATTATTTTGACTTCAGAGTTCAATTTAGAATTTGACATTATGTGTAACACCCAGAAGGTTAAAAAATAAATGAAAATGAATTAAAGGGAAAAGAAGGGGTTGCTAGTTGTGGGACTTGGACCCATAACCTTAGGATACCATTGCTAGTGACCCGGCCACCCGAGCTAAATAGCTCTTAATGTTTTAGTCTCTCCAATTTTTATTTGAATTCTACCAGTCCTTTTATTAAGGATAATTATTATCCCAATCTACCTTTCCACATACCGAGGTTAATACCCATAGATCTAAAATGAATTAAAGGGAAAAGAAGGGGTTGCTAGTGACTCGGCTCCCCGCTGTTTTCGGCCACTCTCGGTGTCCAATCGAGTTGCGGCCGTCAGATCTGGGCTCGACTCGTCGGCCTAATCAAAACCCAGGTGGCCGATCTTCAATCCGCCGCCGTCAAGGCCCTCGTCGGAGTTACGCGACTTTTCGACCGTTTTAAATTTTTAGTGTAAATTCCGGTCACATTTCTGGTTTGTTGCAGTATATTATAGGTTCCATATGATTCTGGGTCTAACAATCTTTCGTTTCTCGGCATAAACGACCAAAAGGGGCGCATTTCTGGCGACTTTTCCGCCGACCGTCAGTGACCGTCCGACGATTCGATATCATTGTAAATGAACCGGTCCAACTCGGTTAAACCGGTCTGGCCTGAACCGGTCTAGACCAATGAACCAAGTTAACTCTTTCGAGTCAACTCAGTTGACCAGTTGGCCGATGACGTCAGCAGTCAATGATGACGTCAGCGTTGACCAAAAAGTCAAGTTTTTCGAAAACGTTTATTTAATGTTTTCCGACGTCCTAAGTCTGTTTTTGAAGTCTGTTTCACGAAATTCTAACTCGAAACTCTCCAAATTTGACCTTAAACCCGAACATGCTTATTTAATAAGTTGTTATTTTATAATGGTTATTTTAATTAGGGGACTGATGTGAATATTATCTGTTTAAAGGTACTCGTGGATCTCCCGATCGTGTCTTCGCCCAGCCCAGCTCATCCCGATCAGTGCTGCCCCGTGATCCCATCGTCGCTCGTACGGTTCCATAACTTAGTATTTTATTTTGATCAAGATGTGAATCTGTTAGTAACCGTAATCCTTGTCGATCTAGGTTCCAGTACCGTAACAGAGCGAAATCCCGATGCCCAGTAGATTATCGGACCTGCCTGACTTTTGAGGTGTGTTCCTTATGTGCCATATGACTGATTTCTAATTGTTATACCTGCTTTATATGTTCTATCAAACCGATTATGTGCACATGATTATTTACTTGATTTCACACGAATATAACATGTTTTCTGAAGTAAGCATGATTATACTATATGATTGATATATGCCCAAGTACCCGATATGACAAGCATGTTCTATGATTACCGTTTATCAGTATAGAATTGTGTTCATCGAGTGTTGTTCTTACTGTTTACTACTGCATACTATGATGCTGCCCGGATTGATTAATAGGGGTACTTGGGTTATGATATGAAGTATCATAAGGTTCAGCCTTGATCCGGCTGATAATTCCGCCCGTATGAGGTTCCTATGCTTCGGCTAGGGTAATTCCGCTCGGACCTAAGGTATTCCCTTAAGATGGTACTCATGCCCAATGGGCTCGGGTTAACGCTTGTATATGATACTGTTCTGGGGAACCGTATCATGGAGTTTGGTTTGAGGGTAGTTAAGTTATGGAAACTTGCATGCGTATGAACATGTCTTACTGAAATGTTTTACTATGCTATTGATATAAATGTTTTTACTTGCACTGTTGGAACACACTGAGCTCTCTAGCTCATACCCCATCTTTCTCCCTTTTCAGATATTTTGGATAGGCTACCATGTACCTGACACTCGGAGGATCGACACATTTCGTATTCTATATAGATTGTAATGTTTCTATCCACCATTTTGTTATTTCAGGGTGACATGTGCCTATATTTTGAGATATATGACGTTTTGTTACGATCTTTTTGAGACATTACTTGATGTTGCCTATTTTGTAATCATTATATGTCAGGTTTATAAAGATGACTTTATTAGTTTACGTAGATATATATATTCAAATTATATACTTGAATATTTGACAGATTTTTAATTTAGATATTTAAGTTGAGATGTGCCCCTTTGACTCAGTCCTTCTGCATAGGCCGGTCTAGGGGGTTACATTATGAGCGAATTTGGTACCTAAAGTTTTTTAGTCTAGTTAAGTACTTAAATTTGCCTTTTGAACAATAAGTACTAATTTGAATCAAAAGACCAAATTTAGGTATCAATTTAAATTAAAAAGTCAAATTTGGATATTAGTTGAAAAATAAATTTAAATACCTAATTAGATATAAATATCTCATTTATTTGTTTAGAAAAATTAAATATACCCACAAGCAGTCAAGCACACTTATTGAATCCATACAGCTTTAGTAATTTAGCATTTTTATCGTAAATTGGAGATAACACGTACTAATATAAGAAACTACTATCGGGCCAAGGGTCTTGAATCAACTACACATCTTCGAGACTATCATATTGAACCCGAAGACGTTTGAAGCCTAGCTGCAACCCTTCTTATAAACCCCTCAACTCAGCTTGGTGGATATTGGTGGCTCCTATGCTTTTACAAAATCCGAGCAACCATGCACCATTACAATTGCTTTCAGCCAGCTTGTTATAGGCCATGTCGATTCTGAAATGGTGTTTAGGCCCCATCACCATGCACAATAGTGGGCTACATCATTTGCATTCGGTGGTTTAATGCCCAAAATCTGAGGAATAGCTTCGAGTTTATGAATAACAAACAGTACACTCATGCCCCATCCACAATTCACATCCACTAAATCACCAATGTCATTAGA
The DNA here is from genome assembly GCA_019671005.1 of Hibiscus mutabilis. Taxonomy (NCBI): domain Eukaryota; kingdom Viridiplantae; phylum Streptophyta; class Magnoliopsida; order Malvales; family Malvaceae; genus Hibiscus; species Hibiscus mutabilis. Next base: position 4,143,369 of record CM033721.1, on the reverse strand, counting down.
AAATAAGGCCCAGTCTCGTCGGGGACCTAAGGAAGCCACCAAAATATCATCTCAAAGTCGAATGCGTCCGATTGACTAGACAATGTCTGTCATCAAATCATCCCATATATTGGAGAGAGCCCGCCACAACAAAGAGCATGCTGACTGGCGAATGCTAACTGGAAATATCAGAATTTTTTTACTTTGAATCATGTTTACACTTTGTTAAGAGCTTAATACATATTAACACATTGAATTAATTAGGTATTGATGGAGCATGGTTGGGTTAAGAATTGTTAAACATTGCTACATAGCTAATTGGAATCCATTAGTGGTAATGAATTAATATTAGATCAAGTTTATTAGGATTTGAGTCCAAATCAGGCTAGAAGGGGATCTTTAGCTTGAGAGGTAAAATTTGAGGACCAAAAGTGCAATTTCTCCTTTGAAGAAAAATTAGACAGTATCCAACTGTGGAAGTTTTATGTCATAAGTGTAGTAATTTTGGATAATTATTGTACGTCAAATGAACTGATTGTTATAAATAAATGTGTATGTTATTTATTTACTTTATATTGTGCACATTGTGTTCTCAATCTTGGAATTACATGAAAAATATTTAAGCGGAATCAATATCGACTCATCGGTTTAACTAATTCAAGTTGTATTATAAAGTTGATTATAATACAAATTACAACTTATATTAATTGATAATCATAATTTAAACTATTTTATTTCATTGAATATTGCACATATTGCATTCTTATATTATTATTTATACAAACAATATGTTTCAGTATAAAAAAAGGTATTGCTCACACGCATACATGTTTGTCTCAAATATTAGTGTTAATTATAATATTAATTAAACTATTATTAAATTTTCAACCATATTATAATTATAATTAATATGTACTCCAATGCGAATTTGCCCTTAAAAGTAGTTGGACTCAACCTTGTAACAAATACCTTGGATGGTTTAATGTTGGGTGTTCTAGTATTGTTCTACAACACATGGGTTTGAATCCCAAGCTTACAATTTTTTTTCAATAAATGATGATTAAATTAATATCATTGTAGAAGTTCAGTGACCATTTAAATAATTTACCCTTATTTTACGAAGAAAGGAATGGTAAACAAAATTGTTCTAATTTCTTTGTCAACCTTTCAATCGTCTATTCTCTTCCTTCTCTCTAGTCTAAATGTCTTCTAAAATTAAGATTTTATTGTGATAACTATTTTGGGTTGCGCTTGCATCACTTGCACCAACCCAACAGCTCATATTCATATTTTTATATTTTGAAAAATTCTTAAATATTTTGAAAATGGATGAACCATCCATATAAAAGGGGAAGCTAGAAAAAAAATCGAGGGTTAATATTTTTAGAGTCTCGGGATAGTTTTGAACATGTATAATAGGAACGAGCGTACAAGTCCCACAATGAATTACGTTAAATACTTGCAAGAAAAAAAGATTAATTGTGGATTAGTGATAAAAAAAAATAAGAAACCAAAATGTTGTTGTACGTCATAAATTTTAAATCATATTATACTTATTTTTGTTCAAAAGTTAGCCTACCAACACAAAACAAGTCAATAAATACTTACTTTCTTTAAATTAAGGGTTCGTTTTATTAAATTACACATGACTCCTAAATCTTTGAACCATCCCTGATTTCCATTTACAAATTTATAACTTCACATATTTTAAGAGATATAATTACAACTTTTAAAAAAAAATATTTTAGGTTGAACTACGAGTAGTTGGGTAGCTTTCTATCAACTACTTAGAAACTATCCTTCACGTTGTGTAAGCTTCAAATAAGCTAAGGTTTCTCTTTCAATCAAGTCTATAATGGACTTATGAAAACTCAGCTTTCGCTTTCAGAATGTAACCAAAGGGTAAGGATTTTTGCTGGTATCAAATTAAAGACAAAGACGTTGAGCAAAATACAACTTGTCGTTCAAAAAAAAATGCTTGTTAAAATCCGCATGCTTTAAGTTAAAGCTAAGGCTTTTTTTTTGTTTTTTTTGTTTCAGAAGATGTGATTTCATGGGTAGATTTTTGGGCCCACATTGAGATCCAACGATCCATCATACTACACGTGACTCACCATGAGTTAAACTACACACTCCACAAATAATTTTTCTATAGAAGACATTAATTTTATTAAAAAATATCTAAAATTATAATGAGAATTTATATCATGAGCGTAAATTAAATATATAATTTGAACACATTTTATAACCTTTGATATAAAAAATTAATTATCTGAGATCATACAAAGACTATGCAAGAAAAAAAAAAGTTAACAATGCAATCAAAAGATAGATACAAACAGGTTTGGCTTTATCTACAAACCAACCACAAAAGAGAATCAAACTACTGAAAAATCATCGACAACTGCAAATCAAAGCCGAGCGTCGTGAGAAAATTATCCACGAACACAAATCGCATATCCAAATTCGATCCGAGAGTCTAAGCATGGAAGATTAACATAATAATAAATAAGTATCATCTTAATCCGTCGATGCGATATTAAATTTAACTTTAAAAAAATAAACAAAAAAATCAAATAACCGATAGAAACCAAAAATACACATAAAAATAAAGGAAAACGTGCTATATAAATAAAGTTATTTTTATTAAAAAATAAAGACAAAGTTAAAGATAGAAGATCCAAAAGCAACAAAAAAATAAAGAGTGTAAGCAGTCGGTAACTAATTAATAATGTCGTCGGCCAAAATAAAGAAGAGTAAAGAAAGGAGAAAATAACCTATGCGGCTAGATTAACGAAGAAAAAGAATAGCACTGACAAATAAATTTTAAGTTACAAAAAAATTAAATAGAAGATTGTGTATGGAGTGATAAGGCACGTTATAGTTTTAAAGAAAAATATGCGTTCGAATTTTAAAAATAATGTTATTAGAGAAGATTTTGAAACTTAATATAGATGATAAAATAAATATAAATTGTATTAAAAAATTAGCCAAAAAATAAATTATTCGAGATTAAATCTAAAACTTAATATCAATTAAGACTAATCTTTTATCATTGCACCACAAATTTTAATCAACTATGAAAATAACATTTTAAAACAAATATTTTTTTTACTCAGAGCGAGTTTCCAAGAAACAATTGATATACTATTTTCTCAAAAACAAATTATGTAAAAGATCGAAAATCACACACATTGTATAAACATAACGATTTAAATTCATGTTTTTATGAAAAATATTATCTATTTTTTTATTAAGACATTTATTGAGTTGGTGTTATCAACAACCTTATATAATGATATAGATAATCATCACATGAGGTTCACCTGCCAAAATAAAAACCTTTCTTTTCTTTTTTACTTTTTCATTGTTGTGGTTACCGTTTCTTTAAGATTTGTTAATCAATCAATATTCAATTTATTAATTAGTTAATGCAGATCAAGTATTACATAAGCTTATTATAAAGGTAATCCTTCTGACTTAGCTTGATTCATTCATAATGTCGGAATTTAAACGTGTATCCTTATTTAAAAGGCTTGGCGTATCATTTCACTAGACCGACCTAGGTGATTTTCTTTCATAAATTTTTGGGTATAACTTCCACATGTATTTGACTTATTACCGATTAGTTCGAACCGTATACGGAAGAGGTTCAATATAGTTGCTTATTTATAAAAATTATAATTTTATTGGGAATTTGTGCGGTGAGGAACAATAAAAACTCAGGAGCTAAGGGATCAAAAGAATAAATATTAATCTCTAACGATCTCAAAAATAATAAAATATCATTTTATTAATCTTTTAATTTATTATTTTTGCAACTTGTTGAGGTAATATCTGTATTTTAAAAACATAATAATAATAATAATTATTATTAATGAGTTGAGGAAAATAATATATCAAATGAAAAAATTAAATAAAACAATCATGAAACAATCGTTAATTGGTAACTGTGGCACTAATTAAACGTACTTTTTTCATATAAGTGCTCATTAACTGAATCCTTTCACCTTTCACTTATTAATCGGCACATTGGCAAGTAACAAGAGCAAAAGCTTTCTTTCAAACAAAAAAAAAAAAAACTTGAAGGTTTCAAATATATTTTAATTTTTTATAACCATCGATGTTTAATTTATCGGTCGACTAACAAAAACAAGACAATACATTGATCTAATATGGAGACGACTCGTTCAACCTGAGTTGTTTCATTTACAATATTCTGATTCGAAATTCTGACATTTACTAAAGGATCTAACATCTCATCCCGTTAAATCTACTTATAGTTGCTAAATTTGTTCTAATTTTAATTGTAATTGGATTGCTAAATATGAAACTAAAAAAAATAGAACACTAATAAAAAAAAACATGAAACGGATAGATTAAACGTTGAAAGTTAATATAATATAAATCAAAATTTGCCCCCATTCTGGTGGAACAGCTTCAGTAAATTATGACATTGCCATATAATTTTACATATACATGTATTTTTATTTTTATTTTTATCCCATATTACAAAAATCAAAAAATTCTATTAATCCTCTTATTATTTGTAAGTTATATATTTAATTCTTATATATAATTTCATCATTTTTAATTAGAGTTTTTTTTCAAAATTTAAATTTTTTGTCATAATATAAACAGTAACAGTTAAAGCTATCTAGTCAATTTATACTATTAATTTTAATATTGTGCACAAATTGTAGATTTGATTTCTGTTTACAATTTAATCATTTTAAGTAGGGTGTGTATTTTTTTTATATAGGATCAGATACGATCTAAAAAAATTATATACTTAAAATTTCAGATCGATAAAATAACGATCAATATTCGAATAAAAAAAATTAGATATTCGGTTATTCAAATACCATATATTAATATATCTGTTTATTCAAATATATAAATTGTTTTAAGTATTTTTTAAATTTGGTGATCGTATCTATAAAAGTTTTAGATTTTCGAATATGACAAACAATTAATTATCAAATATAACGAGATTCATGTATATGAAAATTTTATATTTTTTCTTCGAATATAACAAACATCAAATTGCTAAATTTAACAAGATTTATATCTATAAAATCTTGATTTTATACCTAACACAAAAACTAATGGTAGAATTTGGACCATTTTAAAATCATATATCACTTCTGTAATCCTATTTGTGGAGTTTAGAAATTGACCGAAAGCTCTTACTTGATTTATTATTAAAAACTGGACATTTATTATGTACATAATTGATAAATAATCATTTTTAAAAAAATTTGAAAGCTGAAATATTACTTCATTAAAATTTAAATCTAAAACTCGAGCATTATGAAATTATTACAAACTAATGATGGAAATGTTCATATTTTTCTTTATTAATTGGTAATAGTTTAATTTGGTTGAAATTAATTGATTACATGGTTGAGCTTGGAATTCCAAAACTCAGATGTCATGTCTGGTACATGAGTAATAATATAAAAAAAATGTTTTAACTTTTTTATGCGAATTATTACATAAGTTTTTAAAATAGTTTGTTATAATAGAATTAACACAAATTTTAACTCAAAAATAAAAATACGAGTAAAAACTCAAGTAAAAATAATACTTAATTTAAAATAAATTATTTTAATTATTCTCTTTGTTTTAATTTAAGTTGTGTAAATACTTAAAAATTACTTAATTGCTTAATTGTGTACTAGAATGAGGGTAAAATATGTAAATCATCACTCAACTTTGTTTTATGATTTACTTTGGTCACTGAAGTTTTAAAATGTTCAATTTATTCACTAAACTTTATACATTGATTTCTTTCTATCACTCCTCCGTTAACCCTCTAACATCGTTATGATGCGGACCATAATATGTGAGTGACACTTCAGTAATCAAAATAGGTTAAAGAGCAAAATTCAATGATGATTTACGTATTTTTACCCATCAATTTTTATTATTATTTTATTCCACTTTATAATTATGTTAAAAGGTTAACGAATAAGTGATGAAATAACTAATGTATAAAATTTAGTGAGTAAATTGAATTTTTGAAACTTCAATACCCAAAACAAGTTCTAAAGTTAAGTGATGATATACATCTTTTACCCAACGAGCGGAATGAATAACACCTGCCAAACATCACAAGCTGGCTTTATTATTCACCTAGAATAATGACTTTGCTTAGAAACAAAACATGTGTTTGTACCTAAATAATAAACAATTAGATATTTCTTTGGCCATAAAACAATTAGATTTTATGCTAATCATAATTAATTAAATGCAGATTTTCTCCACTAGGATGCTAATCATGATTTTGCAAATATTGTGAACACTTTTGGCATTTTCAATCATGGACCGACGCAAATGGATACTCAAATAAGACATTAATATGTGACACTTAAATATGGCACAAATTTAATTATTATTAACATGGTGTGTATTATTAACACATTTGCTTAATTTTTACTTTTCTCTTCTTTTGAATAGAAATTTTATTATTTTTCTTAAATAAAAATTGTTTTAAAAAAAATTATTAGCATAATATGTGCATTATTTACAATGTGTGTGTATTATCAAAGGGTTAAGAACATATATAAATAAATACTACTTTGTAAACACCTTTAAAATATTTAAAAAATATTATTAACACGGTAAATATTCTCCTTTAAAAAAATATGGTAAATATTAGTGCGGAACTAAGTGGTTTATTTATGAATTTTTTTCACCCTTGTCCCTTATTTAATTTTTTAAAAAAAATAGTTTATTTATAAATTTGTCACCACTTTTAAACACTTATAGTTTGTCGTTAACCCCAAATCATGATTCCGTCCGTAATAAATATTCTAAAAACATATACAAGTTCAATCTAAACAACCACAATAAAGCTCACAATGTAATATTGAAATAAAAAAAAAATTAAATTTAAACTTCATATAATATGGCTCGAATGTAGAATCTTAAAAAGTTTCGGGCCTCACTCTTAGGAGGCATATATTAACACTTGATTGTGATTATTATTATTATTATAGCTATACACATTTCATGTTGTATTTAAGAGTTTGATTCATTTAATAATTAGTTAGTATTTATATTCAAATAATCAGTTAGTATTTTTTCTCCCACCGCAGTTCTTTTTAGTTTTTTTATGTTGTCAACGATAAAATTGGTTTTATGTTAGTAGTGTACTGTTGATAGTTTTTTTTTCTTTCATTTTCATTATTTATGTTTTACATTTATGTTTTATTTTATCTGTGACTGTGACATGATTTTTCTCTGTTTTGTGACATATTTTTCTATTTTATGACACAATTTTCATATACTTTTGTAGCAGTTTAACATTCATATAATGATTATTGCAACACACTTTTTAAATAAGAGAAAGTTTATTTTTTAAACCATGAACGGGACAATTCTAAAAATTAATTTAAAGAAAGATTATAATTTCTTTTTTTTCATGCTCTTTGAATTTTTCATGACTTTTTATTATGAGATTTTTTAAGAACATATTCACCAATTTTTGACTTTTTGTACTTTTTCTTATGATAATGAAATCCGATTTTTGTTTAAAAAAATTGGTTAGTATTTAAATTTCATAAAAAGCCGTTTTTTCATATATCACGTAAAGAGGAAAAAAATAATAAATATTTAAAAACTAGAGCCACAGCATACTATTGAAATGGGAAGTTCTTGTGAGGCAGACTAAAAAAAGCTAAAAAAATAGAAAAATATTATTGGTATTTAGTTTTAATATAAATTTTTACACGCGGTAACATAAATTCTTACAGTAACTATAAAAAATCGGTAATTACACGAATGCTTATCAGAAAAAGAAATTGTGTAATAACCTAGCCGATTACCTAATAGCATTAATTCTTATAAAAACAAATAAAAAATAGAATACCTATACAATGTTTTACCATAACTATAGAAATGCGTATGAAATTTATAAGACAAAAAAGAACTACACAAATTATTATCTCATACCTCATAATCTAAAACCAACTACACTAATGGTAGGAAATTATGTAGTTACCTAAAATCTTAAAGGGTTACTTTATATGTTACAAAACACATGACAAATACGGTATCTACACATGACAAATTATTATCACTTATTTCTTAATCTTAAACCAACCAAACTTATGGTAAAAAAAATTATGTAACTACCTCAAATCTTAAAGGATTACTCTATATGTTACGAAATGCATGAGAAATACGATACTACACAATGTTTCACAATACCTACATAATGTTTTACATAACTTATAGTAAAAAACGTAACTACGGAAATTATTACCCCATATCTCATAATCTTAAATCAACCAAACTTATGGTAGGAAATTGTGTAACTACCTAAAATCTTAAAGGATTACTCAATACGTTACAAAACGCATGAGATATTAAATACCTACACAATACTTACGTGAAATTTTACATAAATTATAGTAAAAATGTAACTATATAAATTATTACCCCATATCTCATAATCTCAAACCAACAAAACTTATGGTAGAAAATTGTGTAACTACCTAAAATCTTAAAATATTACTCTATATGTTGCAAAACGCATGAGCTATTAGATACCTACACAATATTTCACAATACATACGTGAAATTTTACATAAATTATTACTTTATATCTCTTAATCTTAAACTAATCAAACTTATGGTAAGAAATTGTGTAATTATCAAAAATCTTAAAAATTACTCTATATGTTACAAAACGCATAAGATATTCTATACTTACACAATGTTTCAGAATACTTACCTAAATCAATCTTTACGTAAGTTATAAGAATAAATGTAACTACACAAAATATTACATGATATCTCTTAATTTTAAACGAACCAAAATTATGATGAAAAATTACGTTTCACACAAAATTTTAAAGAATAACTCTATATGTTAACAAACAATAACAAATAAATCTAACGGCCCAAATTTTTTTCATTTATCTAATGGTTATATCGATATAATATCGATACCGCCTTCTTTTAGCGGTTTTTTAAGTGCCTCCTTTTTGACTCTCCTTGAATTCAATTCGGTTTCTGCATTTATAATCTTTCTTTTTCAGATCTGATCGCCGACGTCTCTTTTCATTTTCCCTCTTTCTTTGGTAATCTTATTTCTTATTTTTTTCCTGTTTGTTTTAATGTTTTGATTGCTTGAATTTTGAAGGTTTTGCTTTGGATAGTGCAAAAATAGTTTCGCAAATTATTGGAACTTGCATTTTCTGGGGGAAGAAATTCACTTCCGTGTTCTTCTTTGAACTCGGATTTACTCTAGCTTGTAAGTAATATTCAGTTGTATGTTTTAATTTATTTATTTTTACTATTGTTTTTTTAATTTGATTTTTGAAGTTCGCTACTTTCTTTTTTTGGTAGCGTTGATAAATAGATCTTAAAAATTGGCTCCTCAAAGGCGATCGCAACGCCACACGGGTGGCCAGATGCAGCAAAGCAATGCTGCAGCGACGGCTCTTTACGATCACGCCGGTGGAAGGCCATTGCACAATGCGGGTCCCGCCGCCGGCGATGCTGGTGATGCCGTTATGGCGCGGTGGTTGCAATCTGCTGGATTGCAGCATTTGGCCTCGCCCTTGGCTTTTACTGGTATCGACCAACGCCTCCTTCCCAATCTCCTCATGCAGGTAATCAACCCCTTGGTTTTAATTTCCACGTCCGTTTAATTATATCTTCTGGTGTTTTCCGATTTTTAACTTTTCTTCACTCATCAGATTCGGTAGCTTGAATGGGGTTAACGTACTTTTTAATGGCCTTAAATTTATTCATTTTAATTTTAGTGAAGTAGACTTGCTTTTTTAAGGGAAATTCTTTTGAAGTTACAGAAAATTCGTTTTTAGTATAGACAGTTAAGCTGATTAGCCTTTTAAGAAAGTTGTAGTTCATGATTAATTGATCATTTCGATTTTTTCCCCTTTTTCCCCCTGAGTTGATTAACTTATATTTACTTTTGGGCGAATACTTGTGTTTTAAATATCTACTTGTTTAACTGGGTTTTACGATCTACTTGTTCTGAGATTTACTATTACGCTACTGAAGGGTTATGGAGCACAATCTGCAGAAGAGAAGCAGAGGCTACTCAAATTAATGAGGAACCTTAATTTTAATGGAGACTCTGGGTTGGAGCCATACACACCAACTGCTCGAAGTTCAGGAGGGCCTGCTACATCTGATGGGTTCTATTCTCCTGAGTTCAGGGGGGATTTTGGAGCTGGGCTTTTGGATCTTCACGCAATGGATGACACGGAGCTTCTGTCTGAGGTATGATTAAAAGGCACTGTGATTGTCTAGCATTGTAGGAAATCACCACAATTGTTAGCTCCCCCCTTCTCCTCTGGAAATAAATATTGATTTGGTTTAAATTGCAGCATGCTATCTCAGAACCTTTTGAGCCATCACCATTCATGCCTGGTGTGAACAAATCATTTGAAAATGAATTTAATGGGACAACTAGCTGGCAGCAAAAAGAGCAAAGTGATGCAGATGCCTCAGCTTCATTATTCTCTGCCACTGAAAAAGAGATCAGCAGCATGAGGGAAAATAATGTTGCTAAGATTAAAGTTGTGGTATGTTAGTGTTTCATTTCTCTCTCCCGTCTTTCTCATCCTCTATGAGATGTGGACAATGGACATTCTTCTTCCATCCTAAGGTTAAAATGTTCATATTGTCCAGTTCAGTAACTGAATTCGTGATCAATCATTTGTCTATGTGTGAATCTTCATAGCACATCGTTATATGCCTTTATTTTTTAATTTTCTGGGAAGCTAATTTTTGTCTTACATGTGGTATTAGGTACGCAAAAGACCATTAAACAAGAAGGAGATTTCTCGTAAGGAGGATGATGTAGTAACTGTGAGTGAGAATGCTTTAATTGTCCACGAACCAAAGCTAAAGGTTTGTATGTTATTCACAGAAGTAATTGTGATTTGTGACTTAATAATATGTTTTTGAGATGAAAATTTTAGAAATATATGTGCTTTGTTTGTTTTATCATTTTCTTCTCTTTCTTATATCTGCTTTTTTTTGCTATGTGAAAGGTGGACTTGACAGCGTATGTTGAGAAGCATGAGTTCTGTTTTGATGCCGTTCTGGATGAGCATGTTACCAATGATGAGGTAATACTTGGTTGAAATATTTTGCTTTGTTGCCATTTTAACCTGGTTTCTGAATAATTTGTTTAAGAATTTTTTAGAGAATAAGTTTGATTTCTTCTCTTGTTTTCTTCAACAGGTTTATCGTGTTACTGTTGAGCCAATTATTCCTATCATTTTTCAGCGAACAAAAGCCACTTGTTTTGCTTATGGGCAAACAGGTGCATATAGTTTCTGAATTCTTCCCAAATGGCACATGTGCTATATTTTTATGTTCTATGTTTTAAAATATGCCATATGATTGAGCTTGGAATTTAGACACCAGATATGTTTGATTAGATTGATGAATTACTGCTGGAACAGCTAGTTTTGGAAAAAAGAGAAGAAACACTCTGCTCTAAAGTTAATCAAATAAACCTAAGAAAGAATAGTGTTTTTTTTCATTTTCCTTGGCATTGTTTTTCTCATCTTTCCAGTTTATGGTTGCCAGCATTTTTGCTAATTTCTGCGGTAATTAGTGGAATGTAATTTTAATTTCAGGTAGTGGTAAGACGTTCACAATGCAACCATTACCTCTCAGAGCTGCACAAGACCTTATTAGATTCTTGCATCAGCCAATTTATCGCAATCAAAGATTTAAATTGTGGCTTAGCTTTTTTGAGATATATGGTGGAAAACTCTTTGACCTTCTGAGTGATAGAAAGTATTTCTCTTTCCTTTCTTTCCTTGCTTACGTGTACGCATCTTTTTATATATGTTTTCCCCCTTTAAGACATACCTGATTGATTTATGATGTGGTGTTTTCCTATAGGAAACTTTGTATGAGAGAAGATGGGAGACAACAAGTTTGCATTGTTGGACTTCAAGAATTTGAGGTGTCAGATGTGCAAATTGTGAAGGAATACATTGAAAGGGGAAATGCTGCCAGAAGCACTGGATCTACAGGTGCAAATGAGGAATCTTCAAGGTCACATGCTATTTTACAACTTGTCATAAAGAAGCATTCTGAGGTAAAGGAGTCCAAGCGGAACAATGATGTTAATGAGTCTAAAGCTGGGAAGGTTGTGGGAAAGATTTCTTTTATTGATCTTGCTGGCAGTGAAAGAGGTGCTGACAAGACAATGATGCAAGACACCACTGACAATGATTAACCGCTTTCAAACTTGTTATCTGGCTGCTTAACATATATTTTTTTCTTCCAGACCATTTCTGTGAAAAAGAAGGGTGCATTAACCACTTTCAATGTTATGTATGGTGGATTTGTTTGTTGGCTTGTTATCTGGCTTAACATGTATTTTTTTCTTCCACCTTATTTTATTTTTCACTTATTCTGATATCACTGGTTTGAATTTTTGCTAGGATTGAAGGTGCTGAAATTAATAAGAGCCTTTTAGCTCTTAAGGAGTGCATTCGTGCTCTGGACAATGACCAGATCCATATACCATTTCGTGGGAGCAAGCTCACTGAGGTGCTCCGTGACTCTTTTGTCGGCAATTCTAGGACAGTTATGATATCCTGTATTTCTCCAAATGCAGGTTCATGTGAACACACACTCAATACCCTGAGATATGCTGATAGGTATTCTTGTTTCTATAATGAACCTCCACAAAAATGGAATTTCTTCATTTGTACTCAGTTTACTAAATATAGGTTACTGTTATCCAAATGAACAGGGTTAAAAGTCTTTCGAAAAGTGGTAATCCCAAAAAAGATCAGGTCATAAATTCTTTACCACCATGTAACAAGGATGGTTCTTCAGCTTCATCTCTGTCAGCTACTGCAGATATAGAAGATGTTTATGAGCAACAACCGGAAGTAAAATTTGTTGATACAGGTCAAAGGGTTGTAGAAAAAGATGTTTATATTGTGGACTTCGACAATCAGCCTTCAACTTTTACATCAAGTTACCCTTTCAGTGGAAGGGAGGAAAGTGAAATGGCTTCTGGCCCAACAGATAGGAATATTATAGACGTGAATAATTCTTATGGTGTTTCTACAAGTCAAAGAGTTTACTCATCAAATTCTCAAAACTTGGCTGGTATGGAAGAGAAAGTGCAGAAGGTGTCACCACCAAGTCGAAAAGTGACTAGACAAGAAAAATCAGAGAAGGTGGGGAACTGGACCAAGAAAGATGAAGGAGGTTCTGATTTGTTAACTCAAAACATGAGGCAGGTGAATTCTAATAATCATAACAACACAAATAATGTTGGACATCGACAATCTGATTCCGATCCTCCCCTGATGTAAATATGAGCGCAATTCTTGAGGTAGGTTATCAATAAGGTTCATTTTGTTTTATTGTATTTAGGGCTCCAAGGGTTTTCTTCATTTAATGTATTCTTTTTCTTTTGTTGCAGGAAGAAGAAGCTCTAATCGCGGCTCACAGAAAAGAAATTGAGGACACAATGGAGATTGTTCGTGAAGTAAGTAAAACTTGCACTTGTTTACAGTAATTTAGATTCGTTATACTGAAACCGCGTCAATAAGCTGGAGATTATCATACTCTTTCTCCAAATATTCATTGATCAATTAAACCACTGTTTTTGTTTTACGCATCTGTAATTACAGGAAATGAAGCTTTTGGCAGAGGTGGACCGACCGGGCAGCCACATAGACAATTACGTGACGCAGTTAAGCTTTGTGCTTTCACGCAAAGCTGCCAGCCTGGTGAGCCTTCAAGCTCGCCTTGCCAGGTTCCAGCATAGACTAAAAGAGCAGGAGATACTGAGTCGGAGGAGAGTTCCTCGTTAAGGCAGCAACTTGTTCTCTTTTCATTCCGAATCGGATCTGACCTTGTAATCTCTCTCATGTAGATTGTTTCACCCTGGACATTTCTACGCTTTAAATACAGCTATAAACGGATAACATTCTGCTCAGGTTCCGACAGTCCTGGCATGTTTTAGAGAGTTCTCAGAGGAGAAAAGTTCAGCATTGCAGAAATCTGGGTCGTTCATGGGTATAAATGTTGCTCTTCACAGGCATGTTTACTGTTGATACCATCCTAATAATGATGTTTTCATGTTGGGATTGACATGGGGTGTTTTAGCCGTCCGTATGGTGACGGAATGCTTCCATGGTCATGTCTAAGGAAGTAGACTTCTTGTAATGTTATCTTTTTTTCTTCTTGTAATGTTCTAGTTTAAATGAATTTAGAAATTTAAATGTAACTGATTCTTACAGCTATTCTAGTTAATGACAAAATTTGCAAATTTCTTACAGGTCACAATTATATTAACGTGTTAAATCTTTTTCAAATATCGTGTTAAATAATCAAATCGGGATAATCCCCTAATGACCCGATCCAAGTTTTGAGGTGGTCCAAATTCGAAACCGAAATCTTGAAACACAAAATAATGGCATATCCGAACCGATTCAATCCACCCACAGAGAGGCTGAAGGGAAAAACATAAAGCATCTTCCATTTTGCAAAAAGGGGATGAAAATAACTCTCAACGGAGGAAAATATTAGAAGCCGCAACAAAATCAAAGGGAGAAATGATATACAAATGAAGATGTTAGAAGAAAGAAGTGATATTCTTACGGATAATACTTTGGAAAAGATATAAACAAAAACACCTATTACTTCCGGTCACAGTCAGCCCTTGTTCGGAAACTTCTGCTGAGTGCTGCCCTTACAATCCCATGGCTTTGATTTATATCTATCTCTTTCGCCTTTTGGACGAAAAATATCCATACTTTGTCCTAGTAATTATATCAAAAAATCGGATCAGAATCAAACTTTTTGTACACCTCTTAAGTTCCTAGTAAATGCCTTCCAGAGTAGATTAGAAAAGCAGGCATACCCTTGTACAGTGTATGTTGACACTTTCGATCAATCAGCTCTCAAGTTCAGAATTTCTTTGCAGTCCTTAAACGAAAATAGGGCATGTCTTCCTGCAAAATCACGGAAAATCACGACTCGTTTCAAAAGCAAATAACAAGACCTTGTGTTTCAAACCAATGTATGTCCATGTGAGATGTGAGAACATCAATATCTACTACCTTTTGTCATATATTTTGGCAAGAAATACATCCCAATAATTATCGCCCCAAAAACTAGAGTTTAATCACAGGAAAAAAAACAATATAAATCATTTTCCATGGACTTACCTGGTCAAAACAAAGACTTAAACCTCTGCTATAAAAGTCGATATATTTTAACATAAACATGCCACAATCAAACCTGTACATAAAGAAAATTATTTAGGGGAAACAATTTAAATTCCAACAGAAAAAAGGCATATGACACCATGAAACTAGCAGTAAAAGGTAATAAAATACAGTTAACCAAATATTTAGAACCAATTGCGATCAATGGTTAGTATAAAAAGAGTTGGATACCTATAAAGCTACCGCATAATCAAATACTTAACAGTACAAGTTAATTGTTTATCCAATAAGCTAATGAAGAACAAGTATTACAAGCACTAAGACGTAAAACGTCACAGCAATAAATATTAGAATACACACCCATTCTCCTGTGCGGGAAGGTCTTCGACATATTCTCGTTCCCAAGAACTTATATCAATGTTCTTTCCACTTTTGTCCTTCACTTCTTCAACAAAGTATGTTGCCTAGCACATTACAACTAAAATATTAAACAAGTTCGAAACTTAGTTTAAGATGATATTTTTATAGGAAGTAAGAGTATGAAGAGCGGGCTTGAAGCCAAAACAACTATTATTGTGAATAGGATAAGAAAGATTAGGGTATAAAATAGAGGGAAAATGAGTTTAGCAGCTAACAGGAACGTAAACTCTAAATCCTCTTAACATTTGAACTATATAATGCAATTTGGATTAATTAATTAAATGCATCAAAATAATACGACATACAAAGAGAAAACCTGGAAGATCGTACCAGTGCTCTCAGCGCGTTAGGATCTTTTCCTTTTAGTGAATCCAGATATTGGAATTTCTGATATTTTTTATTGATAACTGCCAAGCACCAATGTATGTCTTTGTGTATGGGGACAAATATCTGAGCAAAATGGAATAATTGATTAAGGAATAAGGATAAATACAACGAATGGTGCAAAAAAAAGATTGAATCAGTGAAAAGATAAATACTTTATCACAGTCCACTAAGCAGTACCCTAACTTCCTTTGTGAAGTCCATCTTTTCACAGCTTTATAGTTATATCCACTCTCCGGATTCACTAACTGAGCATCATAATTCAGAAGGGGCAAAGTAGTTTAAAATGGTAGTTACAAGGACTTACACGTATGGGAATATTGAATGTACAACCAAGACAATACCTTTTTATAGAAGAAGGTATTGAAGAAATGGCATTTCAGAAACTTCTTCGGCTCCCTGTTTTCCCGTTCTTTAAGTAATTCGAGATATAGATTAATGACCTGTAAAAGAGAAATACGCCTGTTTAAACCACAGATTACAAGCGCATTTAATTCCAGTACAACCTAATTGAATGTGGGCAAATTAAGAAATCCTTCCAGAGGCTACACTATGAAGATATACAACACAAGATATAAACATGAACAAAACAAAAACAACCTCATCATTCAACCATGTGCCTGGTTTTAGACATTGCAAAACTTCTCCTCTAATATCAATGCTTGAATTTTGGTGAGAGACTAATATCTTTCTCCTACAAAAGCAAGCATAAACAATGATTTTAAAGTACAAGTGACATCGTATCAAATAATCAAATACTAACACAAGCATTACTACATACCGGTTTTTCGCAGAAAAAGCATTAGACACCAAATCCGTCTCCTCCTCAGTAAGAGGAATAAAAGGCTCGGGCGGTAACGGCTGGAATTCGATAAATGATTGAACAGATAACAACAAACCATTAATGTCAAACATTCTTAACAAATAAAAAATGCCATTTATCTTATTCTAGGAGCAGCAAGATTGTTCAAAATACACTACCAAGACAATGCAGAGCAATTAAAACAAAGCAAGCAAAAGAATCTTACCTCTACTAGCTCCTCCTCCGGTTTCTTTATGGGTCGCAATGCCTGAAGTCCAGCTTTTTGCTTCTCATTCAACTCAATTTGAAAATCCAATTCTTTCAACTTGGAGCTTCTCCTCTCTGCACTCTCCAACAACTTCTTATAAGCTTCTACATCTTGCACATCGGAAATCTCCCTTAATGAAGACATGTCCAATGAATTCTCCACTCTCAAACTCCCATTATTCAACTCGGTAACAGCAGACGAAGACGATGGCTGAAAATGCCTCTCTTCTTCCACATTATTCTTCCCTTTCTCAATAACCTCCACTTCTTCAACAATAAGATCATCTGTAACAACCCCTTTTGCTTTCTTCTCATCATCCTCCACAAAAATCACTTCTATTTCCTTCTTAAAATGGCTCAAAGTATCCCAAGCTTTCCTTTTGACATTACTGAATCTACTACTCAAGAAATTCCCCATATCGCTTTTAGTCAAATCCTGTTTGAGTTTTGAAGCTGGTAACCCAAATTTTAGATGTCTGACAGGGGCGTGGACTGCTCGAGGGAAAGGTATCTTAGCTTCTGGGTATCGAGAGATTCTCGAGACGGTGCTGTTGGAAGGTAAAATTGCTTTTCCTGGGCTTTGATTTATCAAAGAAAATCTAGGTTTTTTGAAAAACTGAAAATCCAGGGAATTTGAATACGGTGATTTCTTTTTGTGGTTGAAATTGGAATTGAAATATTCATCTCCACCGCGTTTACGATTGCTTGCTAAAGCACCCATTGACGAAATTCACAAACTTTAGACCCTAAAATCACAATACCCATTTAACGAAAACCATGAAACTAGATTTGAGAGGCTAGGTTTTTATAACCCAGAAAAAACCCTAAATGTTATAACCCAGGATAACTGCTTTTAAAGTGAAAACATTGACTCCCAGAATTTGAAAAAAACCGAAATATCTCAAAACACAGTAAAAGGATTAGATTTTTTCTTAAAACTAAAAAAGCCGAGAAAATTCAGAAAATAAAGGGGAGAATGCGGAAGAAAATCGATGGAAATTTTGAGGAATTTGCAAAGGAACTTAACCGTTACTGCCAGCGGAGCTGTAATTTGGATCCAAATACCAGAAAAGTAGAGATTTGAATGAGTCGAAGAATTCAAAAGGAAATTAATCAGAAGAAGGATTTGGGAAATTTCGCAATTGCTTTCGCGGGATAAAAAGGAATCAACTTTTGAACGCTGCGTTTCTTAGGTTTATGTTTTGGAAACGTACGTCTGAGGGCAGATAAAATCACCAAAAATATAAAGGTAAAAAGACCTCTCAATTTTAAAATTAGACAAATAGGTCCATTAGAAACAATTTAATTCTATCAATTTTTTAAAGTTAACAATTAAGATAATTATTCACGGTGATTATTTGTTTCTAGAATTTTAGAAAATTTAAACTTTTTTTTAAAGTAGAAAATTTAAACTGATATAATAAGAAATTTTAACTTTTTAATATTTACCTATTATGTTAATTGGTCCAACTTTAAAATTTTTAAACATCCATAAATGTATAAAAAATTAAAGATAAAGTACACATATGGTCATTGAACTTTTATGGCACTTTTATTTGATTACCGAACTTTTAAAACTTCTATTGAAGTCATCTAATTTTTATTTCGCTTTCATTTTGGTCTTTCTCGTTATCTTCCGTTAAGAAATAGTGATGCGGCAGTTAATTTATTTTTTGATGACAATAATATAATTTAATACTTTTAAAATTTATCCTTGTATTTTGTAGACCTGGCTCAACGCGTTATTCTTAGTCCTCATTCACTAAAAAATAGTCAATTAATTCTTTTTACCATATCACTTATCCATTTATAATCAACTTTCATGTAACTACCAACTCCCTATTTATATTGCATAAAAAGGTGAAAATCTATTTTTGAAAAAAAATGACATGAAAATCTATTTGATTATTTATGGAGGTTTTGTTTTGTTGGAAAAAAAAATGAGTTTTTGTTCAAGCTGTGTTGTGGTTCCAAAGCTGAAGTTTTTAAGTCTTGAAAGACATGTTTTCAGCATCTTCAGTTTCAATATTCACTTGTTTTCATTGAAAGCTTTTATTGAGTTGAAGTTGGAACGATTTTGTTTGCTTTTATGGAATATAAATAAGTATACACCAAATATGCATTGCGCAGACAAACCCACATAAAACGCAATGAAACAATAGTAGAGAGTTCCACTATATCTGCTGCTCTTTCTAACTATCGATGACAATACTTTTTATTAATAAACCATAAATAATTAATCCCTGTCTTACGAACATATCATAACAATTAACACGATCATCTAATCAATTACCAAAAACAGCTACTAATTATGGGTTTAACACTTATTTACAAATTATATATATTTGATCGGTCGGTCAAATTACTCTCTTTATTTCATCAAATATAAACGGTTAAATGTACTAGTCCTATAAAAAATAATTTAAAATCTGAGTTAAATGCAAAAGCAATTTGTTTGAAGTGATTCCACGTGTACAAA
This sequence comes from Hibiscus mutabilis, assembly GCA_019671005.1. Lineage (NCBI taxonomy): Eukaryota > Viridiplantae > Streptophyta > Magnoliopsida > Malvales > Malvaceae > Hibiscus > Hibiscus mutabilis. The sequence continues at coordinate 4,123,838 of CM033721.1, read as the reverse complement.
ATGATGCCAACAGACTGATATTTTAATTGAAATATAATGCACGTGTGAAAAAGGAAAGGGTAAACAACACAATTGGTCGCTAATTTTTTCTTATTTTCCTGTTTTGGTCACTAAACTGTTATTTTCATTTTAATCATTAATGTTATTTTCCCCTGTTTTACTCACCAATCTATTATTCTTTCATTTTTGGCCATCAATATATTTTTTCTATTTTAATCACCAAATTATTGCTTTTTTCGTAATTTTTTAACAACGGATGATAAAAAATATAACATTAGTAATGATTTTGTCAAAAATCATAATTTAATTACCAAACCAAAAAAGCGAAAATAATTTAGTGACCAATGTTGTTTACCCGAAAGGAAAATACTTTATCACTTGACCACCTTTTAGGTTATCAACTGAAAGGGAATAATAGAGGGTAAAAAGAAGTTAATAGTGTGGTGAGATAATCTCATCTCACTACCGTCACTCAAAGTGAGAAATTAAAGAATGAAGGGAAATATTCCCATAAATAAATTGTGAGTGAAATACAATCCCAATTGAAAATTAACCATGAAACACAAAATAAAGATATTTGGTCAAACATAAATTACAATTGAAAATTGATCATTCACTAAAACTAAAAAAAAATTATTATATATATATATTAAAAAATATCCTAAAATTTTCAAATATTTTCAAAATATTCCCCAAAATCCTAAACCCCCAAATTCAGCCGCTCCCGTCGGCATTGGCCGCATTATCAAGGGCCCCCCTTCGCTGAACGACCCACACACCGTTCGTCGCCTGTTCTGCCACTGTTAGTCACGAATTGTTCAAATGAACCATTCAACGATTTTACTTTCGTCCGGCGTTTCATATAACATCGGTCGATTTCCAGCAACAGGATGGTAGGATAAATGATTGTTGTAATTTGACGACCGAAGTGGTGGGCAACGGCGTGGCAATCGGCGGCAAAATTGGCTCAAATCGAGATTTAGGTTTGGGGGAGTTAAAAATTTTAAAATTTAAGGGCTATTTTGTGAAATTTAGAAAATTTGAAGCTATTTTTTTAAAAAATATTTTTCAAATAATTTTTTAAAAATATGTTTTTTAACCAATGAGAAGATGACACGTCAGCAAAGTGCTACATGGCATCATCTGATCGGTTAAAATATATAAAAAATAATTATTTTTATTTTTTAAAAAATGTGATGTTACGTCAATAAAGTGTCACGTGGCATCGCCATGTCATCTCCCTATGTCATGCAGACATACCACGTCAGCCTTAGGCGTTTACCGTTAGTTGATTAACGGTTTCTATCCAACGAGGGTGAAATTTGAACGAAAATTAAACGTTAGGTGATTATTTGCACTAAAAAAAGAATATACGCTAACGTGACTAAAAGGTCAAACGTTGGAGCTACTTTTGACCTTTTGCCTTTATTTTATTCATTGCTAAACTATATATCAAACTAGATTTATTTCCAATTTTTATTTAAGCATAAAATTAAATATTTGAATAAATATTTATATATTTTTTATAATTAATATTAATCATTATAAAAATTAAATTTATAAAGATAGTATATAAATTTTAAATTATATACAAATTAAATAAATATCACAGAAAACATAAATTTAAAATTTTATAAATTATATTCTACAAAGCTAGTATCTATATAATTTTAAATTTACATTGTTAAAATATTTATTTAATTTGTAAAAAATTTAAAATTTATATTATATTATAAATAAATATTATAAATTTATTTTTTATAATAATTTAATATTAATTTTATGAGAATATAATTTAAAAAACCACAGATATAACTAAGAGTTTATATTTATTTAATATTTTTATAATATTTAATATTAATTTTATGAAAAATATATAAATATTTATTTAAATATTTTATTTTATTCTCAAATAAAGAGGAGAAATAATTTTAGATTGATATTTAGTTTAGCAATAAATAAAACTGATGGTGAAATTTAAGTTAACTCTTGGTTTTCTTAGCGGTTTAGTGTTTTATGTTTGACTAAAAAGTCTCAGGTTTGAATCTTTTTGAAAGCTTCTTTAATTTTTTGTGGGAACATTATATAAGTTAAATATATTATCAAGTAGGCTTTGTTGGCTTAGTGGTTTAATGTTTGGTCTTACTTTTCAAATGCGTAGGATCTAGTCCTGGTAGGTGCAAGCCTATGAAACCACTTATTAGGAATTAGGAAAGAGAAAAAATAATAAAATATTTATATCAGTTTAGTCGTTAATTATAAACGAGAGAAATGTCATTTTGAAAACATAACATTATATATTATTTTTAAAAAAAATAATTGAATACCAAAATAATAATTTGAGAATAAGCAGAGTACTAAATATATAATTTCCCCAAAAGATTATTACTATGTGTAATAATATTTTCTAAAATGACATTCTATTGTTTGGTTTGAGATCGTCCTTCTAAAAGGTAATAACATATTTTCAGTAGTGCTATTTTTTTCTAAATTCCTACCAATTTTTTTAGTATTTGTCGATTCTCATTCCTTTGGACCATAGTGTCTATAAGTTAATAAATTTTGTTTCTTTTGTTTTTAATTAGATGATTAATTATTTGTGGTGTAAAATAATTAAATATATTTATTTTAATAAGTTAGGAGTTGATGTTTTTAATTTTATTTTTTGATTTATAAGATGATTATCATCTGATAAAAACATTTTAGTAGATCAAACTTATGATCTAAAATTTTCATCACTATTTTACAACTTTTAGACTTGCTTTATTAATTACTTTAATTTATTTTGGCAATCTCTCATAAGTATTAAAAAAATAAAAAAATAACATAATAAGCGTTTAGTATTTTAAAATTCACAAAAATATTTTAATAGAAAGTAACGAGGGTATGAAATTATAAAATATATTTTAAAAAATATTTAATATAATAATTATATTAATAATATGATAAATATATAGTTTTACAAATTTTAGATAGTGTAACAAAAATAGTTCTATGACTTTTTATGCAGATATTTTTAATTTGTTAAGATAAAGATTTTAATATAACAAATAAAAAATATTTTTTGACTTAATTCAAATATTGCAAAAATATTTAAAGTCCAAATAACTTAAAAATTATGTTTGAAATATTTTTGAAGAATTTTTTACTTAAACAAATATTCTCAAAGTCTTTTAAAAGTAAAAAAATAAACCTTTATTATTGGTACCCTATCTCCTATACCGATACACACTGGCTCGTACCGGTATGGTCATGACTAATACTGATACACTTTGTTTTGAAAAATTCCAGTAGCATTTTTTCGTACCGATACAGTGACATTTGTACCGGTACGCAAGGGCGAGTGCCAAAGCTTTGGTGTTGAGTACTAGTACGCCATGTTTTTTGTGTCTAACGTCTCTTCTCGTTTTAGGCAAGTACCGATACCCATATTCGAGTATCGATACCCACTACTTCAAAAGAGCAATTAATGTTGGAAATTAATTCTCCAATAGCTCTAATCAACCCCAACAACTAGTAATAATCAAGAACTTATTAGAAGACATAAAAAAGGTCTTCAAAGAGCCATGGAATAACAAGAAAGTACCTACCAACATTCAATGTATAAAGAAAGTGTTTTTGAGCTTTAATTGTCATTTTTATTGTGGAACACACTTATGAACTTAACTATTATATTTGCTCAAGTGTTAGGATTTTAGGTGAGAGCTAATTGTGTAAACACATTGCTTTTGTGAGGTTTTTCTTTGTTTACTTATTTGTAATCTTCTCTTGGGGGAGAGTGTCTCAAAGTTTTGAGGATTTGTAAAGGTTACTCTTAATCCTTGAAAAAGAAAGATAAATCAGTGAATTTGCGGAAAATCTTTAGTGTTGAGCTAAGTTAGTGGATGTAGACTTGGTTTAGAAGTCGTACCACTATAAATTCTTTGTGCAAATTTTTAATTTCCATTTTCTTCCACCATTTTTATCACAAAGTCAATTCCCCCTCTTGGCGATTTAGTTGAAAGAATTACGAGCCCAACATAATTTAACATTGAAAGTTTAACATGTTAAAATGAAAATATAACACAAAGATAATTTGATAAATTTTTCTTCCAAACAATCTTATATTCCTCCAACCAAATACATTATCTTATATTCTTACCAAATAAATTAAACAATGTAACATAATATTTCAAGCAATGTGTTGTGTCAGGTAATGTTACATTCTGAGAATTCTATCTTCAAAGGTAATCTTACATTTCGTGAACTAAATTCATCATTTTCTTAGGGTAAGCTATGAAAAGTATTTTACTCAAAATATTTTTAAGGTTTGATTCTCATTTCGGGTACAAAATTACTGTAAAAAAATTATGGTTATCATCTATTCTTATATAGTCTAATAACCAATAGAAGATAAAGAATTAGGTATTGGACTTATTACAGTTGATACTTTAAAAAATTTATTTTTCTTTCGTATTAATTTTTTTTTGAAAAGTTAAAATACTTTCTATCTCTTAAATTTTACATATTTTATCAATACCTAAAATGTTTTTGGATCATTTTACTCCTTAACTTTAATATATTATATATTTAAATTAAAAATTAATTTTTTGATAAAATAAAGACAATTACATCTTCAGAACAATTGTTAAAATTCGTACACATACAAAATACGACAACATGAAATTTTAAGAAAAACAAATAGAGTCGCCACTAATTTTTTAACTGAAGTGAGATTAGATCACTTAAAATTTGTGTTATTTTAATAAAAACATTATTTCCATAAAATTTATTAAAATTACAATTTCAATCCACGAAATCAAAAAATAGATTCGTAAGTCAGTTATATATCGTCTTAATATTGGAATTGACAAGTTCAAAATAAATTTAAATTAAAATCTGATCGAATATGTATACAAATTTATTTTAAAAGAAATAAATTATTTTTAAAAATAGAGTCTAATTTCCGGCCTTTAAAATCTCAGTTCGCTCTGACCAACCGGCCATCAACGCTTGCTCTAAAACTCTTGATGTCAACATTTGTGGATTCTTATTTGGTTTTGCTTTTATTTTTTCTCTCATATGCATATGAGAAAGACATTTGAGATGTTATGTTATCCGGACTTTGGATACGTGTTGGATATGAGTATGTGTCCGGTGCATATATATTTAATTTTTAAGTAATTATTTTATACGTTGGCGGTGAAAATTAAAAGTTTTCATCAACGCCTTAGTTTTAAGATTTAAAGATTTAGTTTAGGGTTTAAGGGTTAGATGTTAGAATTGAAGGTTTTTAACTTAAACCTTAAACCCCTCATCATATTATCCTAAAATTTAAACTCTAATCTCTAAATCCTAAATTCTAACAACTATCTCTAAATTATACATCATAAACTCTAAACCCTAAATTGAATCCCTCTACCTTAAAACTAAAGCGCTTATGGAAACTTTTAGTTTCCACTGCCATGTATTGAATATAAATCCTTAATCTTTTAGAAGTACCATACTAAGCTAGTTATGTTTGAATCTGTGTCAAAATGAAGAGTTGGTTGATGAGTGATTTTAACGTATGGCAAAATAGGTGTGTGATGCCAATTACAGTTGGATTGCATTGGTCTATCACTTTGGAAAAAGAATTAGATTTCATTTAAAAGCATAGCTTTGCATTTGCACTTGAACCGCCCTCATCACTAGCCGCAATTGCTGGGTCTATATCATTATACACCCAATTTCATTTTTTGTTTTATTCCCAATTTTCTATCTACCATTTTTAATTACTTAATTAAACTACCACTAATCATAAGCTTAATAACTTGATTAAATCTGAATAAATTAAGACTCTTTAAGCAACAAATTTTCTTCTGTCAGCACGTCTTTGTGTCTCAGGTTGAAATATATTAATTCGTTAAATATTTGAAAATTCTAGAAAATTAAATATATTCATATATTTATATTGAAAATTAAGTTTATCTTTTTGAGGTTGCTCGTTAAAAAAACAATTATCCTCAATTGATGGCTTATTTAAGCTATGGTTTTTACCAAGTTTGTCATTATAAGCAAAATTTAACTGTTTTGGAACTGAATTTTAAGAGCTAGAGTCTTAATTTTATTTTTGTATAAATAAATTTTCGCAATTGAAGTCTTCTGAGTCAATTTTTGGGACCGAAGATTTCTCTATTTTTGAAAAAAATAAAGACTCGTAAATTAGAATTGATATACCAAAAATAAATGTGTCTCAAAATTAAAGTGTTTGAGAGATATGATTGTTTAATTTCTCAAAAACAAATCAACATTCGAATTTTTACCCTTGATTCTTTTATTTGTTTTCCTAGAAAATAATTATGAAATGAAAAACCATACACCTGTCCAAAACAAAGTAATATAATTTGAACAATTATTTTATAATAAAATTAAAATAGAGAATAACATAAAATATATAAATATTATAACAATACATTTAAAGAGAGTATAATTACATTATTATATTAGCAACATAAATATAATCCCAATTACATTCGTCCAGTAATCTTTATTTCAGTCGAAAAGATGTACGTATGTTTATGAAAATTTCAAAATCCCAACAATCCATCAGCAATTCACAGAATTATTTATAAATCAAATATAGCAAGAAATTGATGAAAAATATTACATCTTTACAATTAGACAGGCAACAAATTTTTTTATATTAAAAAGGGCATAAAATTAAATAAATCTAACGCCGACAGCGCGTAATTCTGCTGCACCCGCGTGAGTAAGGATTCGCCTGAGCTCCCGGCCGGCAGTTATAGTACGACGCGCCACGTCGTGAGCAGGGCACCGTGTTCCTCCTTAGCGCACCGTAGCTGATGTAACGGGTCGTCGCTAAAATGCGCCTGCTGATCTCGGATCCCATGGCGAACTCGGCGTCGAAGTCCGAGGATCCCTCGCCGTTTGCCATCAGGCACTCCGCGATAGATCCGCTACACTCCGGTTCAATCGGGAGGAAACCGTGGCCGCCTAAATCGAGGGTGGGAGACGAAGCTGAATACGCCACGTGGACGGCAAGGATCGCGTAAATCGCTAGGAAGCTGAAGGAGAATCTAGAGCTTCCCATTTTCGAGTTCTTTCTCAGGGGCACATTTTAGGATTATAAGTAATTGTTGTTAAGAGAAAGCCACTGGGGTTTGGACTTATTTTCGATTATGCCACTTGACTTTAACATTACGCGAGTTTACTTGTGTAATTTAATTGGTCAATCACTTTTGTGGACATCCACTAATTATATTCGCTTTTACTTTTTTACTTTTGTTAGAAAATAAGTTTAACAATAAAAGTATCTAAATTATAAGTAATATTTAGATAGGTGATTAAATTATATTTTGGATAAAATAGGTGTTTAATGTTTTATTATGTAATTGTTTTAAAGTTTTTTTGTGGTATACATGAAAAATTTTGTTATCCAATTAAAATGTGACATGTGACTTATTTATGTAATTTTCTTTCATTTTAAATTAAAAAACATATAATCTTTAATTTTATAAAAAATCTTAAAATCTTTAATTTCTCAAATCAATCCTTAACTCTAAATTTTTAAGCTCTAAGTCCATCTCTTTTGAACGTCGATTCAACCACCACCAGCCACTCATTCCTTCGTAGACCCCCCACATCTAATAACCCAACTTTACGTCGTCATAAATCAAAGAGCGTGCGGCCAAACTAACCACGAACGTGAACTCTTCAATCGAACAACGAAAGACGGGTTGACAAACAACGAATTGGGCCTTGCAACTTGTCAACGTGAGGAGGAGACTTTATTGTTGTAGTGACCGCGTGGTATTTGACGCGGTAGAGGATTAAATTGTAAGTTTTGTAGTTTAGAGGTACTTTTTCTTAAAAAATATGTTAGTGTGATGGGTAAATTGTGAATTCTAGCAAATCATTACCAAATTACAAAGTTCCGATAATTTAAGGTCAAAAGTGTAAAGTCTGAAAATTTTGATGTCACTTCTAAAAAAACTAGAAAGTAAAATGGCTCAATATATGATTTACTCAATTTTAAGGACATGTCACAACAGTTTCATTAGCCATTTAATGGTTTACTGACCGAAATGATAGTTTTGATTTATTAAATCTTAAGGACATATCAACTCAATTTCATTAGCTGTTAAACATTTTAGTGACCCAAAAATAAAATTTTTTCTTAACATTAGTGACTTTAATGATTTTTTTAATTACGGTGACTATATTAAAAGCTATCAAAAAGTTCAATAACCACCGGTGTAGTTTAGACAGGAAAAAAATGAAAAGAAAAGTTTGTTAAACGTAGTCACAGCCAACAATAAATCGTCATTTTTATTCTTCTGAAAATATTGGTTCTCTGCAATCCTTCGATTTCCTTAACAAATCAGATATCAACTTTTCTTCTTTAAAATGGAAAAACAAAATAGGAGACATAAATTCCGAGAGGAAGACGATACTGAAATAAATGAGACGATACAGATAACCAAGTTTGAAAATCAACTGAAGAAAAAATGTCGAACGATCAATACCAGAAAAAGGGAAGAATTAACCTGAGAAAATTCATGAGACTAAAATGCCAGAGTAATTTGAATCATTTACTGTAGTTATACATAATCAATCCAATGATGAAATACAAGTTCAAATGATCAAACATGTATTTAAGAATTCGTCCTCGGATTTTTATGATGCCTTGACCTCGATGGTTCCTCGGTCGTTATCTTTTCAATGAGGGAGTACCGGAGGGGATATCGTGCGGGTATTATATGATTTACAATGACTGCATTTCTGCCCTATTATGTGGAAGTAAACCTCCGTAGTGTCGTTACAATCATTGCATAGGATCCAAACCTGCATTTGATTGTTATATCAGATACTGTAAACATGATCTGAATATACGGCCACAGGTTGTTCGATATGAACAAAAATCATGGTATGCACCTTCTTGTACCGGTAGTCCTCCGGCATTTCAGTTGCTTCGATCTGTGACAACAAAAGAGATAATTTTGTTGTGAAACAGCTTGGATAATTTTGTTCGATCCGAGTATTTAGAGTTTGATGTACTTGGAATCAAAGAAACGCTACCTCTTCATCAATCCTCATCCAGGTTCTAGACATATCGATTACTGACTTTGAGCATATCGGACAACAATATCTGAGCAAACAACATTGAATTTAGTTCAGAAGAACAAGAATAATTAATCTTATACGAGAAAGAACCCGTAGTCACTCACTTGTCTCGCTTTATCATCTCATAGTAACATTCGCAATGCATCGTATGACCACATTTCATCACGGTGGTATCTTTCAATGAATCGAATAGGTACTGGGGAAACAAAAAGGATGGACTATTAGCATATATGAATACATACAATTAGAATTGCAGAAGGTAGAAAAGATGAACCTCATAACATATGGGGCAGTTATGCCGCATCGAGTTCTCCACACAAAAATGATTATCTCGCAAAGCATTAGAATAGCAAGACCCTGCACAGTAGTGAAAGTATGTACCATTATCATGCTGTACAAATTGATGCAGCATGTAATAAAACAGAACCTGTAAGTATAGGATGGAATTCAAATGTTTAAATGCCTTCTCTAATTCGATTGATGTTTTCAGCAACTTCACATCAAAAGGGCATAGTTTTAAATCACAGTAGACGAATTTAAACATGAAATAGAGCTCATAAGCATAGCATATCAAGAACAAGAACGGTGAAAGCAGATAGCAGGAGAACTAGGAATAGTTCGAGCCGAGCCGGATTGAGGATGAGAAACTCAAATTATTGAATACGACTGAATCTGAAGTGGGCATTCAGTTATCAACAAACAACCCACCAGAAATATGATTATAAAGTAAGAAATGAAACTGAATCTAAGAACTTTGACTAAGCATGATAAGGTAAGAGATGGGATTAAAGGTATTAAGTACATACCACACTTTTTGCAATGAAAATAGTTATGCCGACCGCCAACTCTGTATCGAAAACCATTCGATTAAAAGTCTCCCATCCCTTGAATTCGAGTATTCAAGAGGAAAATAATAGTCATACATGCTTAAAACTTGGCAACTAACCTGCAGATCCCACACTCATGGCAATGAAAGTGCTCTTTCTCGGACTGCTTCGGATGAAATCGAGAGATAAACATCAAAGGAAAGCAAGAAGCGGTATATAAGAAAGAATTCAATGATAAAATCCTATTGATTCCTTAATTAAATCTTGGGAAAACTGTATACTTACATCATCATCAAAGAACTTGCAGATTTCACAAAAATATTCTCCCATATTGACGCCACAATTAGAACAATGTTGAGCAACCTAGACAAAAATGAAAAAGAAACATCAAAAGTGAGAGCATGAGAGGAAAACATCAATAAAAAAAAGTTCATTTGTGTCTTAAAAGATGCAAATCTGAAATACAAACCTGCTGTTCTGTGTCACAAACCGAGCAAATAACCTAAAATGAAACAAATTAGGGGGGAAGGCATATCATTAACATGATTAACTTGGAAACTAAAAAGTTTCATACTTGTTTAACGTCTTGACGAACGATCTCGTGCCAGTCTGAAGGGTTGTTTAACGCGCTCTGAATAACAAATAAGTGAATCCAACACAATATATACCCATATCAAGAACAGACACAAATTTGGAAACTTTCATCTTAAAACAGAGGAAAAAAACAGGGGAGTGTAAAAGAAATGTTAAAAACAAATACCGATGCCTCGTTATGGCAATGACGACACCAGAAAACTTCGTTGCAACATGGAGCTCGGATCTTACATCTCCTCCTATAATGTTGGCATCTAAATAAGCCCAAAAGAAAAAAGCAAATGAATGAATCGTAGATTGAAAATACACCAAAGAATAATAAGGAAATGAAGAAAGAAGAGATACCCATATCCCATCTTCCCAAAATGAAGGCGTTCATTGGCCGACGAGGCTCCCTTCTCCATGAGTATTGGAAAACAAATTCTGTTCTTTTTCCCCCTTTTGGTTTTTTATTTTCCGGGGGAAACCCAGAAAGAGGAGGGAGTTTCCTGATTTGGGAAGACGGGATTTGATTTTCTAGGATTGTCGTGATTCTTTAAATGAAGAAGAGAGGGAAGAGAAAAGGACGCCAACCCCCGCCTTCAAAGGCCACTCGTTTATATAAATATTTTATTTTTTCCATGACATTAAGATAATTTATTAATAGAAATAAATGAGATTCTGTTGGGCACGTAGGGGAGAGGATAAGGTGGGGTGGAGTGGCAGTGATGACTTTGAGGGAAAGGGCCAAGCCGCCGCGGTATCGGCAAATGGTGTCTCAGTCCGTAAAACTATCTCTTTGAGGGTTATTTTATCAAAGAATAATTATATATTTAATACCTTATTTATTTTCGTATTTTTATTTTAGTATCTTATTTATTTTTTTAGCAAAATGATATTAAATATCATGTTTTTAAATTGGTACATTTACAGTTTAAAACTAAAAAGGCTGACGTGTCACTACCTTATTAAAGGGCTAAAAATAAGAATTGAAATTTCATTGCACCTACAAGGATTCAATCCCAAACTCATTAGATAGAAGGATAGGTGTTAAACGACTAAGCTAATTAAATCTAATTGATATGTTTCCACTAATATATATATATATTTAACTTACCCTCTAAACCCACAACAAATTAAAAACAAAGGCATGCACATGCTCTAAAAGAGAGAGGACACTTTATTTTATACAGTGCTCTCACCACAAATTAAAAACTTTTTACTAAAACAAAAAGATATTATGCCACTGAGCTGACAATAATTTTATTTGAATTCCACCAATATTGATATTTACTTTATTTTTCGCAAAACTAAATATCAAGCTATAATTATTTCTTAAGAATAAAATTAAATATTTAAACAAACATTTGTATGTTTTTGTAAAATTAATATTAAATTATTATAAAAATCAAATTTATAATGATAGAATATACTTTTAAATTATTTATAAATTAAATATTTTTTATAAAAAATATAAATTCTAAAATTTATAAATATAAAATTAATATTAAATCATTATCTAAAATATATATTTATTTAATTTATAAATAATATTCATTTATTTATAATTTATTTAATTTATAAAATTTATATTTTTTATAAAATATTTATTTTATATTTATAATATTTATTTGTAATGATTTAATATTAATTTTTTGAAAATATATAAATATTTATTTAAATATTTATACAATATAGGTATTTGTGGAAATATATGAAGTATTGTTGGTTGGTATTGTAGTTTAATACTATCCTTTGCTTCCAAAGGTCGTGGGATTGAATCCTAGCATTTGTAAGACTTCGTTCTTAATTTGTTGTGGGTTTAGGGGATAAGTTAAATATATATATTAGTGGAAATATATAAATTGCAGTTGATTGGCTTGGTAGTTTTACTTGTCTTTTCCTTTGAAGGGCGTGGGATTGAGACCCTACACGCGTAAGGAAATTTCAATCTTTGTTTTTATCCATTTAATGGGGTGGTGATACGTGTCACCACCTTATTGGTTAGAAAAAATATTATAAAAATATTATATGGACTGCGGATTAGAAGAGAGAAATGAGAAAAAATAATAAAAAATGCAATATCAGCTTTGTCTTAGTTTTAAACGGCAAATATACCAATTTAAAAACGAAACATAACGTTAAGTATTATTTTGCTAGAAAAATAAGGGAAGTACTAAAATTAAAATACGGAAATAAGTGGGGTACTAAATATGTAATTATGCCTTTTATCAAACATGCGCAAGACGCATAGTTTGTCGTTTAGCTCTCCCTGGCTTGAACTTCAAGCAGAATCTAAAACTTGTTCTGCCATAATTTCTCTCGAGATTTGATTTTAGAAAGTATTTTTTATTTTTACTTTTTAAAATTTTAAAAAATATGTAGTTAATAAAGATGAAAACATATTTGTAAAAATGAAAATAATAAATGAGTTTGATATTTAATTTTTTCAAAATACAAATGATCAACTAATTATTAAGTAATTAAATTAAAATATAATTATTAAAAAATATTAATATAATAATAATAAATAAACTAAAATTTTAAAAATGGCATTAGAATGGTTCGAACTCGAGTTAAATAAAACTAAAATTAAAAAAATATTATTTTCATCTTTTTTGCTTTTTTAAAATATTTTTAATAAAAATAGCGAAAACTTCTTTTTATTGTTTTCAATTTTTCACTTATTTTTATTTTTTAAAAAAATTTTACAATTAAACATATTTCGTTTACGTTCTTTTTATTTTTCAACAAAAATAAAATTAAAATAATTTATATTTCTATACCCAAACAGACTCAAAGTTTCGAGGTCTAAAATATCAAAACAATTTTAGATTTTTTTAATAATTTAGATCCATACATAATAATTAGAGGATCAACGTGGGCCACACCAGGGACAGGCAGTGGCCTTAAACCCCTCAAACATGGGAAATTGGTGTTTAGTCCTTTTAATTTTAGTAACATCACAAATTAATATTATGATTAAATAACACTTTGACTCCTAAAAAGTTCAATTTGACCTTCACTGAATGAAAATATCAATGACGTTAATTGAGGATTAAATTACGTCAAATTAAAATATAAAGATTCATTTTTAATATAAAACAAATGAGGGATACTTTTAAATCTAATTTAATTTTAATTTTAAAATGTTAGTGGCCCAGAATACTCATGTTGTCTCATCTTATATGAGTTCGAATTCTGACATTCACCTTGACAATGTAAATATCTCTCGCCTTATAACAAATGTTATTTTTTTAATAGTATAAAGGTGATTACAAAGTAATATTTGTTCATAAATATTCTTAACCATTTGACAATCCGTATACACCTTGTAAACAAAGTATATTAAACACGTGTCTCTTAGGATAAATATCATCCGTTTTTCTACTGTGACACTTGTTGGGTTCAATAAAAAAATATTATTAATCGTGGGTAATGTGCATGCACCCAATAATTAACAATAATTTAAGATAAATGTGTTGTCGTAGGCAAACGTTAATAATTTAACAGCTTGTTTTGTTTTCCAACTTCATCTATTTTTCACTTTGAAGATTTATATACGTATACATTACCTTTTTTTCCCTAAATGTCGGTTAATTTAGTTAAAAATATTATATAGCAATAAAAAAATATTTTTATATGAAAAAGAGACTATTATTATTAGGCATGGTTAAAAGCGGATCATCGAACTTGTCAAGACCACCAGACTTAGCCCAACACTTGGAGAATGCTAGAGAGCCCGATCACACTAGCTCTTCGGAAATGGCAAGAGACAAGAAGTCAAACGAGGAATCTTACCATATCGAGTGTGATCAACTATCTGAGGAAAGAAACCTACTAATTGATGTAATTAGGTAGGATTTGATATTCTTTCATAGATTAGAGATTCTTGTAAGGATTTAGGCTAATCCTGGCCATCCATGTAAATCGATCCGGACCATTGATTGAGGGGAAGCTCAACTATAAATAGAGAGCCTCCCACTCTCATTTGTATCATCCATCATCCAACCATCTCATTCCATTCATTCTCTCATTTGAGAAGAGTAATAAGACTCTAAGGCATTTACTCTTGTTCTCCTCTTGTTCCTTCAATTGTCTTCGTTTCCAAAGCTCTTTGAGCTAGTTGCCTCTCGAGTGGCCAAGAGTAGCCACCATAGTGCTTAAAGCGCTTCCGCATCCATCGAAGCCTGGAGGGATTGTCCGAGCCGTTGCCGAGCAGGAGTACTCGCAAGGCTGATTGAAGGCTTACTTAGGCGCGGGAATCGACCGATTAGCGTCTAAGGCCGCACAGATCACTAGGGTTAAAAACCTCCCTAAATCTAAATGAAAAAAAAGTATCTAATGTAATAATTTAACAACATCAAAGATAATACTCGAACCAAACAAAACCTAAGCAAACACACCAAATCAAAACACCAACTAAACAACACCCTATCCTTCCCCATGCACGTCCCGCCCAACACATTCAAGATCGACACCGGCGGCTAGCAATAAAAAATATTTGAATTAGAATTTAATTATTAAAAATATGTAAATTAATATAATATAATTTCAATGCTATGAAACTTATGTGGAGGAGCTGTTGAGACGAGGAATCACTTGTTTTTTGCTTGCTGATCTTTCTCGAATCAAATCTGGAAAAACATCCTTACCTCCCACATAATATCGAAACCAGTTCGAAAGTAGAGATTAAGAGATTAATTGGGCTATCTCTTCCCTCAAAGGGAAATCTTTGCTTAAAACGGTATTGCGCATTGCTTCGTCGGCTCATTTGTACAGTGTCCGGATAGAACGAAATTATAGACACTTCAAGAAAATTAGCAAAGACATTGACTCTGGCAATCAATTAGCAAATAGCTGATAGCTGATTGCATTAGTTGATTTGATTAGCGCATTGTATTAATTGATTGTATAAAAGTATTTGGAGGGTAGGGGTTAGAGGTTTAGAATTGATGGATTGTGGTTATAATTTAATGTTTAGGGTTAGAATTTAAGGTTTATAAGTTAAAATTCAAATCTCTAATCATACTAACCTAACCTTTAAACTTTAAAATATAACACCAAACTCTAAAATTATACATTTGTAAAAACTTTTTATTTTTACCGCTCTTGTATTGAATATAAATATATTTCTTTTCTTCAATAAAGCATACACCATTCCGCGTTTAAGAAATCAATGAGTAAACTATAAATTTTATGATCCAACCCATGACGAACTTAATTGAGTTTAAAAACGTAAATTTAAATGTATTTAAACACCTATTATACTTTGATTTAAAAGTTTAGAACTAGTGGGTAATTTAAACGTAAATTTAAGTTGAGGTTTGGCAATGCATATCTCGAAACTGCATCCCAATATCCAATTCACCAGCCCCAGCTTATAATGCACCTAACTCTACAACTTGCTTCTTTTCCCCTTTTTAAATACTTATATTTTTCTCTCTTTTTTTATAAAATACTTATAAAGTTGAAAATATTATTTATTATACATCACCATTAATTTGAAATTTATTTCGTACACTTCTCTATGTCATAGCATTAATTTTTTTTTAGATAATTGTGTTCTTATTACTCAAGAAGTAGCAAAGCTAAAAAAAAAACATTTACACACCGTATAGGATCAAATGAGACCCATTATGTTATGTACATAACCAATTATTAGCCGCATCTGCTCTAATAATGCTCTTACCAAGTAAAGGGAATCTAACAGTGTCACGTATGCTACGAGTAACGAAAGTAATGACCATGTTTGGTAAATAGCGGTTTGAATTAAAATTAGAGGTCTGAATTAATATTAGAGGTTTAATCGGTCAAATCCGTTAATTTGAATGTTTGGCGAATAGCGGATTGGGGTGAAGTTATAATTTTGAAAAAGCTGCTAATAGGAGCTTTTTGAAATTAGCGGTTTGACATAATAGTTATAAAGACCTTTTTACCTTTAACAATTATCAAAAACCTCAAAATAATCTAAATTTGACCTTTTTTATTTTAATTTTTCACTCTCACATATTTATATTGTGACATTTGTAAAGTAATATTTTTTATTTTTATTTTTTATTCTCCTATTCATATATATATTTGAATATGCTGATGTAATACAAGGCAGTAACACATATATATTGTGCACACATGGCGCTCGAACTCGAGTCTCCTGAATGAAATACATCATCTTTTATCACTGAAATCACTCAACGAGTTATATTTTATTCAAATATATATTTATATGTTTATCGATATTTTCTTATTATTTTATATTTGGTCATAATTAACAATATATAATTATATGGAGCAAATATAATTATATTAATAAATTTAAAGATTGAATTGTTAGAATATTAATATGAGGAAACTTTTTTATATTATTTTATATTGATATTAATTAACAATATATGTTAATATTTGATGCACCACAAGAGGATTTTTTCTTTCAATAAACAGTATTTAAATAATGTCACATGTCATTTTAGGGGCACAAAAGCCTACATACTAAAAAACAAACTCTAGACCTTAAAAGGTAATTTCAAATTTTAAAATCTTAACCTTAAACACTAAACTCTAAAAATGCACCACTTGCAAAAAAGTTTAATTTCTATCGTCAATATATCAAATCATTTTCTTATATACATGATCATATTGCGATGGGTTCACATGAGTTCGCACTCCTAATGTCCTAAATATATATTAATTATCCAAGATCATTGAATAACATCATTAAAAAATCGATGAATTGTGAAACCTAGAATGACTAATTAAAGTTTAATTAATATGATAAATGAATGAATAGTAAATTATCCCAGCTCTGTTATATAATCAGCAACTCGATTACGTGTTCGCGAAACGTGTTAGATACAGACTACCCAATCACGGTTGAACACCTCAAGACAGTGGCGGAGAAGAACACGGACAAAGCCGAGAGGAAAATGGCGAACATAGCCGGAAAGAGAAACGCCGATCAAAAACAAATCGAAAAAAAAAACAAAAGAGCAGAACAGAAAGAAACATCACAACAGAAAAAAAAACAAAAACAATCGACCGGGGTCGTGAACGGAGAAGCCAGCAATCATAACCTGCAACTGCATGTCAAACCAGGAGGCACCGGAGCATATCGGCGGTAAACGTGATGCAACGAGAACAACCAACAGCAACAATGCATCAAGATCGGGAGATGGCAAAGGCTAAAGGGGCACGAGAAGGTGGCCGGAGTCGGGCCAACAACCAGACTACTGACCTGACTCCCGGCAGGAGCAAATTCACTCTGGTCGAAATCTTTCCTGCAGAAATAGGGGCAACAACACTCCAACACACAGAAAACAACAAAAACGAAAACGGGAGCATAAACCTCGAACAAAACATCAGATGGGAGTTAAGACCACCAACCACCGGCGAGCAAAACGTCGACGAAGGAGGCACCGCCGGACCTCCAGACTGCAAATCGTCGTTCCTAAAAGAACGTTTCCCCTCAAAAATCGGTGGAAGGGACGAAAAGAATACCACGAAAGGGAGCTATCTGACCACCATGGAAAGGCCGACGACCTACCAAAAGTGAAGAGTAGTTTATTAATCGGAAGGGAAAGCCAAGCCACCGACAACTGGCCGGTGAGAAAGGGGGCTTTTGTTTTATGATTTTGTAGTGAGAGGAGAAAGAATTTGAATTTTAGAGAAAAAAAACCTCTTACAGTATCTAAGGATAATTCATATTTCCACTGATAATTTGTCAAATATGAATTTTTATATTCATTTGTCCTATCCATTTTAATTTTCATCGAGTCATGTAGAATTACAAGAGTAATAATTTTTTTCATCAAATGTTTATCGTTTTTTGCATTTTCAATACTTTTATCTAGTTAAAATAATATATGTTAACTTTTTTTTTTTGACAAATCTTAATTTAATTTTAATATTACTTAGAGGGAGTGAGACTTTAGTGAAAAAAATTCTAGTAGGTCTATAACCTATAATTTAAAAAATATGAAAGAATAAAGATGAACAATTTGTCCGATAAGCTAAATGCGCTTGCTCATAAATCGTGTTAGTTGATTTAAGTGTTTGATGTTTTTTAATCAAAATTTAAATTTTTGATGATAGTATTCATATTTTTCTATTATCATATCTCCTATGTGTGTTTCGCCTAAAATAATGCAAAATACACAGACCAAAAGGTAATTAAACTCGCTGGCACCATGGCTCGAGCCCTACGGCCGCCGGACACCGAGCCAGCCACCGGGTTAACTAGGCGGGAAACCGTGGTTTACCTACTATTGGCGGGAAACTCCTCATTTGACACTCATTCCACTTCAGAATGTTTAATCTCTATGTCTCAAAATCCAACGGCCACAAATTCACCAACTTTATTTCACTCGAGATTTTATATTCTACACATACTCGCTCTTTTATTCAATTTCTTTCCTTATTTTTCTTCTTTCTCTAACCTACAGAAAATAGAAGACTATAGAGAAAGAAGAAACCCTCGATCTGACAAAGTGATGGCCAAGTCGTCGAAGCCGGCGTCATCCGATGATGCACTATCCAATGGCTTCAATTCTTCCGACGATGAGCGAATCAACGATCCGATCAACGAAGAGGAAGACGAAGAGGAGCTCGAAGCTGTTGCTCGCTCCAACGCTGCTTCCGACGAAGAGGATGAATTCGTCCCTGATGGAACAGCCGATGAGGCTGACGAGGTAAGTTCACTATTTGCCCCCTCTTAACAAGTCGCTTTTAACTGTTTTTTAAAATTTATCCTTTTTGGTTGTTATTTATAGTTAGGGTTTCCTCATGATTGAAAAAGTATAGTTTTAAGCTTTTAGTTTCTACACTCTAGAATAAGTTTTGCTTCTATGCTTTTTCTAATAGCTTGCTGAGAAGCTTAATTTAAACTTTACTGTTTATATTTAGATTAAATGATTTTGATTTCCCTTTTTTCGTGTAGGACGAGTCTAATGGGGATGATCGAGAAGTTAGTAAACGTGAAAAGGAGAGGTTAAAAGAAATGAAGAGGCTGAAGAAACAGAAGCTTCAGGAAATATTGGACGCTCAAAATGCTGCCATTGATGCTGATATGGTGTGTTTCCTATGGGAAAGTTCACATTCAGTTAATTTTAAGTGTAATTTGATGGTTCACTAATGCTTGGATCATGGCAGAATAATAGAGGGAAGGGTCGTTTGAAGTATCTTTTGCAGCAAACGGAGTTGTTTGCTCATTTTGCTAAAGGTGACCAATCCTCATCTCAAAAGAAGGTGAAAGGAAGGTACAGTTTAATTTTGTCCAGATGTTGACATTGAATATTTGTTTTGTTTTTGTTGTTATCATGCTATTGCTATTTGTAAGTGATGGATATTGTTTTTTATTTGATTTTGATGATTTTATACTATTGTAAAGTGTTTTATACTCTAGTTGTTTTAACTTTAGACCTTCTCTAATAATGTTTTCTTCTGCTTTCTTAATTTAGAGGCCGCCATGCATCAAAAGTAACTGAAGAGGAAGAAGATGAAGAGTACCTCAAGGAGGAAGAAGATGGTTTGTCTGGAAACACTAGACTGGTGACTCAGCCTTCTTGTAAGTTCTCTCCCCCACGTACCCATCAGTTGGAGAACTCAGTTCAAGTGTTCTAATTTATCTTTTACACGTCCTATTTTTTCTTCCTCTCTCTTTCTAGGTATTCAGGGAAAGATGAGGGACTACCAGCTCGCCGGTTTAAATTGGCTTATACGACTGTATGAGAATGGTATAAATGGAATTCTTGCAGATGAAATGGTATGTGATATAGCTCTGGCTTTAGAGATTGTTTATTGTTTAAGTTCATTTTCAAGACTTGTTTTTTAAGATAAAATAAGCAGGGGTATTTCATTAGATGGTGCTGTTTTACTAAATGTTTGAATACAGGGACTGGGAAAAACTTTGCAAACTATTTCCTTAATGGGTTATCTTCATGAATATCGTGGAATTACTGGCCCTCATATGGTTGTTGCTCCAAAATCAACACTTGGTAATTGGATGAATGAAATTCGTCGATTTTGCCCAGTATTGCGAGCTGTAAAATTTCTTGGGAATCCTGAGGAAAGAGTAAGTTGTGTCTTTACTGATTACCATGTTTTTTTTTTCCTCTTTCTATTGTGATCCTTATGTCCTCTGATTTCTATAGAGTTACATCCGGGAGGAGTTACTGGTTGCTGGGAAGTTCGATGTCTGTGTCACAAGTTTTGAAATGGCCATCAAGGAGAAGTCTGCTTTACGTCGTTTTAGTTGGCGCTATATAATCATTGATGAAGCCCACCGAATCAAGAATGAGAATTCACTCCTTTCAAAAACAATGAGACTCTACAATACTAATTACCGTCTTCTTATTACTGGTACTCCGCTTCAGGTATGGATTCAACTGTTCTTCTATATGGAAGCACTTACTGACTTTTGCTCCATTTCTGACATCTTAGTTGCACTATAAATGCATATGCCATTTAATGTTCTTGACTTGCATTTAGGTTGAAAAGTTGGTCACGCATGTATCCCCTTTTAATTTCCACCTGAAGATATTTTGATGGTTTTATACCTGTTTTCTACTTCATTTGTAGTTCTTTTAGCGTAATCAATAGTGATAGCATTTCTTCTCCTGTTGATTACTCATATGTGATTCATTTCATTACTTCATTGTTCCATATTTGTAATAATCTTGGTATTTTTCCTGCAGAATAATCTCCATGAGCTTTGGTCCCTTCTTAACTTTTTATTACCGGAGATTTTTAGTTCAGCTGAAACTTTTGATGAGTGGTTTCAGATTTCTGGTGAAAATGACCAGCAGGAAGTTGTTCAACAACTTCATAAGGCAAGTTAAAAAAATTATCCTTATTTGCACCAGGCCTGTGGGTTTGCAGTTGCACTAATAATTAACATTTTTTTGTCTCTGCATCCTTAGGTTCTTCGTCCATTTCTACTTCGGAGATTGAAATCAGATGTCGAGAAAGGTTTGCCTCCCAAAAAGGAAACTATCTTGAAAGTAGGAATGTCCCAGATGCAGAAACAGTACTATAGGGCTTTGTTGCAAAAAGATCTTGAAGTTGTTAATGCTGGTGGAGAGCGTAAGCGTCTCCTGAACATTGCAATGCAGCTGCGTAAATGCTGTAACCACCCATATCTTTTCCAAGGTGCTGAACCTGGACCCCCATATACTACAGGGGACCATCTTATAACTAATGCTGGTAAGTTCACTTCCTGGGAGATATGGAATTGATTGGTCTTGAAAAAAACTGACCTTACTGATTTATTTCCAGGTAAAATGGTTCTTTTGGACAAGTTGCTTCCAAAGCTGAAGGAACGTGATTCTAGAGTTCTGATATTTTCACAGGTAATCTTTGAGGGTTGTCCAGAATATCTATATGTTTATGGATACCTCTGCAGTGGATATGAATGTGTTTGTTATTGTTATATACGCTTCCATACATTATTCTTCTAATTTTAGTTTGTCAACAGCATTTACATTATTACATATCTTCAGTTATTTTCTAACTTTCTTATTTGTGATTTTTCTGCGGGAAATTATTGTATTCAGATGACGCGGCTGCTGGATATTCTTGAAGATTATTTGATGTTTCGTGGGTACCGGTATTGCCGAATTGATGGCAATACAGGTGGAGAAGATCGCGATGCCTCCATTGAAGCCTTTAATAAGCCTGGAAGTGAGAAATTTGTTTTCTTGTTATCAACTAGAGCTGGAGGCCTTGGTATTAATCTTGCTACGGCAGATGTAGTCATCCTTTATGATAGTGACTGGTGAGCGTCTACCTATTTTTATTATTGGGTTTACATGTTGGATCTGTGATACTAGGGGAACCTTGCAGGAACCCACAAGTTGATTTGCAAGCACAAGATCGCGCTCATAGGATTGGTCAAAAGAAGGAAGTTCAAGTGTTCCGCTTTTGCACAGAGGTTAGCTTTTGAAAAGTGTCCTTGTGTGCAAGTTTAGAAGTTAACATATGCCAAGGATAGACTCATTTGTTTGTGTATTATGGAACAGTATACGATTGAGGAAAAGGTGATTGAGAGGGCTTATAAAAAACTTGCCTTAGATGCTCTAGTTATCCAACAAGGACGGTTAGCAGAGCAGAAGAGTAAGAAGTTTCTATGTGGTGCAATTGTTCTGTATGATGCAATAGTTCTGTTTGAATATATCTGTATCATTTCAGCATCTTGTTTCTTGCAGCTGTTAACAAAGATGAGTTGCTTCAAATGGTGAGGTTTGGTGCTGAAATGGTCTTTAGTTCCAAGGATAGCACAATTACAGATGAAGACATTGATAGAATCATTGCCAAAGGAGAAGCAGCCACCGCTGAACTTGATGCCAAGATGAAGAAATTTACAGAGGATGCAATTAAATTTAAGATGGACGATAGTATGCCCCTTTTACTATTGTTTTGTTTGTTTCGGAATTTACTGTCCTATAGCCACTGACATTGTTCTGTTCCTGTAGATGCTGAATTGTATGATTTTGACGACGATAAGGTAAACTCACCCCTCTTGTTTCTCCCTAATCTTTCTGTTTGGTCTTTTCTAGGTCTAGTGTTTTAGATGTGCCTTCGCTAATTGTTTTTGTTTTCTATATAAAGGATGAGAACAAGTTGGACTTCAAGAAAATTGTTAGTGACAACTGGATTGAACCGCCAAGAAGAGAGCGGAAGCGGAAGTAAGTGGTTGCTTCATCATTATACTTAAGTATTGCATTATATATCTTTTACTCTATGTGACTTGTACTTTTCCTTTTCTTTAACCAGTTACTCAGAATCTGAGTACTTTAAACAAACTATGCGCCAATCTGCTCCAGCAAAACCTAAGGAGCCACGTATTCCTCGCATGCCTCAACTGTATGCCCTTTCTCAAACTAATGCTTGTTGAATAGTTTGCATTATAAGATATTATAGCTAATAACATTTTGCCATTTTGCAGGCATGATTTCCAATTTTTTAACACTCAGAGGCTGAGCGAGTTATATGAGAAAGAAGTACGCTATCTCATGGTATGCATAATATAATGAGCCAATAACTTTTTTTTTTATTTTCACCATTGACTCAGATTGTGGCTGTGAGTTATTTCCTGACTGGTTTTCTCAATTAAATTCAGCAAACACATCAGAAGAATCAGGTAAAGGACTCGATTGATGTGGATGAACCTGAAGGTATTTTACTTTTGCCATATAATCCATTGCTTTATGGTTCACAATCCTCTCTATGCTTTTTTGACCAAGTCTGATTTATTTAGAAGGGGGAGATCCATTAACTGCCGAGGAGTTGGAAGAAAAGGAGAGGTTATTAGAAGAGGTGAGTGGACTGTGGTGTGATATGTTTTTATTTATTGTCTGGCTTTACTCAAACTTAATTCTTTTGGCACATTAGGGATTTTCTTCATGGAGTAGAAAAGATTTCAATGCTTTCACTAGAGCTTGTGAGAAGTATGGACGAAATGATATAAAGGGTATTGCTTCAGAAATGGAAGGGAAAACAGAGGAGGAAGTTGAAAGATATGCTAAAGTTTTTAAGGAACGCTATAAGGAGTTAAATGGTAAGTGAACTCCGATATCATGTTATTTTTGCCTTGTTTGGGTAGGCTTTGAGTGCTCATAATTTATTTTCGAGTGGTTTTGAAATTAGACAACTTTTAATTTGTTCTTCAAGGAGATTTATCATATATGATTCATGTCCATGCATATGCATGCATGTGAAAACATATGTTCCATTGGTTCTGAAACAGTGTTGATCGGTTCAAGTAGTTCTAATAGCTGTTTCTGGACGAGGTTTTTCATGCTGTACATTAATTGCTGAATATTTTATGCAGATTATGATAGGATAATCAAGAACATCGAACGAGGTGAGGCTAGAATTACTAGAAGAGATGAAATCATGAAAGCAATTAGCAAGAAATTGGATCGGTACAAGAATCCATGGTTGGAAATGAAGATCCAGTATGGTCAGAACAAAGGAAAGCTGTACAATGAAGAATGTGATCGGTTCATGGTGCGTCTCTTAGCCTTTGTTTTTTTTACCACACGGGATATTTGGATCCACATGGATCTTGCTTTTCTGATATTATACCTTTGCATCACATTTAAACAGATATGCATGGTTCACAAGCTTGGTTATGGGAATTGGGAGGAATTGAAGGCAGCATTTCGTACGTCACCCTTGTTTCGATTTGATTGGTTTGTGAAGTCCCGGACAACACAGGAGCTGGCTCGGAGATGTGATACCCTCATCCGATTGGTTGAGAAAGAAAACCAAGAATACGACGAGAGGGAGCGACAAGCCCGCAAGGAAAAGAAACTTGCCAAGGTTCTGCACATGTTATACCTTATCTACTACTGAAAATACATGCATGAGTCGCATGGTTGTTACAAGCCATCACTCTATGCTTAATTCATTTAGAATTATATAGCATTTGTTCAATTTAATATGTTTATACGAGTTGGTGTTCTAATTATCATGATCCTTGTTTAATATTTTCAGAACTTGACCCCATCAAAGCGTGGAGGGAGGCAGCCAACTGAGAGTCCCACTCAACTAAAGAAACGAAAGCGATGATTATGTAAACTCCTGGGTTCGTTTCAAACTGAAATCTTAGGATTTTGTTTGATGAGTTCGACTTTCCTTTCAATGTGAAGTGGTATTTGTGTCGTGTATATGTTGCAGGGTAAAAAGGGGCGGCAATGAGTAATGTGAACCACACGTTTTGGGTTGAAAATCCCCCATACTTATTTGGGGTTTAAAGCAAAATGTGAGAATGAGGAATAGGGATGTAGTTTGCATTTTGGGTGCAAAGACCCTGATTAGGTTAGGGTATGAAAATTGTATAAATTAAGGTTACACTAGGGATTTTTAACAACAATATCTGTACTTTTTTAATCACAATGGTTCGGATTTGTAGTAGGAAAATGGAACCATATGTATGGGTCTTAGTGTACTGGTTCTGATTGGATTTTGGAACTGTAGGGATATAAAGACCGTGACTTTTTATGTGAAAGAAAAAACGTCTTTACTATATATATTTTACATTATTAGAGGCGTAACATGTTTTTTCTTCTTGTAAACAAATTCACTTGTAATGCTTTTTATAAAAAAAAGGTGTATTTTGTTATCAAAATGTGGAAAATTTGATTTTATCAAAAAGAGTTTGAGAGGTTAATTTAAAATTTTTATAACTTTTGAGGGTTTAATTAAGTTTTTAATAATTTTAAGATATTTAATAAAAAAATTTAAAAATTATAAGAGATGATTTAATTAAAAAATTTAAAATGGTGTCAAATTTTTGTGTTAACGAATGTTTTAATATAAGTGGATGATATCAAACAATGACTGTTAATTTCTTTTAAGCTATTTCAATTATTTTTCTTCAAAATGGTGTCAAATACCTATTTTTAATATGTTTTTTCATATAAAATCTATATTAAAATTTTTTCTCAAAACCTTTTGGGGTGACACCTAGCTCCGCCCATGTCCTGAGCTAGTTTTTACTGCAACTAGCTCTTGAGCCTTCATTTCAATTTTAAAAAATACGGTACAAAATGTTCAATCATTACTTCAATTAAATATTAGAATCTTAGTTTATCGATATCGAAGTTGTAGAGGAAATTATGAGTTCGGACATGTTTAAATATACATTACTCTTTTATTTATGGGTGAAAAGGTTTTAAATAATTTAGACATCGTATTAAGAAATTATAGTATCGATCAACTCAATTAATCCCCGTTGATTGTAGCTCAAGGAATGTTTGTTTTGTGTTGGCTAAGCATTAATTCATGGCTCAAACAATCTCAACGTGCAACAAATATTTTCAATAGACGTAAGGCTAGCTTGATACATGCGATCTTTCTTCCCTAAAGTACGATCACAAAGGTGATATATGGGAAAACATTGTTTGTTAATTATATTTAAAGCCACTACGTACCATATATATATATATATATATATATATATATATATATATATATATGGGATAAGATCCAGTTACATGGTGTAAAACTCATCTAGTTTTATACTAATCCATAGCTATTTGATGAGTGAAATGGATTGATGAGATTAATAGTAAAAAATGTGAATATTATCACTTAGAAAAAAAAGATAAGGAAATAATCTGAGCCATTTATTACCTTCATCTAACGGTCCAAAAATTGTATAAAAGTAATTGAGTTTTACGCAGTATAAGTGGATCCTAACCCTATATATATATATATATATTAGGATGAGATCCAGTTACATGGTGTAAAACTCATTTAGTTTTGCACTAATCTATGACCATTGGATGAGTAAAATAGATGGATGAGATTAACAGTAAAAATGTAAAGATTATCACTTGGAAAAAAAAGATAAGAAACAATCTTAGCCATTAATTACCATCATCCAACGGTCCAAAAAGTATAAAAGTAATTGAGTTTTACATCATATAAGTGATCTAACCATATATATATCAATCAAATCAAATATCATTTTGATGTCGTACAAAAAATCACATTGATTAGATTTAGCAATATTCTGAAATTCTGTTCCATCATATTGTACAAAAAAATATATATATATATATATATCAATCGGAGATTTGAATGTTATAAAATAGTCACTAGTTACAAAATAATGATACATTTTGATAAGGTTAGGATAATTAACAGTTTGATAAGTTTTGATGACCACTTTATAATTGTTGATAAAATTCAGTGATTATTTTATAACAATTCGATAATCATTTTCACATAATTAGTGACCATTTGTAACCTTTAGTTTAATATTCAAACAGTTCAAACATTAAACTCAAGATGAATAAATTTAAACCAAATCAGCATCCACTTGTATCAAGATCTAAATGAGATGTCCAAGAATAATGAATAGTTGCAAGAATCATAAGCAGTCGTAATGAATTATTTGTGGAATAATGAACACGGTTAAAGAACAAAACATGTGAAAGCTGTGCATAAATAGGCGTGTGAATATATGTTATCGGCTAATCGAAAGGTGTCAAACAAATCTTGGGAGAATATTTTTTTTTTCTATCTTCTTTTGTTTTCTGCTTTTTGATTTTGGATGGAGAGGTATTCCTTGTGTTTTTTTATCTAGAAAAGCTATAAATAATGAAAAATATTTAGATACACAAGTTTGTGTAAACTTATAAGTATTTTAACTTTAGGGTTTACAGTTTTAGGTTAAGGTTTATGGTTTAAGGGTTTAATGCGTAGGGTGTAGAATTTAAGGTTTATGGTTAAAATTTAGAGTTTAGGGCTTAGAGTTTAAAGTTTAGGGTTTGAGATTTAAATTTTAAATTTTATAGAAAAATTGTGTAGATTTTTTTACACAAATTGTGTATCAAAATATAACTCATAAACAAATCTACGTATGTACAAATTCACATATGAATTCCTATCAATGTTTTATAAAAAAAAATTGTCATAATCATATTTAAAATATCATTCATATATATAATTTTGATATTTTTCTTTATATATATTGAACACGTTTGATGTTTATAATTATGTTCATTTTATTTTTTTTCATATCATATTTAGTTAAAGTTTTGAGATGCTTTGTACTTCACCAATCGAAAAACCCTAATAAGGGATGCCACGATACGTCGTTGCATGCATGGAATGTCTCTTTTATATTTATTCTCTTTTGTGCCTAAAGAAAAAGTTGACATTCTTTTGGCAAAATCACAGACCTTATCCTCTTTCTCTCATCTTATCACCCGCATGCAAATTATACTACGTCTGTTATATAACATATATATAATCTAATAATCCATGCGTATAAATAAAAAATGTCAAATTTCAAAGTACACATATGTCATATAATGTATGGTTTGGTATTATGTTTAAAATCATACTTAATATTAATATAGAATTAATATTCAATATAAACGAACAAAAATATTCTCTCTTTTTGGTGCTCCTATCAATACCCCAATACAACAAACTAAACCCTACATTCTAATCTTAGTTTATAAATCATAAATCCTTAACTATATTTTTTAGTGTTGAAACATAGATAAAGACATCAAAAGAACAAATGATTTTTATACGATTTAAACATTATAATTTATATAAAAATTAAATAAAAGAAATAAAGTGAAGAAACTTTGGAATTCTTTGAACGATGATGGTGGGAATACCTAGAATGTATATGTATGATGTATAATCTTTAAGTATTCGAGAAATGAATAAATTCATCTTTTTTATGAATATCTAGTAAGGAATAATGGAGCTGATGAATTATCTTTATCAACCATACTGTTCCAACCAATGAGATGTAGTTAGATTTTGTTCCATATATATAGTTGAAATTTTATTTTATCATTATTATTTTATATATGAAAAAATTAAAAAAAAAAAAAAAGAGAGTATAGAGTGGATGATGTTTGAGACCACATGACCTTAATTAGGGCATATATCCTTTCTTCATTTTCTATGTACGGCCACTTTATTGGAAAAAAGAAAAATGTGTGCTAATGTGGCCCTCCCAATTTTTTAAAATTTTACCTTAATTAATTTAGACCGATTCACATTGTACACTTAAAAATAACTGTTGAAATTAAACAAATATTTATTTTTAATCAAGAGATAATTTATTTGGTTCATATAATTATTTAAACGTAACATTAAATAAATTTGAGATTTGAATTCCGATATTTGATTCAAAACTAATACGTTTTTTTGTGACTGTGACAAGAAACAAAGAAACAACCAGTTAAAAGGTTCCATTTGGATAAATCCAACTGCATTAGATGCCTCCATGATAGTAACAACTCAATAAAATCAAACCCATGTTAAGATTAAACCAAAATATGGTGATCCAATTCAATCATTCACATGAAAGTTTCCTATAAATTTATAGATTTCTCCAATAAAGCAACTAAAACAATTAAAAAGTTATGCAAATAATTAGTTTTTTTTGTCGTAATAGATTCGATTATGAAGTAATTTTAAAACTCGTTTGTGACCAATGTTTATTTCTCATGTTGGCCCATAGAACAAAGAAATTAGTCAATAAACTCACTTTGATGAATATATTTATGAAATAAAAAAAATGTGATATTTTTTAATATAGAAGTGCCCTTTTCATTGAGTTTTGTTTTTATACAAAGAAGGTTAACGTTTTAAAGATAAATGGGATAACATGATAAAATTGTTTTCAACAATCTTGAGTTTACCAAAAGAATACTATGATAAAGTTAGTAATGATAGTAAAGAATGCGATTTTATGTTAAGAGTGAATTTATAAGAAGTTTTAAAATTTTAAAAGTGTGTAATTATATAGTCAATAAAAAAATATAAAGGTAAAGTTCATAAATTATTACTAAACTTTGATTAATTATTTAATTTGGTAATCAAACTTTTAATTGCTTTAATGTTACTTCTAAGCTTTTAATTTTGCTCCAACTTGGCCATTGACCTATTAACACCCGTTAAAGGGTGACACGGTAGTTAAAATAGTTTGTATAATAACACATTTAGTCCTACGTATTTACACATTCAAACAATTTATTCCTAATTTGAAAAAATAATAAATTTAACCCTCATTATTTACACATTATTTCAATTTGGCACTATTTTTAATTAAAGATAATTTAACCCTAAAAATTAAAAGATTAAACCTTAAACTCTTAAACCCTAAATTGTTTTTTTGATTGAATATGATTCCGGCAGTGATGTATATTTATATAAGGTTTAGGGTTTAAGAGTTTAATGTTCAAGATTTCAATTTTGATTTTAGGGTTAAATTATTTTTAATTAAAAATAGTGCCAAATTGAAATAATGTGTAAATAATGAGGGTTAAATTTATTATTATTTTTGAATTAAAACTAAACTGTTTGAATGTGTAAACATGAAAGACTAAATGTGTTATTATATAAAATATTTTAACAACCAAGTCACCCTTTTAACGGCTGTTAACGGGTGTCAAAGTTGGAACAAAACTAAAAGTTTAATGGTAATATTGAAGCAATTGAATGTTTGGTTACCGAATTCAATAATTAATCAAATTTTAGTAACCATTTTTAAACTTTACCCAAAATATAACTGTCCTTTATCACCGAGGATCCATCAAGATTTTATTGTACAAAGGACTCCATTCCGTATGCAAAGAAAGATTCGTGATGGTGTTCTTTCTTTTTCCATTGCAAAGGTGAAAGCCTTTGATCACTTTCACTTATGATCTAATAGAATAATTCTCTCATTTTTTTCCTTTTCATTTTCCATCTAAAAAAGAAAAAAAAACTCTATTTTCTTGCCGACCAAACGCCACATTCCTCAAAAACCCTATATATACCAGTGCATGTTGAGCATTCAAACCACCTCACAATCTCAACAAACATCCTCAAGCACTATATAGTCACCCTTTCACTTGCAAAACCCTAGCTATCATTCCTTCTACTCTTCCTTCCTATCTTTCTGGCATTGTTTTCGACGTTATCAGATGGAGAGAGTGACAAAGTTGGCATCCGAGAAGCCGGTGGTGATCTTCAGCAAGAGTTCATGTTGCATGTGCCACACCATAAAACCCTTTTCTACGACTTCGGGGTCTACCCTGCGATACACGAACTCGATGAGATCCCTCGAGGACGCGAAATCGAACAAGCTCTCCTGAGGCTCGGTTGCAACCCTTCCGTTCCGGCAGTCTTCATTGGCGGTGAACTTGTTGGTGGAGCCAACGAGATCATGAGTCTTCATCTTAACCGATCCTTAATCCCAATGCTTAGACGAGTAGGAGCCCTTTGGGTTTAATCCAAAACTCCACTAACTTCCATGCCAAGGCACTAATAAAAATAAGATTATAATGTTAGAAACCAAAATATATATTCGATACGAATATAAACCCTAGATCGATATGTATGTCAAATCATTAAGAATAAATACTAGATTTGCGGAAGCGTACCTGAATCCATTGATGGAGATTTTTCAGAGGGTTTGATCTTCCAAGATGATAGATTACCTCTTAGCACACAACTCTCAGACGGGGAAAAGAGATATGCAAGTTAACCTAGATCTCGGGGACCATTACCCTTTATATAAACTGAATTAAAACAGTTTATTAATATTTACAACTCTGCCCCTCATTGAGTTATAAATCTAACTTATGGTATCTACACTTTTAATTCCATGACAATTCAGTACCTATAACACGTGTAACATAATTGGTCACTTAATTACGTGTTAAACTTTATAATAGCAACGTACATTATACATATGTGCCCACTATTATTGAATTTTAATCCAACAATCTCCCACTTGGGCAACATATGTTTACGACAAATGTACGACCTTATGAGCTCAAAAATTTGCTATCATGTAATAGGTATTCTATAACAATCTCGTCCATCAATTATATCCATATAGGATCAAAGCGGTCTTTGCCATATCAATCATATTTGGACCCATCAATGGTCACATATACAAACATAATCAAATGACATAGATCAATCATGGATGCGTAGCATGGAAATTACATGTAAATGTGAACCGAACATGCCTATTTCCAATGGTCCTCTTTAAACATAAGTGAGGTCCTTATCCAAATAAGAAAAGAGTGAATTAATGAATACTTTATTTACGATCAGAAAATAACCAAATACATAAATGTCTGAAAATATAAACATAAACATAAAGTGAACAAATAACAAACTCCCACTCAAACAATAATATCCTTAAATGATGTAACACCCATATGAGCGGTGTGCTCATGAAAGACCTTGGGTGGTAAACCTTTTTGTGAGCGGATCCGCTATCATAGAGTTTGTCCCAATGTGTTATATGGATATTTGTCCATTTTGCACTCTTTCTTTCACAACTAGGAACTTTATGTCAATGTGCTTTGACTTAGACGAGCTCTATTGTTGTTGGAATACAACACTGCTTGATTTATTGTCACAAAATAATTTAAGTGGTCTTTCTATATTCTCCAAAATACGCATTGCCCCGGTGACAAAATTTCGCAGCCATATTCCATGATTAGATGCCTCGTAGCATGCTACAAACTCTGCCGCCATAGTGGAAGAAGCTACAAGTGTCTGTTTGGCACTTTTCCATGATATAGCTCCACCCACTAATGGACAAATATAGCTTTGATGTAGATTTTTTCGCTATCTTGGCACCCAGCAAAATCAGAATCCGTATACCCTACGACCTCCAAATGATCGATTTCTGTATGTGAGCATATAATCTTTTGTTCTCTGAAGATACCTCATAACCCTCTTGGCTGCTTTCCAATGGTCCATATCAGGGTTGCTTGAATATCTGTCTAACATTCCAACAATGTACGCAATATCGGGACGCGTACATACCGAGCATACATTAGACTCCCAATAGCTGATGTATAAGGAATCTTATGCATTTCTTGAATTTCAAGATTACTTTTAGGGCATTGAGCAAGACAAAACTTGTCTCCTTTAGTGGCGAGGGGGTGTCTATTGGTTTACTATTTTGCATGCCAAACCTTTTAAGTACTTTATCGATATAGTTCTTTTGTGACAATCCAAGAATACCCGAGATCGATCTCGATGTATCTGAATTCCTAAAACAAAAAAGCGTCCCCAAGATCTTTCATTTCAAAATGCTTAGATAGAAATCTCTTGGTTTCGATGCGATAAGCTATATCATTCGTGGCAAGCAAAATGTCATCGACATATAAAACCAAAAATATGTACTTACTCCCACTAAACTTGTGATACACGCAATCATCAACAATATTTATCTCAAAACCAAACGAGACAATTACTTGATGAAATTTGTGATACCATTGACGAGAAGCTTGTTTGAGTCCATAGATGGATTTTGTTAATTTGCAAACTATATTCTTTGGGTCTCCCGACTCAAAGTTTTTCAGTTGCACCATATAAATTGTTTCTTCAATTTCTCCATTGAGAAACGCAGTCTTAACATCCATCGATGTAACTCAAGATCAAAATGAGCTACAAGTGCCATGATTGTCCTAAATGAGTCTTTCGATGAAACTGGAGAGAAAGTCTACGAAAAGTCAATGCCTTCTTTTTGAGTATAACCTTTAGCTACAAGGCGTGCCTTATACCTCTCCACATTACCATTTGCATCCCTCTTGGTTTTAAAAATCCATTTACAACCAATTGGTTTTGCACCTTGAGGTAATGGGATAAGTTTCAAACTTTATTGTCTTGCATGGATTTATACTCTTCTTGCATGGCATCAATCCACTTTTGAGAGTTAATACTTTGCATGCTTTGATGAAAGTTGATCGGATCATCTTCCATCATTCCATTATCATCCTCATTTTCTTGGAGAAATACAATATAATCATCCGGAATAGCATTTCTCCTTTCTCTCGTGGATCTCTTAATGACACTTGTTCTTGAGGTTCTTTGAGTTTGCTCTTACGGAACAATTACCTCATCTGAATAAGAGGGAGCTGTTCGACATTGTCTTGTTGAGGTTCTGGATTCACTTCTTGATTGATGATCGGTATAGAAACTTGAACATCATCAAAAGTGATAGTAGGAAACCGAGTTAAAACTCAATTCCTCCTCAAAGACAATGTCTCTTACCTTATTTCTCCTCCAAACTCAACATCCTCAAAAAATATTGCAATTCTCGTCTCAAAAATATTCTTAATTATGGGATCATAAATTTTATAGCCCCTAGATCGCTCAGAAGAATAACCAATAAAGTAGCTAACTTCTTGTTTTGGAGTCCAATTTCTTTTCAAGTGGCCTATAAGGCCTTGCCTCATTGGACATCCCCAAATGTGAAAATGCTTTAGAGTGGGCTTTCTACCCACCCAAAGCTCATAAGGTGTCTTTTTCATTTGCTTTAGTGGGAACTCTATTCAGAATATATGCTTCTTTGTCTTTAATGCTTCTCCCAGAGTGACTCGGGTAAGGTAGAATGAGCAATCATACTTCTTACCATATCTTTAAGAGTCCTATTCGTCTCTCGGCAACACCATTCATACTAGGTGATCACGGCATGGTGTCTTTGTGGGACAATACCACATTCCTCTAGGAACTTTGCAAATGGTCTGAGCGTTGTTCACCGATCCATCATATCTACCGTAGTACTCACCACCACGATCGGATCGAACCTTTTTAATCCTTTTGTTGAGTTGATTCTCAACTTCGACTTTATAGGATTTGAACACGTCCAAAGACGAGATTTTTCATGAATGAGATATAGGTACCCATAACGTGAGTAATCGTCTATGAATGTTATGAAATATTGTTGACCATTCCAAGATGCCGTAGGGAATGGCCCACAAATATCAGTATGAATTAATTCTAAGACGTTTGTAGAACGATTGGCACCTAGTCTCTTAGTTTTGGTCTGCTTTCCCTTGATGCAATCAACACAAACATTAAAGTCTGTGAAGTCAAGGGACTCTAAAATACCATTAGACACAAGACGCTCAATCCTACACTTTGATATATGACCTAAGCGTTTATGCCATAATGATGCTGAATTTTCTTTATTTAATTTTCGCTTAGTACCACGTGATTCCACATGCAAGGTTTCATTATAGGATGCAATTGTATCTAACAAATAAAGGTTGTCATAAGCATTTAAATAACAGTTCCAACAATACTTGAATTTAAAGACAAAGTAAACTGATTGTTTCCAAATGAACAATAATAACCAAATTTGTCCAACAAAGAAACTGAAACTAAATTCCGCCTAAAAGACGGAACAACAAAAGTGTCTTTCAAATCCAAATAAAAACCAGTTCCTAATAACAACCTAAAATGCCCAATTGCTTCCACTTCCACCGATTTTCCATCGCCCACAAAGATGTTTCTTTCACCATCACTTGGCTTTCGGTAGCTCAGGCAACCCTGCATAGAAACACTTATGTGAGTAGTAGCACCAGAATCTAACCACCAAGTGTTTCTAGGTACTGAAGCTAAATTAACCTCGAAACAGACCAAAGTAAGATTCATACCTTTTTTTGCACGCCATGCGTGATATTTGGTACAATCTTTCTTCATGTGTCCAGCTTGTCACAAAAGAAACAATTATTTGGAACATTCTCTTGTTTCTTTTGAGCTGGACCTTAGCAACTTCATTACGATATTTCCTTTTCTTGCCCTTGTCTTTAGAGGCACTAGACAAATGAGCACTTTCAGTTTTCTCACGCTTCAACCTTTCTTCCTCTTGAACACAATGAGAAATGAGCTCATTTAGAGTCCACTTCTCCCTTTGTGATTATAACTAATTTTAAATTGGTTAAACGTGCGAGAAGCGATACCAAAACCATAAGGGCGAGTAAATCATCGAGAAAACTTCGATCTTAAGTGCCTTAAGTTTTGAAGCAATATGAGACATTTCCATAATGTACTCCCTTATATTTCCTTGACCCTTGTACTTCATAGACATCAAAGAATTGAAGTGATGTCATCTCAACCTTATCGTTTTTAACAAAACGTTGCTCAATATTGTCAAGGAAATCCTTAGCTTTGAATAATTTCTTGATTCTGCACCCCTAAAGGTTTCGAATCTTTGTGTTTCATGATCATCGGACTCATGCGATTAGAACGTTCCCACCTCTCAAAATCCCTTTTTGCATCGGGGTGCTTACCGCGATGAGAGGTGCAGGTTGTTCTTCCCTTAACGCAAGGTCTATGTCCCATACTGACCAAGCACTATCAATAAGTGCCTTTTCCATTCCTTGAAATTCGTCCCATTAAGCATGGGTATAGAATTGACATTAGCAGAATATTGTGGCGCGAGAAGAACTAGCTGAATATAGAACAAAAGAATAATAAATAAATAAATATGCTCACACCAATAATTCATAAGTAAACAAATAAATTCAAAATAATGACTAATTCCCCTCAAGATACCAAACACAACATTAATATCAAGTCTTTGGACAGTAATATTAACTGTAAGCGGTACTCTTGTTGTAGCAATCAAACATTGACAATAAACTATGTTGAACAACAGTTTAATCTTTGGACTAACGTATTGCACACATAAATTACCTTATAATTGTCACACATTTATCACCACAGGCGTTATTTGAAATTCGGCCAAATATTAATTTTCCTTTGGGCCAATTAATAAACGCATGAATTACAAAAACACAAACATCTTAATATTTTAAATAAGTTAATCTCTGTGAGCGTCACTTTGGTGACATTGTGGTTCAATTAACCCACTAAAATATTAGACATAGCGAACATGAATTTATATGTTTCTAAAGGTTTATCTTTATACCTAATGACCAAAACTAAAATTTTGATCCAACTGAATTAAATATATATATTTTAAATAAAATATATATGCGATACTTAAAAGCAAAAAGCAATGCAAAATATTAAGGGTATTGTCATATTCGGAAATAAATTACTATTCTCCAACCAAAGCATAATATCTTGCACATATATTTATAAGTATTAGAATCCTATGTTAATAAATTGTTTCTGCGTGAAGAATCTTTCAATTGAAACTTTAATATGCAGTACCAATCGCAAATTGGAAACCAGTTGCAAATTCAACAAAGACCAATAAGAATATTCCAATTGAAATCACCATTGTTAATTACCGATTACTCACGCAACATAAGGGTTATCGAAACAATTTCAGAATATACGAAATATGAAACCCTAATATATGCGGATAAACAAAATTATGAGATCTTTATCGCACAAGAATAAACGACATAGAAATTAAAACCACACCGAAATATATAATTTATTCTCAATGATTCGACATAACTTTGGGCTCGATACCACTTGTTAGAAACCAAAATATATATTCGATACGAATATAAACCCTAGATCGATATGTATGTCAAATCATTAAGAATAAATACTAGATTTGCGGAAGCGTACCTGAATCCATTGATGGAGATTTTTCAGAGGGTTTGATCTTCCAAGATGATAGATTACCTCTTAGCACACAACTCTCAGACGGGGAAAAGAGATATGCAAGTTAACCTAGATCTCGGGGACCATTACCCTTTATATAAACTGAATTAAAACAGT
This sequence comes from Hibiscus mutabilis, assembly GCA_019671005.1. Taxonomy (NCBI): domain Eukaryota; kingdom Viridiplantae; phylum Streptophyta; class Magnoliopsida; order Malvales; family Malvaceae; genus Hibiscus; species Hibiscus mutabilis. The sequence continues at coordinate 4,086,360 of CM033721.1, read as the reverse complement.
TTATTAATATTTACAACTCTGCCCCTCATTGAGTTATAAATCTAACTTATGGTATCTACACTTTTAATTCCATGACAATTCAGTACCTATAACACGTGTAACATAATTGGTCACTTAATTACGTGTTAAACTTTATAATAGCAACGTACATTATACATATGTGCCCACTATTATTGAATTTTAATCCAACATATAATATATATAAAGTCACATAAATTAGATCCATCAGAGTATAGATTTCAGGTGTAGTTAACAGTACAATGTATTGAGAACCACTTTACATTATCTTACTAATCAACGAGTCTACTCAGTGAGTGTGTAACCTTTTCTATTGATGTATCGGTCATGTTTTTAGAGTAATAAAAGTAGCGAATTGCATTAATATATATTTACCTCTTTTTTGTTTTTAGAATGAGCGAAAAAAACATCTTCAGTTTGTTCGAATTTAATAATTTCCTAAATGAATTTAGAAAATAATCTTTTATATCAAATTATTGTATATCATGACATAAAAATGTTGGTGTTAGTTGAATATAACCTTTTGAACTTACTTTTATTTAGTTATTGAAGATAAAAATCATACATACGTTGTTGTCTTTGCGACCCAGTATATTTTTTATGACATGTAACGTTTTTGTTTCTTTTTGGGCATTGTTTAGGTAAATTTTACAAAAAATAGAGCTATTTCAGATATTTTCAGAGTCCTAAGCTAAAACTTAAAATTGAGTATTGTAGAACGAAGCATAGTCTATTAATTTGAACAATTAATTTAATATTTTATTAAAAAACTATTGTTTTCATTATTTAGTTTAAAAAATACCTTAAATACAACTAAACAATAAAGAGCAACCAATAATTTATAAGATTATCATTTGAGAAATTATTAAAGTTGTAAAGGTAGAAGGTGAGGTCCTGAACAGGCGCTCATCTTGCTCCCCATCTGAGACAACATTGATCAAAAATATTCTAAACAATGTAATATTTATTATATGATATTAATTAAAATTCCATGCATTCTCTTGCATAATTAATCTATCTTGCAAAACATTTAGTTAGGGTTTTAATAAGTCATTTTTGCATGCTTGGTTATTATATATATATATTTACAGGGTTAATTTTCTTACATAAATTATTTTATGTGTCTTAATCTTTACAAGAGCTAGTGCTATTTTTTCCTAATGCAAGTTTCATGCACCTTTGTACGCACTACAATGAATGATCACTTAGGAGAGTGAAGAAGATTTAATGGTGCAATGAAAAAAATGACAAAAAAATATTTATGACTTGCAATTAAGAAAATACATGAAAATCCAAATGTATTAAAAAGAGTGAATACATGAAAAACAAATGCATTACTACAAGGATGCATGGGGTTCGAATACATTAAGAGAGAAGAATGTAGAAGACTTTCAAAAGTCATTTGAAACCAAGCACCTTCCTGGGTGACATTCGAGAGGCACCGATGGGAGAAATGAATCAAACCCGTTTTTTAAAATTTGGTGGCCGAACTTAAAAATTAGGTCCTAATAATAACTATTGAAAAATTAAATTTTAAGAGTATGACTTTAATTAATAAAAAAATATTACAAAAAATGAGACTCTAATAACAAGTAATGGAAAAAATAAATTTTAATAGTTTGTACGTATTAACAAATATTGGAAAAAATGGACTCTAATAACAAGTATTGGAAAAATAAATTAGACACCTACTAACAAATATTGACAAAAAATACATTTTAAGATAAGACCCGTAATAACAAGTATTGGAAAAAATTAGGCTCTAATAACAAATATTGTAAAAAACTAGACAACAAATATTGAAAAAAGTTGAATTTTAAGAGTATGTTCAATAACAATTATTGAAAAAAATTAAGTCCTTAATAACAAGTATTAAAAAATAACCTCTAATAAGAAATGGTAAAAAAAATTAAATTTTAATAATAGACCCCTAATTAAAAGTGTTAAAAAACATACCATAATAATAAATATTAAAAATAATTTCATTAAAACTAAATACTCATAATTATGAACTATAGGCCCTAGATAGGGATAGGGCCTGGACCAATATCCTTATAGCCCACCCTCAAAGACGACCCTGAAATGAATGAAACTAAATGTGTGACTACATACATTAAAGCCTATAAATAAAGAGTCATTTCACTTTTTTTAAACAGAACTTTCATATTTGAGATACAATATTTTGTGATTGTTTATTTTTTTTAGTTGAATTTATTTGACTTATCAAGGTTTTCTTATGACGTCAACTCCTTTTTGAATTTATTACTTTAACGAGTGTGATGTTTATCTTATACTATAAGTTCTTAACTCTTTTTATTTAGAGGGTCTCAGTTCTCTTTTTCTTGTTTTTTGTTTAGATAATAATATAAGAATAAGTTCGATTATAGGTTAACTAATAATCTATTACATTTTTTTTGCATGTTCATTGCTTCTTTTAAGAATAACAAAACTATTTTTTCGATAAATGTTATATTAAAATGTTAATAAAAATGTCTAAATAGAAATTTTAAACACCAACTACATACTTAATTAAAAAAATAACTATATACTACAAAGTTTCAGCACAACACAAAATACATAAACTCTATACTTAGTTTAAAGTTTCAAATTTTAACTGTATTCAACACATAAAACAAACTCAAGATAAATGAAACTTCCATAAGTTATTATTACAAGCCACAAAAGTTAATTTTATGATCAAATCACGCAAAGTCTTCACCAACTTCTTCTAAAATGAACTATGACTTATCGATCATAATTACTTGTTGATTGAGCGTTAAATCATTCATTCTTATATTTTCCGAACATGAAACAAGTTAGTATAAAAAAATATAATGTAATACTAGCAAATCGAAAGTTAAAAATAATTATGAATTAGATTATATAATAGGGTTTAAAATTTAGAAAAAGGGATGTGTCTTGTGGGCTGGACTTTTAGTTGAAGATATTTTATTTTTTTTAAATATACAAATAATTTAATAATGGTTAACTTATATGTTAACCATTTGCAAGGCAGAACCTTATATAAGCATATGGGGCCTTGCCCCCCAAGATGTATCAAATAGGCATTTAGCCCTTTAAAATTTTTAATTTGACCCTTTCAAAAATATTTTAAAATTTTATTATATTTGAATTTTTAAATATTTTTAAGGTTTAATAGTCAAAAAGATGTCCAACTTCTTTTTTTCAGTTTGGTGTCTAACATTTTTTTCGGGCCACTTTGATGTCTAACGTTTCATTCTGTAACTCATATTCGGTTTTTTCGTCAATGATCGTTCAAAATTTTCAGTTATCCAATAAAAACACAACACATTGCTTGTTTTATCCATTTATTTAATTTTTGAATTTCTTTAAAATATAATCTTCTTTAAAAAACCCCAAAATTTTAATTTCTTTCAATCAAACCCTTAAATCACATCTCCCTCACCGTCCGGCATCCCCCACACGTCGGCGGTTCACCGTTCACCACCCAAACATCGGGTACCTCACTGTTCAACATCTCCCACCCTCTAGTTGTCGATTAGAAGCCCAATCGATCTCTTTTTTCGTTGTTAGATATTCGTCGACGAAACAATCGCCGATTCATTCGTCGATTTTTGACGACGAGATGATATGATTTTCAGTATTGGAGGTCGTCGAAGGCAAGGATGACCGGTAGTGGTTGAATCAATGGTAGGGGAGGAATTTAGGGATTTAGAGTTTGTGTTTGAGGGTTTTTAGAGAACTTAAAAATTTTGAGGCTTTTTATAAAATAAAGATTTTCTATTTTTTAATAAATAAAAATAAAGAAAATACCATGCCACGTGGCCATTTTTTATTGGATAACAGCGAAAAACTAACGTCCGTCACGGTAAAACTTAATTTGAGTTGCAGAATAAAACGTTAGGCACCAAAGTGACACAAAAAACATTAGGCACCAAACTAAAAAAAGGTATATTGGGACACTTTTTTAACTATTAACCTTATTTTTAATAAAGCATCTTCTTAAATTTTTTAAAAGTTATTGTTAAATGTCATTTTTCTTTAAATTTTTTAGTTAAATCCTTGAATTTTTATGAAAAATTTATATTAAACCCTTCAAAAATTATAAAAAAATTATTATAAGCTTTTTAAAAAATTAAAATAACCCCTCAAATTAGCTTGTCAAGATTTTCCCTTTATTATTTGTCAAAATTTATAATTATAATCGTAACTATCAACCATCTTTTTTAATTGTTTGATTAATTAAAATTATTTAACCCTAATAATTTAATTAATTAATTTATAAAATATAATAATTATACCAATTAACAAATACAATTAATCGTTACGGTTAATTATGCTAATGTAATGTATATTGGGCATTTCCCCATAAGAATTAAAATGGACTTGGGATGCAAAAAATTGCGAGTAATGAGCCAAGATTATGTGTCCTAAAGTGTTATAAGGTGAACATCACACTGTGTCATGGAAAGTTACAGCAGTGGCTGCTGCACGCAAGTCCCTAGAGAGCTAGAGTTTATCTTTTGTTTGTAATGGACTCCACTGCCGCTCCCCATTAATGCCTCCAGGCTCAACTATTCAGACTTTACACTAAACAACAAAAAGACCCGTATTTTCTTAATCTCTTTTATTTGCTTTCTTCTTTTTTGACACAGAAACTTGTTAAAATTTCCCATGTTATTTCTCACTCCTCTTCGGTCACTCACACCAACGGTTAAAAACTAAGAAAAAATGGGCGGGTTTGAAGAAAATGTATCTTAAACTGTAATTTGACTTATTATCACTTGATATATCAATTTAATGACATTGAGCTTAAGTAGCTAACTACCTCTATTATTATCTGTATGTTAAAAGAAAAAACTACCTCTATATTATCCATAGGTTGTTCAGAGGGACCTTTCAAAGGCAAATCTTGGCAAAGGATCCCATAAATTAAACAAAACACAACAAGACATGACAACCCAGTTTTCCTCTCTCTATCATCACCATTACAGAAGGTACAGCTCACTTCTACAATGGAAACCCATTTTCATAATTGAATCTTTTTAGTGTTTTATTTATCTTCAAAGCTAATGCATCAACTACTTTCTGCTTCATCTACCTTCTTTTTCTCAATGGCCCATTAGTGTTATTTCATTTTTCTATTTGTTTTTCTTAGTAACCAAACTCAAGTCCAAGTTAAAGGTCAAACCTTTTTTGTGCAAGGTTAAGCTAACAACCCATGGTTATGGTAGACTGTAACTTTGTATTAGGAAAAGAACTTTGATAAATGAATTGGGTTTTATCATTTTATCTATGTGTGCAAGGGTGTTAGCTATTTTGTTGTTTTAAGCTGTTTTGTTGATGATAATGTAGGTGGAAACTTTTAGGGGTTTTTTTTTTCTTTCTGGATTTTGATTGAAATTGCTTCCCTTTGCTTGGATGAAGATGTTTAGCTTTTCTCGTAAACGCATGAAGCTTGGCAGGTCAGTTTCTTCATTTTTTCTTGATTTGACATTTTCCATTTTTATGTTTAAATATATGTTCTTTGTTCCTTTTATGTCAATGAAGAAAATGTAAGCTAAAACATTGTGAGAAATTGAGGGACTTGGTGGATAAATTTGTGAACGTGATTAAGAATCCCCAAATGCCACATTTTTTTATGAGGGCTACTTTTTACAGAATCTTATCAACTTATTTTAGTATATTTCTTTGTTGATTTAGAATGAAGAAAGTACAGCTTTCAGAGTCTGCCCATGGAATTAAAAGTCCTATGAGACAACCCAAACAAAGCAACAATGCAAATGTGAGGCTTTTGATATGTTTGAATTTTGGCTTTGTAATGGTAGTGTGTATAATATTGTTACTCGGGCTCTGACATGAATGTCAGATATGAGTATCTGACACAAATATCATTAGACTTTTGTAAGTTTTTTTTCCAAGATCCTTGGAGGCCATGTCCCTAGTTTCAGGTGTCTAACATGAGTGTTGGACACTGGTACTTTGAGAAAAATGAAGAGTCCGAGTAACATAGTGCATATAAGTTGCTAAATCCAACAATTTTATTTCAGGCTGAGTCTGCTATGCCTGCTGGTAGTCATTCTGATGAACTTGAATACCACGCCGCTGCTGCCCCTGAAATTAGTTCATCAGGGAACTCTGAGAATTGGATGGTGCTGTCGGTTGCCGGGGAAGAACCTGTTCCACGCTTTAATGTAATATATCTCGTTGGTTTCTGATTTTCAGATTCTTCGTATTATAGGTGTTTATTTACTTAATTCAACTTTTGTGTATTGGTTATAACGGAAATGCGGAAATCTTTTTATGATCCCTGAGTAGCATGCAGCCACCGTTGTTGGGAACAAGATGATAGTGGTTGGCGGTGAATCTGTGAACGGATTTTTGGATGATGTGCAGGTAAAAAACATAATAATTTGTAATTTCTTAAAAATTACTTTGAGTTTAGTTGACATGGTGCAAGGTTTCTGCAAACTGATCCGTATGCAATGTTAATTCTTTTATGTTTTAAATGCAGGTTCTTAATTTCGATACTTTTTCTTGGACCATGGCGTCGTCAAAGCTTTACTTGTCACCTAGTAATCTTCCACTTAAGATTCCTTCATGCAGAGGCCACAGTCTGGTACAATCATATGTGATTTCATTTCATTTCATTTCATTTCATTTTCCCTTATTTTGTATTCGTTATACTTTGTATGCCAAATATACTAGTCGTTGTTCATAGATGCATTTAGCTAAGATATGATGTGACACGCAGTACATAGGATCATGCACGTGTATGCATGGAGTTAATAGAATTTTCGTGCCAATGTCATTTCTACTAATTAGACTTAATTTCAATCTTATGTTTGTAATTTAATGACTTAGTTAAGTTTTTGCACAACTTAATCATTTTATCGCATTGGGTCATGTTAATTCTGTCAAGTGGGATGCAAAGTATTAGGAGTATCGATGTTCTTGAGGTTTTTCCGTTTCCTTACCCAGGTTTCATGGGGAAAGAAAGCCCTCTTGGTTGGAGGCCGAGCTGACCCTGCAAATGACAAAGTTTCAGGTTTGAAATTAGAATCGTTTTTTGTAATGTATTGTCATTTTTTTTCCATACATTATGTAATATGTTTTGGTTCTCAATTCCATTTTCTTGCAGTATGGTCATTTGATACAGAGACAGAATGCTGGTCAGTTATGGAAGCCAAAGGAGAAATACCGGTACTTCTTTCCTACCCATAATGGCCAAATTACGCCTAAATATTGTAAAAAGAAAATGCTCTTTTTTTTTTTTTGTATGCTGCGTCCTCTGTTATTTGCTATTTTGTTGAGAAACTCTGGGTTTTACTCATTTATAGAAGCAAGCGTTCCTAACAGACATCATAATATCTTCCAGATTGCTCGAAGTGGCCACACTGTGGTTAGGGCGAGCTCCGTTTTAATCCTTTTTGGTGGTGAAGATGCTAAAAAGAAGAAACTGAATGACTTGCATATGTTTGATTTGAAGTCCTTGACATGGCTCACTCTTCAGTGCACGTATGTAGCTGGGACATATTCCTTATCGCCTTTCTAATTAAGCCACTCCATACTTTGTCACTTTTCTGATAGAGAAATCTGGCTCTTAGTTATGCATCTATGGTCTTCGACTATTTGTTTTTCTTGAAGTATATGTTTTCAATGCATAACCGGACATGATATGGGGATATGATCTTTAGAGTACTCTCCAAATACTTGAAAATTTTGAAAAAGAAAAAATTGAATATGCCCGTGCCCTATACTCACACCCAAGTGATAAGTAACATAGCTATTCATCATAAGAATAATTCCTATGCAAGAAGCTTCTAATGAATGCCTTGTTCTGCTGAACTTACAGGGGAACAAGACCATCGCCGAGATCCAATCATGTAGCAACTCTTTATGGTGATAAAACTCTTTTCATCTTTGGTGGAGCATCGAAGGCCCGGACATTGAATGACTTGTATTCGCTTGACTTTGAAACGGTGTGTAAAAATTCAAGTTACGTTACCGGATATTTGTTGTTTCTTTGTAACTTTTTTATTAGCTCATAATAGTCTTTCTATAACAACTCTTCCTCAGATGGTATGGTCAAGAATAAAGATACGTGGTTTTCATCCGTCACCAAGAGCTGGTTGCTGCGGAGTTCTGTGCGGAACGAAATGGTACATAGCAGGAGGTGGAAGTAGGAAAAAAAGTATGCATGTACTAGCTCTTGAAATTTCACTATATTCTTTGATGGAAAAGCATCGTACACAAATATAATCACCTCCGTTTCATCCTTTGAAATGGGCGAACATGTAATTGTTTGTATCATATCACATTTCCATCTCGAAGTCCATCACTACTACCTTCTTGATCCCTTTGTATGCGTTCATGCAGATGTCTTCCAGCTTGTATTAAGTCCTATGTTAGTCTGACATTTCATTTTTTTAGTACTTGTATGTAACACTCGTGTCCATCACATGTTCGATATGGGCATTGGAATGTGATCTTCCAAGAGCCCTCTAAATTCCGAGTAACATCAGTGTTAACCATATTATTGGCGTTAACATCAGGATACAACATCACCTGTATTTTTATTATGGGGTTTCAGTTTTCTACCGCAGGTAGTAAATATTCAAAACAAAATTAGAGTGGCTGATGAACTTACATAGTGATTGAGTACCATTTCATGGATGTAATTACATTGAGCATATCGTGATGACCATACTATACATCAGACGTTTAGTTCTCATTATTGTTTTATGTATTATTCCTTTTGCATTCGTTTTCATTGCACATGTCTTATATTTATGTATTTGATTCCGAAATGTCTGCAGGACACACAGAGACTTTTGTCTATGATGTTCTAAAGTCTGAGTGGTCCGTGGCCATTACATCACCTCCATCCTCAAACACCACTAACAAGGTGAACACACTTAATTTTAATATACTCACACTGCATGATGTTCCTTAGGCTAAGTGGTCTTGCATTACTTCCATCTTTTGATCACCACTAACAAAGTTAACATACTGAATTTATCTTTTTGTAATAAAGGACCGATTCTTTAAATGTACCGATACCATTGTACTGAATGATGTAAAACATATATTACAGGGGTTCCCTTGTGCTTTTATTTCTTGATTCTTGACTGTTAAGAGACAATCAGCCGGTTTTCTGGTTAGTCACAGAGTTGGAGTTAAAATAAGAAAATTTTGATACTTTAAGTACTCGTATTTAACACATATCCAAACATAAGTATGGGGGTTTGACCCTCCAAGTACATGCAAAAGGTTAGAAAAAGATTAAAATTTGGACGCACTGAAGTCCAAGTTACATTGCCAGATAGCATTCCTTAACAAACGACATATCTCCTCAATGATTGTTCTTAGGATGATTGTTTTTACAGGGATTTAGCCTAGTACTTGTGCAGAACAAGGATAAGGATTTTCTTGTAGCATTCGGCGGATGTAAAAAGGAGCCATCAAATCAGGTTTGTAGTTCAAATTCGTATATTTATAATTACTACAATGTGTTGAAATTGTAATTACTTCTTTGTGCAATTATACAGGTTGAAGTACTGATCATTGAGAAGAATGAATCGTCCATGGGACGGAGATCTACACTAGGTATATCTGCGGGACAAATGCAGTTTGCAAAGCATTCATCATCTGCAGGGCCTGCTAGCCAAACGATTAATAGTTCTTCCCAACAATCTGTTGATTCTGCTATAAAACAAAATTTAGCCTCTATAATCGAACATGGTTCTGGTAGGAAATTGTTGTCGGAGTCGACATGTTTGCATCAAAATCCTCCTTCCGGAAATGTCTCACTACGTAAGCAATTTCATAATGAGGAAGAGCATAATGCAACTGTTAGAATAACAAAGAATCCAGACAATTCAAGTTCTATTCTGCAGGTAATAGCAAAAGCTTCAATTAATGACCTATTGCCTTCAAGATGAACACCATCCTTTTTACATTGAAATTTTTCATTAACATAAAATATTTTGTTGTTGTAGGCAACAGAAGAAAAAACGAATCAGTCTGATTCTGGAATTTGGATTAGTTCTTCTGGGACGAGAATCAGTTCAGAGTTCGGAACTGAATGTTCAAATCTGCGGGTTGAAGGGATCTCAAATGATCTGGTCAATAACGATAATTTTGTATTTCCGGAAGCAGATGATAAATCAGGAGCCCTATCGGCTCCCACAAGCATGTATCAATTTTACGAGACAAGAATGGCTGCGCTAAGTAGAAAAAATGGGATTTTAGAAGTACAGTTGGCGGCTGCATTGACTAGCCGGGACACGGCAGAGAAAACTTTAGCTTCTGCTCTCAAGAGCAAAGAGGAGATGGAGAAAAGATTTGCGGACACGATGAAGGAGATGGAACTACTAAAAGATAAACTAGCTGGTATAGAACTTGCACACGAGGAGGCCAACAACTTATCGAACTCAGTCCACTCGGACAATGTAAGACTTGAACATGATGTGGCATTCCTTAAGGCTGTTCTACATGATACACAAAAGGAGCTTCACTCAACAAGAGGAGTCCTTGCAGGGGAGAGGGCCAGAGCATTCCAATTACAGGTTTACTGTGAACCTAACTCTTTTCTATAAACCGTAGAGTTGAGTTTGAATTCACCTATTACTGTAATGTAGGTTGAAGTTTTCCATCTCAAACAAAGGTTGCAATCGATGGAGAACCGAGCACCCACTCCGAGGAAACCATTCAATGTATAGTATATCAGACCAAATCCGGTACCGTTTACGGTCTTCCATGCATCTAGTTGCCGAACATGACCTTCGATTAAACAACCGTTGAATAAGCCCGGAATCCAAACTTTGTCTACATTGTGAACATGTAATATGGCATGTTTCCTTGGATGTAATCACACTTCCAAGACAACTCCAAAGTGCTAAGAACACGAATCAATCCCTTTGGCTTTCAATGAATTTATTCAGTTCTACATGTGTAAATAGGCTCAATTACATTCATAATTTTGGAAAAGAAATATGTTTGTACCGGAAAATTTATTTTAGGTTAACGAAAATGAGAAAAAAAAAGAAGTGTTGTTGAAGAGGAAGAAAAAAGAAAATAAGAAATTTGGGGTTTGACTTGTATATTTGATGAGTTATTTTGTTAAGATTTAATTAATAGAATGCATAAATTTTAAGACAAAGTATTATTATCTCATGACACATTATTTTTGTTAATTTTTAGTTGTCGGTGACTAAAATGATAATAAAACAAAATGTTAGTGACAACTTTAAAAAATAGTTAAATAACTAAAATAAAACTGTGATAGTTGGGTGACCATGTGTAGTTTACCCAAACAAATAAAGGGTTAACGAAAATTTGTGGGTAAGTCACTTTTCAAAGTTATTCACCTTTTCCTAGGTATAAAGTCAAAATAGCTCATAACATTTGATAACTTAGTCATTTTGATATTTTTTTTTTGTGTAAACAATCATTTAACATTTTTTTGTACAATTCACCGTCGTTGAATGAAAACCATCAGTTAATATATGTTGACCGTCTAAAGCGTACATAGCATGTTAATGTGTCATGGGAGATGATGTGGCACCAATAACACCAAAAATTTTATTTTCTATTTTTAATTTATTAATAAAAAATAACGCCCACTAGAAAAGTGGCACATGGTATTTTCTTGTGTTTTGAATTTTTGACAAACCAAAATAAAGCTACTAGGGTACTCAAAACTTGAACCCATAATTGCTGGGAAAGAAAGCATAACCTCAAATCACTAAGCCAAGTCACTCGATGTGTTTACAGTGAGGGAAAAACATTTGTATCTGATTTTTTGAATTTTAAATTATTAATTAATTAAGAATAAAAATCAAGACAGAATTCATAGGCTATAAAACTAGCTGTCATCCCTTTTCTTCCCCAAATTTCATGAACCTTGAAAATTTTCCCCAAATCACGAGCAATTCCTTTTTCCCCAAATCTCAATTTTCTTTTCTTCCCGCCAGTCTCACATTTCAAAGATTCGAGCCCTAATTTTTCACATTTCTCTTCTATTGCTCTGACAATTTCTTGAAAATTCAAATGACCTCTCAGCATGAAGTCGGAATGAAGAACATGTGCAATTTTTTTTTTCAAGATCTGTGCACCCTTTTTGCCGTAATTTCTGGTTAAAGCCTTGTAAAGTTAAGATGCCAACACTCCACCCTTATCACCATAAAAGGGCGTGCTTGCATCTCTAGACAATCAAGGAATTAGCTCTTCGTATAGGATTCACCTACGAAATCTGTATATTTCTGGTATATGAAGTCCCATGATATGGATATGTGAAAATTATTCTTGGTTGTGTTTTGGTTGTCTCTGGCTTTTCGGTTTGCTGAATGCTTTGATGTGAGAAGGGGGCATGGTGATAGGAGAAGATAGTGGTTTTTGTTATGAACGGTGGTTATGGGTTTTAGGAAAATGCAGAGAAAATAGAATGGTACGTTTAGTTAGAATATAAAGTATTTTTATTTTTTAAAAAATAAAAAAATATTAAAGAAAATATGTTTGATTGTAAAATTTGAATATAATTTTTAAAAAATAAAAATAAAAATGAGTGAATTTTTAAAAATATAAAAAAATATTCTCACCATTTTTATTGAAAATGCTAATTTTAGATATTTAGTTTATTTAATTATATTTTATTTTTATTATAATAATATTTTTAATAATTATACTTTAATTTAATTATTTAATGAGTAATTATTTGTTTATTTTTATGTGGCTTAAAGATTAAATTAGTCCTCAACGAAAAATAAAAAAATTAATTAATCTATTATTGATATTTTGCACTCAATTTAGCTCTTATTAGCCAAAATACACTTAATTTAGTCATTTTGTAATGGTTGACCATATTTTAAGCATTAACTCGTTAAAAACTAACAAAATGATAACGCGTGGTACGCTATGAAAATGTTACGTCATTAAACCGTAAAAAAATCTAAAAAATATTAAAAATTCTAAAAAAAATAAAGTTTTAAAAATATTTTTAATTTGGCCATTTACTAATTTTTTATTTCAAAACAACCATAGTTTTATTTTTTTTCAATTTGGTATTTATTGATTTTTAATTCAAATCTCAAACCTCATTGTTATCGTTACTATGAGAACTAGCATAGTTGGTAGATCTCCTATCCTATTCAGTCTTCCTCCAATCTATGCAAATCAAATTTTCCATTGGAAATTTACTAATTTCTTAGGAATTAAACAATCATTAACAAACAAACCACATGTTTTAAGAAGAAAATAGATGTTGAAATTTGGAGATGTCAGATTTAATCCAACCTATGCAAACTCCATAGCATTTCAATGGATCCAAGTGAAGACGATAGTTGTGGAGGGGTTAATTTTAAATATGTTTTTTTTAATTTTTTTAATTTTTTTAAGTATACTACGTGTCATTATCTTAATGATTGTTTATGAGTTAACAATCAATTGTAACGGTCAATGGGAGGGCTAAATTGATCGCAATTTGAATTATGGAGGTCTGATTGATTGTAATTTGAATTATGAGGGCTAAATTGGGTGTAAAAAATTCATAAGAGCTTAATTGATTTTTTAATTTTTCGTTGAAAGCTAATTTGACCTTTAAGCCTTTATATTTTAAAAAATTAGATACTAAATACATTCCCACTATTTTCATTTTTGAAAACAAATTTTCATTTCTATTAATCGTTTTCTAATTAAAAAAACAGAAAATGAAAACTATTTTCTAAAAATAAAAATAAAAAACACAAATAAAAAATGTTTTCTAAAACAAAACAGATTCTAATATTCTGATTTTTCCCCTAAACTGATATATCTAATTGTATTTGACCCATTACATATGTTTGGCTTATATAGCCCAAGTATAACAGCTAACCAACATACTTAACAGACTAATAACCAACTGACTAATTAACAAATTCAATATCAACTAATTGCAGTTCTAACATTTGATTACCATAAGATCGATTTGGCCTCAGAAAAGAGCTGTAAAATTTGTACGAGAGATGGAGGAGCCACCATACGATCTCCCGTGACATGACGGAGAAGTAAAAGCGTTTCAATATATTATGTTTTGATTTTTATTCTTTAACTAATTAATAATTTAAAAATCGAAAATCAAATAAAAAAAGGTTTTTTCCTCATTATAAATTAGTCGACTGATTTGACCTGGTATTTTTTTTTGTTGTTGTTGAAAGATGGATTGTATTTCATTAGCCATAAATGACGTCATCAATTACAAAGTTAGCAATACAATTCGGAACTTCATACGAGAAAGTAAAAGGCTCCATACAATTTATGCCCCAATGTGCAAGTGAGTGAGCGACCTTATTTGCTTCTCGGCCTATATGTGTGACCTTATAGTTGTTGCGTTCGGCCAGTATGACATGCGCTTCGGTTAAGTAGGCTGTTGTGATCGACCTATCAAGTGACGTAACGTTCAGCTTGTTAACCACCGCCATAAAATCTCCTTCAATTAAGGCCTTTGGCCAATCATTTTCTACTGTCACCTTGAGGCCCAAAGAGTAGGCGCAAGCTTCAGCAGTGTGCACTCCTTGTAGCTTATGGGCTCTCGCATCAAGGACTAGTCCATGCGAGTTTCGGGTCACTATTCCAATTGAGATTGCCCCCGAGTTTGGCATGAATGCTTCATCAACATTTACCTTGATGGTACCCTCGAGTGGACAAGACCATCTTTTAGCTCGGCTGCAAGGGACATGATTACTTATGGGCTCCTGGACTGCTTTGTAATCCGAAGCTAAAACCTGCACATAATCAACAACAGCTCGAATCGGGAGAACCTTGTTCTCGTGGGTCAATTTGTTTCTCCGATTCCATAAGTTCCACAAGAGAATGATGAGAAGTGTGAACTTTTCCTTGTAGAAAAAGCGATTTGAACCTATGTCTCCTAGAAAAACGATTTAAACCTACGTCTCTTAGGATGAACATCGTTCGCTTTTCTACTGAGACATTTGTTGGGTTCACCTACCCTTTCACTAAACTTTATCTAATTGATTGTATATCTCGAATGATGCATAAGGGTAGAGCTTGGATGATGCAATTACTAGCTGTGGTATGTCTATCCCTTGCAGCCAAAATGAGGAAACTGAAGTTCCCTTACTTTTATATTTTCAGGTTAAAGTTCAAGGGATAGTTTTTGTTTTTCGGCGCTGTAAATTTGATTCGATCTAATAGTTGTCGCTTGTTAATAACAGGTTGGGGAATCTAAATGTGTGTTTGAGGCTACAACTATATGAAGAATGTAGCTTTTAAGTGTTGAGCACACTGAGTTGGGAGGATGCAAAGCAATCATCCCATTCTCCTTCATGGACTATTTCCTTTACAAGCTCAATGGTGAAAAATCCCACCAAGGAGTTCAATATTGAGATCAATCCAACACATCTCAAGCACAATAAAAGGTTTCGCACTTTCTCTGTTCTTCCTAGTTGCAGAAAGACAAATGTTTTGCAATAATTTTGACAGGGAAATTGGTGGGCGGGAATTGAATGCAGGGATTGGCTTAATGTGTGATGGTGAATCTAAAGCGGGATGTTCATGAGAAGTTTTGTTGTTTTTTATGCGTTCATATTTATTTTCAGGTTGTAGAGTTATTTAAGAGCAAAGAATAAAGTGTTTTAGAGAGTTAGCCTTCCTCTGTTATAGTTGTGGCAAACGTTCGTCGGGGACAAACGCCCGTTGTAAAAAATTAGAAAATTCAGCTATTACCAAACTCTCGTATGGGCGTTAAAAATAATAAACAAATATTTTTTAAGGACCAAATTAATGACCGTTTAAATAGAAAATAAAGAACAAACGAGCGTCGGCATTGCTGGTAGCAACAAAAAACGAGACCTTAACTAAAGTCTATTTGGAAGAAAAATATCAATTATAGATAAATGACTTGAATTTATAGTTGAAGCAGCTATCGAATATTTTGAATCGTGGTATGCAGTTGGCTATGGAATAATGAATGCTTAATATTGTTGTTGTTATTTTTGTTAGTTTTTTGTATGAGAAATTTATATACGGAACATTTTTATATGGTTCTTGCTCTTCAGAGAATTCTTGTTATTATAACACTTTATTTTTATTTATCAAGACTCTAACACTTTATTTACACTCATAAGAAAAATAGAGAAATATTAAATTTTAATTTGGAGAACTTGTATAAAATAAAATAAAATAAAATGATATAGTATATATTCAAATTTTTGTAAAATAATAAAAAGTAAAAAAAATGTAATGTTCGTTTCACAAGAATAATTTTTAAAAATATTCTTCAAGAAAATTTAGCAAATAATGTAAAATGACATACACAACATCATTCAAGCAACATATTTTTTTCCCGTAAACTCTCTTTATTATATTCAAATAAATCACAAATTCTTTTTATTTGTTTCTTGTTTTTTTAAACATACGTGGGGCATGGGTAGGTCTGGGTGCGGCTAACAGATGACAAATTTTAAAAATTGTTTTTGAACTGAAAATATTAGACTTCTTCATAACATTTTTAGTTGTTTTTTTTTAATTTCTCTGCAAGTATCGATACGTATATTGTAAGTATCGATACTTGATTTTTCTGATAAATTTTCAATTTGTGACAAAATATCGAAACTTACAAAATAAATATCGATACTTGTAAAAAAAACTCTAAAAATCAACCGAAAATATTATCATGAAATTTAAATTTGAGAATTTTTTTTTAAAATTTACTGATTTTTAGTCACACTTTAAATATGCCGCATGTTAGACATTGTACGATACAGACAACTCTGCTTTTTAAAAGTCAAAAGATGCTATTTAGGACCAATTTTGACATTGTCGTAAACAAATAGCTAAATCCCGTTCCATCTCTTTTAACTTGAATTATCTCTAAAACAATGGCCAAATCCAATATTAACCCTAAATCTTTTCAAATATTTCGAATAATTTTTAAATCTAGTATTTAATCTTCATAACCAGTAGTCTAAACCATCCTTTCCCTACACGCAAATTCCACACGTAAAAACAATCCTTCCTTTATACAAATTCTTTAGCGTTGAGGTACAAGGTCATTGCTATAGTTCCGATTCTCGTGTAAAGTTTCACGACCATGATAGCTTTAATGACCAAAATATCTGGGTCCCTTCGGAACTGGCTCGTCGACCTTTCCTTGATGAAGACTGCTTATGTCTGCGTCCCTTTTATTATTTTGTTTGTACGGTAAGACATGGAGTGAGCACTTGTGGTAGTTAACACTGTTTGTTATTATGTATTTTTTGTTGATGGATTGTTTGTTCTCAGACCTTGTAAGTTATGCGTTGGATTTAGGCGTGAGAGTTGGAGGAAAATATCTAAAAATTGTAGAGATTTGAACCGATTGAATGAGAATTAATTAAAACTTTCACTTACAAGACAGAACTGGGGGAAATTTTATCATTGATTCTCAAATAGGGATGGAGAGGGAGATTGTTATATCTGAATCATATAAATAATCGAACCGTAACTGTATAAATAATCATGGAAATCCCCAAAAATATCTGTAAGGATTTTGATATTTTACAAAAATTAAAATAATATATAATCACTCTCTTTTATGTGTATACCTACTTATCTAATTATCAATTTTTCAATTCATAAAGATACTTGTGCATTTTGTTTAAGAGTTTAAATTTGATACAGATGTTGTGTAAATTTTACATAAGCCTGCTTATTTATACTATAAATCTAAACTAAATCTAAACCCTAAACTCTAAACCCTAAATTTTAAACACTATCAACACAAACCTCTAAACTCTAAGCCCTAAAACAAACCCCTAACCCTTAAAACTAAAAGGTTTGTGTAAACAAAACTTTACACATTATGTGTATTGAAGTTTTTCCCTTTGTTTAAACCTTATTAAGTTGGGTGACATCTCTAGTAATTACATTTTTTTGTTAATTAAGAGTATATAATCTATTTATCTCCCAATTTACCTTATCCCCTTAACCACATTTTTTTTAAAAGTGTATTGAACATATAATTTGTAAATTGAAATTGATCATGTATTTTAGTTAATAAAATAATAAATTTTATTTACTTGAAATTGAAATCCCCGAAAACCGTGACAATCCGATGAGTATGAGGATGAGCCGAAAAATCCACAAAGTATGTAATGAAAATTCTCAAAATTGTCCCCATAAGTGCTGTGGACGGATTATAGAATGTAAAAGTGTCCCTATACCATCCCACCCCTAGTTGGATTAATAGTATTATTGGTATATTCTTTTTCTTGTTCAAGTAATGTTTAAGTGCGATCTAATTATAAAGGAAAATTTTTGAGTTGTCATTTCGGTTCTTCAGGGCTTTGTCTTAACTAATCTAAATTAACCCGCATCACACACCTATTTGTGGTGGGTGATTCTCTCAACAGAGAGTTTTTGCATTTACAAGACCTTAAACTCGAGATATGTTTAAGCGATACGAAGCTGCTTACCACTTAGACTAACCATTAGTTACAAAGGAAATTTTTAATAAAAATGTCTTATCATTCAGAGTATTTCGAACACAAAAGCTTTTCTTATAATCGTTTGTGCAGTGTAAAATAATGAAAAATCGGAGCATTTGAATCAAAACTTACTTGACTGGCAATTTCTAAGCAAGAAAAGCTAGATTTTATGTTACTCTAGACTCAAGTTATCAACGAATATAGGCATATGTTCTATATGAATATTTTTTATTATTTACTCGTATATAAATTTAATAATAAACATGTTATTTTTCTTTTATAAGTTACAAATATGTCACTCAACAAACAAATCATTTAATCAATATATTATTACAAGCAGATCACTTAATTAAATAAAAAAAGTGACATGTTTGTATAAATATATGCTAACTAAATGACATACTTGTAACAATATGTTAATTAAGTGACTTGTTTATAATTTTTATAATTTATTTATTCTTAAATCTATAATTAAATGATGTTGATTGTAGTTTACACTGAAAAAAGAAAAAGAAAAAAAAAAGGCCACAACTCTATCTAAAGAAAAGTCTAATCACCACATAAATTAAATATGATCAATTTCTTTCTGGAAAAGAATTTAAAATGAATTGTTTAGGCACTTGAGAAATCAATTGGCGATATGTTTTTGGAGCATTCTAATTCCCTTACAAAATAGTATTCTAGAACACACGTTTTAAGCATTTTTAACGTTACTGTACGCATTGTTTTTGTCCACAAAGATGCAGCCAAAAGAAACAAATATTTTGATATATCACAAAGTATATGGACCAAAACACATCACAAATCTACTTTTATAAGTGATCATAATTTTATATATATTTTTGACAGTTAGATGAAGATATACGGATGACTGATAATATGTTACAATAATTAAATTTTTATATAGTATAAGTAGATGTAACTATATATATATATTATATATTTAATACGTGATCGACTGATAATGTTCGATGGCTTATCTTCTTTCTAATTAATCGAAACAAATCAAAATTAAATTAAAGTCTACAATATATAATGAATCAAATACCAATAATTATATATAAAAACAATTTCTTCTTCTAAATATAATTAGTAATTACCCATTAATAATCAAATTAAATAGTTTGATAGTCAAGTTTGAACTAATATCAAGAAATATCTGTTTTCAAAGAGGAATGAAATTAGAATAAACACATCCAAATATGATGACGAAAGTCAAGGTTCAAAGCTGATAATAGGTTGATTCAATCAATATTAGTATTCGAAGGGTAAATATATGTTTTGGTCCTTAATATTCACTTCAAGATTTAAATTGATACCTAAACTTTTTGATTATATTAGGCAAATGAACTTGAACTCAAGGTTCAAAGTTGGTATCTATACTTTTTTGGTCCACTTAGACACTTAAACGTTACATTGTAGTTTAAATTAGTACATAAATTAGATTTTGTGACTCAAATCAATAATTTACCGAAATCCTAGTTGAACTATCTAATTAAACACACAGAAATATTAAATCAATCCTTAAAACCAAGTTACAATATCTAATAGAAGAATTAAACAAAAGAAGTTAAATATTAAATTAAAATTACGGTAAATTATCTCTATAGTCCTTAATTATGAGGAGAGTCTATTTTGACCACTCATCTTTCAATTTTGTCAATCACACAAAAATACTTGATTTTAAGTATCTTTTTAGGAGTATAAATTCTCTGCCCTTTTTAATGCTTCTATTTTTGCCTCCATGCTAAAAATTAAGTTTATAATTTAGGGGTTAAGATTTAGGGTTAGGGTTTAGGATAAGATTTAGAGAATTAAGGGTAGTGCATGTTTTTAGGGTGTATGGTTTATAGTTTAGGGTTTAAAATTTAGGGTTATAGTTTAGAATTTAAGTTCTTAGCGTTGAGATATAAAAAGGGACACCGAAAAAGGACAGGAGATATTTGTTTCCTTTTTGGCCTATAAATAACACATTTGATTGGTACACTGATTCCATAGCCAAACAGAGAGACATTGGTAAAGATGGATAAGGTGAATGTGAATGAGCTACTTGAAGCTCAAGCTCACGTTTGGAACCACATTTTCAGCTACATAAATTCCATGTCCCTAAAATGTGCAGTTGATTTAGGCATTGCTGATATCATTCACAACCATGGCAAGCCCATGTCTGTTACCGAATTGGTTGCTGCACTACCGACTCTCAACCCGACTAAGGCACGCAACATCTACCGGCTCATGCGCGTTTTAGTTCACTCGGGCTTCTTTGCCCAACAAGAAGATGGTTATGTTCTTACCAATGCTTCTCGTCTCTTGCTCGAGGACAATCCCTTAAGCGTAACACCTTTTCTGAAACTTGCGTTGGATCCTGTTTTAACAAAGCCTCTGGGTTCGCTAGGCATCTGGTTCCAAAACAATGATTATAGTCCATTTGATACAGCTCATGGGAAGACATTTTGGGACTACGCCGGCCATGACCCAAAGCTTGGTAACTTTTTTAATCGAGGCATGGCTAGCGATGCTCGATTGGTTGGTAGCGTTTTGATCGACAAGTGTAAGGGCTCGTTTGAGGGATTGGATTCGCTGGTGGACGTCGGAGGGGGCACCGGAACACTGGGCAAGACCATTGCCGATGCATTTCCACTCTTGGACTGCACTGTGTTTGATCTTCCTCACGTTGTTGCTGGCCTACAAGATAGCGGGAACTTGAAATATGTTGGAGGCAACATGTTTGAGGATGTTCCGGTTGCAGATGCAGTTTTACTCAAGGTTTTTACTCTCTCTTTTTTGGGTAAAGTACACGGTCATTTAAACTACCTTAAAATGTTTATTTTAGTCATCAAACTTTCAATTGTTACAAAATAATCATTAAACTTTAATTTTATTATAAATCTGTCCACAAGTCGATAACTGTCGTTAAGTGGTGACATTTTGACACATGTCATCATTTTCTTCCATTTATTTCCCTTCGACTTTTAATTAAAAATAGGATCAAACTGATAGAATATATAAATAATGAGTGTTATAATTATTAATTTTTTTGAATTATGACTAAGTTGATTGAATGTATAAATATAAAGGTGCAATTATACAAACTTTCTTAATTACCACGTATAATTTTTTTTTATCAAACATCTCTTTTTTATTGTCTTAATTCAACACTAATGCTTTTGATGTATGGTTTCGAGTTGATTAAATAGTCTATACTTCATAATTGGAACGACGATAAATGCTTGAAGATTCTGAAGCGATGTAAAGAAGCGATTTCAAATCAAGAAAAAGGAGTGACGATAAAAAAGAAGGTGATAATAGTAGACATGGTAGTTATGGACAAGGAGAAAGTGAACGAGGAAAACAAAAAAACGTTGGAAACGCAGCTCTTCATGGACATGCCTATGATGGCGGTGCTAACGAGTAGAGAGAGGGTGGAAGAATAATGGGCTAAGCTATTTCGTGCAGCGGATTTCAGTGAGTATAAGATTTTTCCTATACTAGGTTTAAGATCTCTCATTGAAGTTTACCCTTACTAACCAATTATTGCAACTCTTTCATGTTTTTTTTTTTATTTAATTTTCCAACTCTCTCATTTAGGTGTAATTGTATGTAATTATGCGAGTATGTTTTTGATCGAACATTATAATTTGTATTTTCACTAAATTGAGTGTAACTGAAACCTTGAATTAGAGTCTTAAATTCTTAAGGGTGTTCGATCAAAAACATACTTGCATAATTAGGGGTGTACATTATTCGGTTTTAATCGAATTAACTGACCAAATCGAATTTTTTGGTTAATCGGTTAGTTAATTTTAGATAAGATCGGTTAACGGTTAATAATTTTTTTAGACTTCAGTTATTAGTTAATTCGGTTCGAAACCAGTTAATTAACTAAAATTGTTATATATTAAATATTACAAATATTACATATATTTGTTTTTGACCATTGAACTTTTAAAGGTGGTCATTACACTTTATCAAATTAGCAAAAAAAAAAAATTAAATTTATTGAATTATTACAAAATGGTCATTAAACTTTTCAAAATTTATCAATAATTTATAGCGTGCAATGAGTCAATGATTATTTTGCAATAGTTTGATAAGTTTAATGGTTATTTTATAACTTCTAAAAGTTTAGTGACTAAAAAGGTCATTTTAGCATTTTAGTGATTATTTTTAAATTTACCCAAAATTTTATAACAAATTCCAATTAATTCGAAAATCGACCAAATTAACTTAACTTTTTTCGGTTTGATTAAAAAATTTAAAAAAAATTGTTTCAGTTAACGGTTAAAAGAAAAAAATGGTTAATGAATTTTAGGTAATTTGATTCGGTCGATTAAACGAACTAACTGAATGCACACACCTAAAATTATTTAGAGAAAATCAATTCCTTGAACTTTTTTTATCCAAGTCATTGAACTGAGAAATTTAATCAATCTCACTCATTTGACCAATGATGATCAATATCTTTAATAGTTTTTTAATCACAATATTGTCACGTGGCTTTTTTAATTTTATTAATTTTAATTGCTTATCAGAAGTGCTTTTGGGGCCAAAAGTATTTTTAGAAGTAGAAGCAATACTAAACAATTAGCTTTTAGAGAAAAAATGTTAAGTTTTTAGTTTTACGGTTGGAAAAGTGTTTTTATGAGCCAAATTACAATTTTAACCTTTATTTGTTAGTGTTTATTTTTAAAATTTATTATATTTTCATAGAACACAAACAATTGTTAGAAAAATATGTATTAATTAATAAAAATATTTTTTTATATTTTTATGATAATTTAAGCTGATATATTTCATATATTTTAACATTAAAAAAATTAGATATCAAACCAATATAGTTTTGGAATGAAATTAGAATGTTTATATTAAACTCCTAATTTCGTTCGACTAGTGGGAGAAGAAAAGTCACACAGAGCCGCCGGAGCGGAGAAGAAGGGTTATAGCTCGTTTGTTCCAGGAGTCAAGCGTCATTTTAAGAGTGCAGATGCTGGAGTTTCAGTCTGTGAATTTCGTTAGCAAGAGAATCCATAGAGCTACACTTAGAGATGCATTTTCAGAATACGGAAAGGTTCTTGATACCTACATCGCCTACTACAACGTGAAGAGAGCTACAAGCAAACACACTTTTGCTTTTGTTAGATTTGGTAGCAGGGAGGATGCCGATAGGGCTGTGGCAAGTGGGAACAATAGAAGAATGGATGGGTTTCGCATAAAAGTTTTTCTTGAGAAGAAGCATGCCAAGATTGTCGGGTCTGTTGACGAGCCTCATGATATTGGCAAGAAAGCCCAGACTGAACGAGTTAATGTCAGAAATAAACATTCGTTAGTCAGAACTGGTAGATTATTCAAGGACGCTCTATTGAATGTCCCACTTCCAAAAAGGCCGGAGTATGAATCCAATGCCAAGTCGAGGAGACAAGGTGAAGCTGAACGTCTTGTGACTGATATCTCCTTATCGATTCCCTTTGCCCCCTCAGAATCGGAGTAGCTCAGGCAGAGTTTCGTCGGACAAGTAAAAGGGATGTACAACGCGGAGTTCGTTCAGGAAGCGATGCGATCAGATGGCTTTAATGTGAAAGTCAGCTTATGGTCTGGTTTTTACGTTATAGTCCAATGCTTGGAAGTTGAACAGGTCCAGATCATATGGGATCTCAAACAATCCCTGTTGGAATCATGGTTTGAGGAGCTGTACTCAGTTGACAATTTTTTATCCAAGAAAAATTTGAAAATATGGATAAACATTGAAGGGTTGCCACTGTTTGCATGGCACGCTACTGCGATTGAAGCCATCGTTTCCAAATGGGGCAATGTTATCAAGATTGACGACGATACACTGAACAGAAACAAATTCGACTATGCTCGAGTCCTTGCTAGTGTGTCGTCAATATCGGACGTTCCATGTTCTGCCTCAGTTGATCTTAATGGGGATAAGTTTCTTATCAAGCTATCAACCGCGAAGTTTGAAGACAACCGGTGCTGGATAGATGATGACAGCCCGTCTAACAATTCTGATGAAGAGAACTGTTGTCGCTTCGAACGTAGCCCACATACAAATAATACTTCGGAGGCGTCTCTTTCCCCTAGGCCTGAGTGGGTTCAAAATACCCTGATCATGCGCATAAAGCTGATTCCACATTGATGAAAGAGGTTAATGTCGGCTGTAATTCCTTGGGAAGCTTTTCCAAAGATAACTCATTCTTAGTTGGGTCAACAGGGATTGACTTTCTTCATAATGTCCCAATTTCGGCTGCTTCTGGTAACTCCATGTCGTCTTCGGGCTTAAGCGAGCCCACTGCCCCCTTTTTAGACAAAGGAACGGGCTTGTTCACCATTAAGCCCAGGGTTGTAAAAAACCCAAAAATTATTTCTCCTTGGTTCTTCAGGTCTAACATGGGTAAGTCGCAGAACTGGGCTGCTCCTACTCATGTCGGTGGGATTGCTAATGAAATCAACGCCCCAAAGGCAGCCATGGAAGTTGAAGCTCGCGAGTGCCTTGAGTTGTGTAACGCCGCAGGTCTGTTCTTCAAAGCTACTGATAGAGAAGTCTACAAGAGGATCGTGGTGCTGGAATCGGATTTGGGTGAACCCAAATAAGTAAGATATTTCTCTTCCTTGTATATTTGACCTATCATTTTAATGAACCAAAATGTGATATTGTCGTGGAATGTGGGAGGACTGGGTAGTCATGAGAAGAAAGCTGCTGTTAAAAGACTAATCTTCACAAGCAAGGCTAGTGTGCTCTTCATACAAGAGACCAAATTTCAATCGGTTGATGAAAGGGTCGTAAGGCAATTATGCGGGAAATTAGTTTATCTTAGATGGATCTTTTCCCCTTCTATCAGTTCTGCTGGAGGCCGTCTCTCCCTATGAGATCCCAATGTGTTCGAATGCCATTTCAAATCTGTCCAGAGGAACTTCATTATAATGGTGGGTAAGATCCACATCCATTCTAAAAGCTTGGCATGTATCTTGGTGAATGTGTATGCTCCAAATAGGTCGGATGAAAGGTCGATTATTCTCAAAAACTTGAAAGATATTCTATCTTCCTACAACATGCCACTAATCATGGGTGGCGATTTCAACATTGTCTGCAAAACAGAGGAAAGGGTGGAAGTTAGTACCAAAAGGGGAGAAATACGGGAGTTTGTAGAGTTCATCGATGCCCTTCAGTTGATTGATCCCCTGTTATCTGGTGGATTATAAACTTGATCTAACTTTAGGGAAAGGCCTGGTTTGAGCAGACTCGACCGATTCTTGATCTCTCATGAAGTGTTTCTTGATTGGCCGGAAGTGGTACAATGTCTATTGCCAAAAAATATATCAGACCATAATCCAATTTCTATATCGTTGGTTAAACTGAATTGGGGCCCCAAACCATTTAGGTGGTTCGACTATTGGAAAGATGAAAAGGATATGGTGGAATCTGTGCACAGTTCGTGTCTCAACATGAGAGGTTTGGGCATAGGCGCTATGCTGCGACAGTGCAAAAAGAGCGTCAAATCATGCCTAACCAAAAAACAGTCCAAGAATCTGGATTCCATTCCTGTGTTGGAGAGTAGAATCTCTAAACTTGAGGCTTACATTGCTAGTGGGATCCAGAATCCTAACCTTTGTGCCGAGCTATAGTCTGCCCGAACTTTGTTGTGGAAGAAAATTAGAGAAGATGAACGTGAGTGGCTGCAAAAGTTGAGGCTGCGGTGGTTTGAAGCGGGGGACAAAAATTCCAAATTCTTTCACATTTATGCCTCAACAAGAAGAAGAAAGAATTCCATCGACATGCTTACGATGGGGAACTCAATCATTAAAGAGCCAGAGGAGATTAAATATGAAGTGGAACGACATTTTCGAAAGATATACAATGATGTTCATACTATTCCGGTTGATCGACTTGATTGCAACATAAGATCTCTTGAAAATGTGGAAGCAAACAATCTAGAAGTTCCCTTTTCTGAAGAAGAAATTAGCTTAGCGCTATTATCCACTGATGGCTCTAGAGCCCCAGGGCCAGATGGGTTCAATTTAAATTTTTTTTAAAAAAATTGGCCCGACCTTAAGGAAGATATCTGCCATTCTTTCATTGTGTTAATCCCGAAGGTAAACAAATCAACGACAATTGAGGATTATCGCCCCATTAGTCTTGTTGGAAGTGTGTATAAACTACTAGCTAAAGTGCTTGTTGCACGTCTGAGGCGAGTATCGAATGATGTCATTGGGGATTCACAATTTGCCTTTTGTCCGGGTAAACAGATCATTGACTGTTCCCTGATATCCAATGAAATAATTGACTACACTAGAAGAAGAGGACTGTCGGGTGTGGTTTTTAAAGTTGACTTCAGGAAAGCCTACGACTCTGTGGAATTGGACTTTTTGTTATTTGTTTTGAAACATATGGGATTTGGCATTCGTTGGCGTTCGTGGATAAAAGCTTGCATTTCCTCGGTTATGATATCAATGCTTGTTAATGGTTCTCCAACAAGGATTTTTACAATTTCTTGGGGCTTACGTCAAGGCAGCCCGCTATCACCTTTACTTTTCAACTTAGTAGCCGAGGCACTCAGCTCTCTTCTCCATAAGGCAGTCTCTTAGGGCTTCTTTAATGGGTTTCGGATTGGTTCTAGTTTGATTGAGATATCGCACCTTCAATTTGCTAACGACCTCATCATTTTCTACGAAGACAGTGAATCCCAAATTAGAAATGTTGTTCAAATTCTAAGAGGGTTCGAGTTAGTGTCTGGGCTCAAATTAAATATGCAGAAATCCAAGCTACTGAGAATTAATGTAGATGAATCGATGGTGGAGTTTTGGGCTTCAATTTTCCACTGTAAAAGCGAGAAATTCCCTACTTTATATTTGGGGCTTCCCTTGGGACAACCGAAGAACTCAAAACTGATTTGGAGCCATATTGTGGACTAATTCAAGACAAAATTTGCAGGATGGAAATCTAAGTTGTTGTCTTTCGGGGGACGTATCACCTTAGTTAAATCGGTCCTATCCAATTTGCCGATGTACTACATGTCCATGTTTCCCATCAATCAACACTTATTTGTCAAAGTTAATCGCAAAGTTCCTATGGGGTTCTCTTGATCGTCGCGCAATCCATTGGGTGAAATAGGAAGTCATTTGCTTGCCTAAAGAAGCTGGTGGGCTAGGATTATACGACTTTAAGACAAAGAACACAGCTTTGAGGTGCAAATGTCTTTGGAGGTATTGGACTGAGCCTAATAATTTGTGGCGAAGAACAGTGGCAGCTATCTACGAACCCAGATCGATTGCGTTATTGCCTCCTCAAATAAATCGTGGATTTGGCGGAGCATCACGTATCAATGGTCTAATCGCGACTTTATTTTCGCGGCAAATACTTGCCTCAAGGTTGGTGATGGTAAAAATATCCATTTCTGGACTGATGTGTGGTTAGAAAACAATGCACTAAAAATTTTATTCCCTAAAATTTTCGCGTTGGCCATAAAAAATAAAGGTGTTATGGCTGATTTTGGGGCATTTGAAAATGGTGAGTGGTTCTGGAAAATCGAGCTAAGAAGGAGATTGTTCGATTGGGAGCGAAACATTTGGGAGGATTTTGCAAGATTGCTTAACAATATTTGTTTAAATCCTCACTTGTCCGATTCTTTATTATGGAAAGCTAATTCAAATGGGATGTATAGTGTTAAGTCTTTCTGCAAAATTCATTCCAATGACAGTGGAATAAAAGCCGGTGTTTGGATATTAGTGTGGAATGGTCTCGCCCCACCTAATGTGGAATCGTTCTTGTGGAAGGTTCTCCATGGCAGAATACCAACTAGGGTGGAGCTCTTGAAAAGAGGATGCATTTCCCAGCAAACAATCTATTGTCCGTTGTGCATGAAGGAACCAGAATCCATAGCACATCTCTTTTGCCACTGTTATGTAATCTGGAAATTATGGTCAAAATGGTTTAAATTGTGGTGAGTTCACCTTGTCGTCCCCTCCAATGTGAGTAAATTATTTGTTCAGTGGCAGTCGATTCCAAAAGCCAAAATCGATGACCAGGTATGGATTTTAAGTTTTTTTTTTTTTAATTTCATTTGGACAATTTGGAATTACAGAAATGATGTTATTTTCAAGGGCTCTAAGATAGACTCGAGCCATTTGTTTGATTTGTGCTTATTGAGGCTTAGTTGGTGGTGTAAAGCGAAGTGGCCTGAAAGTTCGATTGCTATAATCGACATGGTTCAATATCCCAACAATTTCAACTCCATCCATCCAAGCACCAAAAAACAGCAAAATGGGTGCTGGGTTGCACCAGAAAAAGGTGTTCTGAAATTCAATACGGATGGAGCTGTTGAAGGAAGTTACGGAAAGGCAGGTATTGGGGGCGTGTTTCTTGATGACTCTTCGAAGACCTTACTATATTTCTCTAGATCTATTGGTTTTTCTGATGTTCTTTCGGCGGAGATCATGGCTCTTTTTGAAGCAATGAACTTATTTGATAAATTGAAATGGCGCAACAAGTACAAAGTGGTGTTTGAGTGTGATAGCAAATTGACCACAGATTGGATTATGAGACCATATATCGCCCTGGAAAAGTTCAAAAAATTATAACCTCTTTTTTCAGCAGCAGAAAAGGTTTCGATTGGAGTATTCAATTTGTCCCTAGAGAGTGCAATACAATGGCTGATGGTTTGGCAAAAAAAGGGATTTGCAGAGCAAATGAATTACTGATTTTTGAACCTCCTTAGATCACCAGGTAATAGTAGCTGACTATGTGTAATGAAGAAGATAACTATGAGCTACTATGTGTTGTAAAATGCTCTATTGTTTCCGGTTGTTCATTGTTGGACAGTGAGTACGGCTGTTGTATTAGGCAACAATACTGTGCACTCTTTTTCCTCCCCTTATGTGTTAGGGAGTTTTTTTAACGAGACCAATATTGATGCGTTATTTTAAGCCGATAAAAAATATCTTTCAAAAAAGATATCAATTAATATATATATATAATTTATGATATCATGTTCAAGATGGTCATTTATCTTCTTAAAAATATTTTTTCACAACAATACTAAATACTTAAATTTCAAATTAAAAAAAATTAAAAGTACTTCTGAAAAATACTTTTTAAAAATACTTTTCCTCCGCACTTTTCAAATACAATGTTAATAATTTTTCCATTGATATTTTGAGAAAGCTTCAATGAAAGCTTAAGAAGCTTGAAGGGGTGGTGTCGCAGTGTTCACCAGAGCTTGGAGGAGTCCGATCCTAGCTAGAAATCAAGTGCATTGTAAAACTGAGCTGATTACAAGAGATCTATTGCTCTCATTTTTATAGTGTTTTAAACTCATTTTATTTAATTTTATTTTGATGTCATTTACTGTATGAGAACAAATACAATTTTAATGTTATTTGATCCAATTTTCTTTCAATGTGCACGTGAGAGAGTAGAAGTATCGTACGACATAATTAGTGAATTTTTCGAGAGATCATTGGGTAGATTGAGAGATTACGCAGTTCACTGTCTTAGTGTAAATAAGTTAATATTTAAGAGCAGAAATACCCTAAACATTTTAGGTGAGTAATCAAGAGGTGCTTCCTCTACTTAGCCAAGGGTATAAGCAGTTTAATGTTATCGTATTGTTAGTCACATAGGTCTATAATGTTGATTGGATATCAACACTTGATGGATAGCTAGGCTTACACCACTGTACTACGCCTTCACCATCGTCTATCATTTATCTCTACTTTATTCATTTTTATTGTTCCGACCCACACACAGATTCCCACATTTATAGCTATATTTTCTTGTTTTGCATCCACAGTAGCAAACCCACATAGTGATATCATACAGTCCCTCAATTCATGAACAGAGGATGACAGTGGTAAGAAAGTTCATTGGGGGATTTTTTCAAGGTTTGTAACAAAGGCAAATTGAAGGGTTAAAACAATTCATGAAAATTTACGTGGAAAACCCAAACAGAAAAAATCACGGGCAAATGATGAAAACTTTCACTATGATCAAATAAAAAAGATTACAAGTAGTTTGTGTTTAACGCTCTATGCAGTTTTTAATCTACTTGTTTTGTCTTGTGTTGTATCTAAAATTTTAATCTCTAGTATCTATTTATTTGCATATGTTACTTGTTTACAAAAAAAAAACTTGCATAGAATGTAATCCTACTCAACATAAGTTTCCTACTTTTAATTAATGTAAAGTAAAAGAAATATCATAAAAGTAAGATTCTCACTTTAAACCAAATCCTAAAAGAATTTGGGTCACAACTCTCACAATTCTTTGTTGGACAAGTGGCATTAATAATCCAAGAAAAATAAAATAAAACAATAAAATAAAATAAAATATTGATTTATTATTATATTAAACATATCATAAAATTAAAATACAACAATATGTAAATCAAACCGATTTGAAACAAAAAAAAACCCAAAAGAAACGTGTTGAGGCCTGTACGAACGCGGCTTCCTTAAGACAGATTCGTCCGCTCCTATGGTGCGTGAGAAACATCAGACGTCTTATCTTCCAGGATACAACAACATAATGAGCACACCAGTAGCACGTCTGCAGTGACCAACGAACCGTAACATCGCCTTCTCCTATCACCAAAAATTACTTTTAAATTCACATAGTAAAACAATAGAAAATTCTGTGTTTTTCATCTGTGTAAAACGTAGAAGGTTTACTCCCTATTTATAGGAGTGTCATGATGGTATAAGTGGAAATTTTGACCTAATGGAGCATTTAATATTGAGAATCAATTGATTCTTCTATAGAGCAATATCCAAAATTACTTATATAAATTAAAGGTAACTTTCAATATTTACCCTTTTAATTCCAAGATAAAATTTAACAAATATATGCTCTTATTTGAGGAAAATTCATTTGGGTCAAAATATCTACAAGCCTACGAAGGACCAAACCGGTTCAGAAATTTGTGTTATCCACGTCGTGCACGTCTGCACATTTACGAACCAACAATTGGTTCCACATTTTTCCTCAACAACGTTTGAATCAATTTCTCATTCAAAGCTCTAAAATTATCAAAATTTTTCCAACAATCCCCCACATGAATGAAATTGATTTAATCAAAACATTTTGACTCGATGTGGTGATAGATTCTATGATCGATAGCTGCATAGGATAGGTAGGTGTCCCCCCTAAACCTTCCCTTGTGAAAGTATATTTACTTTACTAGCTGATCAGTAGACGTGATGTCCTTGAACTGTTTAGAGTTTGTATAAACGATGTTATACCTCACACAACTACCTCCCTGATGAGGTTTTTAGTTCTCATAGTTATGTTCATATGGCCGTGAACATCTCCCTGGTTCTACAAGAGTTTGAGAGAACTATGCCCCAATAGTCTCATTGAAGCGGCCCCACTTCACTCTCACATAGGTGAATTATGTTGCTCGGCTTACCGACGCACAAAATGGTCATTAAAAGCTTTTGCTTAGCCTATCCCATTTTTGTCACTGTTTACATCATAGGAATAGACTTGGGAGAAGAACCCCCACAGTGACCGCACAAGGTCTATGCAAGTAGGTTGTCCCTTTGAACCTAGATCTTGGGATCTCCAGTCAACTAGATAGGGTTTTCCTTCACATTGCACCTTAATTTTTCCTGTGCTTTAGTCACATTCCTTTCGATGTTTTCTCAACTTGATCTCGATTTAACCCTATGGTTAGCGGATCTGCAACGTTATCCTTTGATTTTATAGATCAATAGAGATAGCTCCATTTGAGATCAGTTGTCTAATGGTGTTATGTCGACGACACATATGTCTCGACTTACCATAATACACAAAGCTATGTGCTTTACCAACTTATGCTTTGGCCACCACAATGTATGCTTATTGTGGCACATGCTTTGATCATTCAAGAATATCCTCCAAGAAATTCTGAAGTCATTAGACTTCTTTTCTAGACTTGTCTAGAACTATAAACTCATATTCCATTATGGATCTAGTTATAACCACTTGTCTTGAGGATTTCCTTCCACTTGTGCCCGTGATATCTTAAATATCAGATATCCAACTAACATCAGAGTATCCTTCTAAATAGTAGGACCTATGGAATAATGCAACCCATAATCTTGAGTATATCTAAGATATCTCAATACTCTCACAATTATTTTCCAGTGATTTTCACTTGGATTGTTTGTGAATCTGCTTAAACTGCTTACAGTGAAAGCACTTATCTTGCATATTCCATTTGAGCAAATGTTGGTTGGTCTTTATTGGAGTTCTGGCTATACCAGAATTATCCTTGCCAACTTTTTCTTGTTCACGTAGTGTGACTGTGTTAATATGGGACCTTCAAGCGACCGTTTGATGTGGATGCCCAAAATCGTATCGTCTAGTCTCATACCATTTTTATTGTTACTTCCAATAATGAGTATGTCATCAACATACAGACATGGAATAATATATACAATATCGTTAATTATAACATATACACATTTGTCACACTCATTAATCTCGAAGTCGTTTGTCATCATGACACTATCGAACTTATCATGTCACTGCTTTGGTTATGAGGTTGTTAGCTTTGCAAGACTCCCCGCGTTTTACAGTATTTGTATGAAGGGTGTATTCCCTTCCGTAACTCATCAGTGTCTTATCTCTTTAATTTTGGATACCTTATTTATAAAAGGTAATTAACTGATAAAACAGTTTCCCCCATATGTTGGTCACATTTTTGAAGTTGTAATTCTTTTCAAAAGTCATCTTTAAAATTATAGTACCAACATTACTCATATAGAGCTTCTCATCTTATTGCTATTGAAACATTTCCGATGAAATTTGCTTCTTGAACATACTTTAATAGTATATTCTCAACTTGAAACGAGCAATTAGAAATTTGCCATCTCAATTCATCTCCCATTCGAATAGCCAATGTCGAATAACTTTACTTTCCGATTGCGCATGTTGCCTGCCATCACAATTCACACACACATATATATAAAGAATAAAAAAGAAATCTTCTGCCGTGAATGAACAATTCCTCGCCATCATGAACCACACCCTCAAGCATTAAAATGTTGGCCAATTTTGTTTCCTTCGAATGTCTTGGAAGATAGGAAATTGATAGATATGTTGACACATCATTGTGATATGAATTACTGTCCTGGATCTGATATTCTGTTTGTCTTGGATCAAACTCAAAAATTTATCTTAAGATTATTAGACAAGTGACGTTAATAATCCAAGAAAAATAAAACAGTAAAATAAAATAAAATATTGATTTATTATTATATTGAACATATCATAAAATTAAAATACAACAATATGTAAATCAAACCGATTTGAAACGAAAAAAAAAAAACGTGTTGAAGCCTGCACGAACGCAATTTTTTTAAGACAGATTCGCCTGCTCCTATGGTGCTTCAGAAACATTAGACGTCTTTTCCCGATGATACAACAACACAATGAGCACAACAGTAGCACGTCTGCAATGATCAATGAACCGTAACCTCACATTCTCCTATCATCAAAAACTACTTTTAAATTCACAGAGTAAAACAATAGAAAATTATGTGTTTTTTAGTTATATAAAACCTAGAAGGTTTATTCCCTATTTATAGGAGTGTCATGAGGGTATGAGTAGAAATTTTGACCTAATGGAGAACAATTTCCGAAATTACTTATTTAAATTAAAGGTAACTTTTAATATTTACCCTTTTAATTCCAAGATAAAATTTGACAAATATATGCTCTTATTTGAGAAAAAATTCATTTGGGTCAAAATATCTGCAAGTCCACGAAGAACCAGACCGGTTCAGACATTTGTGTTACCTACGTTGTACACATCTGCACATTTACAAACCAACAATTAGTTTCACATTTTTTCTCAACAATATTTAAATTAATTTCTCGTTTAAAGCTCTAAAATTATCGCTTTTTTCCAACATTCTTCGCATTGACATCAAAACAATGTCTCATAAATTCTCTATGATCGTCAAAGGGCTTAAGAGATATGCATAAGATACTTCGGAGGATAAGCTTGTCAGAGTGAATTATAGAATGCAATTGAAAAGCTCATATGGGCCTAACTAACCGAGTCAGTTATGACAGTTGGACCTTAGCTGGGCCTCAGGATTGGGCTATAAATAGCAGATCTTTGTATTATGTTATGAGTTTAATAAAATTCATCAGTTTCTTCAATTTCTGTTATCTATCTTTTCGTCTTTTTTCATTCTCAATTATAGTTTGTTACAATCGTCTCTTTCTTCGCATTCATCTTCTTCCATAGCTTATTCTAAGCATTCTAACAAAGCTTGTAAGGAAGATGATTGATGCCAACACAAAAGTACAAACACACACGACATAATCAAGTAATAAAGAGGCTGCAATAGAATTGTGCCAATATCGATGTCACGTGAACTAAAGTATTGTTAATAACGTTGTTACTGATTGAACGTGAAACTAACTAAAGAAATAATGTTGGTAGTGCAATGTACCCCGCTTCTACCGCTTTTTGTTTGATAATCAATTTTTATAACAGGACCAATGCACTCACTAATCTTGGTAATTATAATGAGTAATTGGCAAACCATGAAGATGGATCCATACGACAACTTATCTAGTACGGAATGTAACTAGAAAATAATCATCCTTAATATCCATGATTTTGATCAAAAGTAATTATTTCACTATGATAATTTGATCAAGAGTCTTCGTCCAAAATTTCTCCATCATCAATTTGAATGAGAGAGTTCTCGACTAGTAAGGTATCTTTATATGATAGTGATACTGCTGGTTTAGGAACATCCTCCGACGTAGGCACAACCGGGGTCATGGATACGCCGAGATCCTCCGATGTTCGATGAATCATCATTCAGACGACAGGGTTTTTTGTATTGCCGAGGGTCCTCACGATCAGCCAGGTTCCGCTCATTAGGGTTTCTATTAGGTACTACTTTAATTGTGATTTAAATTTTATGTTGTGATGTCATATCTGTAAAACCATAAACACGGGAAACTAAGGTAAAAAGGTTGAATTTTATGTTTTATTACGAAATCATATATGTTTAAAAATAGAGCAAGTACATTTGGCCGGTTGGTCAAGTTACTTATTTTTGTTTCATCATTTTTTTTAGGTCACGAGTTTTAAACTCACTAAAATCACTCATTCTTTTCCTTAGAATTTCTCTTTCTCTTCTCTTTAATTATGATTAAAAATAAAATTAGAATTTGTCGATATATATGTTTAAAAATAATTAGCAATATTTTTAATTTTTTTGTACCTATACAATTTTACTAAGCTGTCATTTTCTTTACCTAGTGCATTGTTTGTCCTTTCCTTCATTCTTTGATTGGTCAACAACGGTTCAAACTTTAGTGATGGTCATTAACTCTCGATATTTTTCCCGTATTTTCTTATATCACGTTTTCTAATTTTTTTATTTTTCTTCAAATTTTAAGAAAAAACTCTTTATTTTAAGTTTACGACACTCGAATTTGATCAACGTTTAACAATTTTTAGTAGATTGATCTTTTATGGTTGTTTGACATTGCATTCAGACATATTCAACGAAACAACCTGCAAAATTATTTGTGCCGCTCATCACTCCTACATCACATTTAAGGCTTCTAATTAAATTGAGACAATAAATATAATTGAGGATTGTTGTGTTTTTATAAATAATAGACGTCAGTTTTAAAGGTAGATATTGATCTTTCAATGGGCCGTTAATTTTTCATCTATTTATGTGAGATTTTGGTGGACTCAGTCCCGTACATTTCTATGTTTTAATAAAATCTAGTCCAAAATCAATTATTCAACTCGATACTTGGGCCTTACCCTCTTAAAAACAATAGGTACACGTGGCACATAATCCATCCCCTTATCCACTTGTTAAACCCTCTTAAAAACCTATCAGGAATCTGGAGGAAACTCTTTTTCTACAGTTAAAAAATGGCTTCCATATCCATATCCATATCCGCTAGTTTGTTTTCTCTTCCTCAAGCTCAAGCTCAAGCTCGATCCAAAACTCAGAAATCCTCACCTAGAAAAAACCCAATCCCCAAAATCAAACCCAAAAAGCTTAATAATAACTTCAAGTCTCTATCTTTATCTTCACCTCCTCCTTCTTCTGCTCCTTCTTTGGGTTCCCAGGCCACCACTTACACTCGCCTTCCTCCCAAGGAGGATTTCTATTTTCCCTCTGTGAACGAATCTGATGAAATCAGGCTTTCCGAATCTGATGTCGCGAAGCAAGCCTTCGGCAATGATCCCTCTGAAATTGAAGCCGAAATGCTTGACACCGAAGAAGAAGAAGAAGAAGAAGAAGAAATAAATGGAACTTTGGGTTTTCAAGACGAAACCCTCGATGGAGAAATCGTAGATTATTACAGCGGTGATGGAAGTTTGGATTTTGATGAAGAAGGGGAAGATGAGGTTTATTATTACGATTCCGATGGCAAGCTCGTAAATTTATCAGAAAACGAGGTTGATGATTCGGGATTGGAAGTAAAGGAGAAAGGGATACCGGCCGTGATGCGGTGCTTTGACCGAGCCAAAATTTACGCTAAAGCAGGGGATGGCGGGAATGGGGTGGTGGCGTTTCGGCGTGAAAAGTACGTGCCCTTAGGGGGACCTTCGGGAGGCGACGGAGGGAGAGGAGGGAATGTGTATTTGGAAGTCGATGGAGCAATGAATTCTCTGTTACCGTTTCGGAATTGCGTGCATTATAGGGCGGGGAGAGGGGCGCACGGGCAAGGGAGGATGATGTGTGGGAGGAAAGGGGAGGATGTGGTGGTCAAAGTGGCGCCAGGGACGGTGGTTAGAGAGGCCGGAAATGATGAAGTGCTGCTGGAGTTGTTGTATCCGGGGCAACGGGCGTTGTTGTTGCCTGGTGGACGAGGAGGGAGAGGGAACGCTTCGTTCAAGTCCGGGAACAATAAGGTGCCTAAGATTGCTGAGAATGGAGAAGAAGGTCCTGAAATGTGAGTGCCTTTTACCTGAAAATTTTGAATTTGGTTTGTTCAATATCGAGTTGAGCTGGAGCTATCGTGTGACTTTGATCTGACTTTGAACATTCTAGTACTCGACACCTAGCTTGCGAGCTTCATTAAGCTTATATATATATATATATATTCGAGCTTGAAGTTGAGGAAGACAGTTGAACATTTTTTACTAGGTAAATGTAAGAGGTGTAAATGAGACACTTTTGTTAACAATCTAGTTAGATTTAAGCATCTTAATATTAAAAATTGTATTTGCAAAAACTTAATTTGAGCTCGAGTACGGGAGTCAAGTAAACAAGCTAAATCAAGTCGCTTGAGCTTAGTAAATGATACTTGATTAAGCTTAAGCCGAGCATTGACCTTGTGTTTCAGATCGAGCTTGAGCATATCACTATTCAAGCTAGGCTTGGCTCAATTACATCCCCCAGATAAACCAGCTTAATTGAACCAGCTCAAGCAATTCAATCTTTTATTTCGGTTAGAGCTCAAACTTCAAAAGTGAAACTTGATTACACCCTTGTAATACAATATTTTTCCATAGATTGAGCATTACTCCTCTCGGTTACTCCCTACCAGCTTAATTGAACCAGCTCAAGCAGTTCAATTTACTGTTTCATATTCCTTGCCCTTCAAACAATGGAAGGTTCAAAAATGTCGTTTTGACGAGGAAAAAAAAGGAAAACTGAAATTTAAGGTACATGCATTTCGATGTGCTGTTGTTATCTAAACAATATGTAAGATACATGCTTTTGGAATCTATGTTTATGAATAAATTGTGAACTAGCAGTTCAACTTTTGGAAGCCATATTACTGGCTTGCTGTGGCATTTTCTTTTTTTGTCTAATATGTGCATTACTAATAATAATATTCTTGATCAGGTGGCTGGAATTGGAGCTGAAATTGGTAGCAGATGTGGGAATAGTGGGTGCACCAAATGCCGGAAAAAGCACCCTACTAAGCGTGATAAGCGCTGCTCAGCCGGAAATAGCAAATTACCCTTTTACGACTTTGCTGCCCAATCTGGGTGTAGTTTCATTTGATTACGATTCTACCATGGTTGTTGCTGATCTTCCTGGTTTACTAGAAGGAGCACACCGGGGTTTCGGTTTAGGTCATGAGTTCCTGCGGCATACCGAAAGATGCTCAGCATTGGTACGGGCTTCTTCTCATATACTACAACTACTGATTGCTTCTCATGTGTTATGATAGTTTAAATTTGCAGTTGTCTCCTTTAACTATTAAAATTGTTCTCCCTAGCTATGTTAGGTAAAGGAAATGTTTTATAGGCTGACCAGAATCCCATCTCCGCTTTCCACAGGTACATGTTGTTGATGGCTCTGGACAGCAACCAGAGCTTGAGTTCGATGCGGTTCGTCTTGAGCTGGAAATGTTTAGCCCAGAACTTGCTGAAAAGCCATTTATAGTTGCCTATAATAAGATGGACCTTCCAGAGGCATACGAGAATTGGCCGTCATTTAAGGAAAAATTACAAGGACGTGGAATCAAAACTTTTTGCATGAGTGCAGTAAAAAGAGAGGGAACTCATGAAGTTATCAGTACCGCCTACAAACTTCTTCAAGAAACTAAAAAATCCAATGAGGGATTAGAAGGTTAACTTTATTTTAAGTTAATTCATTAAATTCCTTATTGGCAACATCCTCAATCCTTATATTTTCATATGATTTTCTTATTGTGCTCTATGAATTCTAATCCATCCCGTGAATCCGTTTCATTCATCATTCACTGGTCCTAGCTGTTCTTTAGGTTTTCAAGATGGGATAGATTTGAACCATGTAGCTGATATGGTACAGAAGCAGCGTAGCTCCTCTATAAGCGAGTTTGAGATCACTCGTGACAATAGTTGCAGTACTTGGTATGTAACTGGAGCTGGGTTGCAACGCTTCGTTCAGATGACAAACTGGCGGTATGTTATTAACTCTCATCATCAATTGCTTGATCTGCTCACTTTTTCTCTCCTCGACTTCTCACCATTGTCTTTCTGCTGGGTGTATGCT
Source organism: Hibiscus mutabilis (assembly GCA_019671005.1). Classification (NCBI taxonomy): domain Eukaryota; kingdom Viridiplantae; phylum Streptophyta; class Magnoliopsida; order Malvales; family Malvaceae; genus Hibiscus; species Hibiscus mutabilis. The sequence continues at coordinate 4,046,929 of CM033721.1, read as the reverse complement.
ATCCTAGTTTATCATGTTCGTGTCACTTCGGTGGTACTACCGAGCATGTTCTTCCTTATTTTAGCTTGTAAATTGTGTGGTATATGATATTGAATAGGCTTCATGCTTCATTAAAACTGTATTTGGCTCATCAATCATGCAACTAGTCTGATAGATTTTCTCCCCCTTCTTCCTTTAAGGAGGGATATGATGAAGTTTGGCTTTTGTCTGGAACGAGTTTTAAGCATCGACTCTCAGGTTCCAAAGCAGCACTTTAGACTGTAATGGTAAATGCAATACCTAGAATGAAATACCGTGGATTTCAGTTAAAGACTGTTTTGCCTTTAATTAGCACTTCGAAGATGAATATTCTATCATCTAGTCTTTCTTTTCTGATCCCTTTTCTTCAAGTTTCTAGAGGAAGAAGGGATGCTGGAAAAACGGATAATAACTTTTAGTGCAATGCAGAGGATAAATTTCAAATGTTTCAAATCCCCAATACGCAGAACTTTTATGGCAAACATTTTCCTGTAATTAATTTTGAATGATTGAAACTATAGTTTCCTTATGCAGCAGAATTATATAAATCCAGTCCAAAACACTGATTTATTCCCTTTGGAATTTGCCTTTCGATTGCTCCGAGATTCATGTAATCTCGATTTATAATGTACATTTCTTATAATACTGCATGTTCATTATATAACTTTATGAACCATTGTGTAAGGCATTTTGTTTTCTAAATGTAAATCGAGCCTATGCATTTCTTTGTTGGAAACGAGATCGGTCATTTTTGGAAAAAGTTTGGCCAACAAGGTCATGTCTTTCTCTGGCAATGACATAAGTTGTGTCACTAACAAAAATATTAGTTCTAAATGTCATACATACCAACTAAAACGAGTTCTCTCTACCAAAGTCAGTATTATGTGTGTATATCACTGCTTGATTTTCGCTTACACTAACTGTTCTGGATCGATAAAGATGTGTTATTGTTATTCCTTTTTCTCATAGCATGTACTCAATTTAACAGATACATCGACTCCGACAAAAGGTTTCAACATGTGCTGGAGGCTTGTGGAGTGAATAGGTCTCTCATGAAGCTCGGGGTGAAAGAAGGCGATACCGTGATTGTTGGAGAGGTTTGTTGCACAGACATATATATTGTTATTGAGAACACGTTCCAATTTCTCATCATCCCTGGCCCTAGCAATAAATTATCTACTTAAACCGTCACCCCGTCTCCAGTCATCCCCATCCCTCTTTTTTTTATTTAGGTTGTACTTCTGTAAGAAACTGAAAACATGGATATCTCAAAACTGTTTATCGAATGACTGCATGTTTTGCTTTATCCTTATCAGATGGAGATGGTGTGGCACGATTCTGCAGAGAATTCTGGTACACCAAACATGAAGAAGAGATCAACAGAGTCAATCAAATGGCCACAGATGAAGTAACTGCCACCAGCATCTGCAATGTTTGTCATCGAACTGCCATATCAGGAGCTCAGGCAAAGCCGGTGAGTTTTGGTGCTTGTTCACTGCCAGATTTAGTTTTAAACCAACATTATACTGACTCCTCAACATTCAATCTCCAGATAAGTGATGATTCGAACACACCATTACAACTAATAAGGGATGATATTTGAGCAGACCATTAAGATGCTGTAAATTCACAAGAGGCGACATATAGCTTGATGAAATGTTTGATTTCAATGTATGATTATTTTGTTGCTTCGACATGTTTGATTGCTTCGGATTTGGTGTAGAACAGGCAAGCTCTTGTCCAGTTGGTTGTATGAGCTTAGAAAATGTAATTGTAGCAGCTTAGTAGTGCATTCTTAAGGGCGATAATTGACTGTTGAAGTAACTTAAAAGTAAATAAATTTTTTAAATTTCAAAGTTATATGAAAATGCTTTTTTACTACCAATTCTGAAACCCCCATTGAACCAGAAAACAATGGCTCGTTGTCATCAAAAGATGATAACTCGGGTTACTTGCCCTGCTTTGTTCCTTGGAGCTGCTTGAATCCTCCTGCAAACTCATCCTCCATGGATCAAAACTTCAATATCGAGAACCAACCTCGTTGTGGTCAGTCCAATGAGATTGAGTTCCCTGGTTTTATGAGCCATGATGGCTGAAGATAAGTGCATGGGTGCATTTTACACTTGCAATGACAATCCAAGCAGCTACGCCATGATGCCGCGTTTTGGTGATGTTTTTGACAGATCTTTATCGGCAAGGGAAATGGCTAAGTATTAGCTACTTGGGGTTTTTTTTTTTGTTTCATCGTTTTAAGGTAGAAAGGCAGACAGCACGAATGAGGAATTAATGTCCTTTCTCCAGCCTTGACATTGCCAAATTGAATAGAAGTTCAGATTTGAAAAGGAGCTTTTAAGCAGAAGCTTTCTTTCATTTTAAGACAAATATGAGTTCTCTCTGCTGCCTTTTGATAAAGGGTTTGTCGTATATGTTCATGATGTTAGAGTGTTCACTTTTTTAACCATAGAACTGCACAAAAATACATTAAATACTGTGTCCTAATGTTTGAATATCAGGGTGCCTTGTATGAAATGTTGCAGCACTTCTATTTTTTTGTAATCGTTAGTTTCAAAACTTCAGAGTTTTATATTTATGTATATCAAAATGTACACACACTCAACACACAGGTAGACAGAGAATACCTAAAGGCACGAGACATTTCCGTCTAATAAACTTGGCAAAATAACCCTGCAACTTCTGACAATAGGTGCCTCAAATGATCAGGCACGATGAACATTTAAGACGGTGGAGACTGGAGTAATTCCCATGTATAACGAATATCACAATAAATTTACCTAACACAGTCAAGCATTTTCATTGTCACAACAGAATTATATGTATAATCTGAACCCCATATATATATGTCACAGTTTGATGCATCCAGTGGAGTTTTCCTTAAATTACTTCTATTCTTCACAACAACCCCTCGTTAAGAAGTGGGGGGGACAAGAACACCTTCAAGTTCCTTTTCTAGGTCGAATTGGAAACTTGTTCCCGAATTCAAACCAAAATCTCTATGAATGAAGGACATGAACACAGTTGATTTTGATCTTTTCGATTTCAAGAAAAAGATAAGATCAGGAACAAATGCATGCTGTGGATTCCAAAAATTGGACAGGGCTGACACGGTTCTGCCTTACATAAGTGCAGGTTCTTCGGTGGTTATTCAAAAGCAAGGTGTATGGGGTTTGCTAAAAGTTTTAGGGTTAGGCCATGGGTTTATTCGAGATGGAAGAGATGGCCCTATGATGATTATATGAATACAGATGATCGGAGATGCTATGCACTAGACCTTAATCGTGTAACCATGATAACAAAGAAATGAAGCCTCCTACTTTCGAAGACTTGCACCCAAAAAATAATGTTTTGGTTCATGACCTTGATCAAAAAACAGGGATCGGGGCAGTTGCTTCCATTTTTTCTTAGCTGGAAGCTTGCGCCTTGGTGGTGGCGGTGCTGCTACTGGGAGAAGGGGCGGAACTCTGACTTGACTGATGTGTGCTTGACTGAGGAACTGGTCCGCCTTTAGAAAAAACCGAACCGACTGATTCACTCGATGCACTCACTGATGATGACATTATGGCTGGAACTGGGTCCTTGCTGGATCCAGAGTGATGTTCTGGTTGTAAGTCCGACGATGAGGATGATGGAGCTAGAGTGCCGGTAGTAGATCCAACAGGATAGGGTGCAACAGGCATATCAGTAAGGGAAGAGGCAGACGGACTGTAACTTAGCGTTCCCAGAGGATGATCAAACTTGCAAGCAGCTCCGAACTTGCACACTCCGCGTTGTGAATAATGAATGCAAGGAGGTGCACCCTGATGACATTACGAAAAACACAAATAAATATATGAACTTAAAGAGACACAAGACTCCAGGTGAAAATTCTCCGCTTGTCATAAAAGATGGCTTTTCTACAGATATAAAACCGAAGTTCCAACAGTTCAACCATACTTGACTAACCTTGCACATTCATGCTCTTGAAAATTTTCTGTGGAGTATAAAAGAGTGCATATAACACAATAGGCCGTATCATAAATATATGTAGCATGGCTAATGTACCAAAAGCCAGAAAATAAAAACAAATCAGCCATTCATGTAACAGAGGAGCTAACAAGAATGAATATCAACCTACGTTGCTCCGACTTTTCATTTTTCTTTAAGTACCCGTGTCTGATACCTTTATCCCACACATGTCCATAAATGGGCATAGGGATAGAATCCTCCAAAGACTCTACAAATGCATCAAAACCTTAGAAATTAACTGGTTGTTAGAAACATAGGCAGAATGACATCAAGAAAGAAAGGCGATACACCTCAACCTGAACAGCCGACCACAAGCAAAAGAAGTATACAGGGATAAGGAGCATGAATAAATAAATAAATAACCACTAAACGAACACTTATAAATAGCCTAAAATCCAAATCTAGCTTAGAAGACACAATTCCTAGGAAAGATGAATCAGAAACGAACCACATAAATGCTATAATATCCTTAATAATAAATCAGTAAGTGTATGAAAGATCACATCATTGAAGATACGATGTTACATATTTTCTTCTAGGTTAAATGACACATAAGAAGTAAAGAAAAAAAACACTAACCCAACCTTGTAAAAAGCATCAAATTTATATGGCATTTTATGAATTCTTACTGGACGAAGAGGAAGACCAATAGGGCTGAGGACGACATCAGCTTTTGGTGCAAGTACTTCTGGCGGATGATGATATCTACAGAAGGATCCGTATTTACAATCACCGGTTTTCATATAATACTGACATTCTGGCTGGCCAGGTCTCTCGGGAAACGACTGCTCCTTCTGAATACTACTTGAAGGCCCAGCACCAGGAGGTACACGTTGATAAGATCGACTATAGGCAGGTGCTGAAGGAGATAACGGTGTTACTCCAAAAACTGAGCTCGAACCAGCAGTAGCTTGAGTACCGGGACTGACAGGTGGCTGCACAGGTGCATTAACAACCTCAAGAATAAAAACTAAAGAAGATTACTCACAGCTGAGGAAACTGAATAAAATTTTAATTTACCTACCGCATATGGATTCCAGCTCGCAACTGAAACCATGCCTGGGGAAAGAAGCAAAGGACCATAAGGGCCTTGCACGTATGAGCCCGGCATCAAGGGAGGCCTCGCCATTACAACTCCATATTGTTGTGAGGAAGGACCGGACGGTGACTGCACCGGGGGATAAAATGTAGGTGCAGGAACCGGAGTAGGCATAGGTGCAACTTGAGCTGGAGATGGTGCACGAACCTCTACAGTGGATGGTGCAGGATGATGGAATTTACATGTTGCACCGAATTTACACTGCCCCGTCTTCACAAAGTAAGAGCACTCCTTTTCGCCCTGTTTTAAAATGCAGTTCAACTAGTAAGCCAACTTAACAAATAACAATACACAATGTAAAAGATCTTAATGTCAAGTGGTACAAACCGGGCGCAATGGATATCCAAAATAATTTAGTGGCACAGGGCTAACAGAACCACCTCCCTGCTTCGGATGATGGTATTTACAGGAAGAACCAAACTTGCAGGTCCCCTTCCTCATATAATACTGCAAATCAGTAAAATGGAAACCGTAATGATCGCAAATACATAACTTACTATATAGCATTTTGCTAAATTGTCAAAACCAAATACATTCTATGCACTAAAAAGCAAGACCTAACTCTATCCTTCAAACTTAAAATGAAAAGACACAAAGTCATACTTACCTACAAAGAATTTAGCAATGCACATTGTTGAAATTGTAGCATATCAGCGATTCGGCATACATACCTCGAATTTATCAAACATTTAAGACACAATCTAAATCGAAAGTACCTGACAAACTGGCTGGCCCGCTCTCTCCGGATACTCCCCCGCATTACCTCTTCCAGCTCCCATAACCTAAACCAGTCACCATCATCAATCGTCATCACCATCATATGCCATTTCTTTCAACAATCAAAACAAATAAGAATCAAATGTATCTAAGAATACCAATTTACACTAGATCTTAATGCATTAACCAAAACATCTTATCTTGACCCAACAATCGATACCCCATCACTCCAAAGACCATAATCAAACAAAAAAATCAAAACCTTTCAAGAAAACTTCGAGCCGGATCAAAAACAATGAACAATTCAATCAAATTATCGACTATTTACCGCGGTACGGTCACGTGAATGATTGAACCGACACCTGGAGCCGTATCCACAAAACCCAGTCCTCAAGTAGTAGATACAATCAGCTTCATTGGGTCTCTCCGGGTAAGATTCCGGCTCATCCCCTAATCCCATCCGCCAAACCGGTTCTGCATTTCAAACAAAAACCTCGTATCACATCCCACATTACACAAAAAAATCACAAATCCAGAAACGAGAAGAAAAAAAGCTAAAAGGAGTCGTCTTTTACCTTCGAGCCCCGTTTCGGGTCCCGGAGCTGTCCATTCCGGTTGCGGATCGGACTCTGGGTCCTGCTCCATTCAACGTACGTACAAACAACCTCCCCAAATAGCCCAAATTGCAATCCGATCAAATGGGTGTTTAAAAGAAAAAGAAAAATAAGAAGAAATAAGCAGTGAGAAAAAACTCTTTTTTTTCTTACACTCAACCGAGAAAACACACTGTTTTGTCTGTTGGTTTTTTTGGGTTTTGTTTGGTTTCTCTCTCTCTCTCTCTTGTCTAAACTTTCTTTTCACTTTCTCTCTCTTTCTGCTTCAGTTTCTCAAAGTCATTTGCCGTTTGTTTGATATTCACTTCCCCCTTTTCTTCTCTATGGGTTTGTTTATATACGCGCCAAATAGAGGGGGGAATAATGACCTAATATTAAACAAAATTAAATTATGTTATTAATCAAAGCAATGGTCTAACTATGGTTTTAGTCCCTTCATTATTCTGAAATTTGAGGTTCAGTCTCTTTACCTTTATAATATTGTTATAGATTTGAATTAATAATACCGCTAACTGTTATCTTTAAATTGATGGCTTGAATTTTTAGAAAACAACTTTAAACATACAGTTGGTACGTTGAATTTGATCGGTTGAATTTTCGCATGGCTTTAATCATGTGATATGTAATATCCCAAAACCAGGCATAGTCGGAATTTAATTACGACGACCGAAAATTTCACATCGAAAAGTCAAAATTCAATAGTTGACCTTTGATCAAATGGTATATTATTAGTTCATTGAATCTCAATTAAGCATTGATACCCATATTGCAAACTTTGAAACATAGTGTAGTGACCAAATTAAGAGAATTGGAAGTTGGAGTGGCAAAGACATAGACAATCGAGATTTGAGGGACTAATCTTGCGAATAGCCCATCCTCAAGCTCAATCACCACATAATTAGGATATTGAGTTCCTTCAATTGAATGAAAACTCAATTAGAAACAAAAGTAAGGAGGAAAAGAAAGAAATGGTAATTAATAAGCAAGCACTTCCCCACTCCATCTTCCACCTCCAAGCAAGCGCCTCCATTAGAGAGTGAACCATGCTTTGATTTCCTTAAGTCCCTTGGTCATAGGTTGTATTTATCCATTGGGTAACTATTTCTCCCCAATTAGATTGTTGATTCCATAACAATAACTATGTTTAATTTCAAGTCTAAAGATCCATGAACCCTAGAAATTATTGAGGGATGATATAGCTTATTTGCTTGTTTTCTTAGATAACGAATTGCTATGAGTCTACTATCGATCTTGAAATCCTTGTAATTTCAATTCTATGTAGTTCAAGATAATCAAGGTGAAGAATCACCAAATCCTCTTAATTCCACCAAGCCCAATAACAAGGGAGTTGTCATTTAGGAGCCTTGAAACCCTCGGAATCATCGGTGAGTGTAGTCGGAGTCAAGGGGATTGGCTAGGTGCCTTCCCGAATTCATTGATGTTAATTTATTGTATTACCATTAGTGGTCAAGGTATGTTTGTATTAAGATCTCGCTAGAGGCACCACCGGTAGGCTTTGGTAAGCTTAACATGTTACCAAGTCGATCATTGAGTGGTCATATGATCATTGATATTATGAGAATTGAATTAAGTCGTATTGAACATGTTATAGGCTCATTGTCATTGCCATTGCATTGCTACTGTTATTGATATTGACAAATATTGATATTTACGAGTACCGAATCCTTGGATACGAATGGACATAGGATACAATTGGCATGCCATAGAATTCATGCGCTTATTAGTAAGGAGTGGACTACGGTCCTTGAGCTAAGGCTCTTATTTGGCGATGTTGGCGGGATGTGATTGTGTTGGTCCTAATGGCGATGTTGGCGAGTATTGATCATTCATTGTTGGCGATGTTGGTTGGGAATTCGTGTATCCACAATACATGTCAATCCAAGGAAAAACGTGTGAATAAGTATTGCAAGTATTGTTAAAATGTGATTTGAGATGCATTTACATCGATACACATGCATATTGCTTCCATTGATGTTCATTTTATTGTTTATGATTACCCATTAGGCTAAGTAAGCCTAATACATCTCATTTTCATGCATTTTCAGGTTAAAGCTTAGTTGGATCAAGGATCGAAGCAATGAGCGTTTTTGAAGCAAGTCACATTCCCTATATGTAATGTTAATCTAGCCTTTTAACTCCTAAGATGGTGGCAAAGTAGCTAAACTAGTCACATATGTCCCTTTTGGTGTATATAAGTCATGCTTGTAATGTAATAATGCTTAAGATCCTAAATGTCTATTTAGAACTGCTTAAGAATGATTAAAAATGTCTAATAAATGGATTCATTTGATCATGAAATTTAGCATGCTAGTAGATTTTAGTGTTTATAAGTTGCTGGTAAAAATTCATCGCATTTAGACATCGTTCAACATGTCAATCTGATTATAAACTAGAAGAAATCTGTCATTACAGTGTATGGCATACCGATATAGGTCCAGCTGTATCGATACGGCCTAGCATATTTGGCCTGGAAAAGTATGAGTTAACCATAGCGTATCGATACAGGCTGAAGTGTATCGATACAGGTTTTGGCAGTAGCACTGGGGTATTTAAATGTATCGATACGGCCTTGGGGTGTATCGAAATGGGTCATGGTCAAAGTCAACATTAGTCAACCCGTATCGATACAAGTCAAGCTGTACCGATACGAGTTCTTGAATTGCTGGGTATTGGGTTCTCACCCTTGCATGCGGTACCGATACGGTCATCGACCATATCGATATGTGTTTGGGCAGTTTCATTTAGAGTTCAATTCATGTACACACGTACCGATACGACACCAAGGTGTTTCGGTACGGTGGTAGTTAATTCTGTTAAAAAGACATTAAACTCAGTTTTAAAGGGGTTTACAAAATGGCCAATAATTATTGTACAACCTAATTAGATGGGTAAATGATATCGAAATGATATGAAAATTTACAAGATCACTGTTATAATGTTGAATTTCATTATTATATAGTTAATTGAATTAAGGTACAACTAAATTATCAAATTCACAATTTAGTCCCTAAAACTTATAAAGGTTAGAAATCGGTCCCCGTTAATTATTCATTGTTTCAAATGGTATAGTTGAGCTAATATAGATATGGGATAATGTTTGGAAAGTGTAACCTTGAGTAAGTGACAAATAATTACTGAAGTCTTATCGTTCCGATCATCGTTTTGCTCACTAGTAGCGTTCTCCGACCCGGTTTCCGACCAGGCCGGGTGGGGATGTTACATGATATGAATAACAATAAAAAGTTATGAATAATCACTTTAACAAAAACAACTAACAGTAATTTAGGTGTGATCATTCGATCGAGTCGAGTCAAAAAACTGTGAGTTAGTCGAGTTGAAGAGTCATATTTTATAACTCAAAATTGATTTAAAATTTTTCGGATCGAGTTTATGAAAATCGAGTCAAGTTCGAGTTTCTGTTAGACGGTACTAATTAGTTCCGACTTAAACGTTCTTTTATAACCATACACACACATATAGAGAGATGTGATCCACTTACAACACTCTTATTTTTTTCTCCTTACAAATCTTCTTACCATGTAAATGGATTCTAACCCATATATATATATATATATATATATGTCAAACAGAATTGAGAGACTCAACTCGAACTTGAAAGTTGGTCCACTAATTATTAAAAATTTTGAGTTATTCGAATTTTCATTTTATAACTCAAATTTTATTTGACTTTTTTTCGAATTGAGTTTATGAAATTACAAGTCGAGACGAGTCTAATATTTTTCATATCGAATTGAACCAATAATTCAATTTTTTCGAATTGAGTCAAATTTTGTCCATCCCTAGACAGTATTATAAACTTTGACTTACTAATAATATTAAAAGCAATGGAAAACATTATGTCAAATTAAAATAATATGAACAAATCTCAAATTGTAGCATAGTACGAGGGCTAAAATAATTTTTTTATATAATTTGTATGTTCTATTACCCAAGAAAAGTAGAAATTTGCTAAAATTAACAAGATAACCTGAAAAATCAGATACCCTATTCAACAATCCCCAAATTGTACGTAATTGTAAATTAACAAAGTCCAGTCTAATACTTCTACCTTTAAACTTGACGCTAACAGTTTTTCTTATTAACACTTAATATTTCTTCTTCTTTTCATCGAGTTGTTTCGGAGATTTTCGGGGCCCTAAGCGAAAACTAAAAAATAGATCCCTATATAATAAGCCATATCTTATTATTTTAAACAATTAAAATAATATTTTTAAAATCTTAACTACAAAATAAGTGTTCAAATTATACATATTGTTTTTTTTTACTTTAGGTGCCTAAAGTTTATTTCGTTGTCATTTTAAGGTAACGATCATTACCTTTTTATATAAAAATGGAACTTTAGACACCTAAAACAATAAAAAACAACATAATTTAGGCTCTAATTTTAAAAAAAATAGACACTTAAAATAAAAAGTGGCATAATTTGAGCACTTGTTTTTAATTTTTTAACGGTCGTTACCTAGAAACGGTCACAGAGTAAACTTCAGACACCTATTTTGACCCAAAAACACTTTAGGGTTCTAAAGTAAAAAAGAGTATAGTTTGGACACTTATTTTGTAGTTAAATATTTCTTTAATAAACCATAGAAACATGATTAAACTTTTGTCAAATACATTTTTTTATTGTTAGATTAATTTATTTATTTAGGAAAGAGAATTAATTTTCTACCGTTAAATTAATTATTTAGTTAATTAAAAAAATAAAAAATAAAATTTAAGGGCCCTTAGATGGTTGGGGTCCCTAAGCGGTCGTTCAGGGTGCTCCCCTCATAGCCATCCCTGCTTTTCATGATTGACCTTTGGTTTGTCTTCTATTTCTGTCCTCTCAAATAAAGTATATGTAAGTCTTTCGAGCAAAATTGAGGATGAAGGTAGGTACAGGTTGACCTCTCAATTTATTCGGGTAGTGTAAAAATTTTATCATAAGAACAATCATTTCAACACAATTTATTCTATTTGCAACATCAAAAAACTTTAAGCTTTCTAATATCAAAATTAAATCTTATAAAATATTATAAGGTCATAGTTAGGGACTGTAAACAGGTGGGCGGGTGTGGATATCTTTTCCTACATACTCATTCTCACCTAAAATTTTCTTATTCACCACCTACCCACCGCCCACGGCTGGTGTAATTTTAAAATCCACACCCGTCCACGCGAGTACATTCTCAAATACATCCTCATACACACTACCCATCTGGATATTCACCACCCAACCCGTTCTCGTCGGGCAAGAAGCCACTAATATCGAATTATGTAAAACCATAAACTTCACATACTTTATTTATTGATTAAGTGTATATACATATGATACATTTACATCAATATAAATGTAACTACAACTAACTTAACTAAAGTACATTCACACCGGTATAAATTCTACTTAACTACAACTAACTAACTATAGTTAACTTAACTAAAGCATATTTATATATAAATTCTACTTAACCACATATATTACAAATTTACAACCTGCTAAATTCAAGTTCAATCATAAACCATCATTTTTTTCAAATAAAATTAATTGAGTTTAAAGTTTACAAACTTAAAGATTAACGTAGATTTTAAAATAAACCAAGATCTTAGTACATAAAACATCATAATAAAAAGCATAATCAAAGTCTAAATATAAACAGTCCAAAAAAAATCATATGGTACGTAATTAGTGAACGGACAGATACATAAAGTCTCAAAACATCACCTACTCATTACTTACGGCGAGTATAACTTTTAACATCCATATACGCTCATCACCAAAAAAAACTCATATTTATTCCTACTCTACTAAAACAGGTGTAATGTGAAATTCGCGAAGCTATAACATCTACCGTCTCTAGTCATAGTGTTGCTTATGTTGACGAAACAAGCTTTAAAATGGCAAATATATATACTCGTATGGAGGGAATATCTTGTCGGAAAATAAATATTATTATCATGTAAGATTTTTAATATTATAATAATATTTTTTAAAATTAGATTTAAAAATACAATTACTCACATTTTTCCAAAGTTTTTCTTTTATCTATGAAACATGCCTCTTGATTTATGTTATTTGATTCACTTTTTATGTAATTAAAAAATTAATATTTATGTAAACAGAGTTTTAGTATAGTGACAAGCGACTTAGTTGACACTCTTCTTTTTTTTTAGATTTGTAAGTTTAATATTTATTAGGAGTATATTTTCTCTCTCTTCCCTCTAGGTAAAATTTGTTAAAAAATAATATTTATTATTAATTACTAGTTGGTTTAATAAGATGATATGTTAGTTTTTTTAGCAAAGTTAGAGGTTTGAATCCATATATTATGAATGAGCGGTATGTTTAGTTGGCTTGTAAATGACATGGTGTATTATTTAACACGTCTGTATTACGGAAGGTGCAAATAATCATATGTTTGGTAGAGGTGATATTTAATACGTCGTATTATTTAATGCGCAAGTTGGGTGATATTTATCACTGAGTTAGAGGTAGTGTTTATTTAACACGACAGTTTTGTGATGATTCTAAATTAATCTTACAAGTATACCTTCATACTATTTTTCCGGCATTTACATCGTTGTAAATATTCTAACTATTTTTCACGTTTTTACATCGTTGTAAATTTGTTCACTATTTTTTATGTATTTACATCTTTGTAAATACGTTCACTGTTTTCTCACGTATTTACATTGTCGTAAATGCGTTCACTATTTTTCTACATATTTACATCGTTCTAAATACGTTCGTTATTTTTTCACATATTTAAATCGTTGTAAATACGTTCACTAGTTTTTACGTATTTACACTGTTGTAAATAAGTTAATTATTTTTCTCGTATTTACATGTTGTATGTTCACTATTTTTTCATGTATTCATATTGTTGTAAATGTGTTCGCTGTTTTTTCTACGTATTTTCTCATTGTCAATACATTCACTATTTTTTACGTATTTATATTGTGTGTTTAAAAATAATATAATAATCAATGTCAAAACATGGGAAAATATGAAGCTAGAGTTTTAAGGGTAAAATGATATGTTCATTTACAACACTTATCTTATAACTTTGTCACAAATTTCAACAAGCAAACACCTTGATATAGTAACAATCATTTTCCATACATCTTTTTAATACACAATTGTTATTTAATACAATACACATCTTTTACATCCGTTGTACCAAACGAAGTTAAAACAAATTAGATTGAAAAGTGTTTCCATAATAAATATTTACGATACTATTTTAGATTAATCAATCGGTGAATTGAATACTAATGTTTATTAATAAAATATGTCTAATTTCTTTTTAAAAATTTCAGTAAAGTAGAGATATCTTGATTTGGCCGTTGTTAACACTGCCTTTATTTATTTAGGAATTCAATTAAAGTTATTTAATAAAAAGAAAGGGGGGCATATTTCAAGTAAAGTGGGAGTTTTTTAAGGCTTGTGAAAAATAAGAGCTCAAAGTATATTTTTTTGAACTTTAAGTGTTTAAAGTATTTTTTGTTAAAATTAAGTGTTTAAAGTTATATCGTTGCAATTTTAGGTGTCTGATCGTTAAAGGGTGTTAAAAAATTGTTAATTAATTAATGTTTGTCGCGTGACACTAATTTGAATTTTTTTAAAAAAAATGAAGAAAAAAGCCAAAATTTTCATTTTTTTAAAAAATCCTAAAAAAATTTAATTTTTACAAAACAATCTCCAAATCCAAACCTCTAAATCGTCACCGCTCCCGCTGCCGATCGTCGCCCCTGAGCACACCCATTTGGTAGCTGGACCTAGACAGTCGTTTCCCCAAACACGACGTCACTGAAAATGTCAAACGACGTTGGTAATCGAACGTCGATTTCGCGTTCGACGTTCAGCTGGCACGCCATCCAAAGTTTCTGTCAACGTCGTGTTGGGGAAACGATTGCCTAGGTCCAGCGACCAAAGGGGTGTGCTAAGGAGCGACGATTTGGGGGTTTGTGTTTTGAAAATTTTAAGAATTTAGGGGCTGTTTTATAAAAATTGAAAATTTTAGGACTTTTTGAAAATTATTTTTTCTTTGTAAAAAATTGTTTAAAGTTTTTAATTTTTTTTAAAATAAAATAAACATACCACATGTCAAACATTGATTGGTTAACAATTTTTTTAACACCTCTTAACAGTCAGACACATAATATTTCAACAGTGTAAATTTTAGGGACCTAAAATTATAACAGTATAACTTTAAACACTTATTTTTTAAAAAATACTTTAAGTATCTAAAGTTTAAAATATATATAATTTAAGTGTTTATTTTTCGTTTAAGCGCTTTTTTAACTTGGAAGTATTAAGGAAAATGGGGGTTTTGATAACAACACCCTACGAGGGCAAACACTTTTTGGAAGCACCAACAATTATCCAACACGTGTTTTAAAGAATAGCCTTTATTGCATAAGCAGTCTAGCTTTCTTCGCACTTCCTTTACTTCTGTGTCACAGACCGTGAGCACGTGGAAACTTAAAATAATAATAGTTGTAATAATATGTAAAATCAAATCGATCACGCCACCTGATCTGATTATTTAAAAATAATTTTAATAAAAAGTAAATATTAACTGTTTTGATTTGATTTAACATATAGTTTTTAAATTTATTTAATACGCAAAAAAAAAATGAAGGCTCAATCTATATTCATAAAAAGTTCAAGTTAAAAACAATATTCTAATTAGGGTAAAACTTTGATACACAAACTGTGTAAAATTAATTTTACACAAGCATGTGTATTTACACTATAAAAACTCAAATCCTAAATTCTTAACCCTAACCCTAAAAAACTAAACCCCACACTCTAAACCCTAAACCATAAATTTTAAACACTAACCTTAAATTCTAAACCCTACAGCCTAAACCCCTAAACCTTAAACCTTAAACTAAAACCTTAACCCCTAAAACTAAAGTTTTTTAGCAACATTTAATAATTTTTTTCCAATTAATGATCGGAATTTATGTAATTTTTATTAACGGCCTAAAGGTTGTCAATAGCAACATTTAATACTTTTAATAATTTAATATCATAGTATAAATAAATTAAAATTATTATTGAAAGACATACAAAGATTTATAAAATAGTAAATAATTTTTTAGCAGCATTGAGTTTAAACTATGAATATACAAACATCAACATGACAATAAGGGACACACAAGAATACTGCACAGACTTCGTAACAACAACAATAACACTAATAAAAAATTTTGTTAGAAAGTCGCAAGTCTTTCCAGTTTCAGGAGGCATTATGTAACTATCCTTAAAATTGAAGGAAAAATATTTGGTTGAACTGATACAAGAATTGAAAATGAGATTGGCTTGCACTAGATATTGTCTTTAAAAACATTTTGCGGTAAAGTGTACCCTCTAGAATTCAACAAATACTTATGTCGACTCAGACAACATGAAGAACAAAAAATCAATAAATACTCAACTTTAAGATACGTTGAAAGTGAGAGAGAATAAAGAAAATAAGTAGAAGCTGCTATTTTAGAATTAATGAAAATGTTGAGCTTGTATATCTTTTATAGTACCAAGCAAGTATAAAAATAGGGGGGGGGGATTGTATGATGGATGGTGAATTCAGGGATTTATTTTGACTAGATGATGATGATGATAAATATCTGATTAGCTTGAAAAAGACAGCAAATACATTATTAGTTCTTTCCAAAAAGAATTACACTATTAGAAAGTATAAATAAAACTTATATTACAAATAAATATATGAGGTATATTAACTTTTCATTAAGTATTTACACTATTTTTCGTCAAAGTATATTATATTTTTTTTAGGTATTTAAAGTATTCTTTTGTTAAAGTAAGTACATAAAGTATATTTTTTAGTAAAAACAGACACTTAATAATATTTTTTAATCAATGTTATGTGTAAACTTTTAGGAACTTAGATGAAAAAATATATATTTCAAGAACCTACTTTAATAAAAATATACTTTAAGTGCCTGTTTTAATCAAAATGTATACTTTAAGAACTTATTTTGACCAAAAATGTATCTTAAATAATTAAATAAAAAATTAAAATACGGGAAACAAACTCTGAGGGCTAACTTTTAGAATAAGATCAAATTAAACACAAAGCGTAAAAGTTGATGGTTAAGTTTATTATTATGCTATTTTTTAAAAATTGTCATGTTATTTTTTGTCGAATTTTTTAGTGAAAAGGATTAAATTGTTACCTTTTAAAATTGAATGTCTAATTTATAATTTTTCATAGTTAGTGGACAACAAAAAAAACACTCTATATTCGGGACCAACAAAGTAGTTTACCCAATTTTTATTTAAAATCAATACTATTTTTTCGTTTATTAACTTGAATTAAGCTACAATGAATTAATTGTGGATATTAACATTTGTTGGTTTATTATAAAACAAATATGTTCTTTGTTCTATTTTCTTCGATTGGACAAAATGTGTAATTTTTATTTTTAAGGTGCTCATTGGAGCGAGCACATTGAATAATCATTTCAGGTTAAAAATATGTAAAATTTGATAATAAAATACTTTTTACTCTTCTAAAAATAAAAATAAATAAATAAATAAATTTCCATCCCACTTTTTTAACATAGAAATAGAAGTACAGAGAAAGAGAACTTAGGGCTCCTTCAGCATGGATTTTTGAACACACAATTTTTACCAAACAGTCGTTTTCGGATAAATTGAAAAAATCAACTGCCGAAAGACGTCAGTTTAAAACGTAAAATCAAGAAAATTAATCAGGAACAACACCGCACATTAATACTATATGGGTAAAATTTTAATACACAAGCCGTGTAAAATTAATTTTACATAAGCCTATGTATTTACACTATAAAAATTTAATTCCTAAATTTTTAATCTTAACCCTAAAAACCTTAAACCCTATATACTAAATTCTAAATATTAACCTTAAATTCTAAACCTTACAATCTAAACCCCTAAACCTTAAACCCTAAACTAAAACCTCAACCTCTAAAACTAAAAGGCACGTATAAATTAAAGTTTACACGGCATGTGTATCGAAGTTTTTTCCGTACTATATTCAATATTATTTTTTCGTTTAGTGCTTCAATATCCGTTAAAAAAACTGTACTGAACCAAACTTGAACCTTTTCAATGGATTGTTTCGGTCAAATAAATCAAAGCAAATTGAAAGAAAAAAAAAACATGACAGAAAACTCAAAAAGAAAAAGGCAAAAAAGAAAAAAGAAATCGAGTGTTAGCAATTGCCAATTGCGGCGCGTGAGCATACTTTTGAAGTCTGTTAAGAATCGGTAGCTAATAAACGACATGGGAGAGTCATTTCAATTGAAAAATCCATAGCCACTGTAATTTAACCTCACAAAACCAACGGCTCAAATTTACTTCCGTCCTAAGATCGACGGCTACAATCGCTTTAATGTCGTCCTCGGAAGAGAACCGAACCGGGAAATTAATGAAGTGGTAGGTAAGAATTCAACCCATATTAAATACGTTATCAAAATATAAATATTTTATATGACATTAATTATTAATTTATTTTTCAAGTTACAAGTACAATATACCATTGTAATTATGAATAATACTTTTTTTATAAATAAACAATACATCTGTGAATATATTATAATCATAATTAATTATTACGAAACAAAATCAAACTAATTAGTAAAAATAAATCTCTAATCAAATTGCCCTTGTCACTGGCCACCGAAACCACTTAGTAAATTTATATTTTAATATTTTAATTAAATTAATATTCAATCAACTGACAATATTAATTCAATTGAAACTTAATAACAATATTAATATTAAAATATCATTTTATCAAATATTAAATATCATATCAATATTTTTTTGACAATAATCATATCAATATGGTAACATAGTATAGTAAAGAAATATTTATGGCATTTAGATCTCCGCATCAATGAATGCAAGTTACTTTGAATTAGGGGGAGACAATGACCGGAAGGAAGCGGTGGAAGAGGGGGCATATTAGGGAGCGGGAGGTGACCGGAGGAAGCGGTGGTCAGGTGAAAAGTAAAAATGGGTTTGACTTTAACAAGTTTTAGCCACATGTAGAGACACTTTATAAGGCTTGGTGCGGTTGGTTGATCGGGTAACCGTTTCTTATCCACCAAATGTCGGCGAGGTTGAATTTTGATTGTATGGCTTCTTTTTTTTTTTTTGGGGGTTGGGCCATATCATTTCAATTATAGCTTATTGGAATAAGAACTCTTTGAATTTTAAAAAATTAAGCTTTTAAATTTTTTATTCAATTAAGTCTTTAAATCAAAAAATTAATTAATTAAGTCTTTAAATCAAAAAATTAAATCAATTAAGTATTTTGACCAATTTTGACTATTAAATATTGACAGTTTTTTTTCTTAAAATATTATCGACACATAAGACACTACAGTTTTATCATGTTGTATTTACAAAAAAAATATTTTTTAATAAATTTCATAAGTTTTTTAGTTTTTTTATAACATTTAAAGAATTTTTAAATAAAATAGAAAATTCTGAAAAATGTTAAGTAGAAACATTGTGACACGGCGCACTGCAATAGTGAATCGAAAAAAAATTATTCATATTTAATGGTTAAAATTGGTCAAAGAACTTAATTAATTAAATTCCTTAGTTCAATGGCTTAACTGATTAAATTTCTTGGTTCAAGGGCTTAATTGAGTGTAAAAAAGTTCAAAGGCTTATTAGTTTTTTTTAAAGTTGAAAGGCTTCTTACATTCTTAAGCCTTTAATTTTTTATTAATTCAAAATATTTAACTTATGTCACAAAGCATAAAATAAGGGTGTTATTCTAAGTAATCACGGTGATTTTCCAAGCAAATTCTCTTAAATAAAATTATGTAATAAAATAAAATGCAAATTGCTACTCAATATATTATCTTTACCATATACCTTGTGGCGTAGATTAGTTAAACCCACTTATTTTTTTAAAACACAATATTTAAACTGATTTAACTATAATGATATTTTATATTCGTCTGAGTATAAATCAGCTTCAAAATTTGTGTCAAACATCTGTCTTACATGGACCAACATAATATAAAAGGATTAGTCACTGAATTCATTATAATGAACATCTTGTGAAACTAAATAACAATCACTTACCTATTCAAAAAACAACCATTTATATAAAAATATTAAAAAAAATACTTTGATGCACAAGCTTTTTAATTTTAGGGTTTAGGAGTTTAGTGTATAGAGTGTAAAATTTAAAATTTATGATTAAAATTCAAAGTTTATGTTTTAGGGCGCTATGATTTGAGATTTAGGTTTTAAATTTTATAGAAGGATTATAAAAAATTATTTTATTACATATCTTGTGTATCAAAATATAACAAAATGTTTATCATAAAGATGATTCGATTGATTGCGATAAGATTTAATGTTTGAATCTCACCAAAAGTTTCGTTTGACTTTAAAAATAAATAGAAGATTTATGTTTGGATTTTGTAATATATTTGTGTGATTATATTATAGTACTTTTATACTTTTCTAAACTTTTTGATAAGGGACACACACCTTGCACACATAAATGCTCGAACCCGAATCTCCTAAGATGATCAACATCCTCTTTCTACTGAAGTCATTCCTTGGGTTCATTTATGTTTGATTTTTTTATTTGCCTTTTATATTAACTTAATTTCTTTTTTAAAATAAAACATTGTTACTAAAATATATTTTATAGTAATCCGTTGATAATATGATCACATTGGTTTGTCCTAATTTAAATTTAGATTAAATTAAAGCAATCATATTTGGTCGGTTGGCCAAACTGTTCATCTTTGTTTCTTCACATTTTTGTAGGCCATGAATTTTAGACCCACTAAGAGCACCTTTTTCATCCCTTAAAGTCTTATCTTCCCTCCCTTTAAGATAAGATTATGATTTATCAAAAAATAGATTAAATTAATTGTTTGTCTATAACATGTTTAATAAGATCTCTTATATCATTAGTATTTTACCATAAACTTTAAAACATTGTTTTAAATATGGTTTTAGTAGTACTACATGATGATTGCAGTGCTAGCAATCTAGTCTCCTAGTGTGTTATGTTGTTTCTCTTTATTACAAAAAAAAGTTGTTTTAAACATAGATTCACTCTATTAATTTAAAGTTCTTTTAGATATTCCCTCTTATTTAGGTAAACAAGTAAAAAAGAAAGAAAGTTATAGTAAAAAAAAAGGAAGAATTTTTTTTACCAAGTCTTAATAATCCTTGTTTGAATCATTATTTATTAGTTCAATTGATATTATTACGGATATAATATACAAAAAGATATAAGATTAAATATATTTAAGTGTTCAACATTTTTTAATATATAGAGCAAGGACAATTGGCCAGTTGACCGCGCTGCTTATATTTGTTCCCTCATATTCTCTTAGGTCA
This sequence comes from Hibiscus mutabilis, assembly GCA_019671005.1. Lineage (NCBI taxonomy): Eukaryota > Viridiplantae > Streptophyta > Magnoliopsida > Malvales > Malvaceae > Hibiscus > Hibiscus mutabilis. The sequence continues at coordinate 4,026,042 of CM033721.1, read as the reverse complement.
TGAGTTTTAGACCCACTAAGAGTGTTCTCCTTCTTTCCTCTAGAGTTCCCATTTTCATCCTCTTTAGATAGGATCATGATTAGAATTTCGAGGAGATATTACTCTCAAACAACATTTTTTACCTTTTAATTATATATATTTTTTAAATGTATAGATTATAAAATTTGTCCCATAATTTTAAAATATTTAGTATAGCTCCAACTCGAACCTTGGTTCCGTCCATGCTTAAATCTACCAATTACTTTTCAGTAAGTTTTGGACAATAACTTGATTTGATTTATCTTATAAATCTAGATCAAACAGGTAATCAGACTCTAAACAAATGTAATTATAACATTTAAAATGTAAGAACCATCCCTTCATAAGATGCACCAAATTTTGAATGAAATATTAAATTACATTACAATTTAACTTCGAAAATTATAAATATAGAACAACAACAACGGATGCTAAATAACATATATACTTTTCTGTGGAGTTAGGTATATAATAAGACATGCCAAAATGGGCCTAAAATGAATAAAATAATATATTAATGGCCCCACTAAAATCTTCAAAGATCCCACTTATTATCAATTATTCAAAATAAATGTGTTTGCATTAAAAGTTTCCAATTCCATGACCATTATTTGTGAAGTCTACTATGAGCTATCATATCATATTATAGTTTTTCAAAATATCATACAAAAAAATTGACAAAAATTCATATAATAAAAAGTGAAATTACGATTAAACATTTTTTTTCGATTCTTAAATTTGTGAAGTTTAGTTGGACGAGACACTGACCACTTAAACAATTATGTTCAAATTATAACGTTGTGGATGAAGCAAATTAAGTTGAAAAGATCGTCAGAATTTAATTCTTTGACAAACATATTATAAAATAGTTAAAAACATTTTTTAGAACATGAGTACGTTAGTTTTATTAAAATAGGACAAATTCAAAAATACAATGAGAGTTTACAACTCAGATAAACAAACTTGATCCTGACATATTCCTAAAAACACAAAAACTAACATCTCTAGATCATAAAACACGACCATACAAAAAAGGTAAAAACTCTAACTCAAAGTCTTGAAAAAAAAACATACAAACATCATCATTCGATAACGAAAGATAAAAGCTAATAATAAACAACATTAAAAAAATACATAATATAATAATAAGGCACATTGACAACACGGTCATTATCATAACTCAATCGCAAAAAAAAAACGATGAATGTGAGCTCGTATCCAATCCAGTTCAAGAGTCTTAAATAGGGAGATCAACGTGATAATCAAAAGAGCGTTATCTTGATCAATTGTGGCAACATCAAATCCAACCATGATAGAAAAAGAAATGAAAAAACGACAAAGCGACCGATTAAGAGAAGAAAAACGTGCAAAAAAATAAAAAACACGTGCCAAAAGGTAGAAAAGAACATGTCCTAAGGACAAAGTTATTGAATGTAAAAATTAAAAATAAAAACGAAATAAAGAAAAAATTACCGACCATCAATACCTAACACCAAAATTGATACTACCGCCGGTCACTTTAAGATGAAAAAGAAAAAGAAATTACAGATACGAAAGGGAAAAAAGAGGCGGCTAGATCAAAATTTGGGTCATTTTTTTTAACAATGGCAATTAAATATTATTAAAAAATATAAAAGATATTACAAGTACAACACATCAAGTAGGGAGAATAATGAGGACTAATCCACTAAAACCTCATACAACCCAAAGGTGCAAAGAAAAGTAAATACTTTCATAGAATTAACATACCGTCAAAATCCAGAAGCCTTCTTGAATCTCCTTGTCTCTATCCAATGAGACGCTTTATGGGGTGAAAAAAGAGTGGTGAGCGAACTAAAATATCAGTCAGATTGCTCCGCTACTCAGGTCTGATTACATCGGCAAACAACCATCAACCAGTGGGGATCTATCTTTCTATGACTACCAACAGAATCAAAATCAGAAATTAGCGTCGTAAAAATTTCGGTATAAGCATCAAACAACAGCTAAGGTATGCTGAAATCATGCCAAAACGATAAATGAAACGAACCACAAAACACAAGAAAAACGTATTACAAAGGCAAAAAATAAGCGTGTTACATAGGCAGACATTTCGACTTTAAATATGATACACTAATATTATTTAAGTGACAAATATTTAAATTTATCATTATAATCAAGGTTTAGATTAAAAATATTGTTCATGTATATATAAATTATTATTGCATTTTCTTACTCTTTTTATATATAATGTCTAGATTGCTTATAAAATTTTGAATCTTAAAATTGAAGGAAATTATGTATTTAATCACACTCAAGTTCACGACCTTCAGAATATTACGAAAACGTCGTCAACTGAACTAAAAATCTATCAATTTTATTGTACTCTCTTAATTTGGTTGAAAATTTGTTTAAAATACCGTTTGGAGAAAAAGAATAGAAATATTTTATAATTTTTTTACCAATTTGATACCTAAATTTATCTTTTTCACTAATGTGATACATATATATTTTTGAATAAATTTGGTACTTATATTTATCAAACATTACATATTTGGTACTTATATTTATCAAACATTAAATATTTGGTACTTGTGTAAAAAATTACACAAAAATATCCTTGTTAAATAACCTAAAAATGATAAATAAATTAAATTTAGTTTAGTTTAGATTATAACAAATTGTAATATAGAATCCACATTATACTTTTAAACATTTGGAATTGATTAAATAGATGCAAGTACCATATATATAGTGTTTGATAAATATATGCATCAAAATGATTAAAAATACATAAATTACATCTATAAAGCGGTTAATTCAAGTACCAAATGTATCCAAAAATACTAAGTTTCAAACCCTCACAACTACATCTGTTTTCATAAATTGTCTTTAAACACCTTGATGGCAGTCGAACGAGCTTACATGTCCCATTTATACTTCTTCAATACTTTAGGTGAGCTTGCAGGTTACTAGTGTCGCTCTTCAACATTGCAAGTTCCTTCTTTTTGTAGGTGAGTCTAAGGTACAACAGTTTAATTTAAAGTATGAAAATGAAACAATCGAAATTTTAAATATATAGAACTTAAAATATTACCACACAATCTAAAATTTAAATTATACCTTAGACAACATTATTTAACCAAATGCATGTAGATTCCATTTATAATCTCCTTAAGAATAAGTTTTTCAAAAAAAATATTAAAGTATTGAGGTTATTTACACGTCCATAAATATGTAATAAGGAGGGAACATTATTTATAAGTTTTGTAGCCATATTTTTCATTTGTGAGGTTTTGCAAGATTCAATTTTTATGATTTTGAAGGCTTGACAACAAGTTAAACTTCAAGTCTGTGCAGTTAGATATTTCCTCACACCAGGTTAAGAGTCAATTAAATTTTTATATGATTCTAGTATAAAGGATGATGTTGTTCCTCTTAAGCGACACAGGTTTGCGCAGCGTAATTTGTAAGTATACGAAAATCTATCCAAATTTTAAATCAAACTAAGATATTATTTTGCAATTGAATAAGAATGCTTAAAAAAACTTTTTGATCATCTTTATTGATCTAAATACGGGTCGACGAACATAAGAACAACTTTATTCATCCGAACTCCATCGTAATTAGAGTGTTCACAGTAGGTTAACAGTACCATTTAACATAAACAGTTGGTTAACCGTTATAAAAATTATTAAATCGTAACCTAACCATTAAATTTTTAAACGGTTAACCATATAGCGATTAACCGCTACTTAACGGTTCGGTTACAGGTTAACCTGTAACCAATTACAATTTTTTTTCAAATGTTCACTAATTCTTTTGAAAATAATAGAATTATCTATGCGACAGATTTGTATTAAAATTTACAGAAAAATATTTAAATAAAGAACTTTTAATCACAAATGTCATTTTATGTTTAAATAATTTAATAACAGTTAACTATCAAAACCGTTTAAGCTTTAACGGTAGGTTAATTAACCGGTGAAATTTAAGGGTTAGATTGATTAACGGTTTATTTTGCACACCCCTAATCGTAACTATCTCAAACAACTCTGTATTCTAATTTCAATTATTTTATTTTATTGTTAATTAGGTTGTATTATGTTTTATTTTTGTTTTAATTGGGAATTTACCATAAGCAAAATTTGAAATCAATAACCATTAAGTTTTTCTCTGTTCAATTAACCATATCATTATTTTTGGCAAGATCTGTGTTCTTTCACTGGGGTTCCCAAGCATTCGTGTCGAGATATTCAATCGGTAGGCTCGGCTATGGCCTTAAAAACACAGGGCAGAAGCATCAGGTACAAATGTAGTGTTAAATTGAGGCCAGAAAAACAGCTTAATTCAATAAGCATGGTGATGATGCAGAGTTTTCCCTCCCCATCTATGTACTTATAATCTTGAAGATAACAACAAACTACTATAGGTATCATGCTCCCTGTAGATAATGGCATCTACATTGGTGACAAATGGGTTTAATACCAAGAATACCGTGGGCAAGAAGTAGATGAACAAGTTTCGGAAGAAAAACGAAACCCTCTTAAATTACATTCTCTTTCTTTGGCCTAAAATTCTAATAGAGAAGGCAACAAAGCAAGAGATTAATCGAATGGTTGAATGAGAGTCGATGATCACCGTTGTGAAGTATGGCAGTCTCTTTCAAACATTGGGGGCAGGGAATGGTGCCCACAAGAAATGGGAGTCCAATGCAAAAACACCCTCCTAGAAACATCTGCAATTACTTCAAACTAACCAAGTAAGAACCTGAACACATCGGAAAGCGAGACAACGCCTTCTACACAGTTACTGCCAGCTTCCACGATTACAAGCCGTCGAACACCTGAAATCAGATTGGGAAAAATAATTTCATACAGCGACGTTTTTCAAAATTATAGTACATGTTTTATCGACCAAAGGCAATACATGTGTACTCAAATATATTGCAATTCTACATCATCGACAAAGAGACTCATCCTTAAAATTGTTATCCTTGGATGAAGTTTAAAACAGAAATAGAGAAAGTCACCGGGGTTTGCCAGTTGCTCCATCACTTTAAGCAATGTATCGGTGCGCAAACACATCTGACATCTTTGACTTCTTGTCTCATAAGGAATGTTGGAATCTTGTCCCAATTGCAATGCCTAATGAGTAAATAGAGAAGAAATATTAGGAAACAAGTTTTTGGCAAAATAAGAAGATACTGGTTTTCAAGCAAAAGGAGTTTGTTTGAGACTACAAACAAAAATTAGGGGAATAAACCTTAAAATATACACCTCTAAGAATTATCAGCACCAAAACTTCCTAGACACATTCAACCTCGTTAAGGTAGTCAAATGCAAAAACCAGAGATAAGAACAGAAGTCAGAACGCTACCTGATAAACAGTCATTTCATTTAGATTATGTGTATAAGCTCTGCCTTTTGCCAAAGCTGTTATATCACTGAAAAAATAGGCAACAAAATTATGAACAATTATCACCGTCAATCCAGACTGACGCTAGAGAGATAATCAATGGAGAATGACACCTTACCTCCGACTATATATGTCCAGTAACGAGTCATTGTCATCAACTATAGGTATTGAACTTACTTGAGCTGTGAAGACAAAGGGAAAAAACTAATACCAAAATGCAAAACATTAATACGTGATTATCTATTATCTTTTCTGGTTGCATCTCGTGGTATTAAGATTATCTTTTCTGGTTGCGTCTTGAGGTATACTCTCTTAATCTTTCTGTAAAAGTGTTGAGCAAACTAGAAGCATACCTTGAACTAGCATATCTAATGCAGAACTAAGAGAAGCAGTAGATCTCAGCATTGCAAACGGGCGACTGCTGGATTCTCCAATTCTTGGAACCCATGTACCCAGAGGGATTGCATAAATCGGTAATTGTAGTATGGGCAAAGAACCAGAACAATGTTTAAAATACCTGCATAAGCCTAGAAAATACAACTCCGTTGATTAGGGAAACCATGTACTTCCTAACAAATAAGTAAAAGAATATATATTTTTAATTGAAAGAACAACAAAAGGGCTCACATTTTAGTATTCCAGAAAGAGAAGCAAGATGTAATAATTGGGGAAATGAACCGTCTTCTGAGGATGAATGGATAATAGGAACTATAGCTACTCCACTTTGCAAAATTTTTAAAGATACATCCTTTAAATTATCACATGGCCCAGCCTGTATCATCAACAAGCGCCAATAACACCACTCATAAACACAACTATCAAAAGATGAGCTGCCATTCTCAAATGGCACGGAACAAATGAAACATAAGATAAAGCAGAAAGCAATGAATCAGAATATATAACAGAAAGGCATCCAAAGATGCAGCCTTCTCAGATCACCAAACAAAAGAGAGCATAGTATGTACTACGATGGGGCAAAAGAAAGGAAATGTCAGGGTGCATGTTTTCTAATGAAAACCATTCTACTTGAACATGGTTGTCTCATGATGAGCGAGATTATTGATTCTTTTCCATTTCCATCACTACATAGAATAATCATTCCTCAAATGGTTATTGGTTCATTGTTATCATTATGTAACAAGGTTGCCTCAAGAGCAGCATAGCTGCACGGAATTACTCCAACTTTGGGACCTCATTTTTCAGCAGTTCCATTACATACTTCTGTCTGAAATTTTCTTTTCTGACAAGATTGCTAGATAATATTCTAAGGAACACTTTTTAGTTGTTTTTGGCCAGATTAGTTAACTCATAATTAGATGTGCTTTCCCCGACAATAAAATTCTTGCAGCTATATAATACCTAATCCCTGAATATGATGTGCACTTGTTTTCACAATATAATTCTTAAAATGCAGTACATCCACATTGGAAGTTGAGCCAAAGCAAAGTCTGGCAAGACATCATAGCAGAACAACATCTAGTTACCCTGGTCACCATCCATACCTAACACTACACCTAGATGATGTATGCATAGATCTATACTAAAACATCAACATATAAAAAGAAACAAAAAATGCATGTGCACGTGCATGAAAATAACATCTTTTGTAATTTATCATCCAAGGCAAATCACTACACAAAGCACTAACATAGATGAGATGTTTTGGAATTGGTCTCCCATGCCCATCAACTTGCCGGTTCATGTATGCCTTTCCCTCTTTCCAAGCAGAAATAGTGTGTGTTTCAAGTTCTTCCTCTGTAAGATTTGATGCATGATTCCCAAGCTGCGTAAAGAAAAGTGTAAGCATTAAGATAAATACACAGAACGAAGATCCAAATATACAAGACAGTTATCTAATGTTAATATCTAGAAACTTTCTAGTTATTTGGAATTAGAGCAAAAAGAAATATCTTGGTAAACGTTGGAAGACTTGCTAGTACCAAAAAAGAGCGATTCCACATTGGAAACATACCTCTCTCAAAATCAATATAAAATCCGAAGCACTAAGAACTCCAACAAACTTTCCCTTGGAGAAGTCCCAAAGCGGAGCCAAAGCAATACCCTGAAAACAGCTAGAATCAGGAAAGACATGTATCCAACTCTGTATCAGCAACAAGAAAATATGCATGAATGTCACAAAAAACATCTACAGCTAGAAAAGGCTCTGCTCAGCATTAGCAAGAAAAATTACAGAGAGTTCCACTTCTTTCTTTCTTTATTTTTTTATATGGTTGTAGAGTACGTGGCTAGGCAGATCATGTATCTCATCCAACAACTCAGGAAGCAACGAAGCGTCAAATGAAAATAACTATATTCCCTCCACAGACATCCGTCACTAAATCCTATCCTCTGAATGAACTAAACAGATACCTGCTCAGACAGAATATGAAATGCTTGCTTTACAGGCAAATCAACATCCAAGGCAACAACCTGCAAGGCAAATCAGTCTAAATAAGCAAAGTGGATTAACATGCACTGATCGAAGTCAACATGCAGAGAAATGTAAAAAGGGGTCAATAGGAATGCATCCAAACCTTGCCTGACTCGGGTAGTAGCTCATAAGCAGTGTGTGCTGCCAAGAATACGGAGATGCGATGGCGGCAGGCCTGTACGTCCTCTTCTGAAATCCTTGGTATTGCTTGGTTCAGTGTTACCGCAGAGATTCGATGCTGTATTGCAGGAAGGTATCAAAAATCCACGTACACAAGAAAGTAAAAGGAAAGAAAAAGGTATTGATAAAAGAAAAATATATAAGGTACAAGATGAGCATGCATTAAGAATGAAAATGCAGCAAGCACCAATCATATACAGACTACAAGGCTTGCACACGTAACTAAAATTGTGACAACTTATACTAATGTAAAAAGAATTCAAATCATTAGACTCCATTTGGCATTGCCATTGGAACTGCATTTAACCGCAAATGAAAATTCAAAACAAGGTCAAAATGTTGGAAAAAATAACCTCTATAGCAATGAATTGTTAGCAATCACAAAAAGCAAGTCCTACCTGCTTTTGTGATCTACTTTTGCCATTATGATGAGTTAACTTCTGATACCAATTTTTAAACTCAATCACAAAGCTAAACTAGGCCTTAGACCAAAAATAATTTCAGGAAATAGTAATGCATAAAATTATGGAGTATCAGTAACTCTTACTGTGAGACCAGTATCCACATCCATGTTGTTTAGTACATCTAAACGAGGTTGCACCTGAGGGACCTGTGCAGGTACAGGTTGAGCATCGAAAGTATTAACTATTCCATATTCACCATTCTTGTGAGGTTGCCGTTCATCATGTCGCCATTCACCATCAACAAGAAACTTGTACTGCAAGTACAAACCAACAGAAAGCTACAATATTAGGATTGACATGCTCCACAAGAGCTTGACAATAAAGCCATCCCAAAGTTCCCAACCTAATCTTATCAATAATAGTACTTGATATGCTGAACTGATAAAAATTAGCACCGGACGGATTAGGAATTGCACATATTTCTAAAAGATTTGAATTTCCAATTCATATTGAGAAAACTAACTAACCTCATGGCAACCATGTGAGACGGCACAAACAGCTTGAAAGACATTGGGAGCACCTTCAACCTGCGACATTGGTACGAGCTCGGCCCACCTTAATTTTCAAGCCATTAACCATTAATTCAAATGTATACTAATCATAAGCCTCAACATCACAATTTTCTCATCAATAGCATCTTTAAGTTAAAAAAATTAGACAGACAAAACTGAAATGTCACCTATTGAAAGAACCAGAAATGAAGACACTTCTCCCACCATGTGGCCATGTAAATTGAATAGGGAACAGCACCATGCCGGCGGTGGTTACTCTCCCGGCATCCCGGGCCGGATTCATACCCGAAGCAAACATTTGGAAGCCGTCTTTTGAATATAATTAATTATTAAAAAAAACTTCCTAGCAACCAGATTCCTTTCTCAACTTTTCCTTGTAATCACTGCAAAAATGTGACAAAAAGTAAATGAAAAAAGGAGCAACCATTATCATCTCAAAACCTCGCGTTTTTAGTTGATTGCACGGAGAAAACCTAACTACTGGGGAGGATTTTATATGTTTAAAACAAAAGGAAAGTCGAATTCGGAACTCACGAATGGAGGCAAAAAGAAAGCTTTGAAATCTATGGAAGAATTTCAGTTAAATGTCGAAACCCTAAAAATGGAATTGGAAAAAAAGAAAGAAAAGAAGTCGAATTATTTGAATTTATAGAACGATCAGAACGATCGTAGGGTTTTTGCGATATGATCGAATCTGAATTTTTTTAATAATTTCTTTTTAATTTTGAGAAACCTAATTAAAAAATTAGGGCTTTGATGGGGACGTTTGAACGGTAATTATCGGCTTTGTTTTTGGGTAAAATGAGGAGATGTCATTTCTTTCTAATTGTTTTATTTATGGATAGTTTAACGTACGATATGTCTAAGATGCGACTAAAAAACATAAATTTTGAAATATGTCTTTAAATTGAAAATGTTAATTTTTTTATAATATTTTCGGTTGAATTTTTTAGTTTTTCTATAAGTATCAATATTTTTTTTGTAAGTTTTGATACTTTGTCTCAAACTGAAAATTTATATAAAAATTAAGTATCGATACTTGCAGAAAAACTCAAAAAAATTAATCGAAAATGTTATCAAAAAGTCTAACATTTTCAGTTCGATGACAAATTTCGAAATTAACGTCTTTTAGCCGCATCCTAAACACGCCGCACCCAGACCTACCCACTATCTATTCGATTATTAAATTATATGTCAATCTTTTTATAATCATTGATATTCGATTTTGACTGATTAATTCAAATTAAGTTTTACAGAGATTTATTATGCGATAATCCTCTCAACTCATTTTTTTCTATTCATATCGTCAAGATTTAAACTTTTGAACTTGTTTAAAATACTTGGCATCTCGTCTTGCTAAACGAATTGGTTGCTGACTAGGTCAATTCTATTTTGATCATTTTAAAAAAATATATCAATTAAATGATTATAGTTATGCTTTAATTTCATTTTAATCTCTTACCGTTAAGACAGTTTTGATCATTTAATAGAAATAATTATGTGGTCTGGTATAATATAAGTTTAAGTCTCCAAAATTTATACCTTATACTTTGATCTCAATATAAATAATTTAAGAAATTTAAATCTTAATATTTAAAAATCTATCAATTTAATCCTTATTCCGATTTGGCACGATTGTTCCTGGTGACAATTCCTTTCACTATTGTCTCTGCAGCTCTATAACTATGTGAAATATGGTTGGGAATGTTAAAGATTAAGTTGATCAGATTTTTAAATATAAAAAGACTAAAGTTGTTAATTTATTTTGAATTATGATTAAATTAATATAATATATAAATTTAAAGATTAAAACTGTTATTATATCGTACTACATTACTATTTTCGTAAAATGGTCAAACCTATTTTAATGATAAGTGGCCAATATTTTATTTAGTGATCAGAATAAAACAGACCCATAATTTAGTAGTTAAATAGGTAATTTATCCATCCTTATAGTGTGGAGTTTTTAAGGTAAAAATAACGGTGTTTTTAACGTCCAAACTGTAAAATGTTTCAGTTGATGTCTTACATTTGTTTGTGATGTGCTAAAATAACGCTGTTATTTGGTGGGACCCATTACTCATACCATGACCAACCAAAATTATTAGATTTTTCCCATTTTTACTGTACACTAATTTTTTAGTTGGTAATTGTATTAAAATATTTTTCGATTTAAATATTAAAATGTATCATATATCATTATAACTTGTATCAAATTTTAAAATATTTTTATATTTTAATTGATAATATCATTTGATTAATGATACAAAAAAGGGCCTTGGAATTCTTAGTTAAAATAGAAAATTTCTATTAACTCTTAAAATAAATGATTTAATTTATCATGTTTTAATTAGTGCAGTCAATTTTGTTTTAGTACCAATCAGTATATTTCGTTTTGATGATGGTTCTGTACCTCAAAACCAAGGATTCGTTTATTCTAGAAAATATTTTTTTATTTTTATCTTTATTTTAGTTTATTTTTATAAATAGAAAAATATATTTATTTAATAAAATGAAAATTTATTTTAAAAATATAGTGAAAATATGTTTAATATATAATTTTCTAAAAGAGATATAAATAGATAATTATTAAAATGTAATTATTAGAAAAATATTGTTATAATAAAAAATAAAATATGATTAAATAAATCAGAATTTTAAGATAATTGATAAAAGTATTCGAAACTGAATTAAATAAATAAATATTAATATTAAAAAATATTTTTTTTGTACTTTTTCAAAATATATTCAGTAAAAATAGTGAAAATATGAATTATATATATATATTCTTCACGGTTTCTAATGGTTTTTTCCGTTTTTCTATGTCCGATAATAAAATATTGGGAGTCTGAACTACAACTAGTTAATATAAAGTTAAATAAATGTTGTAATCGGTTAATTTTTTAAGAGTAAATTAGGTATTATTGTAAGTTGAAATTGAAAATATTACTTCATACATAATAAATCATATAAATTGTATAATTATTCTGGTTGCAACACAAAAAGTTACTCATATTATGTTATCGGTTGTAACTGAAATTATACCTGACAAAGTTGATTCGAGACCCGAAATCGACCCGATTTACCTGGACCAAAACCCGAATAGACCCGAACACGATGACCCAAATTTGATTCGAAACACAAAATAAATCGAATCAAAATCGAACTGAATTTCAGTTGAACCGAAAATAGACATGAACCGATTTCACCCGAACTGAAAGTAACTTGAACCGAAGATAACACAAAATAAAGAAAATATATTAAAATAAATAAATAAATATGAAATGTGAATTGTCGCACAACTCACTAAAAAGTCAAATATACATGCTATATAAAGTCATATATAGGGTGGAAAAGCCTAACTCGGCCTGAAAACACGATTAAAACCGATCGATCTCCTACTAACCTGATAAACCCGATCCGAAGTCAATGACCCGAAATTAATTGAATCAAATCAATTGACCCGTCGTCTTGGCCTGATACCTTAACCGAAATCACCATAGACCCGAACTAAAATCGAATCAGATCCGAACTAGCTCGAACTAAATTTAAACTGAATGTAATCAGACATGAAATGGCCCGACCCGAAACCGAACCGAATCACTCGTTTGCCACCTCTAACTGAAATTATTACAAATTATGTAACTTTTTAGAGTGTACATATAAAATTCTAGGTTTAAACTTGTCGCAATGTAGCATTTTCGGTTGTAACCAAAATTATTACCAATTGTGTAATTTTTCAGAATAGACAATATAATATTTTAAATTAAAATTTGCCGCACATTATTAAACGGTTGACGGCCAGAATTTTTCGCTCAGTTAATACTTAAGAAAATTTTTAAAATTTGATTACCGATTAATTCAGTTCAAAATTAATTAATTAACCGAAATTTAAATAAATTATATATATATATATATTAAGCCCAAAGCCAGTAAAATTTTGGAAAACTAACCTTCAAACCCAAAGAAAAAAATACCTAAAATTATCAAAAAAAAAATCTAACAAAATTAAGCGACAAATCCTAAAACCATACATCACACCTTCATTTTTTTACACTTGTTTAATAGAAACAATGTTTACATTTGATCTCTAAAAATCTTTTTTATGTGCATGTTATATATTCTCTTAAAGTTATGCACGATTGATTCTCTTAATAACAGTTCAAGTATTTTATTTATTTTGTTAAAGTTTGAGTTAGTTGGCTACTTTGTTTGATGTTTTATAATAGTCTAAAGATAATTATACATATTTTTAACACGTTGACAATACGCGAACTCACCTTCCAAACAAAACAATTGAATCAGGGTCTCCGCTTTTGCACTGAGACCACTTGTTAACTACTTTGCTTGATGTTTTTCTATTAGTATACCTTGTATTTTTTTGTTACTTGTTTTAGTGTAATGTTTAATCTAAATTCTAATCTTTTTTATTATATGCTTATATTTTGTTTAAATTAAATGCAAACTTTGTAAACTAAAAATTATTTTCGAGGATTTTTATTTTGTGAATTAAGTATATAGTCATTTTGATTAGGATTTTTATTATATGCCTAGATATTGATAGATGAACTCCGCAAGATACGAAACCACATCCAAATTATCGGACTTAAGCACAACATTCCTTGCATTCATACGCAAAGCACATTGTAGACCTTCGCGAACCGCGCAAAACTCAGCTTCAATGGCGGAACAACGCCCAATATACTTCGAAACCCCAACAATTTATAGACCATTCAAATCTCTAATAACACCCCCACAGAAAACCCTTCCATTAGACGGATTCCGTGCACTATCAACATCAATTTTCCACACCCCATGAGCCGGCAATGTCCACTGTCTATTCTAAGGCCTTACCACATAATTATGATGTTGAATCTCTCTCGCTAAATTTATAGATAAATTTTTTAGCGAGAATATTTTACATATATAATACCTGCGATTCGAGATATGCTTAAACCATATTAAGTTATTTAATAATTGGACCAAACTCGTTGGTTTAAACTTTCAGTTTGTTGTATTGTTTGGTTCGGACAGACCAGGTCAGGCCCGTCAATGTAGTCCAAGAACATTGGACTGTACTTCCTGTGCTGTTTAACAAACAAACAAACAAAAAACGTGGGCGTGAGTTGTTGTCTTCTTCTCTGTTTTCTTTCATTTATCTATCTTCCCCTAGATCAAGTCTTCGATTAAAACCACCGAGGAAACAGAGAAGAATAAAGAGGAAAAGGAAGATGCAAGGTTTGAGCAAAACTATAACCGAGGTACCAGAGGTGTTGGTGTTGGAGATTCTCTCAAAGCTTCCAGTTAAATCCTTGACACGTTTCAGGTGCGTTTCTAAGCCTTGGTCTTCCTCTTTTCAAACCCCTCATTTCATTACCAAACACCACCACAACAACCTCAAAAGCAACAACCTCAATCTCCTCCTCAAACGTTATAATGGTGACATCCATTATTTCTCTCAACTCTCCACCCAGAAAGGCCTTAACTTTTCAGTAGAACAGAACATCCACTTAACCTTTTTTGAGAATTGTTGGTAGCTCCTGTGGTTGATGGTCCTTGTAATGGGATATTGTGTTTATATGATCATGATAAGGCTGCCCTTTGGAACCCATCTACCAGAGAGTTTAGAATGCTTCCTCAATCCTCAGTCCAACGCCCTCCTTTAGTAGATTCCACTACTTTTGGTTGCCTTGGCTTCGGGTATGATCCTCGAACCGACGACTATAAAGTTGTAAGATTTGTCACTAATTACTTTGAAGATAATGAAGATGAAGATCAGGCTTTATGGAGCCACCAAGTTGAGTTATATTCCCTTAGAAGTGATTCATGGAAGGAAATTTCAGTTCCTGGGGTTCATGCTTATGGTTCTCCTTTGTTTAATAATTACATAAATGGGTTTTACTATTGGCAGGCAATTAGGGATTCTGATTACCTTATTCTTGCATTTGATATGGTTGATGAAAAAATTTCGACCTTACCATTGCCTCAATTTGGTGGGAGTTTAGCACAACATTATTTGCAACTTCTGGACTTCAATGGATTGCTTGGTGCTGTTTTTTACCCAAGGGAAGGAAGTGACAAGTCTTTTGATTTATGGGTTATGAACGGATCATGGACTAAAACATTGAGTATTGAATCTGTTCATGGAGTTGAGAGGCCTTTGGGGTTTGGGGAAAAGGGCGAATTGTTTCTTAAGAGCTCGGATCATGGATTGGTTCTGTTTGACCCTTCCACACGAGAGCTTAAAAATCTTGGTATCCATGCTTATCGGGAAACAATGCAAATCATTGGTTATGTTGAGAGTTTGATTCCTATAAATGGAAGATCGGAGTATGAGGAGCGTATAATACGTCGGCCAGCCGGAGGTGCATCATCAAATTGATATTGAACATGAAGATGGATGGGAAACTATAACAAAAGAGGTAAGATTTCATGGGATTTGTTCTCTTGGTACGCTCTTCATTTCAACTATATGTCCAAAGATGTCAACTATTTTGTTTAGTCTTTGTTTGTTTCTGGCTTTTTTAGTGAATTTGCGAAATTTCTACCCAGAGAACCGCGTTACTCGTTAACTCTTATCTGCAGAATCAAATAAGTTGAATATCGTTATTTGCAGGAACATCACATACATGCCAGACATGGAGTGTTTGTCATACTTGAATCGTACTTTAGAGAGCTTGATGTATCCGACAGTTGAATGTAATTTGCAGGGTTAAACTGGTTAGCTCTACTTTCTTGAAAGTGGCTTCAACTCGTTTCCTTTGTGGAATATTTCTGGAAATTGTTCTCCTTTTTCTGCACAATTCGTTTCCTTTGTGTGTTTGCTTGGTTTTGCATGTTTGTGTATAATTTAAGAATCAGAATTTGAGACCTTTTTCTGTGAGATGAATTTCATTCTTGACACGAGTTGTATGTTTTAGAGGCAAATGGATATGCATTTTGCAGTGGTATTGTTTTAGGGTGTTTGGACTTAGATGCGAGTAAATATGGGTATTCGTAATTAGACAGTCCTTGGAGGATCGTATCCTTGTACCTATATCTCAAATGTGCGAACAAAGATAAGTATAGCCATTACAGCTAGGAGTGGCAATGGGGCGTGTCGGGGCCGTTTTGGATTCCCCACCCGATTGCCACCCCTAATTACAGCATACCTGTTGACTTTGTGGACAGATTGGTGGTGGTTATCCTTGCATTGGTTTGATGGTTTTGCTGAAATGAGATACAGTGTATAGGTTTTGTATCACGTATC
Source organism: Hibiscus mutabilis (assembly GCA_019671005.1). NCBI lineage: Eukaryota > Viridiplantae > Streptophyta > Magnoliopsida > Malvales > Malvaceae > Hibiscus > Hibiscus mutabilis. The sequence continues at coordinate 4,009,791 of CM033721.1, read as the reverse complement.
ACATGACTGTAAAAAAGAAACAGTTCAGGTTTTTTTTTTTTACAAATTCTAATTCTAATCCTAGTCCAACTTAGAGGTGATGGAAGACTCTATGGGAAGAAGGGGTGCTCTTAGCAGGTCAAGAATCCATAACCTAAGGAAATACGAAGGAACAAAGATGAGCAGTTTGGTCGGTTTCAACGGATCAGGCTATTTATTCTTCATTTTGATTGGAATTTGAATAACATAAAAATGATGATAGATTGATAAGGTCAGGATAGATTGGACATACTTCCATATTAATACAAGGAGTAAATGTTTATTCTACATTCGAAGGTAACAATCGAATTAAGATTTAGTGAGATGAAACAATATTTAGATATATATATTTCTTTCTGAAATATAATTAACCAAATTAATTAAAATAATTGAAATTAAAGATAAACTACATAAATGATCACCAAATTTTTATCATTTTAGTCATTGAACTTTTAAAACTTACGATACAGTTATCGAACCTTTAATCTAATTTCAATAAGGTCCCTTCCGTTTATTTCCGTAAAAAAAGTTTCTGTTTTTCTTCTTCTACTTTGTTTTTCCTCCATACCTTCAATCACTAACATGAGACTTAAAGCCTGCTACAAGGATTCAACCATAAACTAACCAGTGACTATTCATTGGGATATCACCCAACAGCCCTTGCTGCAAGCCAATCTAGGAATTATCATATGCACATGTAAACAAGTAGTTTTGCCAAGGGCCATGGATGCTATTAACCCTAACCATAATGATTTTTTAGATATAATTCAGATTTTTTTAATTGTTTTATAATATTTCTATGTTCATAGGACTTGAATTTATGCATCATGATTTTAGTAATATTTTTTTTCATATAAAAGTTGGTTGTAAATTTTAGGAACAAGATGATTGGAGTCAATTTTAAGTTTGCGTTTTGGATTGCAGGGTGTTGTTTTCAACCGCAGTCCATCGGAGAAAGGAGATAATCCGAAAGATGGAAGCTAGTGCAATGGAGTTGGTAAATGATAAGTCCCCGGTGAAGGATGAGCTTTAACATCATTAGTCTTTGTCCACGACACAACAGTTTCATTGACCTCAAAACAGGGAATGTTTATGCAATGTTGCCATCATGGCCAAATAGAACAAAGAAAGAACTAGTGTCTCAAAATTTCACATCAGTTGTCCATGTACCTTGCACACTAGGGTGTTTAGTCACATGCCTTGTCTTCAACTTCACCACCTTTCTTCCCAAAGCGTTTCTTAGCCTGGTTGCATGAAGAACAATATCTTCGGGAGTCATATTCTTCACGCATACCACCCGCTCGTTTTTGTTCTCTGGGAATTTGACAAGAGAGATAATTTTAAATGGCTGAAGTGATTTTGGAGAAAACAATCATGTTCGGAGACTAATATTTAAGAACAATGCATGCATCACAACCTATGCAATATGCTCAGGAAAGAGCAACTTACTGTAAAAGCCCTTTAAATGTGGATGTTGTCCACGAATGAGTTCAGTAACTACCTCCAACTGAGGGTTTTTCTCTTTAAAAGTTGGCAACTCTGACTCCATAAATGCCCTGGCATAATCATGTCAAAATTAGCATCGAATTTAGAGTGAGTATCCATTTAAAGGAGAGAATCCATATCTGTACATGCTTCTCATTATCATTAATCATAACAGTTGAACTTGAGACTACCATGGCATATAAGTCGAAATCAAATGTTAGACAAACAATCCTATGGCCTTGTCATTTACATTACTTGAAAAGGGATCCCGGTATTGTATCATCGGTCGTTAGGAAACTTATTCATGTAGTAACGACTAGAAAAATGCAGCCTGTTATATCTTACCATCCCCACAACATATTGTTTTCAAGAACTTCTAAAGTCATTTCCCTCTCCGACAAGGCCTGGAATAACCTAAGTCACAAGACAAAAAGAAAAAGGCGGGGCAAGTGCTCCTCTGTATTTCTTTTGCTCCCAAAATACTTCTATGGATGTTTAACCACAATCTTTAAATTTTCACTATCATTCATTGGGAGGTGACGATTATTTGTGCATATGCATGCGGAGACAACTTGAGTACCCTAATGTAATCCAAACTGCTAAGAATTCAAGTGTACTTATCCAAATACTAAATATAGAAGCTCATCTTGTAATGAAATCCATCATCATTAATGATATCCTGCTTAATCTATGAAAACCCAAAATTATGGTGAATATATACCTAACCACTAGATTCGGATCATCAATAATTTTAACTATCACATTATTCAGAGATGCAATGACAATGCTGAATGTTGGCATAACACAACGGTGTGGACACGGATTCATTCATTATTTGGAGCCAGTCTACGCATATTCAGAAGTGTTTTAATATTTTAATTTATATATAGATACGAGTCTCAACAGGAAAAAACATGGACGATGCCTATATTTGGAATACAAATCTTTGCCAAAAGATCAAGAAAACATTTAACAAGAATGTGCCGGCTTTATCGAGCAAACATAGACCAGAACAACACATTGCAGTGATGAAAATAAAAACGAGATATGCAACGCACAGAAATTCTGTAAAACATTTCACTCTAGAAGTTCCAAGCAAATGAATCCTAGCCCAAAAGTTAAGAAGATTATATAAAAGTTGACAAGTGGAAAAGAAGAAAGGTTAAAATCATACCTGATGCCCCTACTACTCCCTCCCCAATCACAATAGCTTACAATCAGCTTTTTAAGTTGCCAAACTCCTCGCAATGCCATCTGCATTTTCAAATCATAAACAAAATATCAACTATGCTTAGACTATCACAAACATTGCAAATATTTCAATTTTATTCAAATTCTCAGCAATTTAATTCCAACTTTCAATCAAGCTTCCATCAAATCATATCAGCCTACCGCTAAATGATTTTAAAACATCACAAAATACCTTAAAAAATACTCAACTCAATGTAATGAATAGTTTTAATATTTTATAACTTTGAAAAAAGATAATAGATCTAATAGAGAATTGAAGAAGTATAATAGGTAAAGTTGAAAAGAAAGAAGATGAGATCTGATATGTTGCGTTTTACCTTTGAGAATTGCAGACTGCGAGAGAAATTCCGTTTCTTGTTTCGCTCTGCTTTGAAAAGGGATTCCGCCGGAGGAAGAGAAACCGATATTCCTCGGCTTTTATGGGCTTTGTACGTCGGTGGGAGGGAGGCCTGCCCAGCTTAGGCCCCATGTGCATAAGCCTAGGGAGACCAACACAAAACCCTAGCATTGTTTTATCGTTATATATTGACTATTTAGGAATTAAACAAACTAAGGTGTTAGTGCAAATATAAAGCAGTTTAATATCGTTAAGCAGATTTTGAGTTTAATGCTCTCGAATTTTTTTTGTTGCGAAACTTATCTATTAAAGTTAAAAAATGAGATGTAAGTCGATTTTGATAAGTCAAATAAAATTATAGAGAATTGAGAAAACAAAAAAAAACCCGACTTGGACTTCACAAGTCGAATCAGGGCCCAATTTTTTTTAAATAATGTAATAGTATTTTTTATTCGAACTAAAGAGACAAAAAGTCCCTAACTCTTAAAGGCAAAAATCAATTCAGTCTTTAAGCCTTTTTACACCAAAATAATTTTTTTTCTTAAAAATTAACTTCTTACATTAAAAAAATTACTAAGTCATTTACTAATTTTGACAATTAATTCTTAACATTTCAGATCAATTACACTTTTTAAAAAAATAATTTTATTTTAAGATATTTAAGATCTTATAAGGAAATAAAAATATTAAACTATTTATTGAAAATTTTGAAACCTATTTCAAAATAATAAAATATCAAATATTATTAAAATTGTAAAAACATATTAATTTTTTAAAAAAAGTTCTTTTAAAAAAATCTAAAAATTATAAAAATATATATATATGAAATGATTTTTTTTGTTAAAAAATAACTTTATTTACAAATATGAAAGATTATTAAAAATGTAGATATAAATTCAAAAATATTACATAATTATTTTAAAAATTATAAAAAAAACCATTGCTTGACTATTCTGCAACATTAAAGAATTATAAAAATTGTCATGCATGTCCGGTAAGTTCACTATAAAGGTGTTATGTAGGAAAATAATCCGAGTGATATTTTAAAAAATAAAATTTTTAAAAAAAATGATAATTTGGTGATTATGCCTCTAGAGACGCCCGTGTTGAAATTATAGAGTAACACATTGGATTGTTTCCATAGTTGCTTTGCGTAACTTGCTATATAATGTACATAGTGTGTGAGGGATAATATCCAGTTAAATTGTATAAAAGTTTTTAAATTTTACATATTTTTTATATCGTTGAATAAATTAAATAAATGCTTGAGATTAACAGTAAATATGTAGAGATTATCACTTGAAAAAAAGTACGGAGTTAATCTCAACCATCTATTTTTTCATCCAACGATAAAAAAAACGTGTAAAACTTAAAAAAAATTACGCTATGTAAGTAGATCATAACCCGTATATATATTGAATAGTCTAAAGGTAGACTATTTAATTATTTATTATTTTTAAGTTATTTAATACAAATTATTTTTGTGTGTTGTTTGACAAATATAGGTGTCAATGTTCGACAACAAATATAGGTACTAAAATTATTCAAAGAAAACACACAAGTATTACATTTGTAAAAATGACAATTCAAGTACCAAAACATATATTAAACTTGAATAAAATTATTCCATGAATAGCACGTTATAAGCTAGTTCTCTAGGGTAAATTATACCCTAATAAGGATGGACTGAGGGGGCTAAAGAGGAAGATCGTCCCTTAAAATTTTGAAATTCGTATATAATTTAAATATTTTTAAATATTTTATGTATTTTTTTATTGAAAATTTATTTTTGCTTCCCTAAAAGTCTATATGCTCAACCCTAACATAAATTATTGCGCACGTCCCGCCATCATAGGTCACTTAATTATGAGTTTATTAACAACTATGTCATTTTTTCTAAAAGTTATAAACAAGTAACTCAATTAAAATGATATTACATACATGTCACACCATCGTTAAAATTTAAACAAATATCTAATGTGGTATGTTTGAATATTTTCTTAGTCTCAAAATTTATACATTCTATTATTTTTGTTTTAATTCAAAACAATTCATTAAGTTTAACCCTTCATATTTAAAAAGTCCATCAATTTAGTCTTTTTGTTTGCGATACTATCAAAGCAATCAAGCCCAACTGATCAAAGTAATAGTTGGATAATTAAATTATGCCATAAACAACAAGTTGCTGCTAAACTGTTATTATATCAAGAAAGTAACAAAAAAAATAATATAACAACTTTGAGAGAAGAACAAACAATTTTAGGAGAAGAACAAAGATTAAAATGATAGAACTTTTAAATATAAAGAGTTAAATTTATTGAATTGTTTCGAATTAAAATTAAATTAATATGCTATAAAACTGTTACTATATCAGACCACATAAATATTTTCATATAATATTTAACAACCAATGACCTATTTGTTATAATATTTTTAATTAAATGATATTTTGTATTTTTTTAGAAAAATATAATTATTATTTAAGATAATTATTTTATGCATCGGCAGTGGAAACAAAAAAAAATCACAATACGCATTAGTTTTATGGTTTAAGAGTTTAGTTTACAGTTTTGGTTGCGGTTAGAATTTATAGTTTTATGATTGGAAATTAGGGTTTATATGTTAAACCTTAAATCCCTAACATATTACTATAAAACCTAAACTCTTATCTCTAAATGCTAAATTCTAACCTTTATCCTTAAATTCTAATTACAACCATTAAATTTCAAACCTCTAAATTCTTAACTCTAAACTAAACTCCTAAAACCCAAAATTAAGACGATTGTAAAACTTTTTTATTTCCACCACAAGTGCATGAGATGAGATATTTTTATTTTTTATTAAATTCATAATTAAATGACTTAGATTGTAATTTACCCTTTTTATATAGCACGTGAACTATATTCGTTTGAAGGAGAGGAATCTCCGTACATTTTTCTTCTTGGACAGTGATTATTAACCTCAACAAATCTAAACTGAAAGTTTCGACAAACGGTACCGTTTACATTAATAACAGATTGTCTCATTTTCTTTTTCCATGCGTAGAGTTGGGTTATCCTATTCCTACCCCTCAAATTCTCCAAATGTAACCTTTCACCCAAAAAAATAATATTTTCTCTATTTAAATAAAATCAAATAGATTCGACTGAAATTACATTCTATTAATAAAATTAAACTTAAAATATACTAAAAATATATAAATATTAATATAAAAATAAATTTTATTATAAAGTAAATCGAAAATAGGCCAAGGCCAATTCAAACATAAACACGAGAAAAGGGTTTAACTACATGTTTGGTCCCTAAGCTTGTACCCTCCTCCAACAATGATTCTAAACTTTTTGTTTGTCGCACATTGATCCCAAACTTATATTATGTTAAATTTACCGACACTTTTTTTACGCTGTGAAGCGGATGATGACATGATATGGTGAAATTGTCCAAAAAGGAGTGAATAGGGGTGAACATAACTCGATTCGACTTGAAAAATTATATTCGACTTGACTTGAATCGTAATGTCATAAAACTGGCTCGATTTGAAAAAAAGTTCAAATAAAATTGAGTTATAAAATGAAAGTTTGAATAACTCGAAAATTTTAGGCTTAAGGGTGTAAGAAGCCCTTAAACTTTTAGAAAAGATTAATGAAGTCCCTAATTTTTTATCCAATTAAGCCATTGAATCAATTAAACTATTGAGCTAAGAAATTGAATCAATTAAGACCTTTGACCATTAAATCTTGACAACTTTTTGGATTTGTTAGTGCAGTGTGTCGTGTCATAATATTTCCACTTGACATTTTTAGATTTTTTTATTCTATATAAAAAGTTTTTTAAAAATTCTAAAAAATATATAAAAACCTTATAAAGTTATAATTTTTTTTTGAAAAAGCACTGTAAATGCAACATGATAGAACTATAACATATCACGTGTCAGTAATATCTAAAGAAAAAATGGTCAAGACTTAATTGTCAAAATTAGTCAAAGAGCTTAGTTGATTCAATTTCTTGGTTCAATTGCTTAATTGAATGCAACAAAGTTCAGGGGCTTAATTGATTTCCCCCAATAGTTTAAGGGTTTTTTACACCCTTGAACCTTTTTAATAATTAGTGAATCAGTTTTCAAGTTTGAGTCTAGTCCCTCAGGTCTGCCTGATAAATGTATATCACATATGAAAAATATGAAGAATTGTAAATGTATATTGAATATAGTTATAGAAAGTCGTTTAAATTAAAACCAATTAGTACATAACATTATAAATGTTTATAATTAAATTTGAACATAAACTCAAACAACTAAAAAAATCAAATAAAGTTTCAATTATAAAATATGATTCTTCAACTCCAATTTTTTTGACTTGATTAGATCGAATGTTCACCCGAGTGAGAGTAAAGTTGAGTGATGAAATTGAAAAATTTTAAACTTTAGAGACTAAATTGGAGTAAGAGTAAAGCTGAATGATTTAATTTATAATTTACCCATAAAGGAAAGGTAAAAAAACAAAAAAACAATTAATAAATGGTATAAAAAAAGAAACCCACAATAACCACGACAGCTCTTTGTCTCTGCAGTTTTTTTCAGAAAGAAAGTGCAAACCAAATTTCTGGAAAACCAATAGAGGAAAAAAGAAAGAAAGAGGGTTTCCGAAAACAGAACTCGGCACCGCGACGCGGAACGAGTCAATTCGGCGGCACTTGTCGATCGTTTCCAATCTTTATCATCTGATCATCTATATCCCTGACAGTGAGTTAAAATAAGAAACAAATTGGAATAATAATAGACAAATTTTTTTATCAATTTGATTGGTTCAAAAAAGGCTTCGTTTATTTACTTTTTCTTTCCCCTTAATCTGGTAGGATCCAATGCGGGTTTTGTAGATTTTCGTTGTGGGTCTTTTTTAGAATATATTTTTATTGGGTTCTTTGTTTTTTTTTTATTTAAAAAATGTGATGTTGGATTTTCGGGAAGGAAGGGTGAGGGGCTAAGGTTTTGGTAGGTTAGGATTAGGGTTTTGGGGGGTGGGTTTGGAGATGGATGAAAATTCTGAGCCTGAAGAAGGAGAAGCTTGCTATTACAGGGATGATGACGACACCATTAACCCCGATATCGCTTTCTCTTACCTTGTAAGGCTTCATTTTTTTAAAGAAATTTCTGTGGATTTTACATCCCTTTTATGTTTAAAACTTGAGATTATGCTTTAGATGATGCAATTTGGGTGTTTTGATTGGAATTATGCTGAATTCTAAGTTTGATTAAGCATTTATGACACTTTGGAGGCAATGCAGTTATATCATGCTTTATTTCAAGGAATGGTTAGTTTGAAATTTTGGGTTTATTAGACATAAAGGGGGAAATAACTAATTACTAACTAGAATAACTTCCGGCTCTTGTTATGAATTAAAATCCTACGAGGCTTTAAGTTTGTGGTGTTTGACCATGGATTCATCTAAGTGTTGAAGTTGTCTTTAGAGGATGAGATTACTCGATTCTTTTCAAACTTAGTAGACAAAAGTGTTACTTTGACATGCTTTCCTCGATAAATGATCGGTTAAGCTAGGTTCATTTTTCACTAATCACCACTAGGATTGTAATAGAACAACTAGATCAATATGCTTTAAAGCCCCATTTTGTGTCTTTGTTCAGTTTTGTATTTTGTTATGCAATGTGATAGTATTAAAATGTTGTCATGTTTCTCGGCGACAATTTGATGCATGATAAAAGTTCTTTGCGTGGATGTGGATAATCTTTGAAACTTCCTCAACATTTAGAATTTTTTATGTTGATGATAGTGTTTGTTTGAATGTGCGTTGTGGTTAAATTTGTCAGTTTTCTTAATTTATTTAATCGAATTCATATTTGCAATACTAAGCTCATATGTTATTATTTTTTTGTATAACCACTGGTATCTGACCAGTTGGTTGTCAGTTTCATATGTTATTATTGAGCTCCTCAAGAGGATGGACTTTGAGATGATAATAATAGTTGGCTTCTTATGCCCATTGAATTGAATCTGGTCAATTTTTAAGCCTCTCATCTTGCAGGCAGTTCAGTTTGTTGGAAGGGATGGTTAATTTGAAATTATGATTAATTTTGGGTTTATTGGACATAATAAAACTACTAACTAGATAAGTTGTGCCTCTTTATATGAATTGGAATCCTACGAGGCTTTAAGTTTTGTGGGATGTGACCATTGATTCACCGAAGTGTTGAAGTCAATTTTTGAGGATGAGAATATTATGTTCTTTGCAAACATAGTATACAAGTGTTTTTTTCCTGATATACTTTTGTAGATAAATGCTTGGGTTAGCAAGGTTAATTTTTCATCGCTAGGAATGTAATAGAAATAGTGTTAGAATGTTGTCCTGTTTCTTAGCAACAATTTGATGCGTCATAAAAATTTCTGTACCCGGATGATCTTTGAAACTTCCTCCACATTCAGAGTTTTTTATGTTGACGATAGTGTTTGTTTGAATGCAAAATGCGATTAGCTTTATCAATTTTCTTAATTTATTCATCCTAATTCATATTTGCAATATTAAGGCATGATTAGTTTCATATTTGCAATATTAAGGTAATGTTTACTGAAAATATTGGACTTGGAGATGTTTACTGAAAATATTAGTTTCATATTTGCAATATTAAGGTAATGTTTACCGAAAATATTGGACTTGGAGATGATACTAATAACTTGTACCCGTTGTAATTCAATATATATCAGCTTTAACATGCAGTTTTCAACATTCTCTTTGTTATTCTATTAATAATGTGGGATTTCATTTCTTAAAGGATGAGAAGATCAAAAATATTCTGGGCCATTTTCAAAAAGATTTTGAAGGCGTTGTTTTTGCAGAAAACTTGGGTAGGTGTTTGATCATAGTTTTACAAACTTTAAATACTATTGCAAGATTGATGTTTGAAGATGATGAAAACTAACATTTCTTAACAGGGGCAAAATTTGGTGTGTATGGCTCTTTTTTACCTACCTATGAACGCTCTCCTTCAAGATTATCACATCCAAAGACACCACAGGGGAACTCCAGCACACCAAGGTCTACAAACAATTTATCCATTGAGGTATACGATCAGTATCTGTTCTATATTTTGATCATTTCTTTGGAAGATGATGTACTTAGCTGTTGCCTAGACAGCTTCTTAAATTCTTGTTGACCTAGTTGCTGTGGATTCTGGTATGGTACAGGGTGCATTCCAGAATTTGAAAGCTCCTCCAAGTGCACCCCTAACTGCGAGACCTGGGAATGCTTCCTGCTCAAGTGGTCTTATTACGGCTAAACATGATTCTCATTTGTTTTTTAATCATGTTGCTGAGAAGCCTGCCTTAAAGGATGAGAGTTTTAAAAGAGCAGAGATTCCCACTGACCAGAAGACACTAAAGGTCCGAATTAAGGTGGGATCTGATACCAAAGTTCAAGAAAACGCTGCAATCTATAGTGGTCTTGGGCTTGATGATTCTCCATCTTCGACGTGGGGGAACAGTCCCAAGGAAAGTGGAGGAACAGTTACGGCTTTTCCAGGAACTACAAATGAATCACCTACTAAAATTCTTCAGGTAGAGGTTCTCTTGGTTGTTTGCAATGTCTTCCTATGAACTAAGAAGGATATGTTAATATTTTATGCATTTATACAGGTTATGACTTCCTACCATGTCCCTGGTGGTGTACTCATATCTCCTCTTAATGACGGTTTGCTATGCTTATTAAGAAAGGAGAAGGAAGGGCCTTCTAGAGATAGTACAACTATCCCCTTGCTTAAGACATGTCGAGAAAATTCTTTTGGGTTAATAGATGACTCCATTTTGGGCAATGGAAAAGAGCTCAGTGAGAAGAAAACGAAAATTTTAATTGGGAAAAGCAAAAAGGTGATGGAATCGAAGCACAGGAATCGTGTGAAGGTTGAGAATGATACGAAGTTGCACATAAGAAAGAAGTCAGAAAATGAGATTGCCGGAGGGAAGGAGTTGCTGGCAAATGACTTGAAACACACATCTCTATCTAATTCAGTGAATGTTGCTGACTCTATGGAGGCCACACCTAGGGTATGTGATTTTTCTGCGGAGGCTAATCAGGATGCATCAAGAGGTGGATTATTTTCCTCTGGCTCATCGAAGAAGGTTTCTTTGGAGTCAATGTCTGGTAGGAGTGGATCCAGTGGCAAGAAGAAAAAACGGGATATTCACTGCAGTTCAGTTGAAAAGGTTTGGGAACAGAGTGTAGTAAGTTCTGATAAGAACGCTTCACTTGACCTTGGGGATTATGGTGGCAGTAAATGCAACCAAAATACTGCCCCTTTAAAGCATAAGGAAGATTCAAAAACAAAGGTTGGTCAGGAAGCTACACGTAATGTTCAGAATGAAATAGATATTCCCTCCGAAATGGGAAACACATTGTTTGTGGGCAAGAAGTCAAAAGGTGGCAAAAATACTGGACAAATTGCTGCTGATTCAATGAAGGAAAGCTTGAGACTCGATGTGGGTACAACATCTAAAGATACCACCAGTTCTAGTCAGAGTTTTTCTTCAGGTAAAAGAAAGATGCATAAGTTGAAGTTGCAGAAGAATGAGGTCCGAGGTAATCATAGAGATGCATTGGGCACCAATTTCAAACAAAAACGTGACAAAATGGATTCATCAACGAGGCTTGTTCACAATAGGCCGAAAGGTTCTGGTCGAATGGATTTTGAGAGGGAGCAGAATGGCTCTTTGGACAAGTCAAAAGAAATATCTAGTGATAGAACAGTTGATAACCAGCTATTGGGAGTGAATGCTCCAGGTGTGGTTCCTCACCTTACTGATAAGACACTTGCCTCGCAGACAACAGCAGTGGCAGCAGCGGCTCCTGTAGTCATAGAAGAAAACTGGGTTCAGTGTGATCGTTGCCACAAGTGGCGACTTCTGCCTTTTGATACTAGACCCGAACAACTCCCTGAGAAGTGGTTGTGTAGCATGCTTAACTGGCTGTAAGTTCCTTAGATGATTATAGACTAGCGTTTTTGTGCACCCTATGTTTTTGTGCACTCTATGTGCATTTATCTGCTAGTGCACCCAATGTGCACCCTATGTTTGAGTGCACTCTATGTGCATTTATCTGCTAGTGCACCCTATGTGATCCTCCTTGATATGCAAATTAATAGAAAGTAGAAACAGCTGGGGAATGATGGGTGTATTCATAGATGCATTGTGTATTTCTGTGAACTGTGAACATATGCATGTAATTTTGTTTTTGCTGATTTTTGTTGTTGAAATTGTTGCATAGGCCTGGACTGAACCGGTGTGACATTAGTGAAGATGACACAACAAAAGCTCTCAATGCATTGTACCAGATTCCAATTGCTGAGAATCAAAATAACCCACAAAATCATGCAAATGGAACCATGTCAGCTCATCTTCAGCATCTTGATCAGAAAAACTCTAGTTTCAATTCTCAGGTATCATCAATTCAAGGTAAGAAGAACCATGGCCCAAAGGAAGTGCTCAAAGCAGGTAGCAGTGGCCTGAGTCAGATGCCAAACTCTAAAAAGAACCAACAGCAGGAATCTTTGAAAAGTAGGAGCTTAAAGAACATGACCCAGGTTCCCGCTGAACCAAATCTCACAAAGAAAACCAGCTTTCAGCAAAATGAAAAGAATCCAGATGCAGGTATTTAGTCCACTTGAGAGTCTAAATTATACTATCAGTCAGACATTTATATTGAGAGACTATATGTTTATTTTTTGGGTATTTGTTTGATTGTAGGAGCTGTCAAGCAAGCAAAGATGAAAAGAAAGAGAGAGTCTGGTCTGTATGTGAACGAGGGTTCAAAGAAAGCCCAAACAGAAGTTGTATGCAGTACTGATAAACACCAGAGTTGTAACTTGGATATCAGAATGGTGGGTCTTAATACAAGCACTGGCTTGCGAACTCAAGCAATTGGAAGAAGTATGCATAACTATAACGAGTCCTCTAATTCTGGGGATGTAAAGCATGATTTGAAAGAAAGATCAGTAGTTTCTGTTAAGAAAGTTGTGGATCAAACTCAGACCTCATCAGATGGTATGTCATTAGACATGATAAGAAGTGATAAAATGGCTTCTGTGAAGAAAAGGAAATTGGAGGACTGTCAAAACGGGCACAAGTTATATATGAAGGAAGAATGTAGTGAGAGTGGATTTAGGAACGAAAAGAAATTACGAGTTTCAAAGATTGAGGGGAAGCAGTCCCTTAGAAATGATGGTGATGGCACATCAAACAGGAAAAACATAGAGCATTTGGTTGGTGGCACTGAAGAAGTCAAAAGCATTGATAGGAACCAGCAATTTAGAAAACACAAGAAGAAGTCCTCTTCTCAAAAAACTTTGGTTGGCCTTGATTCATTGAGAAGGGGCTCTGAAACTGGACAAATTTTGAAGGCAGCAATGTCTAGTTCTTCAAAGGTTTCTGGTTCTCATAAAACGGGAGTAAACTTTGAAGAAGCAAGGGGTTCGCCAGTCGAGTCGGTTTCTTCATCTCCCATGAGGACCTCATATCCAGAAAAGCTTGCATCTACCAAAGGAGAGCGTTCAGGGAAGGATGCTGCAGCAAATACTGGCATTCCCCCAAGTGGCAAGTCTGGAAGATGTTGGGATGGAGAAGGTACTGTTGAGCTTGTTCAATCTGTTCCAGAAATGAAAGAGAAAGTGTTAGGTGATTTTAATCCTAAATCACATAAATCTTCTACCCTGGATTGTCTGGATAGAAATTTTATTTGCAAAATCAGCATTAAAACTAAACCTTCTTCTAGATTGGGGAATAGCCATTTGTGCCATGGTGATACTCGTTTTGCAGAAAATGGGCAGCATGCTCTAGAACGGCCCCATGGTGAGGATAGAGTGAACAGGGAGTGCCAGGTCAATGCGTTTTCTCAGAAATTTGATAAGGGTTCACAGAAAAAGAACAGTGAAAGTTCTGCTGCAGATAAGATGAAGGTTAATGATCCAGCAGATCAGCTGGAAGATTTGTGTTCTAGAAAGAACATGAAGTATCAGTCAGATGTCGGCCACAAGGGTCATGGATGTCTTCAAGACACAATTGCTGATTGCAAACTCAATTTGCAAAAACATAGCAAGGGTGAGAAGAACAATGTTGAAAGGAGGGATCCTTCTGGACATTGGTCAAGTGACAGTAGAAAGGAAGCCCGATCAAATAAAAAGCTTGATGTTGATGCAAAATCTGCTGCTGTGTGCAGCAAGAAAGGGAAGACTGCCCCTGAGAAAAACCTGATCCGGGATATTGATGGTCAAACTAAATTAATGCAAGTGGAGACAAGAAGTGGAATCTCAAAATCATCCTTGCATTCTGAGGGCGAAAGTCAGCAAGAAATAAAGGGCCTTTTAACAGAACCAGAAGCCGAACAGGGAGCTGTTTCTGATGGGTTTCCAGTTGATTCGGCTAAGGCTATAGACTTGCCTGGAAAAGTTGGCAGCAAGAATGGATCTAACCACAGTTTGGGGAAGCACATACCTGACTTGCGTATGCCTCACAGTCCAGTAAGAGTAAATTTCTCCAACCAGACAGCCAATAATGCCCTTAATGACGCTGAGAAGCTTAGAAATTATGCTGATCATCTTAAGGTTTGTTTTTAGATTTTTTTTCCTCCTGACATGGTTATGCCACTTTCTAAAAGTTATTTAAAAATGTTATTAACTATTCTAACTGTTCACTACCATTTCATTGTCTTCTTTCAGAGTTCTGGTTTTGTTTTTGAAAGCAATGAGATTTACTTCAAAGCTGCTCTTAAGTTTCTTGGCGCTGCTGCTCGTCTAGAGACTAGCAATAGTGAGAGTGGTGGACATGGCGACACAAACCAAATGCAAGTTTATAGCACTGCCACTAAACTTTGCGAGTAAGTAAATGCTTCAGAAGTGATAGGGAACTGTTGTTTCTTGAACTTCATTAGATTTGTTTGTTTATATTTACATTAGGAGTGTTTATAGATTCCTATATCTTGCTTGATGCTGATTTCTCAAGTTCACAGAATGTGTGCCCAAGAATTTGAAAAAAGTGGAGAAATGGCTGCTGCTGCTTTGGCCTATAAATGCATGGAGGTAGCATACATGAGAGTTGTTCACTGCAAACATTCTACTAGCTGCCGTGACCGGAATGAGTTGCAAGCAACTCTACAGATGGTTCCCCAAGGTAAGCCAGGCTTGTTTTTCTCTGCGTGATTGATTGCACATTTGGTTTTATTTGATAATATCTATTTTGAAAGTTTGAATCATATGCAATAATTGTTTTTGTCTCATGTTCTAGAGCTTATTCCTTGGCTAGATTAATTAGAAGATTCACCTAACTATATAACTTGTGAAAGCAAACTACAGCATGGAGGTGATTCTCTCTCCCTGTATGGAGGACCACCAGGGCTTTGGTTTATATTTAAGGGCAGTCAACAGTGCATGTTGCTGGTCTAGGTCGCATTGAAGCTGTAGTGTGTGGATATTTCCTGATGGGGCTAGAGCTCTAATTCCTTTTGCATTATCACACTTTAATGGGTCTAACATAAAATACACTGTAACAGATGCTTTTTTGGGGATTAAAATGCAACCTTAGCTTTTTCGGATGGCTTCTTTCAGGTGAATCCCCATCATCTTCTGCATCAGATGTTGATAATAACTTAAATAATCAACAAACAGCGGAAAAGGCTCCATTAGCCAAGGGTTTAGTTTCACATGTTGGTGGGACCCATGTCATTGCTTCTAGAAGCCGCCCAAGTTTTGTTCGCCTGCTTAACTTAGTAAGTTGTTTTAGACTGCCAATTTTTTTCCTTTTCTCTCTCTTGCTTTTTTATTTAAATCATTTAATTTATATGTTTTATTAGGCAATGATTTACACTGTGTATTTACTTAAGTAATTATCAGAAACTGCTTATAAGCTATGCTTTGCTTCAAGGATCTTCTAGGTAGATGGAATAAGTTATTGTGAACAACCCCATAAGTTGTTATGAGGTAGTTGGACTTGGATATGCGTGATATTGGTGGAAATAAGATGACATTTGAATGAAGTGCCAAAAAGGTTAATGGGTATAAGTCTAATCACTGTCCCCTGCAGTACAATTTGCATTATCTGACTTGGGTTCTTGGTAAATATAGGTTCTTCCCGAACCAGCTGTTGAAAACCAAACTTTTGATCTCTTGAAGGGTCTTAGATGGTTAAGGGAGGGAGCTAATAAGCTTGTTTTTGTCGACTGTCCAGTAGGTTGATGTCTGCAGTCTGAACCTACTTGTTGTAGACCTTATAGGCTTATCTGTTTCCCTTCTTAATTGCCACGCCCTGATTTACGAGGGAAAATGCATGTCTCTGAATGTCATGTTCAAGTGGGTAAATGCATTAATATGTTCCTGTTCTGCAGACACAGGATATATGTTTTGCTATGGAGGCTTCAAGAAAATCCCAAAATGCTTTTACAGCTGCAAATGTATCCCTGGAAAAAACACAAAATACCGAGTGCATTATTTCTGTTAGAAAGGTGATTGATTTCAGCTTCCAGGATGTGGACGGACTTGTATGCCTGGTTCAGCAGGCTATGGGGGCCATTAGTCGTTCCGGTTTAGGTGGTGCTAGAGAATAAGTTACCCATGTATATACTTGTGGCTTTTTTTTTTCCTGTTTATAACCCCCAATGTGCATTGGAGAAGGAAGGGGAAAACGATGCCTGCTTAGACCTGCTGCATTTCGAAACAAGCAAAGACAGACGCTGGTTACCAGACAGCATGTTGCCTCTCTGTACATGTGTACAAAGTGAGACTAATCTGGAAATTTTGGTAATGTATATTTCTTTCTTATTTTTTTCAGCTTCTTCTTGACATTTTTAAGCACGCTCACCCTTTTAAGTGTTTCTGGGTTGGCAGAAGAGGATGAGAATTCTAGCTTTATTGGGCAAGAGATTCAGAGTTGCATGTAATATGTCAATTCCATATAGTACTATTCTTTTGCTCCATTTATTTTGGGGCCCAGAGGAAAAAAATGATACATAGAGAGATCATTAGGCAGCCATTTTGAGGAAAGACTTATGCCTCAATGTCCTCTCTACAATTTTGGAATGGTCAAATGATATATTCTTTTTGGAAGTTCCATTGTATTTTTAGAGTAAGCTTGTCTCGTTTAATTTTAACGCAGTAGAAATTTTAGTAAAAATCCTTTAAAATAATCAAAATATTGTCCTTTTCTTTGTTCAAATCATAAACAGGAATGTGATATTTGTTGCTAAAACTTTTCTTAGGTGCAATTTTTGGATCGAATAAAAGTGTGGGGTTGGGGTTGGGGTTGGGGTTGGGGCTGTAGTCCTTCCCTCCCCCGAGGGACCTGTGGCTGCATCTACCCTTCCATGAAGTTTACTAACATAGAGAGAAGTATAACCGTAAATTAAATATTTAATTTGGACATTTTCTTTATAATTATTAAAACCTAGTCACTTGGTATTGTACAGGGATTTGACAATAAAAAGGTGAAGAATTTAACCAAATGACTCAACAAGAGATAATACTAGAAAATCGACGGTTGAACTTCAACCGGCAACATTAACATTAGAAAATGCATATTGCATTGGTAAAACATAGATAATACTAGAAAATCGACGGTTGAAGTACAACCGTCAACACTAATATTAAAAAAATGCATATTACGGTTATGACATTGATAAAATTATTATTATCCCAATTCAATCGTGAACAAGAAATGGTAGTCATGAAAGCGTATTTAAATTCAGCCTGAAGTTCAAAGCATGGAAGATCAACATGATAACAAATAAGCGTCATCTTGATTAATCGTGTTATCGTCATATCTAACCATAAAAAAATAAAATGTAAATAAAACAAAAAATGTGTCAAAAAGACAAAAAAACGTGCTACAAGAATAGAGTTATTTTTATTAAAAGCTAAAAAACAAAAACAAATAAAAGTTATATATATAATTAAACAAAAAAAGAGAGAATATTACAGTCGGCGACTAATATCAAAACTAAATTCGTCGATGACAAACATAAATGAAAAGGAAAGAATGTGATCAACAGCTTGAGAGAAAATGTTACTGCAACCCTAATATTCTTAAAATTAACTATCTTTAAAATAACTTAATACATACATATTTTTAAATGTGTATATAATATAAGGATTGTTATTTTATGTACAGGAAGTGAAAAAAATATTCTACAAACATGTTTAATTTTACTCAAAAATTAAAATTTAAATCTCTAATATTAAAACCTTAAAAACTAAACCCTAATCTATAAATTATAAATCCTAAATTTTAAGCATAAACCATAAATCTTAAACACTAAATTCTAAACCTATAAACCTAAATTAAACCTGCTTGCGAAAAATATTTTTTTACTGTTAGTACGTGAAATATTTTTCCATAACATAAACCATTAACATATTAAAGTTTTACAAAACAATGTATCAAACATGATTATGATAAAGAATGTATAAAAAAAACACAAATATACAAAAAATGCCAACCTATATATTTTTCATTCCTTTCGGCCTCAAATTAACTTTTGGCTCCAAAGGCTTAGACCTTTTAATTTGTATATTTGTGTTATTTTCTTATACATTTTTTTTTATCATAATCGTGTTTGATACATTATTTTATAAAACTTTAATATGTTACTGGTTTATGTTATTAAAAAATATTTCATGTACTAACGGTAAAAAATATTTTTCACAAACGGGTTAATTTAAGTTTATAAATTTAGAGTTTAGGTCTAAAATTTATGGTGTATGCTTAAAATTTAGAATTTAAAGTTTATAGATTAAGGTTTCGTTGTACTAAGTTCTTCAAAGCTTCTATCTAATTGAAGTTTGAGTTTTTCTCTTTCGAGTTTCGACTCTTTTATTTATACGACTTTAATTTCTATTAAATGAAAACTTTCCACATTTTAGACCTAGTTTTAACCTGACATAATTAAAGTTAAAAGCTAGACCCTGGATAAGTCTACATTTTAATGGTAAAGTGAATTTATATATAACAAGAAAGTTCGAGAAAGGGGAGAGATATATACATATAAAGAGGAAAAAAGTACTATCATTTTATCAACAATCTACTTTCAAAGAATGGAGTTGTTTTTTATAAATATTTTAAGACAAGTCAATATAGATTATTTTAAATTAGATTATATTTTAAATTGATATTTTTAAAAATATTTATATATTTGATCTGATTAAACTCAAAATCAATTATACTTTAATAATATTTATAATAACATGTTATGAGATCTGTTAGAGCATGTGTGGATGATGTGGGGCAGTAGGGGATGATGTGTGACGGGTGAGGATTAAGAGGGTACAAAGTTATATTCGCGTTTGTCCCACTACTCACGACGGATCTAATTTTTATCTCTATCCCCGCCTCACGACCCGCGATTAAATGTTTTACTTTGTTTGATTTTTTATGCCTTGAAATTTTATATGTTTGACTTTGATTAAATGTTTGATTCTTTAAATTCCAATGAAACCGTCGACCTAGTTTTCTTTTGGACCGGATAGAGGTGTTACACTAAGTTCATTAATTATACCAATTTTCAAATTAACTAATTTTTTTAATAAGTTTATTTAGTTTGAATTTAAAATAAAAATTTAAGTAGAAATAAATTAAAAAATATAATTTTTTGTTAGATATTTTTATTTCAAGATTTTATTTTTCTCTTTTAGGTTTGTACTTAAAATTGAGACTAAAATATAAATATTAAAATTTAAATAATATGGGTCATTCTTGAAATTTGAGCTTAAAATTAAAAAAAAATATTAATATTTTAGTTAATTTGGTTAATTAACTGATTTTGAACAAAATTAACCGATAACCAAACTTCAAAAAATCTTTAAGCATTAACCAATTAAATAATTAATTAACTGATCGAACCGAAATTTACCAATCGGTTAATCGAATTAAATTTTAGTTTGATTGGTTTAATCGACCGTTTGAACAACCATACATTTAATAGCACTGTTTCTATGTTATTTGTCTCGTACAAAAAATTTCACCAATTAAATTTTAGTCTTGTAACTAAAAGAATGACGAGATTAATGGAAAATTCTAAAACATTAAAGAAAGTTCTAGAACTCTACAGAAATATTTGAAACACCTTGAAATGTTTTAAAAAACTATGAAAGACTCTAGAAGATTCTAGAATTCCATGAAAGACTCTAGAAGGTTTTAGAATGTTGAGGTAGGCTTTAAAACATTCTATAAGGTTATGAAATATGGTGGAATATTATGTAAAGTTTTAGAAATTTATGGAGAACTTTCCAAGATTAATCTATACTAGAATTGTATAGATGAAGCTAAATATTGACCATATAATTAGATTGATTTTCACCATCACTTGAAGAGGTGAAAGGTTATAAATAGACGACTTTAGTCATTTGACAAGACAACTATGAAATCTAAGAATCTAAGTATTTTTTAAAACATTTTTCAAGTCAATAAAATTTTCTTTTCAAGTATTCAACATTTGAGTTCTCTTCTCTTATTCTTAAAACATACTTGCCTTATTATTTATCCACTACGCTTAGCTTGCCCTTAAAACTTTTTTAAGAAGTTTAGGCTGACATAGTCATTGAAAAAAAGAGTGTCTAAGTGTTGTATGAGCATGAAAAAAAAATTATAATAGCACATTCAATTAATTTAATTATAATTGAAAAAAATAATAAATTTGACCTATTATTTAGATATTCTTCTAATTTGGTCTTACTATTAATTATAAATAATTTAATAATTATTTCCAACCATATAGCGACACCTGTCACAATCTAGTTAAAGAAAAATAAATTAAAGAGATTTAAGGAAAATGAGATTTGAACCTTAATGAGGAGGGGAACCCGGGACTAAAAGCTAAATTGAACATGACAAACTACTAAGCTAAAGTAGATATTAGATGTTAAATAACAACGATCAATTATTATATTAAACTGTAATTAAATGTATGATATTAAATAATATATTATTAAATAATATTATTTCATATTAATTTAATATTATTTAATAGTAATGAATATTTCATATCATACATTTAATAAATAATATTTTTAATAATATACTGTAAATAATATTATTTAATATCATACATTTAATAAATAATATTATTTAATATCATACATTTAATTATAATTTAATATAATAATAAACCGTTGTCATTTAACATCCAATATCTATTTTAGCCTAGTAACTTTCATGTCCAATTCCAGCTCTTAGTTACAGGTCTGAGTACCCCTATCACTTCTTCTTTTTTATTGTCAGCAATGAAATCTAATACAGGAAGATTTCTATGGAATTTTAGTTTATATTTAAAAAGTAAGATAAAAACATGTTGTAAAACTTGAGTGTGGCTAAGTTTGAGAGAAAGTTGAAGCGATATTAATATAGTTAGTGTTTTTTATTAAGATATATATTAGGATATATAGATAAATAAGTATATATTTTTTTAAAAATCTTGTAAAATATCGGAGATCTTTGCGGATACTTTTTGGGGATCCTACGATTATTTATACGGTTACGGTTCGGTCATACATATAGTTTGGATATAACAATCCTCGTCTCCATCTCCTTTTGAGTTTTAATGATAAAACTTCTCCGTTCCCGTCCCATTGGGTAAAGATTTCAATTATTCATCATCCCGTCGATTTGAATCCCATAATTTTTAGATATTCCTCGCCCAATTTTCACTCCTAATTCAAATCAATGCTAAATAATTAATTATGTGCTATTATTATAATTTTAGAGTTGAATTGTGTTAGAAATTAACTGTTAGAACTGTCCAAAATAGCAATCAAGTGCTTCATGTTCTAGGTTATTTATTTTTTGATAAATTGTGATTCTTAATAGCTAAATAATAGAGGTCCTAATATGTTTTTACAGCTCAAACTCCATGAAATTTAGTTGAGATTTTTATTAATTTATTTAAACCAAATTTATATACTTGTACATGCTTAAAATTATATTCGAAGTTTTTAAAATAACAGTTCAAGATCAATATGTATACTAATACATATGCTTAAAATTATACTTACAAGAAAATGTATGGATAATATAAATTTATTTGTTATAAATGTTTAATAGGAATAGAGAGATATTTTAAAAGAAAATTAACTTTTGACATAGAAAAATAAGAACAGAACAAGAACAATAAAAAGAGTGAATGTTCATAGTGAGATACAAATCAATTCAGAAAATGATGAGGTAAGTTATGTTAAGTTTAATCTTGAAAATCTATCAGTTAATCCATGATTGAGGATTAAAATCGCAGATTATAATTTAAATGATAGGACAATATAAGAAGAACATATTTGCAAAAACGGCCTTTTCAACTTCACAATCACAATTTTTCAAAAAAAAAATAATTGTAGGAGTGGAGAAAAAATTTTAAACTTCTTAGTATAAAAACTATGAAAATTGATTAGAGTATCGTATTGAAAAAGATGTTGTATTTTATTTATGTTGTTATCTTTTTGTTGACTAGAAAAAGAGATGTGGTATTACATTTGAGACACATGAATTAAATAATTGAAAAAAATAAATTAGAGTTGCATGTTGAAGGTACAAATAGTTCTCATGATATAGTCGTGAGAAAATATGATAACTTGACGAAACAAAGAAAATACAACGATACGACTTTTTTAAGACAATAAGATGAAACTCATAGTAATTATCGAACAAAATTAACTACTTCTATTAATTGTGCCTGATTTTTTTTGAAACAAGATCTAACATTTCGTGGACATGATAAGTCTACTGATTTAACCAATTAAGGTAACCTTCTTGAACTTTTAAGTTATTTGGTGATGATAATGAGGTGGTAAGAAAAGTTATTTTAAAAAAATGCTCCAAAAATCATCTTTTAACTTCTTTGGGTATTAAAAAGACATTGTTACAATAGAAACGACAAATGGCATAGATGAAAAATCTTCAAAAATAAGTATTTATTTTATTAGTAGATGAGACACGTAATGTATCAAATAAAGAATAAATTTTAGAATACGTTTAGAAAGGTTTTTAAAAATTGTTCATGTTAGTAATATTGTTGCATTATCACTTAAGAAAATATTGATGCATTTTTGACTAAATTTAGATTAAGCACATCAAGAATACGGGACAAGTTACGATGGTGCTAGTAACAAGCTAGAAGAGTTTAATGGTTTGAAAAGTTTGATTTAAAAAATATTGTCAGCCGTTTACATTTACTGCTTCTCACATCTACTCCAATTGGCATTAATTGCAGTAGTAAAAAATCTGATTTAGATTGCATCTCTTTTTAATTTGACAACTTCCTTGATAAATGTTGTTGTGGGCTCTTGCAAACAACATGATACGCCTCCTGAATTACAATTTTTTGAAGTTCAAAATGGTTTAACCAATTTTAAAATTTGTTTAAGATGAGGATCAAATCAAGTGAAAACTCTTGTTCGACTAAGAGATACTTTTTGGGATCGTACTCTTCTAAACATAACCATCATTTTTAATTCGATAGTTGATATTCGTAAGCACTGTATTAAGATATTCTTACAAAGATACTTTCTTTGAAGGGCTTATCACAAATGGAGAGGTTGGACTTACGAATGTATTAGCACTGTGCGTTTATCGATATTGGTAAATGGGAGTGCAACGAAATTTTTTTCGATGTGGCGGGGATTGCGACAAGGCGATCCGATGTCACCACTTCTCTCTGTAATTGTAGCTGAAGCGTTACACCAGTTTCTTTGTAAGGCAGAGGAGAGGGATGTTGTTGGGGGTGTGTCAGTGGCGGAGGGGGTGAAGCTTTCGCATCTCCAATTCGCTGACGATACTGTGCTCTTTTTGCAAGGTGAGGTGCGATATGCGCAAAATTTGAAGAGGCTGCTGACTTGCTTTGAATATGGCTCGGGTCTTAAAATAAATTATAAGAAATCATGTCTTTATGCGATAGGAGTGGATGCGACAATCGCAGCAGCAATGGCTGATGTTTTTGGGTGTTTTGTGGTGAACTGTCTTTTAAGTATCTTGGGGTTCAGTTGGGATGTAATTCAAACAGCTCAAGCATTTGGGAACCGGTTATTCAACGGTTTCGGTCACAGCTTTCGGGTTGGAAAAGTAAATCGTTGTCCTTTGCGGCAAGGCTAGTGTTGGTAAATTCGGTCCTATCGGCTCTTCTTCTTTACTATATGGGGATTTATAAAGCGCCGAAGGGTGTCATTGCAAAGATAGACAAAATCCGAAGAAATTTCCTGTGGGGTGGTGTGTCGGAAAAAAGGAAAATGAGTAGGGTAAATTGGTCTATGATTTGTCGGCCACGTCGGTTAGGTGGATTTGGGGTGGTGAATTTACGTACTCGTAATTTATGCTTGTTAACGAAGTGGTTTTGGCGATACGCTGAGGATACAAAATCTTTATAGAGATCCATAATCATGGCGAAATATGGGGACCAAGTTTTGAGTTGGAAGCCTAATATGAAGCGTGTAAAGAAAATGTCGAGAGTATGGCGACAAATTGTTGAGATTCAGAAGGAAGATAAAATCGGAGAGTTTTTGGGCGAAGGCTGTTTTACGTGGGTTGTAGGTGATGGAGTAACTGTACTTTTTTGGCACGATCGATGGTGTCTCGATGAGCCATTAAGCCTTGTCCATCCACAGTTATTCCAGTTAGCTTCGGACAAGCTTATGTTGGTTGCCAATATTAAACCTTTATTGTCCCAAAACATTAGTGTTTGGTGTAGATTATTTAGTCGACAGTTGCGTGGCTTTGAACACAGCCAATTGGTGGAATTGAAGGCTCTTGTGTGTGCGCATACTATGTTGGATTCACAAGAAGATAGGCTGATCTGGAAACCAAATGCATCGGGTAAGTTTTCAGTGCAGAATTTAATATCTTTAATGACGTTTTTTGGGGTCGAGGAGGGGACTTTTGCACACTTTATGATCTGGAAATTGGACATTCCTCCAAAAATTCAGTGTTTCCTAGGATTTTTACTGCATAATAAGTTGCCGACGGGAGAATTTTTTAGAGCAAGAGGGTTGGCGGTCAGTGTAGTGGACATGCAGTGTGCGTGGTGTGCTAATGGGGAGGATTCCTTGCAGCATATTTCCTTGTCAAGCTTAGATCGTTTTATTGGTTGCAAGCGCTGAAATTTAATGGAGTAAAACAAAATGAGTGTAGGGATGTTCTTGGGCGACGGTAACACATGGAGTAAAGCAAAATGGGCGTAGGGATGTTCACTGAAATCCACCAAGGATAGCTGTACTGAAATTTAATGTGGATGGTTCGGCACGAGGAAGGCCGGGTATGACAGGCTGTGGAGGGGTCTTACGTGACTCCTCTGGGTTGTGTTGGCTCTTTTTTCTGGTCCTTTGAGAGCGATGAACTCTAATGCGGCTGAATTACACGCAATTTGTGCGGCGGTAGAACTTCTTACTAATTCAAAATGGTCGAATATTTCGGTGGTTATTAAATCTGATTCCATGATTGCAGAATCTTGGGTGTTGCATAGTGAACGACGGCCTTGGAAATTATGGAAGATTTTCCATCGGATTGATGTTGCTTGTGCTAATATTTCATGTCTTTGTTTCAATAATGTTCCACGAGAGGTGAATAGTGTTGCGGACATTCTTGCTAATGGTGGTGTAGGTCGTGTCTCTTGGTTGCGTATTGTGTATTGAGTTGTGTGTTCTTGTTTTCTTTTGGTGTTTGTTTGGATGTATATAATATATCTGTACTTATACTATTTTCTTTCACGTAGGATTAGGGAAATTTTTAATAAAGGACACAGTTATATTTGTAAGGCTTCTGATTCAATAAATGTTTGTCTTACTGATAAAAAAAATATCATTAGTAAGAATTTTACAAGAACAATGACAGAAACTCCGAAAAATAGATAAACTGTATTGCTTTTAAAGGTATCATTATTTTGTTAAAAACATAAGATTAACGTCCTTAGCATGAATGATGCATTTATTACCGAAAAAATGTCACGAAGAAAATCTTATAAAGTAACAAAAATGTATCGTTATATCATTAATTTATAAATTATTATAAATATGCAACTCCAAAAGTTTATCATTCATTTCAAGTGAAGCAACCACAAAGTTATTGTTATGTGTATCTTGCTTATACCCGAATAAAAATTTTATATCTTTTGACAAAATAAAGTTGATTTCTCTTAGTGAAATTTATTTTTTTGATTTGTCTACCAATGAAGTTCTTGCACTTGAGATACATACATATATTACACGTATTCAAATGAAGAGTTTTCAAATTTGTAGGAGATTCAATACCTTGCTAAGAAGATAGTCGATATAAAAAGGTATCTTGTTTATCTTTTGACACATCGTTTGATTAAGTTTACATTGATTTTGCCAGTTACTACGACAAATATAGAAAGAATTTTTTTGTAACGAAGATCGTAAAAGAAAGTTTGAGAAATTAAATTAGAGATCAATGGATGAATGGTTGTTTAGTTACATACATTTTGAAAGGTATTTTTATACTACCGACAAGGACAAAAATAAATATTCAATGATTTCAAAACATGAAGAAGCATCGTGGACAACTGTAAATAAAATATAAAAGTTATTAAACTTTATTCGATATACTTAATCGTTTAGTTATTGTAATAGTTTAATAACCGTCTTTATTGAGTACTAATGTCATGTATTACTAATTTATATTACTTTATTTGGACATTCCTTTCGTAGTAAGTGGTGCATATTTTTTTTTAAATATTTATTAAGTAATAAAAGCTCACAAGATAACAAATATTTTTTTAAATTATAATGATGTGAAGCTTTTTAATAGGTTAATATAACATATTAAAAAAGGGTAAAACTTTGATATACAGGCTGTGTAAAATTAATTTTACACAAGCCTGTGTATTTACACTATAAAAACTCAAATCCTAAAATCCTAACCCTAAAAAACTAAATCCTAAACCTTAAACCCTATAGACTAAATTTTAAACACTAATCTTAAATTCTGAACCCTACAATCTAAACCCCTAAACCTTAAACCCTAAACTAAAACCTTAACCCTTAAAACTAAAAGGCACATGTAAACTAAAGTTTATACGGCATGTGTATCAAAATTTTTTTCCTTAAAAAAACATGTTTGTGATCGGGTCATGATATAGAACAAATCAATGCAAGTAAAAGAGAATAAACGGTAACCGAGAAAAACACTCAAAAGCCCCATAAATTTCCCGCAAATACCTCACCATAAACTATATAGATTCCACCTCATTCCCATCCTTACGCATGACAAGCAGAAAAATTCTTCAAGATGGTGAAGATGGGTTTAGTTGTATCCTCATTGGCGTTGGTACTCTCGATCGAAGTCGTCGCAGGTCGCGATGCAGCCGGAATGGCTTCACCGATGAACGAAGAACAAGCGTTCTATTTCGGGGTCGAATTCGCACTGGACCAAATGGCAAAAGCTGGATTCTTCGATCCCAAAGACTTGAAGGGTGAACTGAGTAGAGTGGAATTCCATCAAGCCTTTGAAGATGCCAAAGCCAAAGAAAACAATGAGAAAGCAGTTTTCATAGCAGCCTTCATGAACAGCTTGGAAAAGATGGAAAACTCTGGAGAATTGAATCGCGGTGTGTACGAAAAACTTTTCCCAGGGGGAGGAAAGACTCTGACGCCCAAGCTTGAATTAGCGCTAGCTAAAGCCTATAAAGAAGCTCGACAACACGAAGAGCATAATGGTGATGCCCCGCTACTGCAATAACTGCTGTTATATAGCGGTAAAGATATTTTCCGAAATCATTATTACGGAAAATAACAGTCTACACTAATTACAATACATTCGTTATTGTCTGCAATCGCGATAACACATCGTAATCGAAAACATGATTGTAACTTTAATTTAAATCCCTCTCGATGGTTTGAAGGGCTAAACATGATCTCCAATTGTATCCGTAATGTATTGATAATTTGTTAATTTGCTCAAAGCCAAAATAAAACTACTTTTCGATCAATAAAAATACAAGTTGGAGATTTGATAAGATTTATATCCAAAAAGAAAATAATGCGAGTTCGTTCAAATGTTATAAATACATAAAATAAATAAACTAACAAGTGTTAGGTGTATTGGTGAGAATTACCGGTGCTTATTCTTTTAGTAGTATCATGTCCGTTTTACGGTCTATATTCGGGGTGCGAGGCTGTCCTCCTAACAATATCCTCTCTAAGGTTTGAACTCGTGTCCTCTCCTAAGAAGTGCAATGTGTCTTACTAATACACCAACACAAATTCTTACAATTTACACAAATTCTTATCCAAATGGTAAGAATTTAGGTTATAATATAAGAATTTGTGTAATAACACAAATTCTTATTTAAGACAAAATCTACACAAATTCTTACCCAATTGATAAGAATTTATATAGTTACACACATTCTTATTAAGTTAGTAAGAACTTCGTTTCTACTCCAATTATTACTCAATCTTATATAAATTTTTACCAAAATTATAAGAATTTATACAATACCATATTTTATCCATACCTTAAGATGTTGCACCTTAGCATGTCCCGTAAAACTAGAATTGACGACAATTAGAGTTCTAATTAGGCACTGATAATTGCGCCTCTTGTATATTGTTGAAAAACAAATCAAAGTAAATAATAAAAATATAGTCACAACTAATTGATAAATCTTCAAAAGGAGTTGTATTTATATTTTATTTTGCCTAGAATAGCTTGTACTTTAGAATAATTTTTTATGTTTTGCATATAATTCTTTTTGTTTGTATTTCATGCATGTGTATTTAGTAAATAAATGTCTTAGTGAAACTTTGTGTTTAAATACGTCTAAATATGTTCTTACATTGCTATAACAAATATGTTGGCTTTTACTAGGAGTGTCAGGATAAGTCATAAGACATTTATTCATGCATGCGACGGGTCCATCAACGTAGCCTCAAATCTGGAAGCATGGCGTCCAAAACTACAATACAAAATTATGTTTGGATGAGCATGAATTGAAAGAATCTGTTTGGATAAAAAAAGAATGGACGCAGGACTTTAGGTTAGGAAGTGCCAACTTAAAAAAATTTAAGAAGAGAAAAAACAAATTTTTAATAATAAATAAATAAATAAATTCTAAATCATATAGGACTTTTAAATTTTTAGGGATAAAGATCGCCCGTAAATAAAAATAACAAGAATAGTTATATTGAGTTGGAAAAATCTGAATAGTTAAGGTGGAACATTCTCATCCACTGAAGAAATTGGAGCACTCATACTAAAAGATTGACATTAAAGTACTATTTAGGGCAAATCATAAATTATTTAGGGCATTCTTAATGCCATTGGATGGCGATGAGAGTTACTCCATTGAATTTTTAGGCTATGAGAGAAGGTAAAATAGTTGGACAATGTCCTTGACTTTGAGAGAAGTGAGGATAATCCGATAATATTATTAGGTTGGTAGAAAGATTTCTTCTTAATCATTCTAAGGATTATTTTGATGTGGTTTATATCAAGATATATCTGGAGATTGATCGATATTTTCATTTGGACTAGGCCTTGAAAGAAAGTAAATCGTCAATCTGAATTTTAAGCATATGGTGAATAGTGTGGCGACAATAGTGGGTTTTGCTGAGTTTTTGCTGAAACTTCTACATGTTGTTTTGCTGAGTTGTGATACCTTGATGTTATTATATCTTGATCTTAGTTTCATTTCTTTTGATGTCGGTTGATACCAACTTATGATCTTTAATTTTATTGCTTCTAACCCCTTACAATCATTAGCATTTCAGGTTCACTTGAATCCGACCTCTATGGATCGATACTCGACATTTTATTGTGACCGTTTTATACTATTTTGAACTTTGTGTATGCTTACGCATATATCACAACACTAATCAACGTATTTATAACGACTGTTGCACTCCGATCGGTCACCGATATCTTTCTCGTCATTAATTCACCTATTCATTAACATGTTTTTTTTATAAAAAAACCCTTAAAATTGGTTTTGGGGTTATTTGCTGCTGGTTGCATTGATTTGCTCTCTCCTTTTGCAGGTTATCCGCTGGAATTCTCCATTAATACCTCTATTTGCTGGTTCAGTAATATTCAATCTCGTATTTGTTTTCATTTTCTTCCATTTGCTGGTTTATAAACTCAAGTCAGTTTATCTATGTTGTAATTTTTATTGTATTTTTGAATTTTCCATCATTTAATAAAACTAACGTACACGTATTGAAAAAAGTGTTTATACGATTTTTTTTAACACTTCAAGTTTATTTTGTCATAGTACACTGAAGTTTTATATTTTAAGTCATTTGTTAAAAAAATTGTCACTCGATTATTATTTGTATGTGACATGATTTTAATTTTTTTATATTTTAAAGAAATCTAAAATTCCTAATTTTTAGAAGGAAAAAAAAAACTCTTACATCCCAAAATTTTCAAAAATCCACACATCCCTGCAATATAATCTTAGATCCTTTTCTTACCGTAAGAGTTAAAAAATCCAATTCGTCGTTCATTTAATTGACAACTTTTTTTAATTGATTTTACCTAGAGGGGGAGAGAGAAACTCTAAAGGAAGGAAATACCCGAGGACTTATGGAGAGGGAGATGGAGCATGTGAGCAACTCTGACAACTTTCTTTTTTGTCGTTGAATTAACATCTTATTTATTAATTTGTGACGTAAAAAGTGAGATAATAAGTAGTGAAATTCGATGATAAAAGCTATAGATAATAACAAAAGAATTTAAGGGGTTTTTTTTCAAAATTAAAGATATTATTATCTCTTTGAAAATAAATTGTGCATTTATTGAAAATTTATTTTCGGAAAAAAACTCTAAACATCTAAAAGAAATATATATATAATTTACACTTATTCTACCGTTAAAGGGTAACAAAAATTATGAAATCCACTAATTAATTTACAGCTTAAAAATGTTTATATTATCCTATTTTGTATGGGTCTAAATTTTGACATAAAAATATAATATTTCAATTTAATCAAAAAAGTTAAAAGAAATTAAACCCATTCAATTCTAGTTGGATCTTTAAAATCTATTTTTTGAAAAAATAAATAAAATGAAAATCTGAACAAATTACTCTCGCAAATTCAGTACATTTTATATGAATTTTAAAAACTTTTTTCATACTATCTAAACATTTCGTATACTTGTTTGATATTTTTAAAACAAAACAAAATGTTACGCAAAATTTTAAGAATTGTTTTATTCTTTTAGATGTTTCAAGTTTTTCTTAAGAACAATAGTTAAACAAATCATAAAGGTAACAAAATTAATATTTTAACTATGTTGGAAGAGTCGATATTCGTCCTTTTATTAATGTGTCACTTTTATGCTCTTGACGAAGTTAAATGGATTGGTGATCGTAACGTAACTTTTTAAACATCAGTACTAAAAATACAAAATGAATAGAACATAAATGGCCATGTGTAATTTACCCTCATTTAATTAATAGTTAAATAATTACTGTAAATCTACAGATGTTAACGAAAAATTCTATACATGCCAAGAGCTATAAAATATTATAATACATATAACATCAAAACAACGACGAGAAAACAACACTGCAAATAGAAGTCCAATACCCTGGGAATTTAATGCTGTACTCTAAATATATGAACTTACTGCCTGTAAGCAATGACAATTTTTTGTTATAATTTCATATTCCAGGAAAATTTAATGAATTATCAAAATGATGATTACGAAAACGAAAATGAAAAAGCTAGTTACGTTAGATTTCAACTTGAAATGGACTCTAACCAGTCTGATGTAAACTCATACGCCACAAATGTTACAGCACCTGCTGGTGCGGCTTTGATTGTCGACGGAAGAACTCCCTTGAAAAGGCCATGCCAACCTTCTGACTGCAAGATTCGTCGTAAGGCGTCAACCATATTCTTATAAGCATGTTGGTCTACTCGAGCACCGTATTTTGGATGTCTTTGTAGTCCTTCAATCTGCAACAGCCAATGGCAACGAAGTTACATGAATAGTGGTGAATCATGGCAAAACAGCCTAATTAAATTTTCAAAAAGTTCTGGAAGCCTGCTTAAAAGTATTTTAAAAATTTAGGGCTTACTGAAAATTTCTAAAAAAGTTGGGCCTAACTAAAATTTTGAAGGGCTTGATATAAAGTTGACATGTATTACTTCGAGTGCTACATATAACAAAGAGAGATTTATCTAAATATTCGGAGATCGCGATATTCAAGCAATGTAGGTTCAAGAAGCGTGGAAATCTACCTGGAACCTTTTCTTGACTACATCGAGAGGATGACAGACGAGTTTTGCACAAGTACCAGCTGCTAGCCCGCAAATGAAAAGTTGAAAACTTGAAAGGCTATGATCTGCGGTTGAGCTTGTATCGAACTGTCTTGACTGATTCCAAGCCTAAGATGATAACAATGTAAAATCCAAAACCATACATTAAAAAGGATTTATTTATTTATTTCAAAATATATATTCAAACTTTCATAAAAAGACCAAACATACACCGAGCACAAATAAAATGTCAAAACTATCCAAGAAATTTCGATTTATCTAACATTCAGTAAATTTTGTACCAAGTGAGTGCTAACTCAACATACCAAATTCTGATGCAGGTAGTTTGTACTTTGTAATAAACAACAACATACCGAAAATGTATTATCTATTCTGTGCATTATTCTATCGGAATACCACAATAGAATGTTTAGACAATCGGAGAAAGGATTTTAACAAATAACATCCAACAATCCCCACGTTTCCTTTCCTTAAAGTAAAACGCTCGAACAAGAAACAAAATGACAAGTATGCAGATATGATACCAAGCATTTTTAGGGAAAAGATACTTTCAACATATATGAACAAAATCTCACCACAGTCCAACGTTTAAATGTATCATATGTGCCAAACTGCAAGCCAGCATAGGGAATGATCTCAACCAATGTTGGTAACAACCCGGCATACAATCCTCCAAAGCCACGAGTACTAATTATATCAAAGAGTGCTGATCTCATGTTGGGATATACCTACATGTAATCAGGAGGTGTCAAATAAATTAATTTGAAAAAAATCAAAGCTTTTGCAGGAAATACTCATTAGGGTGCATCAGAGGTTAGCATCCCATAAATTTTCACAGATCACTTTAACAGTACAAACATACAATTATAAAAATTTTAAAAGAGGCTACGGTCTCGTAAATTTCCTTCGCACAATCGAAGGAATTGCTGTTAAAGCAGAAAAAGGCATTATAGCTTCAGTCAAGCTGAATACCTTAGGTTCACCTTGCGAAGCTAATATAGTCCGAAGAAGATCAAAAGGATAAGATCCAACAGTAGCTGCACAACCTGCTAAACCCCCGCTGATATAAGACAGGTACGGACTTAAATTAAGGTGTTCCGCTGCACCATCATAAAAGAAGGCCATACCAAAGCATAATGTAAGAAACAATACAAGACTGTCATCGAATACAATAAAGTCAAATACTCCAATCTTGCAATATACAGCAGTGAACAAAAAGCCATAAATAGTTTTTTATGATTCAATATTGACTAGCTGTTTTTCCCAGATTACTCTCAAGTCTCAAGATATTATTTATTACTCCTCACTTGCGATTCACAGAAAAAGTCACCATCTGCTGTAAAGTACCTGTCTTGGAAGAACCGGAAACAATTGTTTTCAATTTGTGTAACACAGAAAATTGTATAGCCGTATACGGCATAACCATAAGTAAAGCTGGGACATTACCACGCCAGAAACCCTGTCATAAGCACCAGTATAATGAATAAAAATAAAATACAAAAGAAAGAAAACCTACAGAATTTCAGGCAAGTTAGCATGCACCGTGCATAGAAGAAAAGGTTAACTAACAACGCAACTATACAAATGAATAAGCTCTTTATATAATACAATTAGTCATAATCAATAAAATAAAAAAAGGACATAAACATACAGTCTAGAAGAAAATGGCCTTCATACCGGTAAACCTTCTTCCCTCAATATCTCCTTTGTTGCTTGAGACATTCCAGTGTACTTTGATGATCCCGGAAGATCTCTGCGAAGCAAAGCCAATGAAGTTGTGGGCTCTAACTGAACCTATACGCACGGGAAAATAAAAACTTTCTTTATGTTGGGAACAAGGCATTAACATACCAAAAATATGAGTGTGGCAAAGATGAAATTCTTCACTAATGTGAGAAAATAAAATGATAAGCGAGTGCCCATGGGACAAGATGCAGATAATATACGGCATCGAAAAATGGATGAAAGCACTTTTACGACGATTTAAACATTGAAAGGAGACAAGTATATGTTCTAGTCAGAACATGTGAATGAAGAAGGATTATGAAATGGACAACCAAATTATAAGAATCATGCAATGTGATTCAATAGCCTGTAAAAAGTGGTGGGTAAAGACATAGTTTTGTTGTTCGACACCCAATGACATGAATTTGTATACCAACTTATATTACAGTCAATATTTCAAGGATGATTTAACTAAATATTATGCTCACTTCGCAGTTCCCACAACTATTACTTGATACTTACAAAGTCAAGTATATATTTTTGAGATGCAACATTACAAACTACAGTAAATTTGATTAAATTAATACTCTACTGGGCCTAACAACTTTCTCACCATGGTTTTGCTTGGTTGAGTGGATAACAATGGAAAGGGAAAAAATGAAAAAGAAAATAGAAAACATAGGATTTCTTTCTACCATGATGGGAAGATTTTCATTTACTCATTGCTTTGTAAAGTTAAAAAATAAATATTATATACTATATTATAACTATACATTTAACAAATTAAGATAAAGTGTCATATATATAATCAAATATGCACAATAGACTCAAATTTGTCTAATTTTATATCTCTCCCCCACCTTCCCTCCTCTCCCCCCCACCCCCCTCTTTTGACCTGTCGCTTCCTTCTTATCAATCACACTTTTAAAAATCATTTTTACACATGCCACTTTTCACCTGCCAATTTTATTCATATTGATAACAAATCAAAAACCCATATGATTCCATAAATACAATACTAATTACAGTAATTTCATAATATCCTCGTATCAAAATAAACCAAAAAACAAACTTTTTTTTACCTGAAATCGGATCTTAATAACATCAAGAGGAGAAGTAACCGTCCGGGAAATACCACCGGAAATAGCGCCTGCGGTGGCATCAAGCAACGCCCTTCTCAACTGCCTTGACTCTTCCATTGCAAGAGATACGCTTTATTTAGAAAGAAAAGAAAAACCTAAAATTATCTTGCTCTCTAGGTTTAGGCTATCAATCTGGAAAGAAAAAAAAAACAAATTTGAAAAAGGGGAAAAGGGATTTAGAAAGATAGGGTTCTTGAGGGATCAGGAAGCAAAAACAGAGAAGAGTGAAGGAAACTGGGAATGAGGGAAGGGCAGATGGTAAAGTGAAAGGCCGCCATTGAAATTATTAAGTAATTTCTGAAGAGAAATTAAGGGTTTTTCTTTCCTCTTTTGCCGCCTTATTGGATTGAGAGAGCGGCGACGAAGTAAACAAAAAACTGAGAAAACAGAGGAAAATGCACAAATTTTCAGAGGTTGAGAGAGTAACAGAGTTTTTCAATTTTAGTTTTATTAAATACGGTTACAACGTCTGATTTTTATTTTGTTTTTTAAAGGCTTAATAGTTAAAAAAATGTTTTGTCTATTTTGATGATTAACGTATCATTTCGTAATTAATTTGAATTTTTTCGTCAACGGCCATTAAAAATTTTCTGTTTTTTAATAAAAATATGTCATGTGGCATATTTTATCTATTTATTTAATTTCTGAATTTCTTTAAAAATATAAACTTTTTAAAAAACTCCAAAGTTTTAATTTCTTTCAATCAAACCTTTAAGTCACATCTCTTGCCGTCCGACATTCCACACACACCGGTAGTTCACCGTTCTCTCCCAAACGTCGAGTATCTCACCGTTCAACATCCTCCACTTTTTAGCCGTTGATTAGAAACTCAAACGATTTTTTTTTCATTTTTGGATGTTCGTCGACGAATCAATCGCCGGTTCTTCAACGATTTTCGACGGCGGGATGATGAGGGTTTCGGTAGTGAGGGACCAATGAAGGCAATGGTGGCCACTGGTGGTTGAATCGGCGGTGAAAAGGGAAATTTAGGGATCTAGAGTATGATTTGAGGATTTAAAAAATTAAAGATTTTGGGATTTTTTTATAAAAGTAAAGATTTTCTAATTTTTAAAAAAATAAAAATTAAAGAAATTATCAGAATAGGCCACGTGTCGCGTTTTTAATGGATAACAGAAAAATTTAACGGCCGTTGATGAAAAAACACAATCTAAATTACAGAATGAAACGTTAGGCACTAAAGTGGACAAAAAAAACGTTATGCACTAAACTAAAAAAAAAATATAGATTGGACAACTTTCTTACTATTAAGCTTTTTTTTAACTTTGGTAACTACAACATAGACCACTTTTGTTTAGTTTCTTTCTGATTTAAATCACTAAATTTTTAAAAATTATATTTCGGTCACTTATATTATTGATTATTTAAATTTAATCAATGACTCTTTAACTCCGCGATGACGTCACACAAAAATGATAAATTTTTGAGTTGTGCCTTAAATTTTAGATAAAATATTAATTTAATATTTTAACAATATTTTAGCTATAATTCCATAAGATCTCTAGTTGTAGTCCTTAATTCCATTATTGTCTCCAATCCCATCAATATTTTCTGTGTGGACCAATACCAAAATGAAAAGTCTCAACATTTTGCGAGAACCATCGATTTACATTGGTTGACCAAACATGTCAATGATGTCACAATAGTATAATTAGGCCAAAATTTAATCACCTTGTAGCTTTCCAAATACACTGTTAATTTATCGACTAACAATTAGTTACTACCAATGTTCTGATAAAACAGCTTACGATAACGATTTAAGAATATCGATTTAAAAGTAACTATATTTATTGATTGGCTAAACTGTTCATTTTTGTTTTCTCGTACTCTTTTAGGTCATAATTTCTAAATTTATTGAGAGTACTTCTTCCTTTCCCTAAAGTCTCATTCCATTTTCTTCTAGACAAGAACGAGTCGAGATATGGGGTAAAAGCAAAATATAAATTGGGAGACAAATTCATAATTAATTCACTTTTTAAAAATATATATATAAAGAAACAAAGTTTAAAAAATTGTCCTACCCAGGGGCAAGACTGCAAGAGCCCCATCCATTATACATTTGCCTCTGGTACCGTCTCTAGATAGCATTAGATAGGTTTTGTTTAAAAATATATTAATTTGAAGCAATGAGCTTTCAATATAATAAATAAATAAATTTAAAGAAAGCCAAATTTATATTTTAAGAATAGTTTTAATTTAAATAATATTATATTTATTATAATAATTTAAAAACTATGAGTTCGAATATTTTTAATCACAGTTTTTTTTTTCAAATTCAATTAACTAAAATTTTATAGAGATTACGAGTATTTCTAGTGTTTATAAAATAATACTAATAAAAAAACATTCCAAAGAAGGTTAGAGTTTTCAGTGTATATATACTTAATTATTGGCATCAATAAAAATAGTCTCCCACAAATATTTTGATCCAAATTGTTGTTTGTTCTTTTTTTTTTTTTTAAAGAAATACTATATTATTATCGGTTGAGAATGGAGAATCTTAAGAGTAGACTTGGTCCATCCATAGTTGTCAACGATGTTTTGTTTTATAGCATTAACTTTTTGAAGTTTTCCTTAATTTATTTCAATAATGCCCCTTTTAAGTTAAATATTTGATAAACTCAATAAATGTCTAGTGGAAAAGTGGATGATATTCATCCTATGAAACACGAGTTCAAATCATTTTGTCTATAATGTGTATGTACATTGTCAAATAGTTAAAAATATGTATGAACAAATACTACCTTATAATTATTTTTAGACTATTCAATAATAAAAAATTGATGGTCATCCACTCATCTTATCTTTTATTTTTTGGGCTTAGTGTGTAAGAAGCCCTTAAAATTAAAAAAATTAATTAAGCCTTTATATATTTTTTTGCACCCAATTAAATTCTTAAAATAAAAAATTTAATCATTTAAGCATTTGAAATAATAAATTAAATCAATTAAGGTCTTTGACCAATTTTAACCATTAAATCTTTACAATATATACTCTAAAGTGAAGTGCCAAAATATTTACTGAAATGGATCCTTGGGCATGAACAAATCCACTAACTAGCAAATAGAAACATCTGAATGTTGAGCCTTACAAACTCTGTGACACACTTCTAATCTACTATACATCATACAGTTTGTGAACATAAGACTGCAAAGAAAGTATAGACATGAAGACATGAGTCTAACATTTATCATCACCAAAAGTGGTTCTGAGTATGTTCAATAAGTTTGACAGAATAGAATCCCTAAAAATAGAGACTCAAATAAATTGTCTAATATATGTTTGCGCGCGCGTGGTGCATGCGCGCATACGTTTGTGTGTCTCTGAGAGAGAGAGGGGGGAGAGAAGTTAGGATACCTTTACATGTGAGGATGATTAGAATATCCTACTATGAGAAAATTGCTAAAATATTCTTAGGCGTGAAAAAGATTAACCTATTATTATGTGTAATATTATTGGTGTTGACTGGTAAAGTAAACAAGGGTCAGAGATGATAATTCTATCAATAGATGGAGGTGGTTTTCTTTTGGTCAAGTTTGGAGATAAAAGATCGTCGTATTACTATAATTTAAAAATATATACTATTCAAATAATTAATGTCACAATTTTTAGAAAAATATAAATTATTTACACAATAATTTATTAGATTTGACCTCTAGCTTAGGGTTTTGGCCTTCAGAACAACCTTAGGGGTCAATGCTTGCATGCAAGGGTTAGAGCCCGAGTTGTTATTCTTCTTCATTTAAAATGTATTTATAAATTTAGATTATGAGACGTAACTTGGGGATGTGGAATATTAAATTACAAAGTGGGAAATAATAATATTCTAAAAGAAATAAACAAAATTGAAATGATCCTTTCAACGAAAGCCAAGTTTAAAAAACCTTTGCTTGCACATCAATATTCCTATTTGTTAGTTATTTATTTTAAATATAGATAAGAGTATTTAGAGGATTTGATGTCCTTTAATATGCAGCTCGTTTAGTTAGGGTTGAACGTGAGATCAAGTTGAATAAAAAAAAATTGAATTAGTCGAATTTTTAAGTCTTATTTAATGATTTCAAAAGTTATTAAAAAAAAATTCAATTCAAGTCGAGTTTTTGAGTTTCTGTACAAATTTAATTGTAATTAATTATAATGTTACATATTGATTCCAATTCAAACGATTTTCTATATTCATATATGATCTTATATATATTTCTTTATATTTGCACATGCGATCTACATAATATATCAAACATAATTAAGATACTCGAATTGAACTTAAAAATTGGTCAACTATTACGAAGAAGTTTGAGTTATTCAAATTTCTATTTTATAACTCAAACTTTACTTGAAATTTTTTCGGATCGAGTTTATGATATTTCGAGTCGAGCCAAAACAAGTCGGGTTTTTTTTGTCGAGTTAAGTAATTCAATTTTTTCGAGTTGAGTTTTGCTCACCCATACTCTTAGTCTTACCAAGCTTTCATAAATAAAATTTTGATTTCGGACTCATCTAAATAATAATAATAATAATAATATATTATTCATTATTATCAAAAAGTTGTTTTTATTTAAATTGAATATAAAAATATAAATATTAAAAACACACACATATATATATATAATAACCGAGTAATCGTACTGAATAAATCAGTTAACCGTTTAGGCTATAACCGGTTTAATCAGGATTAAAAATTTTAAAGGACCAAAATAAGATTAAATTTTTTTAAAGGGACTATAATGAGATTAAAAATTTTAAGGGAAGGCTAAAATAAGATTTTAAAAAGATTGAAGGGATTATATAACTAATTATACATTTTTTCTAAAAACTATATTAAAAAAAGTTGACCGGCGCTACGTTCCCAAAACCCATACCTAACTCCGCCCATGACCGGAATAATAACGGTTCACCAAAATATCAATTTTTGACTCTAATAATCGTACCACAAATCGTTCTGATACAATTAAACCCCGTGAACATTTTACTTCTGTTCCATTTCAAAAAAAAATCATTTTCTTTCTTCTATGGATTATGTTGACCTCAGTTTTTTGCAGGTTACTTCGACGAGTTTGGCTTGCAAAAAGTTATTACACTCTTCCTAAAAGACATGTATGATAAGATGTGAAGCACCACTATTTATTTATTTAAATACCTCATTTTTTCTTTCCGGTGTGAGATTAATGTCCTTGCCTCTTCTCAGGCATGACAAATAGCATAAAGACCTCAAATTGCAATGCCAGCACCTCCCTTTTTCAAGGAAGCAAAAAAGCACCATCAAGGTGAACCATACTAGCAGATAGGGGTGTTCAAAACTAATCTAATGAATACCCAATGACCCAATAAGCTCATAATGCAAGTTAACAAAGTGAAAGAGAAGATAAAACATAATAATAATATAATACTGATATTAAACTTATTGTGCCTCTAAATACCCACTTGGCTGATTTTGAACACCCCTGTTATTAGGAGAAGATTTGCCAAGTATTTCATCAAATTGGAAAAGGTGAATTGAATCTACAGTCAACGTATAATAGAGACTGATAACAAAATTTAGTTTAACATATTGATAGATATTGTTTGGGTCTAGATTGAAGTTCAAAATTTAAAAATTCTAAAAATTAAAAATGGTCAAATTAACCAACAATTAGTTGGTTTGATGAAATAATACGTTAAATTTCTTAAACAAATTCAGAGGTTTGAATTCTGAATTTGTAAACAGAAAAAATTAGGTTGAGAGAAATATCTTTATATTAGATCTTTACAAAATTTAATTTGAATCAGTCACCAATAAATCAAATACTGATAATTAAATACATAACTTATGCACAGCACAAGTACTAATCCTTTTGGACAAAACTGGCATTGGGTCTGTTGTGCGGCCATTAGGCCTGT
This sequence comes from Hibiscus mutabilis, assembly GCA_019671005.1. Taxonomy (NCBI): domain Eukaryota; kingdom Viridiplantae; phylum Streptophyta; class Magnoliopsida; order Malvales; family Malvaceae; genus Hibiscus; species Hibiscus mutabilis. Next base: position 3,968,678 of record CM033721.1, on the reverse strand, counting down.
TAGGCGCATACATGAGATTATAAGAGCCGAAACACAAAAATTCCGTATTCTAAAACCCTAGTCTACAAATTCAAAATCATACACCAAAACCTCCGAGACAACAAGAAGATGAGACCCTTAGACGAGAAAGAAACCACCGTGGTGTTCGAAAAGCTCTTCAAATTCACCGGAAACAACCTGAAGAACATAGTCGAGAACCCATCACACGAAGGCCCCGACAAAGACCCCGGCCGCTACTGCTTCAGGCTTCACAAGAACAAAGTCTACTACGTCAGCGACTCGCTGGTGAAACGAGCCACCAACGTCGCCAGACCCAAGCTGGTCTCCATAGGAACCTGCATAGGCAGGTTTACACACGGAGGCAACTTCCATCTGACCATCGAATGCTTAAATCTGTTGGCTGCGAACGCAAAGCACAAGGTTTGGCTAAAACCCACCTCGGAAATGTCGTTTCTTTACGCCAATCATGTTTTGAAAGGTGGGTTAGGGAGGATAACGGAGAGCATTGCGCCGGGTGATGGGGTTGTTGTTTTTTCCATGTCGGATTTGCCTTTGGGGTTTGGGATTGCTGCTAAGAGTACTCAAGATTGTAGGAAATTGGATCCTAATGCCATTGTTGTGCTTCATCAGGCTGATATTGGGGAGTATTTGAGGATGGAGAATCAAAGTGAGCAGCTAATTGAAGAGTGAATTTGGGTATTTTATCTGCTACTTATTAGTTTCTAGTTTTGAGGTTGAACTTTACTTTAACTTGGGGGAGCTTGGTTCAACTTGTACACTGGTTTTTCTTATTATGATTATTTGCTGCTGCTTATGTTACCATTGATTTGGCATACGCTTTTGTACTAGTCTCAATTTATGAATGATAGAAAGGAAAGTTTTTATCATTATCATTGCAATTTCTCTGTTGATTTATCTTCGGTGAAAAGTATGAATTCATTGTTTTGGCATCAGAAGTCTCACACAAGACTATATTTTCATTTTTGTTTTTCAATTCAGTCTATATAATTCTTTGAGTGATAATTATATCTGCAACCCTATGCAAGATTCCTGTTAATGTAGTTCAGATGAAATATTTCTAGAGTTTTTGGTTTGTTTTGCATGCTTTTTATTCTGCGTGATCTTATATGCTAGCATTATTTCATATGATCTTGTTAAGATTACATTTCTCTGCTTCATATATCCCAATGGACAAATATGTGTAGCAGTTTTCCATGGATTGGCTTCCGATAGATCTCTTTGATGGTAGACTATGCAATTCGTGTGTTCTTGTTTTTGTTCTTGTTTTGCCTTTGTATTTTCTCGTATTATAGTCATGTTTAAGGTGTTTCAATATAGATTTTATCATTTCCGTATATTGCTGTCATGTCCAATATTACAGGCTCTATTTTTTATGTTCTTGCTGGTGGTACTGACACTGTTGGTAATAAGATGAAAACCCCTTCAAGCATGCAAGTGCTAACATTTTGGCAACAAGTGCATATCCTAATGTGGAAGTGTCCTCGGAAATATCGTTTCGGTATGCAAATCACATTTTAAAGGGTAGGTTAGGAAGGGAAACGGAGAATCAAAGTCAGCAACTGATTGAATAGTAAAGTGGGTATTTTTACCTGGGCACTTATCGAATTTTCATTTCGAGGTTGAGTTTTATTATAACTTTGGGGATATTTCAGGCCCTCTTTTGTTTTGTTCAACTTCTACTCTGGTTTTTCGTATTATAAGTATTTACTGCTTATTAACCATTAATTTGACACAAGGTCCTTAGTCCTGACATTAGTTTAAAATCATGAATGATAGAAAGGACTATTTTTATCATTACCATTACAATATCTATGTTGATTTATCTTCTGTGAAACTATGGAGATTTGACTTTGGATTTTCATAACTTTGTTTAAGTTTCAGCTTGGTGGTAGTATAGTTTTCTTCTTGCTTCAAACATATGAAAACCATTAGTCAAGATTGCAAACTGTGATTGTGGGAATAAATTAATCTGAGCTATTCTTAGTTTTAGCATGAATCTTTTGACGTGCAAGTCAAATTGATTGTGTTTTGGCTTTTTGCACCAGAAATCTTACACAAGATGTTTTGATTTTTGTTTCAGATGAAAATTTTCTGGAGTTTTTGGTTTGTTTTGAATGCTTTTACATTCTACGTGATATACTAGCATTATTAACATGATCTTGTTAAGATTAGATTTTCTGGTTTCATCTATCCATAAAATCAAATGCTTAGCAGTGTTCCAATGGACTTCATTGATAGTAGAGTCGGCAATTCGTGCATTCATATTGTGTTCGTGTGCTTTTTCATATCATAATCGTGTTAAAGGTGTTTCGTGTGTTGGTTTAAGTTTTGACATGTTTGTGTATCTGCAACTCTGTTGTGTCCACTATTACGGGTTCTATTCGATATTCTCATGCTCTGGTTCATATATCTCTGTAGTCGATACGTGTCTAATACTTACTGTGTTCCAAATGCCAATGGATTGGTTGCAAAGAATGTGTACCTACTATGTTCATATATTTCTCGTGCTATAATAGTGTGGTCAGGTTCCTATAGCCATAGGGTTCTTCATAGTTGGCCTCCAATGTGCCGAGAATGACTTCTTTTACTCTCTTACCACACATATAATATACATATTCAACACAAAAGCAATATATATTCACGATATTCCATGCTTAAAAGATGCAAAAGAAACGCTATAATGCTTCATATGCATGCACATTAATGTAGGTTGTCGTTTCTTTGAATTCTATACATTTTTCTTATTTGATTGTGTCATTTCATCGAATGCTTTGCATACGATGTAACTTTTACAAATTCATTGCTTTTGTTAATTACTAATATATGATGCATTTATCAACAATCAGTTGATCTAGTAGGATGAGACACTAAGTTCTTTCAGTAAGGTCAAAGTTTGAGTCTTGACATTGTGAATGAAACAATTGAGTTGTGAGGTTCGCTCCTATAATAGGCCTATGAAATATCTAATCTAGATTAATCAGTCAATAAATTTTTTTGATTAAATCAGTCAATAGATTAGATAATTAAGATTGGATACTGAACGGTTATACCAAATTATATGATGCATTTAATTCAGCCATTCTCAATAAATTATGGAATATGTATATAACTTTGTTCTTTTATAAATTACATAAAAATGAATTAGGAATTGATCCTACATTCCAAATGTCTTTAGTACCTTATTCTCAAAATCAATATAAATGGCCTAATTCTATCTTATTTTAATCAAAGTTAGGCATAATCCTAACAATATACTATATATAGATATGCAAAGCATTCTTGATTTAACCTTTTATCATTACTTTTATTCCTAAAAATTAATTATAGATATCATAAAAACAATTCCTCTCTCTAAATGCCAATTTATCCCCATTGAAAAATATGTATCCAATGGGTTTATATCTCTTCATTCTTTTTATGCTTTAAGTTTGTGGAGAATAAATTCATCTACATTGGAGAGGGTCCATAATTATCATTTATTAATAAAACATTAGGTGTACTAATAATATACATTATTATCGGTGAATCAGATGATGCTATTTTATCAAAAATATTTTTAATTAAATGAAAAAAATTGTTCAGAAACCTATATATTATAAGTTGGAATAAGTGGATAGTTTACTTTACCAGAGAATTTTCCCTTTGGTACGTATACATTGATCACCAAGTGTGGGAGTCGAATCCAATTGCTCATTATTACTTAGAAAATTAGACCATTTCTTGTCATAGTAAGAGCTTGGACCCTTAGCTTCAAAAATATAAAAAAATTGGATAATTATTCGATACACATGCGGCAAAAATAAAAAAATATAAACGCCTTAATTTTAGGGTTTATTCGATATACAAAATGGAATATTTATATACTAAGAAGATAATATTATTTTTTGAACATTCAGTGTACAATACCTATACTACTTAGACCCTTTCTCGCCCATAAATAAGAGGATATTGAACACTTGAACATACTCGATCCTACGTCCTCATGTATATTGTACCAACAACAATGTCAATCGAACTATATTCAATCAACTATTCCAAAAATAACATTAAACATTTAATCTTCCAATTTAGAAATATTAACCTATTAAGGTCTCAATATTCAAGAATTTATATTTATATATTGAAGGAAGTTAAGGGATGGCCATTAGACCAAGAATCTAGGACTCTTCATAGTGACGATAAGACATTAATAGTATTTTTTAGTTACCTTTCAGTTTTAGGGTTTTATTATAACTAATCTAAATTGATTTGCGTCGTACACCTAATTTTAGTGGGTGAGTTTCTCAGCGATAATTTTTTGCATACACAAGACTTCGAACTCGAGATCTGCTGAAGCGATAAAAGTTGTTTACCACTTGGACCAACCCCGTTGATAAACATTAATATTATTTTTTGCATGTATTTTACGATAAAGTATTACAGCCTAATTAAATAACCATCGAAGCTTATACCATTTTACTGGAATCAACGTGATTTTTTGTTTTTGGAAATAGAATCGATGGGAATAGACGTTGGATATGAAATGCAAGGAAAAGGAACACCTGAGAGTTTGGTGATTGGTAGGGTTTTGAAAAGCAAAAGGACTAAAATTCTCAAAGGAAACAAGTGAATAAACATTGGATCAATGGTGGTCCAGCTGCAACCATTTGTGAGGAATTTTTTTTTGGAGGAAGATGACAATTTAGGTTATATTCAAAACCCTAAAATAAAAAAAAATCCAAGCAGATCTTGGTCATGTGAAGTGAGGATGGAAGTGTCGATTTTTGTCGGAGTTAATTAGGTCTCTGTCCGTTATCGAGGAGAGGGAGGACCACAAAAGTAATAGACGAACATCAAATTATAAGTTATTATTCATTTTGATTTATTACGACTCGGATGTTTTATTTTTAGAAAACATTTCAATGAATATTGAATTTTATGAAGTACTTATGGGCTAAGTCGAACTCGAATAAATAGTCTCTGAAATTGAAGATGGTACAAACACTTATAAATTCAGTCGAATTTACCGTTCCGATTTCGAAGACCAAGACACGACCATGAAGGTGGGCAAAAGGAAAGTTATGTGCGGAAAAGGCATACAATCCCATGCGTCATGGGTTAGGGTTTGATTGGGAATCTAGCATTTTGCTTTTGCAACTTGTTGCTTGCTTGCTTCTTCAATATCGACATTCTCCTGATTTTACATTTCTGTAGGAAATAATCATTCTATGAACAAAAGACCATGAATATATATATTTTTAAATGTTTGCACTCTTTGTGGTTGAGAAATATCGGAAAAGTTGGAGTCTAAATTCTCTATATGAAATGTAATGTATATTATTACAACATCCAACCTTTTAATATTTTCCTAAAAACACTGATATATGACAACTGAATCTTAGTAGGCAATATTATTCTAGTTAATTAGGTTAAATTTTGTTCTCATGTGTCTATTGCTTATTCATGATTTAATTAAAGATTAATCATTACAGTTTCATTATGATTTAATGGAAGAAGTGCATAAGTATCAAAAATACATATGAAAAATTTGATAAATGGGTAATATGATACACATAATTTTATTTGATGTAATTATATATATATTAAATTTCTATTCAAATATATATATATATATATTAAATTTTAATGTTTCAATTTTTCACAAATAATTACTACTATTATTGATTATTAACTACTTTTAATTCTAAATTTTAAATGAGATTTGAACATTAATCTATTAATATTTAATGGGTGAATATTTGATACACTAACAGTGTAAAAACATTTACACAAGCATGCCAATTTCTAAGCTAAAATTTAAATGTTTAACCCTAAAACTCTAATCTCAAACTTTAAACTCTAAATTCTAACCATAAACTCTAAATTCTAATAATAAACTCTAAATTCTAAACACTAAAACTCTAAATCGCTAAACAACTTCGGTTGTAAAAATTTTGTTTTTCAGTGTCAATATATAGGATAATAATCTATATTTAATATTATTTTTTATATAAACCATTCAATTCAACCGATTAACTTATAGTCACTTTTTTTTTTACCATTTTAGCTTTTCAGTTCGACTTTTTTAAACAGTAGCCGTTACATTCATTTTTTTAAAAAGAAGCAATGCCTCTATTATTAAAATTTGGGAAAACAATCGATAAAAATACATATTTAGGAGGCAATAGTCAAAACAGTTAGGCCAAAGTTAGGAAAACCTCACAATGGTGAAGTTCCAATGCAAAATAACTTCTCCCATTTCCCAACCAATCATACAATTGAGAATCTTTTCATTTTGGTCCCATTTCATTCCTCATCTTTGACACAAAACCCATTCACAAATGCTCACACACACCTTTCCCCTTTTCAAATTCTCTATATTCCATGCATGTCACTATAATTAAGCTTATATTTGACAAATGTATATATTATGAGTGATTCGAATTGTACCGATCCATATATTTATATATCATCAACAAATCAAATTATGTGACCGGTTGATAAAATGTTGATTTTCATAATCTATTATTCAATATTCTCAAATATATAATGTGTGTATCAATTATCTAATCTATTCATACAATATAATTGTCGATTGAGTATAATTCGGTTGACATTATCGTTGGTACAATATACAAGAAGACGTAAGATCGAGCATATTTAAGGGCTCACTATCCTCCGATTTATGGGTGGGAGGGATCTGAATAGTATAAAGAGGTTGTGTAAAATTTGGACTACGCAACCTTATTTATTTTAAAGTTTAGGGTTTAGGGTTAAAGTTTGAGGTTTAAAATTTTATGATTAAAATACGCAAGATTGTGGGGTCTAAATTTTAAACAACATATGTAACAAATAATTTCCCTAAATTTAATTGATTCTTATTCTTGTAAACAAAATTTACATTAAGATAAAAGTTAAGATATTTCAAAACATAAAATCGAAGAAAAATGAAAAAATCTTGAACATTAATAGATCAAAATGGATATTCACTTAAGATTAAACACATATTGTTGTTTAAGGAAGAAATATGTATAAATATATTCCAAAAATTACTCTACATTGTGAGACATCATTTATTCATATGGATATTTGATTCCAAATCGAATATCGACAGCATTTAACTCCATGATACGTAGTCATGTGTATAACTTTCCCCCCCATGGTTTACGCCCACAAGTACACCTAGCTTAGCCATATATTATTACACACTTGTTTTACATGTAATATAATACAATCTACTTATATCAAGTCATTTTCGTTTAGGTTTCTCTAGAACTAGTCTCACACAATTCCAATTATATTTTTCTACAAAAACAAAGACATAGATTCCCATGGTGGGGTTTATTTAAAAGACTTGCCAAAAAGAAACATGATTCCCATCAATCCTCTTATGCCCACATTGATTGTACAACTTGTGTCCCTAATAACCTCGATCCAGATTATTCGATTGTAATATGATATACTGATCGTTTTTCTGTAATTTCGACGGTAATTTAAATCCATACCATACTTTTCCCTCCTTCCACTTTGGACCTACCTACCTATGCCTAAACATCTCCATTCCATCCCTCAACTCAAGTCGCCCTATATATACCCTACAATCCCATCAACTCATGTACCCCGTCTCCAACAGCTTTTCTTTAGGCTACTATACTCTTCTCTTTCGCTTCATCCATTAGACAACAAAAATGTCAGGCGTTTGGGTTTTCAAGAACGGTGTGGTTCGCTTGGTCGAGAACCCGGGGACTGACTCATTGGATGGGAGCCGACAAGGTTCCAACACCCGCCGCAAAGTGCTCGTACACACTCCTTCCAACGAAGTGATCATTTCCTACGCAGTACTCGAGCGTAAGCTATGGTCTCTCGGATGGGAAAGATATTACGATGACCCAGATCTCTTCCAATTCCACAAACGATCTACCGTCCATTTGATCTCTCTCCCTAAAGATTTCAGCAAGTTCAAGTCGATTCACATGTACGATATCGTCGTAAAGAACCGTAACGTGTTCGAAGTCAGGGACATGTAGCTTATATGGTTTAACAGCACTAATTTGCATTCTCGTCTTTGTCTTTTGGTATGTGATGATGGATTTATTTTGAGATTTTTGGTATTCTGGGTATTTCTTTGTAAAATATACATATGGAAAAGCTTGTGGGATTAGGGTTAAGGAAGTTAATGTGGTCAAGATTGTTTGCTTGGTAAGTAACTGCGATCCACTTGCTTTTGTCACCCTTTCTGTAAATTACTGTTGTGATTTTGAATGGAAAGTTTATGTTCCCTTGTGCGTTTGTTATTTGAAATTTTCGAATCGAATATTTTTTATGTTTGTTTTATAATTTATATTCGAAAGAAAATGATAAATTATTATATATTTATATACAGTTGAGTTGATCCAATGTCAGTGAACCTGGCTTGAGCTGCTGTCATGCAGGATATTGAATGAGAAGTTAATAACTTTGGCTTTGAAACTGGTATTTTATAAATAATATTTATGATTATTATTTTGAGGAAATGTGGTTAAGTAATTAGTGTCCGAGTGCAGAGAAGTGTTTAAAGAAGCAGAACAGGGCAGGGCAGGACAGGAAGAAAAGGGGAAAAGGTTCCCTTTGGGTTTAATTGCTTACCAACAACGTGGTAATGCCACGTGTTTGAAGACATAAACCCTAAAGTAAGCATGTCAATCCCACGATGCCACGTGTGGGGATCATAAGATTGGACATGTGCAGGTATAATTAGATTTGAAAAACTTTGATTTAGTTTAATACTTTAGTTAAGGATTTAGAATTTGAGATTTAAGGTTATAATTTAGGGTGTTACGATTTAGGATTTTAGATTTTAAGCATTTAGAAAGGGTTATGTAATTTTTTTTAAACGGACTATGTATCAAAATATAACACTTATTATTAAATAGAAAAATATTTTATTCAGACGGTTTTTAGGGTTTAATGTTAGTTTTTTTTTTGTATGTGGTTAAGTTTTAATGTTTGATTATATGTTTTATGGTTTATAGTTTAAAATTTATGGTTAAGGTTTAAAGTCCAAAAAAGAATGTAATAACATTAGAAGCTCGCTTGTGAAAAAAAAATCACTACAATGTATCAAATAATTACTTAATTAGGTAACTCAAACCAAATGTTGTTTTCTTAGCTTTACTCGGATGTATTAAAGTTTTACTTGATATAAAGGATAGAGAATTCGAATTAATATTTGGAATATAAGTGTGGAGCATGACATTTCCGAGGGAAATTGAAATGCCATGCATAAAAAACTATATATTAGTTGTAAAAACAAAACGTGTGCCTCCAAAATTTAGGACCATGTTCTTAAACTTGGTTATAATTTTACAGACAGGAATAAACTTGTGGATAAGAGCTTTACATAGATACATACATATATATACAATTTTCCAGATATTATTTCTCAGTTTCTGTTATGGGAGAGTGGAAAGCCCATTCCTTCAATGAATGGGGGATCGCAATTGAATCTACATTCAGTAGTCTCACTCATTTCCTTCAACTCTGAGCTCTCCCTCTGGTTTTTTTAGTATTTTACATGTTCGTTTTGTAATTTATATCCGGAAATCATTATTCTTCATCTATGTAATATTATTTTTTAAAATTCGAACTTAAGTCATTTCTTTGAAAGTGTTATATGTCATATTAATGTACATGACACTTATAAAAGAATAAAAATTTTGAATTCCACAAGCAATATTAATAAGAATCCATCACTTATATTTAATTGATATTTTAAAAGGTGAAAAAAAATAAACGAGAGAGAAGAATAATCCTATATAAATAAAGAAAGTAAACGTTGTGTCATAAAACAAGGTGATGGGGAAGAGAAAAGCTGCTTCTTTTTGATCCTATCCACAACGACGACGCATGGGCCAACGGCACGAGAAGGAGATCTTATTTGGTCATAAAGTTATAGTGCGTCTGGTTCGTGAAAAAAATAATTATTAAGGTTAATAATTTTTTATAGTTATATTTGAGAGCTTGTAGAGTTAGGTATCTTTATTATTAAGTTACAATTATACGTGAGTTATACAATTTTTTTATAAAAATAGTAAGGGTTCAGATAGTTACACAATTCTTTATAATGACTCGAGTTATATATTTTTTTATAAAAATAATAAGGATTTAGGTAGCTACACAATAATTAGATAGTTACACAATAATTATGTAGTTATACAAATGGTAATGAATTTTATAGTTACACAATAATTATGTAGTTACACAATTTTTTATCCATCCTACACAAATCCTTACCAAAATGATAAGAAATTTTATAACTACAAAAAAATGCGCCTAATTTTAAGGCGCCTAATTTTAAAATTTTTCATTATATTTTTATGATTCGTTTGAAAAGATTCTTCTCGAGGGGTAATTGTCTTCTTTCAAGAGTAATATTTTCTCTCCAAGATGGTTAGAGTGTCATTCTCTCAATTTTTTAGTTATCATACAATTTTTTTCTTTGATTAATATTGTCCTTATGATAATGAATTGTGTTCATGTGGATCCTATGTTACATCTTAAATTAAGTGACTAATTATTTGTGATGTAAATTTATCAAATATTTTTATTTAGTATTAATTTAATATTTAAATCATAATTTTTATTAACAAAATATGATTTTATTAATTAAAAAATCATACAAATGAATAATATCGTGTCTCATTACAAATCACATTGAACCTAAGGGTTCGTTTGTTTCATCAAAATCTGTTTTCGAAAAATGAATTCTGGAAAATAAATTACATTTTTTAGAAAACAAACTACAGAAAGTATTTTCTGGTGTTTGGATGATATTGTGTAATTCATTTTCCGCTGTTTGGTAGAGTTTCCTAATGATTTCATGAACAATCCACAAACAAGCATCGATAATACAAATAATAAGTTCTAACCAAAACATGGTTTAGGGTTTAGGTTAGTGTTTAGAATATCATTTAGGGTTTATGGTTTAGTGTTTAGGTTGGCATTTAGGGTGTAGGGTAGCATTTAGGATTAGTGTTTAGGGTTTAATATTTAGGGTTTAGGTTAGGGTTTAGGATTTAGGATTTATGGTAGCATTTAGGATTTAGTATTTAGGGTAAGATTTAGGGTTTAGGGTTAGTGTTTATAGTTTAACATTTAGGGTTTAGGTTTATCATTTAGTGTTTAGGATTTAGGATAGTTTTTAGTGTTTACAGTTTAGGTTAGAATTTAGGGTTTATTATTTATGCTTTATGGTTTAGGGTTTATGTTAAGGTTTAAGGTTTTATGATTTACAGTTTAGATTATTGTTTATGGTTTATGGTTCAAGTTTTAGGGTATCATTTAGGGGTTAGGGTTTAGGTTAGGGTTTAAGTGTTAATATTTAGTTTTTAGGGTTTATGGTTTAGGTTAGAGGTTATGGTTTAGAGTTTAGGATTTATGGTATCAATTAGGGTTTAGGATTTATGGTAGCATTTAGGGTTTATGATTTAGTGTTTAAGGTTTATAGTAGCATTTAGGGTTTAAAGTTTAGGGTTAGTGTTTAAGGTTTAGTATTTAGGGTTTAAGGTTTATATTAATACTTGGGGTTTAAGGTTTAGGGTTTAAATTAGTGTTTAGGGTAGAGTTGAAGAGAATGTAGTTTGTTTTACGAAAAAAATATGGTAAAACAAACTGCAAAAGAATGTAAAAAAATAGTCAATTGTAATTCAAACTCCTTTGACCATGTGAAACTATATGAACCAAACACCGTAAATTACGAAAATAGAATTCTAGAATTCAAACTACATGAAACAAACACACCCTAAGTTGAAATAACGGTACCAATTATGAAATCCCCTCTCTCCCACTTCACACCTCGGAATGCACCGTTCTTATAAAGTGAAAGGCACTCATTTGTTTGTGAGATCATTTTATTTTCTCACCAGGGGTAATGAAAAGTGTTATAGAATGGGTTGCTACCTATACCTAAATTACAGACTCAACACTAAAAATACTAAATTGTAATCTTAAAATTCTAAATCTTAAACCCTAAACTATAGTATTAAATTTTAATTTTTTAATAATAAAATATAAATAAAAACATTGAAAAGAGACAAATAATTACCACTCGATACCACGTAATAACTGCAACCAGGAACACCACACCATATTATCACCCCATTCAAACTACCTAACAAACGCATCAAGGTTCACCACTCGGGACATAAATACTCAACCCCACTCACAACACCCATGCAGCCACCGTTACACCAAAACCCTATGTCCTGAGCAATCTAACATCATAATTTTCGACACTCTATTCACCCCCACCAGTTGCCAAGCATATATCTAAATAATGTTGTAATATTTAATATTTTTTATTAATATTATATTTATAATGTTTTTAAGATTATAGGATGAATTTGTATGTTACTTGAGAATGATTAGAACTTAAGAGTTGATATTATTATTTTTATTCTTTGATTTATAACATGATTCATGTCTTAAAAAATATTTTAGTAGGCTAATCATTTTTATCACTATTTTACAACTTTGAGATTTGTTTTGTTATTTACGTTAATTTGTTTGATAAATTGGCACAAGTAATAAAAATAAAAATTTAAACATATTAAATGTTAAGCATTTGACAATTCACAAAATATTTTAAAATGAAATGAGCGTACGTAAATATAAAGCATAGTTTTTTTAAAAATATATATATATATTGATTATCTTATAAATTTTATAATTATGAAGTTTTTGCAAAATTTAGACCGTGCAACAAAAATATTTAATTTAAAATTTAACATATTAAAAAGAAAATATATTATAAGGACAAGTTGATAAAATTTACTTCCAATTAATTTTATATTTCCTAACCAAACATCATGATCCTACATTCCTACCAAATAAAATAACGTAACATTCTTAGTAATATATCAGTTCCTAGGTTACATTCTCAAATACAAAATTACATTCCGTGAAAAAAATTAGAAATTTTAGTTGCATCATCTTTTTTTTTCTCCTTTTATATTTCTTGTCTCTTACATTAAGATATTGCGTACGATAATGATATACATTATAGTATATATTAAAATGTTTTGTATCAATTATATTAATTGATACGTTTTTTATACAACGAGAGTTTTTGTGATTCAAACTCTAAAACCTATACGAATGATTTATCTTAATAGATAGGTGCATGCATGAAACGAATAAATTTTTTTATTTCTTTTAAGTGTCTTTATATATGTTTCAACATAAAAAAATGAGTTTATAAGATATAAGATTTAATGTGTAGAGTTTAGTTTTGGGGTTTAGAATTTATGATTTACGATTTAGAGTTAAAGTGTACGATTTCGTTTTTTTCTAGCGCTGAGACATTACAAAGAGAGAGTGGATTTTTGTTCGTAAAACCATTGAAATTAACTCCTAATTGACTAATTCTTAGTAGGTAAACATGTTTTTATGGATTATTTATTTGTATCATCTATCTATACTTTTATCATTTAGCTTAACTCTCTTTTTTTTGGAGCAACTCATTTAGCTTAACTCTAAATATTACTTTAATCAAAACTAAAATTTACTCTTGTTTCCTTGTTTGACAATGAATGTCTTTTATTCTTCTCACCCCAATTGAAATAAATGAAAGCATTCCAAACAAGCTTAAGGATGAAAGTATGTAATGGCTTACCTCTCAAATCCGTAAAAGTCCAAGTCAACTCATAATCAAAGTCAGATACACTTTTGTTCGAATTAAACATTCTAATATTGTCTTTCAAATGTTCCTTGAGAAGTGGCATTCAAAGAAAATGTGATTACGAGTTTCAAGTAAATAAATATTTTAATTCTAATCTCAGACAAATCATGCTAGCATTAGCCTAGCCATACCATAATTGGGTGGTCATTCATATAATTTACCCAAAAACTAACGAGTAACAGAGAAAATGGGCTTAGCAATGCCGGCCTAATCAAAGTTGAAGAAACCCAGATTTTAAAGATATAGTAAAAAACCTCCGAGTACCAATAAAGTTCTTTTTGTTTTGAATAATATCTGTTCATATTTTTTAACTATTTGATCAGGCGCACATCTTACATACAAAATTAATTGAAGTCGAATTTTTTAAAATAAACATCATTATTTTTTTAACTAAAACTATTTGTCGTATCGATTAAGTCTTTCGTCGGCCATACCATTAATTTAGATATAAACACCTACACATGCACCTATTATATGGACCGACTAGATCTAAAAACAATATTAATAAAAATTAGAAGAGTTATTTTTACACATTAGAATTAGTACACATATTTTGAGCTAACATTTAACACCCAAATTAATGATTAGATAGAAGAAAGGACTTGATTGATAAGATAATGATTTTTTGACGATTCAATTTTGTGACTAATTTAAAATTTAGATAATAATTCAAAGATGCACGGTGAAAGAAATCCCAATTTTGATGTTGAAGTGGAGCACCTTCGTAAGGTAAGTTCCTCCCAATTTGATCTATTTAAAACGCCAGGACTGGAACCCTTAATATTACATAAGAGATATGGTGCATCATCCCACTAGACCGACTGGTTGTTGGTATAATCACCGATTTGATAATTGCATTTTGTTGCTCACAGAGATAAAAAAATGTCATTCAAAGAAGCTTGTAAGAAAGATGATGGGAGCATGAACAAACAACTCTCATAAGAACAGTGTCAATGCTGTTAACATATCTTATGATTATTCATATGCAAGTACTTTGACTAGGATACTTTAGAAATTGTGGTTGACTGTTAAGAAATGAAAAGACTCTAACTACATATTTACATCAATGACTCTAATGCATGACTTAATAATACAAAATTTTGTCTGCAACAAATCAAGAGAATTTACCTGAATTTAAGCTATATACAATTGAAAAATGTGCAAAGCTTTGACACACAATTCACACGCACGTTGATGCCTTGGAAGTACGATGATTCATCCCGAGAATAATCACGACAACAGTAACATCATCATGGTATTTCTTCCTCCAACCAGCTGGAATATTCATCAGTTCTTCCTTACTGAAACCTGTGATGGTAAAGTTCACGTCTTAGAAATTCCAGTGCGATAATAAACGAATATACTGCTAAAGTTATGGAACATGAATTTTGGTTTTGGTCTATGTTCTTCTATACAAAAACGAGTGTGTTGACAACCATAAAAACAGGCAGTGAAAGAGAATTCACCTGCAGATTGAGCCGCTTTAACTAGAAGCTGCTCCACGAGAAATTTGGCAGGATCACCGTAAGGCTCGCTTGAGATGTAAAAATGGACAAGCTTTACAGCCTCTTCATTGGTGGATAAGTCAAATAAACCGTCGCTACCAACTATAACAAAGTGATCAGATCTTGATACTTTGTGAACATTCAGTGATGGTTCAGTGGGGAGATATATGGGGGGCTAAATGAGGTTAGGAACTCGAAGAATTCCCATCAGTGCATCATTCAGTTTTTTCTACAAGGAATAACAAAAATGGTATGCTGATTACGGTAAAGACCGTACAGAAACAATAAGATAGGTTATACAACAGTTGGCATTGAGCTATCTCATGCATAAACCATTCCCGGATAACTTTGCCGTTATTTCCAAGTTGAATACTAGTTTCTGGGCTAGGAAAGCTCGGGTCGGAGTAATACTACCTGACTACTATGTGTAATACCTATATTTTGTCCGGGCCCCAAATTATATTCGAACCATTTGCCTTATTTAAACCAAATTTAAAATAAAAAAACAAATAGCAAAAAAAAAAGGGGCATGCCGCCCATACCCTGCCAAGGCTCACCATACCCCCCATGCTTTGCCCCATCCCTCTGCACACTCACACACACACTCAACCTCACCTCATTAATTCCCCTCCCATAATCCATTTAAAACCACACAAAAAAAAAACAAATTGAAAGGGGGCAGGCCATTTAAAAACAAATTGAAAAATTGAAGGGGAGCTCTCGGCAAGGCAAAAAAAAGAGGGAGGTGAGAGCACAATTGGGTGGACGGCAGAATGAAAAAATTGAAAGGGGGCTCTCGGCTATTGAAGAAAAATAGGGGGAAAGAGCCGACATTCACCCCTCATTTTATTTTAAGTATCTTTTTTTATGTATGTCTATGGTGCAATCTTTTTTTAATCTAATGATGTTTTATTAGTAATCTCTTATTTATTTTTAGTTATTACGTTTTTATATGTTTTTATGTTCATATCTTTCTATATGTTGTTAGGATGATTAGACTAATTCTTGATGGTTGTTTAATATTTTTTTATTTTCTCATATGTAAATATGTGTGTTTACTTTTATCATGATATGTGTTTGTTCATGGCTTTTATTTTTTTATGTTTGGTATGTATGTTCATCTTTGTATTTGATATGATTAGTATGTATTTTGTGTTCATCTTGTTTTTAGGTTATATGCTAGTGTGGTATTATTCATCATATTTAAATGTCATGTTAGGTTGTGGGTGTAAATTATGTTATATGATTGAAGTCAAATAGTTTAGTTTTAGCAACAAAAGGAATGATTAATTCTTGTATTCGAAGTTGTGTTTACTGACTCCGGTTTCCGATTGTTACCTTTTGAGATGTTCATTAGATTTCTTTATGTAAAATGTTGGATTGAGATGAAATTACCAAATTTTGTATTGATTTCCGGTCTTTCTCGTGTTGATACAATGTTATGCTCCCTTTCTATGTTAAAGTTACATAATGGAGATGTTTAATCTCTTTCAGACAACAATGCAAGGAGAAAACTTCATTAATTCCGAAGGGGAAATTAAGGTTAGTTTCGGCTATCAGTGCAACAGCCCCAAAGGTATTCCTTTCAGCTCTCATAATGTGCGTGAAATCTGTTCTAGAAGTGAAATGTCAAGGAATGGCAGTTTCTCGTGCTTGTCGGGTGCTGCCTTAAGTGCCAATGCTACATTGGCCAACACAAATATCTGTAATGGTGTGATTGGAGGTGAGATTCTTCCTAGTTTGGATTCCCCTAATTCATTTTGTAGAGTTCCCTCTTCGCCATCTCTTGCAAGGTTGGATATATTATCGTCTTCGCTGCAAAGCAGTATCTCAAACTTAAGTTGCAGTCCACCAAGTCCAGTTTATTCACCTGATACTGATTCGTTTTTCCTGAGATCGATGAGTGCTCCTTCTATAACCGATAGTTTCCTTAATGCTACGAAGT
The DNA here is from genome assembly GCA_019671005.1 of Hibiscus mutabilis. Classification (NCBI taxonomy): domain Eukaryota; kingdom Viridiplantae; phylum Streptophyta; class Magnoliopsida; order Malvales; family Malvaceae; genus Hibiscus; species Hibiscus mutabilis. The sequence continues at coordinate 3,951,511 of CM033721.1, read as the reverse complement.
ACAAGTTGCAGGTGGAGCTGCTGGTGAAGACAGGGTTCAAGCTGTCTGCTCCGAAGAAAATGGGTGGCTCTTTTGTGCAATCTATGATGGTTTTAATGGAAGAGATGCAGCTGATTTTTTAGCCGGGACATTATACGAAACTATAATATTTTACTTTAGTTTACTAGACGGGGAACAAGCAGGATGTCCCCAGAACACCCAATGGCTCGACTGCAAATGGATATTTTGAATATTTCCATGATGATATTATGGTTGGTAACAAGACAAAAACGCATTCTAGGGTTGACAGCATGAAGTATACAAGCACTGAAAGCTGGATGAAGAAAACTGCAGATTGTAAGATGGAAGCATATTCATTTACGCACGGGGTGCTTGATAGCCTCCAATGTGCTCTAAGTCAAGCCGAGAGTGATTTCTTGTACATGGTAGAGCAGGAAATGGAGGACCGTCCTGATTTGGTTTCAATAGGATCTTGTGTTTTGGTTGTTTTTCTTAACGGAGACGAACTGTATACACTCAATTTAGGTGACAGTCGAGCTGTATTGGCCACATATGATGACGCCATTCACATGGATCAGAGTGAAAGGTTGAAAGCTGTTCAGCTAACTGATAGTCACACTGTTGATAACGAGGTTGAAAGAACTAGACTCTTGCGTGAGCATCCTGATGACTCCATGCCCGTAGTAGCTGGAAAAGTGAAAGGAAAATTGAAGGTCACTCATGCATTTGGAGTAGGTTACTTGAAAAAGGTTGGTACTCTTATTTCTCATTACAGTTTCCTTGAATATGCCCTCTTGATAAGAATCACTGCATAGTGTAGCGATGTCCCCTCGCTAAAAAAAGTTATTTTTTATTTTGTTTTTATTGTCTTCCGTGGGATTTTTATAAAATCCGAGGTTTTTGTTTTTAAATGGAGTCGCCACCGGCCATTCAAGGTGAACCGGACACCGTAAAAACCAGAGATTTTAAAATGTCGGGTTCGGAAGTCGGTTACGGATAGGGAAGGATTAGCACCCCACACCGCCCAAAATTGGTACTTTAATAATTACCGCTTTATTAATATTAGACTTTCCGGATTAAAGTGACGATTAAATTAAAATTTGGTCATATGTGCGAGTAAATTTTAAAGGCCCGTTATCTGAGAGTAAACGCCCAACCACTATCACTACGCCTGATACTGGCCCCGTTTGCGCTCGGATAAAAGGGTACCGCATTGACAAAATATATCCGAAATGCAATATTAGAAAACAAATATTAACATTTATTGACATGGCATAAACACATAAATATTATAATATTATATAAAAGATAATAATAAACTATATGAATAAAAAAACATGATCAATCATAATATAAAAAAACAAAACATGAACGAGAAAAATGAGCTTCCAAAACTAAAATAATTAATTATAACGTGCTTAAACACATTAAGACACCAATATAATATTTACATGACATGCATGAAATGTAATGCTAAACTAACATAACAATAAACTATTATAAATTCATCTCACCATCAACATGGCATTATATGAATCTTAAACTAGAACACAACTAACTAGATCTGAATCATGACCACATCATTAAAACCCAATTTCATATATAAAAAAGGTAACGATTCTCAATTACTTACATAAGCTGTTATCTTTGTACTATTCAACAATAAAACAGCAAAAATAGTGACAAGACTAATAAAAAAGGCTACTTTAATCAAAACAACACAATGAGCTTCAACTAGAAGTAAATAGTTCAACTAACATAACATAATTCTTATAAATAAATAAAAACTAATAAAACACAACAAAACAAAATATTAAAATATTGAATTAAGCAAAAAGGGTAAGAAAAAAAGAGAAACTTGGTGTTGAAATGATAATAAAAAAACAAGTCTTGGGGTACAAAGAAACACAAAGTAAAGAGAGAGAAAAACTCACCAGTGTGTTTGGATCAACAAGGGAAACAAAGGCAGAAAAGAAGCATAAGTGTGGAGTTCGAGGGGTAATGCAGAGTGGGGGAAGTAAGTGAAGTTTGGGCAAAAGGAAAGGGGAGATTTGGGGTTGAGTGGAGAATCTGGAAGAAGGAAGAGCGTGCTGTGCTTTGGTTCAATGGAAAATTGTATGGTAGCGAAAGAAAGGGTCTTTGCCTCTTTCTCTCTCTGTGCTAAATTTGGAGGAATTTTCTTTTTTGATATATTTTCCCTTAATTTTTAGTGAATTTGCAGTGCAGCCTTCTGATTTAAGGTTAAAAACAGAAGCAATTAAAATGTTATACAAAATATAATATTTTGAGTTGGTATATATCAATTTAACTTGTAATTAAAATATTAAAAAATAAAAAATTTAAAATATTATTTATACAACAAAAATATTATATTTTATGTTAAAAAGTAGAAATATTATATTTTTATAATGTTTTCGATTACAATTTAAATATTACCTATCAACGCAACCGAAATATTATCACGCGTACAACTAAAACTGCTATACCTTTTGATAATATTTCAGTCATGCTTTTTTAGCCGGTTTTAACCATGTTTTTTAGGCTCTAGTTTTTTTTTTTTCTTTTGCTCTATCTTTTTAGTTTGTCCTTTATTTTCTTTCTGGTTCACTATTAAGGACGAGTATTTGATTGAGTTGAAGATAAATGAGTGGAGTTGATAAGTTTTGCTTTATAATTCAAATTTTAGTTTTATTATCTAATCAAATCGAATTTATAATATTCGAATTGAGTTAAATTCAATTTATAAAATTTTGTTTATTTTTTAAATCATAATTATAAATTATAAATCTTAAATTAAACGTGTAAAATTAAAATAAATAAATTGTGTACTCAAAATTTTGTACAGTTTCTATATCAAATGATTTTTTTATTTATATTTGTATACAAATATCAAATTGTTAATATTGGTTGGGATATGTTAGGGATTTTAAAAAGAAATTTTTCAAGAATTCTAAAGAGCAGTCAAAATTCAAAGGAGGTGACCGAGTGAGTGGTGTGAGCATTCATCATATTCGGAGCTTTCCAAACCAGTAGAAATGGTTGGTTCGGTTTTACGTATTTATTTATGGGTAAACTATTCCAGTGACCACCGAATTAATTAAAGATATTTATTTTGACCACCGAACTATCAAAATCATCAATCAGATCACCAAACTTATTAAATTGACATATTTTGACCACCACCAAATTAATGGAAGGGTAACGTGGCAGTTAACAAAAATCTGTAAAATCACACATTTAGTCCATGTTATTTACTTATTAAATCAATTTGATCCTAATTTTAATTAAATTAAATAAAATTAGCCGGCTAATAAGATAATGACACATGTCATCTCCCAATTGGATAATTTTTTTAATTTTAATTTAATTTATTTAATATTGCCACCACCTAGATAAAGGAAAATTAAAGAGCCATGAAATAACCTTGGGGTAGATTGAACCTAAGACTTGTGGATGTTATTCCACAACCTTAACCAACACGCCAAACCACTCTTATTGAAATGAGTTGCACCAACTTAGATCTGAATAATATCTAGATATTTCTCCCCCCAAACTCTCCACCTTCCCAGCTTCGTCCGACCTCTGATCTCGGCCACCGCCAGTTCGTGGCTATCACCGTTGCCGCCAACGGATCCGTCACCACACCCCGATCGGAACCCAAGAGCTGTTGGAGTATGCCTAAAGACCAATCATAAGATGGTTGTAAAAGACATACTTATTTTATCTTGTTTATTAATATAAAGCCATTATTATTATTTCAGTCTTATTCTGTGTATCTATAAATAAACTAAATTATAATAAAGTCCTTAGAATAATAGAGTTATTCTTGAATGTCCTTAGTCAAGAATTATTGTGAGCTTGGACAAGAATAATGTATTAAGACTAATATGTGGTTGATTGATGACAAAATGTTGTCATTGACATTGAGATGTCAAAATCAATACATAAGTATGTGTTAGGGAACAACATACTGGACTGACCCGCTATGAGCATGTTTCTTGAATTATTATGTGACAGTCACAACATTGCTTATGGTGATAACTATATGTATGATCCTCAGACTTGAGATCATCATTATTTCAACATCGTGAGTGACATATTTTGATACGGTCAAACGTGTGTCGTAACTGACTACACTGTAAAGACTGATATTGGATATGACATAATCCATGTAACGAAATATAGTTGATCAAGATAGGATTTGTCCTTCCTACATAATAGGAGTAATATCATAGGCCACTTGATTGAGAGAGACTAGAAAATACATGGTCTGCTCGAATAAATTGATATGGGATATCATAGATATTCGTTTATAATAGTATACTCAAGATATCAAGAAACATTAGATGGACTATACAAGTGTGACTAATCCATAACTTGTATCCGATCTAGATATGAGGACAAAAGGATGAAATACATAAAAGAAGTTAATCACGGAAAAATGTTAAATTGAACCACGATTTCATGTAACTTAGATATCAATGATGTATTGCTAGATGTCACTCATTACCTGTAATATTAGAATTGTTCTGGATATTATTGCTAACGTTACATGAACCTACAAGGGTCGCACCCTAAGATTGAAACAAACAAATATCGATTAGATAGCATGTGTACAAACTTGTTGTACACGCAATTAGTGAGAAACCGGAATTGTTATAATTATTGTAATTATGGATAATTTCGTTTATATATATATTAATATTTGATAAGTTATTGTAATATCAAATATTATTAAAGTATATATATCTCTAAAAGAAACCTAATTAAAGTAGAATCAGATCCTACATATTTATTTATATTCATTTAAATATATTGTATATTTAAGAATCCGAATTTAATTAGAATTAGGTTTTTAAATGCTATATAAAGGCATAAGGTCTAGCAGCCATTTATCCTTGGTTTTTAAAAAACCTCTCTAACAGTTAGAGAAGAGAAAATATTGTTCGTTTCATTCGGGTGGACTGCGTAGAGGTCGGAACACTATTGTGACGACTCGGATTCGATTTGGTTATTCCGAATTCCCTACGGATTTCCAGATTCCAGATTTATTAAGGTAACATTTCATCCCTATTCACCCCGAATTCGTCCCTTGTACATGGATCACTGGTGGATTACGCCGGATAATTTTTATGTTGCGCCATGGGGTGTACCGACGTTACCCAACAAGAGCCACTCGTGTTGTCGCGCTGTTGTCTGCCGTGTAGAACCACCTAAAGGTTCGGCGAAAACCCATGGTTTCCTCCCTATTTTTGGCCATTTACACCGCCTTTGGTCGTCCATTCACGACATCGACACCACCATTGTGTTCCTTGTGCACTCGCGAGTCGAACCCCGCCCCCAGTTCATTAAACCGCCATCGGGACCTCCTCTTCGTTGTGCGTCCTTAAGCCCAGATTTGGGTAAAAATGTTTGGGTCATTTTATTTAATTAAAATAAAATTAGGATCAAATTGATTTAATAAGTAAATATCAAGGACTAAATGCATCATTTTATAAATTTCCGTTAACTGCCACGTCACCCCTCTGTTACCCTTCCGTTAATTTTTTAACGTCGGTGGTCAAAATAGGTCAATTTAATAAGTTTGATGGTCTAATTGACTATTTCAATAGTTCGGTGGTCAAAATAGGTATCCCTAATTAATTCAGTGGTCACTGGGGTAGTTTACCCTTTATTTATTTATATTCCTGTTTGATTCAGCACAATATCTCAATAAATATGTTTTTATCATTTCTCTTTTGACTTTGATTTTTCTTTTTGGAGTAATTGGTGTTTATATTCGATATATATTTATATATAAATATAAAAATTTAATATTTAAGTATATAAATAAGGATTTATATTTAATAAGGTAGAAATTAAAAGTTTTCACAAGTGTTTCAGTTTTAGGGTTTATGGCTTTAGTTTAGGGTGTAAGGTTTAGGGGTTTAGGTGTAGGGTTTAGAATTTAGGGATATTGTTTATAATTTAAGGTTTATAGTTAGAATTTAGGATTTAGAAGTTAGAGTTTAGTTTTTAGGATAACATGACAAGAGTTAAGTTTTAATCTATAAACCCTAAATTATACCATAACCATAAATTTTAACAAATATCCTTAAATCCTAAACACCTACATCTAAACTCTTAAACCCTACACCCTAAACTAAGTCCTTAGACCATACATATAATCGGGGGTTTGAATTGATGTTTTTTTTCAAGGTTCATGCCACCGCAATCAAAAAGGGGAGTGGTACTCAACTGAGCAATGGGTGTAAAGTGAATTTGAGAATGTACTCGCGGGTAAAATCACTATAAAGGAGGTGTATTGAATATTGTACTTGTCATAAGTGGTGAATATACAAATTCTAAGTGGGTATAAAGGAGGGGACATCCGCACACACTTTTCCGTTTGTCATCTCTACGCGTGAGTTAGGTCTTAACCTTAACTTCACTATATTATGCGGGTAAAATCAGAAGTTGTACACAGGAACAGATCCATGATTATGTTAGCAGGGGCTCTTGGAGCGTACATATGTTCCTTTATGATGCATCACTTGTGCAACTGTTGTGATTAACTTAAAGATGGATGCAGGATCAAAAGATTTCAGAGCATTCTTTATATTCTAATGCTCAGACCACATGTATGAAACCATTTAAGAGATGGGCAAAGATTATGAATTACTAACAACCTATCTGAAGCTTCAAAGCGAAATCTGTCACGCTGGACCATCCGTCACTCTTTATGAAGTTCCAGTACTTTAAAAGGTACTATTTCGGTATTTCACTCGTTTTCCACTTAGCAAGATTGTTATTTATGATAGGGTACTTATAGGTCTGTTGGTGGTGAAAATGGAGTTTTAGTAATTTATGGTGTTTTATCTTTTCTGGTTTAGTCGGATAGTCGTAAATGGTAGTTGAGATGTAGATTAATAAAGAAGGGTTGTGTGTTCGATTAAGTCGAGTTGAGTCAAAAAATTTCGAGTTATTCGAGTTTGCAAGTCCTATTTTACGATCCGAACTTTATTTAAAATTTTTTGAATCCAGTCGAGTTGAGTTGAATCGAATCGAGTTTTCGAGTTTATGTACAAATTTAGTTGTACATATATATTTCTATATGTATATACGTTGCGGCGCACATGTATATTTCGATAGGCATATATTTCAAATAACTCAAATTTTTTTTGAAATTTTTTCGAGACGAATCGAGTTTATGAAATTACGAGTCGAGCCAAAACGAATCGAGCTTTTTCACCTAAAATCGAGTTAAGTAATTCGATTTTTTTCAAGTCGAGTCGGATTTTGCCCACTTTAAGAGAGAGTAAGAAAAGTCGGAATCTGACTTAGGAATTTGTGGTCTCCTGAGGAGTGTGTTAGGAGTAGGGTTTCAGGTCAGATAGACTTAATACCTATCTTCAACGATCTGATATCTATGATCGTCCTAAGCTCGCATTTCCTCCGGGAAACGACATGCTTCTCCCGCTTGGGTTGATAGTTTTTTTTTTTTTTTTTGATGATTGGCGCAATAGATCTTAGGTTAGATTTCATATGAAGTTATGTTTTGGTTCTAAAATATCAAAGACGATGGATTGCACATGGAACTTACAGATGATTCATGTTGCAGTTCAACTCTACCAGGCACAATTCAGACAATAGAAATAATTATTTATATTCCATAACATTGGCGATTTTCAAGGGAAAAGGAAATCTTTACAAGGACAATATGGGATTCAGTAGTTTTTGATGTTTTCAAGGTTAAGGGAACTGCATTCCCCAAATCATGTTCTAAGACAAAACTGGTTCACTTCATTCAATGAATCACCCAAATTTAACCAAGTGTAAAGCAATCAACTTTCAGAAGATGGATTGTTCACCTAATTCCTGGCCAGCCATCCCCTCACTCAGCACTCTAGCGAAGAACTCTTCCAACGTATCGTTGCCGTAGCTGGGTGTTTTCTCCGCGCTGTATTCTCCGGTTTCGGGATCCAAAATCAACATGCTTTCGGCAGCGTAATACATTCCGATTTTACCGAACTCGGCAGCGTCTTCCATCGAGGGGAAGATCTTAACTACGAAGTCAAGTATGCCGATGGCGAAGTCCATTATCCCAATAGGCACTTTCAAGAACTTTGGTTCCTTCCCTAGAAGCTTAAACAAAATCTCCCCTTGCTCTAATGGTGTCAATGCCTTTCCCGGACCCCGATCGGCAAAACCTGGTTAATCTTATCCTCTTTCAAAACACAATCGGCAATGAACGAAGCCAAATCTTGTTCACTAATCGGCTTACGAGCACATAATTTGCCATCACCAAACATCACACAAGGCTTTCCATCTTTCACCAACTCAACTTGGCCCCCTAAGCTCTTGAAGAAAGCAGTCGGCCTCACAATACTATTAAGTAAATCCTTCGTCGTCCTCAGCTTCTTTCATCAATTCGGCCTCGAATTTCAGCTTAGCTCGCTGGAATTCGAGGAGGGGTTTTTGCACACAAATGGCAGACAACAATACAAAATGAGAAGCCCCAAATTTCTTACCAGCAACAAGGCTGTTCTTTGTTGCCTCATAATCAATCTTCCATGAATCCTTAACACCACCAGAACGGCTAGCAAGACAAGACACAACAACATCAATGGAAAACCCCAAATTTTTCATAGATTTCTCCAAAGTATCTAAATTTGTAACATCAGAGAAACATACTTTAGCTCCATTTAAATCACTCAAAGTGTCTTCCTTGCTGTTTTTGCCTCTAATCCCACTCCTTTCTCTAGCAATGGCTATGACATTAAACCTTCTATTAACCAACTCTTTCACCACAAATTTCCCAATATAACCAGTCGAGCCCACCACCAAAACATTGATGTCTTTTGGGGTTTTGGTCCTAAACGAAGCTGAAACAGCTGTTTCAACAGGTTTTGTTGCTAAAGCTTTAACAAGTTTAAATCTTTCACCGTTAAAGGGTCTTGATTTTGAAGTAAAAGGAGATGGTTTTACCTGGATTTGATTGATGAACTGAGAGCTGAACTGTGTTTTGTGAGTTGGGGACTTGGGTGAGTGAACGGTGAAGGCATTGAAAGATAAACAGAGTGACATTTTTCTCCCCTTCACCTATGTTTGAAAAGAATAGAAATCTGGGGAAAATTTGTGTTTGTCACTCAGAATTGAAGCGAGAAAGGAAAAGAAAATAAGGGAAAATTGAAGTGAGTGAGTGGGGGGTTTTCAAGGTCAGAAGAGTGAGTTCATTATAAAAAAAAAAATGCTAAAAAATTCCATAGACGATAGGTGGAGGATAAATCGGATAATATTGCTGATAGCCCGGATGATAAAAAATAGGGTAAACAACATTATTGGTCACTAAACTATTCTCATTTTTCTATTGTGGTTATCAAACTATTATTTTTAACAAAATAGTCACTAGAGTTACGTTTTTTTCTTATTTTGATCACTAATGTTATTTTTTTCTGTTTTGGTCATTAATCTATTGTTTATTTTCTTTTTTGGTCACCAAACTATTAATTTTCATAATTTTTTAAAGACAGGTGACCAAAATATAAAAAAAAACACATAACGTTAGTGATGATTTTGTCAAAACAAAAAAAAACGAAAATAATTTAGTGACCCGTGATAATGTTTATCCTAAAAATATGTATAATTGGTTATTTCCCCATAAATATTGATAAATGTTAGTCTCACAAATCAACTTTTCAAACTTTCATTTATATCCTCTAGATAAAAAGATGTTCATTTAGAGGACATTTGATTCGCGAAAAAAAAATTATTATCTTAGTAATAATTTTTTTATAATCATATTCTCATATTCGGTTTTGCTTTATTACATTATGGAGGAAAACAATATTACTACTAATAGTAGCATTTTGGGTTAAATGGTGGAAATGTCGTTCTTATATTTTTCTTAGGTATACACAATTGCCATCCTTTTGGTTCATTTTATCTTTAAAATAAAACTTTTCGTTGGTTCGAATAATTGAGAATGCGACAACATTAAATATTTAATGAAAGAGTATGTAGTCCTACTTGATTTAACGAGATTTTTTTTTACTTAGATCATTAAACGAATAGACGAAAGACATTTATATTTTACATAACAAATAGAGTCGAGTTAGACCATATCATCATTTTCTAAACTCAAGAAGGTGGCTCCCTCGAGTACCTTCAAGATTTCTGATATTACAAATTATGACATGGTAAATAAGCACAATGACCTCCCATGGATTTAGAACCCCCAAATCTGATTACTGACTTCCCTCTTAAACTCAAGTTTGACTCGAGATATAATCAAACTACTAAGTTTAAAAATACGATACTTTAGCCACGAATAATAGATTCGAACTTGACCCAGAATCTATTATTTGTAACAAATTTAACAAATATATTTCATCATCAGAATTTATTGTCAACAATCTCTAAAATATGTGGTTAAAGCTCTCTGTTAATACTTTTTTTTCGTAGGTGTTGGGTTTGTTAGAATGTAATTAGTTGTAATTACCTGACATGTTGATCATTTTCTGTTATAGTTTGGGCTATATAAGACATACTCATGTATTAGACTAAACATTCTTGTTATTATAATAATTAGGCTACTTTAATAAAATTCCATATTACCATCCATTCTTTCGTTATTTCCTGTACAATAATCCTAAACACAGCCACTGCTCACTCATTTTTTATAACACACTGTCTACAACTATTCATCTATTTCGATTATCATGCCTGAGATCTCACAGAGTTCAATACCCATTATAAGTAAAAAAAATATCTTTTCTCCTAAATAAAAATTATTCAAAAAAATTATATTAATCTATTATCAACAACAAATTCCAAATGTATATATCATAAATCTAAATATTATTCAAATATTCAAATTCGTTACTTGCAAAAATAAAGTGAACTTAAATCATGAAAGTCTATGTATTAATATCCGCATCCTATATGAATCCAAATGTATATATCATAAATCTAAATATTATCTAAATCTATAATATTTATATAAAATGCAGATCAACATCTAAAGTTTTTTTTTTCTCCCAACTCAAAATCCTAACCGCTAGGTTTCCCCTAACTCAGCTTTTTGTCTTTTTTCTTATTTTATTTTGATTATGGTCGTCGACACTAATTTTGATGCTAGTCGTTAATCGTTAATATTTTATTTTTTCATAATTTTTTATTTTTTACTTTAATTTTTAGTTATTTAAAAGATTAAATAAAATATTATTTATTAATTTATCATGTCACGTCATCATCTTTGACAACAGATAACGGCTCGATAAATAATTTTGCAAACAAATTAAAAATTTAACGATAATCTTATAATTTTTAAAAATTCAATAATCAACGAGATGATTTTATGACTGAAAAAGAAACATATACATAGTTGACAATTAATGAATTTTGGGGGCGCAGAAATCCCATCGAGACCAAGGACAAGTCTTGCAGTTAAAACGACGCTGTTTCCAACTTTAAATCACAGCCTTCCACGTGGAAACTCAATGTGTTCCAAGATCTGCAAGAAATCCAACATGAACAAGTAACTGATCTGCTCAAATTTCCCAAATCTTAAGACAAAAATTGAACATAAAAATTCCCTACTTTTCTATGAGGAAAAGATAAAGTATTTGACGAACCACTAACCGATCAGTTTTAGCCAATAAAAAAACCATGAATCAATCAGATTATACATACAGTTCAATCCATAACGACGTAGCTCTCAAAATTGCTTATTCCCTTACGGTTTGCTTGCTCTTTTTCTTTTTAATTTTCTTGTTTCTGGGTATTTTTGGAATCTAAACATGATTCATTTTCCCGGGTCTTCGGGTTTTTTCAGGTGCCGGATCTTTCCTCCTTGAGCTGTTGTTCTCGGGTTTGGCGTGAGATATGGAGCTCCGATTGTGTTTGGGAGCCACTATTCAAACAAAGATGGCCTCTTCTGTATGAAGAAATTATGAAAGACCCAAACTTCAAGGTTTTTTAAATGGTTATTTTATGGTGATTTAGCATTGGAATTGTTGGGTAATTTGGCTAATTGCATTTATTTCATAGCTTTGGAAATATACTAGGCAAATTTTTATATTCTAATGTCCTAATTAGGCAAATTCAATTTTTTTATGGGTTTAAAAATCTTGAAGCTGAGTAAATGATGGTAGGGGTGGAAGGGATTTTACATAAAGCAGCACAAGGAGATGAGGGATCAAGCTGAATCCGTTATTAAATTTGTGGAACAATGTTCGAAATCCGAATCACTCCAGGTTAATGACCATCTAAAAGCTGTCGAATGCCTGAAAACGATGCAGTTCGGATTTAAAGATGTTCAAATGTTGCTGTTCAAACCGAAGCTGAATGTTTTGCTTAACCTGGTTGGACTTCACTACTGCCTTAACATCCTTCGAGTGCCGGTAACTTTCTTTTTCCTTTTTGTGCATTTCTCATGTGTTTGTTTTGCTTAAATTGTTGAATTAGTGTTCTTGATGCTTGTTTTAAATGTTAAAACTGTGGGAATTATGTTGTGAGAGACTATATCGAGAATGATAAGAGGGAGAGGGGTCGGACTAGTTGGTAGTATATCAGTATTATTTGTAACATTTGAAGGAATATGTTCTCTAGTGATTAGTGGATTGAAAACTTATTTGGTGATGGTAACACAAGATTGAAGGTTACATGTAAGTAGGCATGTGCCCCAAAGCTTTACCGCTATGCCTTTTTCTCGATATGTGAAGAAAGTTCGAAGGATTCGACAACCACGGGGTTTCCTAATATAATCATGCATTATGATTTTCTGCTAAAGATGTTTTTAGTGCATCGTAACAAGCAGGCTTCGGATGTCAAGGAAGTGCTTGAGAGTAGCAAAATTTCTCACCGTGAAGTTCATGTCAAATGGTGGAAGCTCGGTAGATGGTTCTATGGATTCCGTATGCGGGACGAATTCCATTCTCGATGTCTCTCTCTAGTAGATCTCGCAACACTGAAAGACGACACAGACGTGCTGGGGGTACTTCACCGAGGAGCGATACATGAGGTTTTACAAGTTCAGATATCCATTGTTAATTCCACAAAGCAGTCTCTGGCTTAATCAAAGCTCACGCTGACTGGTTTGAACAATGGGGAACAATTATGAACAGACATGTACAGTGTTTATCACATGATTTGTATAGTTTATACCCTAACATGTAGGTATATACATGTATTGCAGACTAATAAATAACCTTTTTTTATCAATTTCATTTGCAATCATTTGATCTTTTGTTGGTTGTAACACTGAGAAATCCAGTACTATAACCTTGTGTTAATCACACTGTGCCTCGTAAATCCGGCTTTATCAAAACATAATAATGTCACGGCAATTCGGATTAAGCTAGTAGTTAAACAAAAACTCCTATGTGCAACGACTCAACTGGAAGTGTTCCAATGTATAATTTTTTATTATCAAACTGATGTGAATGTTTAGAATCTGTATATGAACAAGCATTTGACAGCATCTATCCGAGAGTGAAAAAAGAAAAGAGCCACAACAGTGCAGGCAAAGAATTCTATATGCCAACTAAATCGAGTTTCTTCCATGATAAATCCATTCAATCCCGGCAACGAATATGAAGGTACGCGCTATTCCAAAACTCCGAGGAAGTGGGCAAAGCTAGGATATTTAGGCTTCCATCCTAGTTCCTTACAAGTTTTCGAGTTGTTCAACTTCTTCCCCAGTGGATCACTAGTGCCTGCAACATACAATATACATAGGCGAATGCAAGTTACACATATAATATAACTAAAACTCAAGTTACTGGGACCCAGGTGACTAAGTACGCTCAATCTTTTTCTTATAAGTTCTCCATTTATTTGGATAATCATAATACCATATGGCATATACCCATATCCAAATGATAATCCAAGGCTCATTCATTATCAATGGTACACTTTTGTTTCAAAAGTGTAAATAAAGAAACCACCTGTAAAGCCTTCAAACTTTTTTTCGAATTTCCCGCTGTTATCGACCAAATCCATTACTTCTCGCCTGCAGTGAAAGTAACATAGTGTTGAGAACTCAAGAAGTCGGCAAAATAAACATTTTTGACAATAAATAGCATTGCAAGAAATATATTGACACAAGTTGTCATCTGTCCTAACATAAAAGAAGACAACCTGGACAAAGGATGATTGTCACAACCCAAGAAAATTCGACCCCGAAGTTTCTTCTTCAGAATAGTGACCGAGAGGGAAGCTGCATCCTGTGAGACCAAGTATACAAAATCGACATCAACGCCATTCAAGGTGCCAAAAATAATTCTGCAAATCTCGAAAGAGAAATAGTTTCCATTGAAAAAAAAAAACAATGAATTGAAAAATTGCAAAAACCATAAAAAAAACCAAGTTTATACTTCCAATGCTTCATGATAGCTTAACGAAGAAGTTAAAAAACCTTCCATTCATAGCCAATATTAAAGAGTGAATTTTCACCTCATAGTGTATAAGATTCAAGATGTGATCGGGACGAGCATCAACAATCCCCTTATGCAACCAATAGAAATGGGCACCTCTATCTATTTTGTGTGAAAGGTTAAGGTGATCATGAATGTAATATTGGTAACATCCACAAGTCCATGAAACATATAAACATATTTATCCGATAATTAAAGTATGAAAAAAAGGATATATAAAGTCCAGCCAACCTAACGACACAACCATCAAAGTCCAGCACCACTTTTTCAGCCGTGAGAAGGTTATCCGTCCTAGGGCTTCTCCCAATCGGCACATCTGGTGTGTCCTGTCAAGGATATTAGATCTCAGTGACCATACAATTGAGAAAACACACGGCGATAATGGATATAAATACATCCCGACGTCGTGAAACAAATCAACAAGAAGAAAGCGTTAACAATGTGTTATGTTAGTTCTAAATACCTCATCACATGGTCCATTGTCATTGCAATCATACGGTGCGGAGCTTGACGTGAATACAAACGAACCTTCACCATTCCAGCTTAAAGCAGCCAATCTAATCAATTCAAGGCAAAATTAATAGCACCAACATCAATTCGAAGAGACAAAATAGCCAATCAACAGTTTGCCACTACCAAGAAATCTAAAATTCCAAATCAAAGTAAGTTTTTCCAAAGCTCATTCGTATATGATTACTACCATACAACACCGATATGGCTAGTGACTAGCGGTGAGTGACAAATCACAAATATAAACAACAGAGATCAGATGTCATGAAAATATTCTCATAACTACCTAACATCACCAGGGTAATCCGGGGTTCTTGAAGGAGGAGCACAGAAAATTACATAGGGGAACTTTTGATCGGTTTTAGTCTCTTTCAAAAGTGGGTTAATCCCCAGTGAGAGTAATTCATCATGGTGATCCGTCGTCGCGGTCTGCCCGTAAATTTGACATCCTGGATGTTCCTGCTTCCACAAATTTGTTAATTGTCTTCCTTCTGAACAACAACTAAGGCTGGCTAAGAGGCTAAATCCTTCAAATCAGCTAATTCTTATAAAAATCCAAGAAAACCCTTTGAATTTCAACCCCTGAAACTACATTGAATGATGTTATTTGCTCAATACACAGAATGAACTGGAAGCTGGACTTTTCTCAAGTAAAGGGGACAAAAATAGAACACGTTGAGTAAATTAAAGTAAAGAACCAAACAATTGGCTTACCTCCCTCCATTTTTCAGCCACCAAACGACCAAGAACACCTGGTCCTACAATTAGCAAATCATTCTCTCCCACCATTGCTTTCCCTGCTTCATGTCAAACAAAAAAACAAGAAAACCCCAGATTAAATTTAAAAGAAATCAAAGCTATATTTGAAAGAAACAAAAAGGAAAGCAAAAAAAATCGAAGAGAGACCCGTTGAGGACGAAGCAGCAGCCATTGAAGAAGAGAAGTTGAAGCTTCGGGAGATTGGAAAATGGTGCTTGAAAATGGATAGCGATGAGGCCGATGATGATGATGACGCTGGCGACCAAGAGATTGACTTTCTCGAGAGATTCGCCAAATTACTGACGCAGGAAATGGTTCCCATTTACTTTAAAAACAAAATATAAAAGAAATTAAAACGAGTTATGCTTCTCTCTCTTTCTGTCAAATTTTGATAATTTGATCGACTTTTTAAAAAAAGAAGCTAAAGAAACACTAAAAAGTGAAAATATTTGCAAAAAGAGGATTTTTCATCTTCGTTAAGACCAATCATCTTATTACACGTGGTATGTTGTATAGTTTGTCGTTCTCTGATTGGCGGGTTTATGTTAGCTTACTTGTCAGCCACCAAACGCTGTCGTTCCATTGTAATAACTTAATACAATGTCAAAAAAATGTTTCTAACATTTTATTAAATAGTCACTC
Organism: Hibiscus mutabilis; assembly: GCA_019671005.1. Taxonomy (NCBI): domain Eukaryota; kingdom Viridiplantae; phylum Streptophyta; class Magnoliopsida; order Malvales; family Malvaceae; genus Hibiscus; species Hibiscus mutabilis. The sequence continues at coordinate 3,935,183 of CM033721.1, read as the reverse complement.
TGGCTTTTATTATTTTTCTTGAAGTAACTTAACCATCAACGTTTCACTTTAGATCAAAACGGTTTCTCTGTGTATGAAAATTTTTAGTTAACTAACGGTAAATGACTTGAAATAACGTAACATATCTACGCGGCAATACACGCTAACATACAGTGTCATACGCACAAAGATATTTGACTTGAAATAATGTCACATAAGTCAAAAAATTAAATTTTATAAAATTATTTTTTTCTACTGACGTGTTATTCTGTCAAGCCATTTCAAGCTATTTATCATTAGTTGACTAACAGTTTTCATCTGCATATGGCCATTTTGACTCAAAATAAAATATTGTGGGTTAAATTGTTTAAAAATAATATAAGCTAAAATGACTATTTCGTCATATATTAGGAGCGTTTTTTGACTTTATGCCATAATTTAATTCGAGTGATTTGAAATTTAAAATCAATTTAGAATAAGAGTCCTAACATGAAAAACTTAGTGTAATTAACTCTAGTAATAATAAACTAAAATAATGTTTTTATATATATATAGTTAGAAATAATGTACTGATCGTCGATAATAATGATTAATCTCATTATAAATATATTGTCCAAAGAGATAAACGATTGAATATAAATATATTTTTATTTTTATTAATAAGTATCGAATCACATTACATATAATAAATAAGTGTTAGTGAGGTATATCGAAAAGGTTCATCTATCATGTATTCCCATACGGAAATTTTACAAGGATATTGTTGTGGGATATTTTTTTTCTCAAACTATTACTGTAGGCAGATTATTTCTAGAAATATTGTACTTTGAACAGTGCAGCCAAAGTCGACACCCGATGGAGTCGAATTTCGAAAAAAAACTCAAAGTCTTGTCCAGCTGAGTCCGACTTTAAGAGAAAAAAACCTTAAAATCGATTTCATCAGAATCTGACTTTAAATTATTATTCAAACAATAATATCTCTATAAATAATCGGCTTACAACAATAGTATGGGAAAAAAATTTCCTACAGCAATATCCCTGTAAATTTTTCATTCCCCTACTCTATGGCCTGTGGGCACCATCACATTCCCATACTCTCTACCATGCTCACTAAGCTTGATCGCATCGCAATCACATGTTGCGCGATGTACATCTCTCTTTAATATTTTGGGTATACATAAATATTCTCTCAATTATGTGCCAATCATTTTTTTTTTCGTTTTTTTTTACTATTAGGAGTTACAAATAGTCCCCAATTTAAAAAAGTAACAAATTAATTCGACGCTGTTAAAAATATAACGGCTGATGACATGACAGTTAATATAAATTGATATAATTATATAATTAGCCCTAAAGTTTTATACTTATTTTAATTTAACCCTAATTATAAAAGATTAACCCACAATTTTAATATCTATCAATTTAATCCATCTTCTTCTCTACAAAAGAGTTCCTTTTTTTTCTCTGCCCTGCTCTGCTCTTCATCATGTGCTTTGCGTGCAAGTTATTATGATGGGTATCCAGCCTTGTCTTCTTTCAACTTCCTCATGAACTGGAGCTCCTCCGGTAAATAGAATAAAGTTGTCTTCTTTTCATCTTTAAATCTCCCTACATTTAAGCAATCTGTAATTCTTAGCTTTCACAGGTACCTTCATGCTTTATGCTGCAATATATGCAGTGGGTATATTGTTTGTGATCACAGTGATTCCGGAAACAAAGGGGAAAACCTTAGAACAAATTCAAGCAGAAATCAATGCATAGGGAATCAAGAAAATGAAGCAGTTGATACAGCAAGAAAGAACATGTACTAATGTGATGCTACATTTTCCATTTGGGATAAATAAAGTTATTTTTTACGAGAATAAGATTGAGCTATGTTTACTTTTCTATACGATGAATATATAATTATATATCTATAAAGCATATCAAAAACACACAAAAACAATTGAAATATATTGAAATGTTAACCAAAATAAAACTTAAACAACTTAACTCGATATTGATTTTAAACCAAATCGACCATATTTTTACTACATTAAAAAGATTGGGGAATTGCTGTGGATGTGTGGGGCTTATTGTGATCATAAGATATTGTCGTTGGTTTCATGTGAATGGAGCTCGGGTCATGGTCCGGGTTTGAGTACAATCAAACTGGTTTTAGCAGCAAAGATTAGCCTTGTGTTCTTTATCTATTTCCTTGTTGAATGTTCAACATGTACTTGTTGATGTCAACGCCTCTATGCAGCTATGGCGTTTCAGAGTTCCCTTTACCAACTTCTTTATCTCAAATGCAACAACCCCAACTTCTCTAAAACAGGGTTTCCCTAATTTTCTTTGTCTTTCTCCGCTCAGATTCTTGAATCGATTGGCTCAACAAGGACAAGGATGGATACCCATCATAATAACTCGCACGCAAAGCACACGATGAAGAGCAGAGCAGAGCAGAGCTGGGAAGAAAATAAACTCTTTTGTAGAGAAGAAGATAGACTAAATTGATAGATATTAAAATTACGTGGGTTAATTTTTTAGAATTAGGGTCAAATTAAAATAAGTAAAGAATTTTAGGGCTAATTATGTAATTATATCAACTTATATTAACTGCAATGTCATCCGTTGGGCCAATTTGTTACTTTTTTTTAGTTAGAAGATCAGTTTGTAATTTTTAATAGTCGAGAGACACCAAAAACAATTGGAGTATAATTAAGGGACTATTTATATAGTTTACCCTAATATCTATTCGTTCAATTTACTAAGATTTAACATTTGCATTACATATAATTTTATGATTTTTTTCAAAAGAATTTCTACAAATGTTTATTTTGTAAATAAAGTTATGTCATTAGAGAAAGGATAAATGGCAATATATAAAATTGTTTTCTAATAGTATATTTTTGTACATGTCAGAAAAGTATAGTATTTTTAGTGTGACAAATTTAACGTCGTTTATGTATATAGGTACAATTTTGACTTTATATTTAATTATTGTTTTATTTTTATTAATTCCTATAGCTTTAATAGAAGTTTTCATTGATTGTCACTTTTCTATTGGTATAGCATTTTTCTACAACTACATATTATAGTTCTTGCATCTAACAAGACATGTAAAGAATATTTTTTATATTCGTTAAATTAAAACATAAATTATATATATATATATATACATTTTAAGTTGGTTTTCATGGTTTTTTGACAAACCATCAACCTCAAAAAAATAAGTTTTGAACCTTATCGGAAAAAAAATTAACTTAAAATATTATAAAAATATATAAATGTTTTAAATTGTTAAACAAATTTTAAAACTTAATATTTTTAATCTTAAATTAAACTGTTGTATCTTAAACTCGCTCAACCTACCTAAACACGTAGGTCAATTTTTGTATTCACACAGCTAGAAAGCTGTTGAAAACTCCTAGGAAACGTCTAACATCGAAATGATATAAGGACTAAATGATCTGACTTCTTGTATTCTTTTAATATGGTGAATTGTTCAACCTTGTATCAGGATCTTTGTTTTATGATTCTTATATACGATATTTTACCAAAATATAGAACATATTCTTTAAAATATTGTCTCGAGAAAGGTCGCTTTATAACATTCCCTCACTTTGTGGGGCAACAAATCTCAACTTCATGTTTTTGTTTTTCATTGAACCTATTATTAAAGCAGAAAAAATAACATAAGTGAAATTCAATTTCTAAAAACATCAGCTCACTCGGATCAAATTATATTTTACGTGAGGTAAGATCTTTTCAAGTTTGATTTATGAGTCAGATTTAGGTTTCATTTAATGGATAAAAAATGTTTTAATTTAGAATTAAGTATAATCACTAAATATAATTTGATTCAACCGATTAATCTATTGTAGACGAACAAAAATATCTTGATTTTTTTGGTGATCCTATTTATTCTCTACTAAAAATAAGTTTATGGTTAGGGTTTAAAATTTAATGTGTATGATTTAATTTTTAGGGTTTATGGTTTAGGATTTAAAAATTAGGATTAGGGCTTAAGATTTAATTTTTTAGTAGTGAGACACGAATAGCAAGGGCGATACCTTTAAGGGATCGACGAGACCACAGTCCCCAAAATTTTTTGAAAATAAAAAAAATGCATTTGGAATAAAGATAAAATTGTATTTTAGTCCCCTAAAATATATACTTCCACTGCCCCATTAAAGTTGTCACATGATAATGTTTTTATAGTCAATTATTTTCAACTTTGACTATAATTTATATAAATATTTTAATTAATTAAAATGTATAAATATATATACAATACTTGATTGAAGGTTTTATAATATTATTTTTCATAATTTTATCCATTATAAATTTTAAATCATAAGAAGTCAAGATTAAAAATAATTCCCTTAATAAATAATGTCAAATTCCGCCACTAATAAATATGATCACCAAAAAGTCAGAATATTTCTATTCATCGAAAACAACATTATCACAATTCCTAATTATGTAAACTTTTGCCTATTCAACCAAACTCTACTAAAAAACCATTAAATAAAAAATTGAAGTGCAAAACTGAGTAATGGCCACCAAGTACCAACCAAAACAAACTTGTGTTGTAGCTATCCAAATTCCAAATTTGTTTAACCAATTTGATTTGGCAACATTGATTGGGCGCATTCAATATTGGTTTCTTTAATTATATTGAAAGATTTGTATCTTTTGCTCTTCTTTCACGTCTTAGATATTATATCATGCAACTGATTTCTTCTCCTTCACCTAATTCTTTTATTAACAAAAATCAAGTATTTTATTAAGGTAAATTACATCATTAATCATTAAAATATTATTGTTTTCTAATTTGGCGATTGACTTTTTTTTATAAAATTATAACTAACATTTTTTTTTCTATTTTAATACCCGACTGCTAAAAATTGGCAATGATATAAGAAAGTATGATTTTATGCAAGATTGAACCTGATACCCCTACACTTGACCACTGAACAAGTTTAAATATATATTATATTTCAATTAAAACTAATATTTAGGTTAAGCTTAGTCAAAATCTTACTAAAAAGGATCGAAAATATGCAGAGCAAACTATGGACAATGATGAAGCAAAGCTGGAAATTGATGGCTACAAACTTTATACAAAGAAAATGACCCAGAAAACGTTCTGAAGGGTCCTCGAAGTGCAAGGGTGTGTTTGTATTTGATGCCATGTAACCATAAAAATAAAGTTTATACTTTGCATTTGCGATGATGAACTCTCTACCCTTAGTAACGGATCCAAAAATATTTTTGAAAATAGACGTTTATATATTATACGTGAATCCATAAATCTTAAGTTGGCATAATCAATAAAATAAATAATTAACATACAAAAATTCATATTTCAAGATGCATATCATCGGTAAAATGAAAAAAAAACAAAAATAATATCATATCACAGAACAAACACTTGTTCACTCTTCACTACACATAGATCCGTCACTGGCCCAACCTAATTTCTTACAAATGTACGATATCTGTTAAGCTTCAGACAATCAACTCATTCAGTAAAAGAAACTTAAGTATGCGGCTAAATTTTCTAAAAATTATTGTTGAAAAAATTATTTTTGGTTCTATTGCTGTCCACTTTTCATTTTTAGATTCATTGCACTTTTTGTAGTGAAAGGTGAAATTGCACTACAAGAAAAATGCTTTTTTATTGATAGTGAAAATAGTCGCTAAAAACATAAAATAAAATTACTAAATTTAATTTTGACAATTTTTAAAGTCGTCATATGTCGTCACAAATAACACTTTCATTATACCACTTGTGACCAAGTTTGCAGTAGTCGTCATTAAAAACTCAAAATTTTAACAATTTTTTCGACTCTGAAAGATTAACAGAAGTGACAAATTGAAGTGCCACTAATATTACTTTCATTTTTTATTAATAAAAGATTATTATTATGTGTTTTATTAAAAAAATTAAGCCTAAATAAAAAAAAAATAATACACATAATAATAATAAAATATTTATTATAATAATATTACTTTCATTTGTGACCAACATATCCGCACTAAAATTTATAAAAAAGTGTCTAAAATATGTCGTCACAATTAACAAAAGTGTTCTAATGAAAATTTCCTCATTGAATATATATTCCTTTTCCAAACTGTTATATTAGTTGTCAGGTTTTTTTTTGTCACCTTTTAATGGAATAGAAAATAAAAACAACTAAATGGATAAATAGATAAATAAAGGGTAAACTACAATGAAGGTTACTCAATTATGAGTAAGGTTACATTTGGGTCACCCAATTATTAAAAGTTACACTTGGGTCACTCAATTATGGGTAAGGTTATATTTGGGTCACCCTTTATATTTAAATTGTATATCAATTTATGTATTAAATTAATTAATGATTTCAAATGAAGTACTCTAGTTTTAACAAGGGTATACAAGTGATTGAAAGAAAAAAAATGATGAAATTGATGTATTTTTTTTAAATATGAAGGGTGACCCAAGCGTAACCTTACCCATAATTGAGTGACCCAAATGTAACCTTTAATAATTAGGTGACCCAAATGTAACCTTATCCATAATTGAGTGAACCAAGTGTAACTTTTAATAATTGGGTGACTCAAATGTAATCTTACCCATAATTAAGTGACCTCGGTTGTAGTTTACCCATAAATAAAATAAAATAACTTTCAACATAACTTTCATGAAAATATAAATTGTTATATTGGAATTACAATTGCGAATTTTATATGGTTATTACAATAAAAAATATACACAAATTTTCAATCCATCAACATGAAAGGAACAATGCACAAAAAAGCTAAAACTAAACATTCACTGTTTTTCAAGAATAGGTCCTCTTGCATATTTCTCTTAAAAAAATAAAAATAAAATAAGACATCTATATAGAAGCACTTGACATGAAGATGTTTTCATTTTTCTATGATAAATAATAATAAAAAAATAGAGAGGGTAGCAGTGATTGATCTTCCATGAAAGAGTGGGGGCGAATATGAGAAGTAATAGAATAAGAAAAATAATATATTTTTAGGTTGAGTTTACATAAATTGCTAAAAACTACGTAGTTTTATTGTAAATGTAAAAAAATGTTTTAAAAATATTTTTTTCTTTTCAATTTTACTTTCTCTTTTAACAGATTATGCTTAGTGATAAAATAAGGGAAAATATATGATGTATTGACGGTGAAAATACTTTATTTTTATAAGCGCTTTAATTTTAAGGGTTATAGATTTAGTTGAGGGTTTATAGTTAGAGATTTAGGTTTAGGAGTTTAAAATTTAGAGTATGTGTTTAGAATTTAGGGTTTAGTGTTAGCATTATATGATTCAGAAGTTAGGATTTAGGTTTTAGGGTAAATAGTAGAGATTTAAGTTTTTACCTATAACTCTTAAATTCTAACACTAAACTTTAAATTCAAACCAGTCCCTAAATTCTAAGCACATAAATCTAAACCTCTAAACTATAAACTTTAAACTAAATCTTTAACTCTTAAAATTAGAGCGCTTGTGAAAACAAAATGTTTCCACTAACTGTGTATGGTATAATTAGCCGTAAAATAAAAGTGACTTTTTCTTTTACTTATTTCTATATTATATAACAAGTCTATTAGCATCATAATGGCTGTTTTGTAATTGTGAATCTCTTGAAAGTTCCACTGGCTTTTTCGGTGGTCGTGAACAGGTCGGAGCCAAAAATCTATTGAAGGGTTGTTATTTTTTTAATGGTATATAATAGAATTATTTTATTTATAAAGGGTGTCATTTATTTGTAAAAAATATATTATTTAGATAAATTTTTTTAATTTTTATATACAAATATATAAAAAATAAAATTTTAAAAAAATTTAAAGTGTCAATGGATACCCCATTCATATACGTGGCTCCGCCCATTGTCATGAAACAGCGTGGGAAAGCAATACTAGCATGATTCAATTTACTTGGATTTACAAACTGTATACGATTAGGAAGCATTTAGATCCTTTTCCATTTACACTTGACATATAAGAATAATGATATTGTATTTCTTATGTATGCTATTCAGGAAAGATGATGGCATCAATGTATTTTCAGCTTTCTCTTACAGTTTACCTATCCGTTCGAGCGTTACTTCTCCCCCCAGTTTTTGGAGAAGTTTCGCCGAACGTTTTACTTTTTTAAATTTCACACCCAGCTTTTGAGTAGAATTTAGTCTCCAAACATTGTTTCTGGAGAAACTGAAAATTCCAACTTCTCCCCAAACCAACTTCTTCACCCAACTTTACTTTTCAACGGCAATCTCGAACGGAGATAATTTCTCCGTGCATGTTATCACCTGTATCTGCTAACATTTTTTATAATGTTATTTAGGTGGAGCAATTACATAAGATATTCAAACTGTGTCTCCCCTTTAGATGAATATCGGAAGAAGTCAAAGTTACTACATGCAACCATATTTAAGCCTCAACAATCATATAAACGATGTATAGCTGAAACTTATGTCACTTGTTTGTTCATAATCTTGTAGCTCTAGAGACTACAGAGAAGCATTTAGAATATTCATTATGATTCATTAAATTATATCAGATAATTTATTGATTTACATTTTTGACCCATGGCTGAAATTTGCTTAGAAGGATGTCAGCCTCCATCCTTTTTGTCAAGAATGCTTGAGTTTTAGTCAGTCCAGTTTCGTTTTGTAGGATAACCGGTGATTGGTTTGAATTATTTATGGTCGAGAGTGTCATCGTAAATTCGTAACCGTTCATGTGTTCTGCAGTTCTTCATTAACCAGTGATTGCTTTGAGTTATTTATGGTCGAAAGTGTCATTGTAACTGTTCATGTGTTCTGCAGTTCTTTATGACCAAGCCTTATGCTTGTGATCCTTCCAGCCTTCCAAAATACCCTCCTTGAAAGGAGATGGATGCTAAGCTACGGGACGAAGAAGCTAGAAGGTACATGATATTTAATATCATTAAGTTCCAATTCACATTCTAAGCCAATTTGAACATCGGTTTTGTTCCGAAACTCCATTTACACTGCATATGTTCATGAAGTAATGAATGCCCATTATCATATTGGGAAAATAAAGTAGAAGATAAAATTACACAAGATGTTGACACAAAGAGATTTGTTTAAATGCTAGTGCATGGATCTGATACCAGTTTTCCACCTTTCTCTTTGTAACTGAGACGAGATGAGCTTCATGGTTGTAGATTGCGAGCTGCAGGAAGAGCTAATGCAGATGGAGTGAAGAAAGCTCGTCGACGTGATCGAGCTATGCGGGCAATTCCTGCTCCAGAAGCAAATGCTGAGCTTCAAGCTAACCTTGATGTATGTCATAGATCCACTCTCACTCTTAGACCTTATACTTTTTCATCATTTATAAGACATCTCTGTTGATATGAATTAGCCAATATCTGAGTTGGTAAGGCTTTTCATAAATCATGATCAACAAAGGTATTATCCTTTGTTCTCTATTCTAGTATTCGCCTTAGTTTTCCGTGATTTACGATATTTTGTGCTAGAGCTGGTTTTGAAACAAAAAACTGATTACTGATTTACTAAGACTCTTTTGCCGAAACAGAGACGGCAAATGCCAAGAGCAAGAGCAAGAGCAAGAGCTAGAAATTTCCACCTCCACACCAGGATGGAACCATTGGTTATCATCTGGGTTCTGCACATGCGATAGATCCCGATTTTGATCCACCCGATGTTCCGTTTAGTACCATGAGTTTCTCATTTTCAGATAAAGCACCAATCCAGACATGGTCTGTCCCTTCGATGGACTCTTCTGCCATAGGAGCTCCAAGGAGAAAGAAGCACATGTCAGGTGATGGTCATTCACATTCGAAGTCATCTAAGAGAGACAAAGTGTTAGTTCGATCTGACCCGGGAACTGCATAAGAATTAAGAGGTAAAGCTTGTATTCATTTTTACTATCCATTTGATATTTTTGTAGAATTGTGAGAAGCTCATCTAATGTTGTATGCTGTCATTGGAAAACTCCAATTAGATTTAGTTTTTTTCTTAAAAAAAGAGAATAAAATTGTTTTTTGTTTCCCCCCTCTTATATATATTAATGTTTCCAGTTATTTCTCAAGGATAGAAGTTTGACTATTGTCTGTGTACAAAAAACTTGATTTATGTTTTTCCGACTCCACATTGAAGTAGTGATGTTTGATACCCGTTTCTAACATACATTCCGGCATGAATTTGAATATGCAAGAATTAAAGGATTTTAAAAATACATGGGGAAAAACTTGGAAAATATTCAATAAATGTTCAAAAATAAACCGAGTTCAAAATATTAGTTCTTGCAATCGCTCTTAAAAGTTTATGAATTCTTAGGATTTTAACCTAATTTAAGAATTCTTAGGGACATAAAGATGTGAATTTGTGTTGGGGATCAAACCTATAATATTCTAGGAGGCAAATTTATAAAATTTTAGGGGACGAAAATAATTTTTAATAGAAAATACATAAACAAATCTATTTTTTAACAATATCTCGACTGAATTTTATTAAAAATTAAAATAAAAACAGTCCAAAAAGAAATGAAATTGTAGCGGAAAAACAAAAGCACAATAAATCTAAATTGAAAAAAAATGAAAAGGAACATCAGACTCGCGAAACACCTCCAGTTGGCTGCAAATTAGCAATAAAAATGAAACACCATATAATTTAAAAGCAGAGAACAAGACTTCTTATCTTTATCCACCTACACGCTTCAGACTTGAAGTAGGAGTGGTGTGCAAAACCATCAATCTTAGAGTCTCCTTCGTAAAATATATTTGACAGCATTGGCAAACGAACTACAAAAGGAGATAAATCTACTAAAAACCACCGACAATCCACAAATCATAGCCAATACGTTGTAAAAAGCGTATCCACGAACACATATCTACCACAACGGTAGACGAATACGTGCCATAAGGCAAAAAAACATACTACAAGAGGAAAATTTAAAATTTTTTAGAAGATGACCGTCCTTTTCAATCCTCTCGGTCTAACGAAACCACACAAAATAGAGTAGGTATAGGTCATATCAATTCAACTTTTTGTACACATTAAAACACGAGTATCTAATACGGTTTTCTATATGCAAATATGAAAGAAAAAGCATGGATAAAGTGGGATGAAAGGCAAGGAGCTTTCCTGGAAAGAAGACCAAGCAAACCTAGACTATCAATACCGTGGCCATGGGGGAGAAGTGGTCCACTGATAGTTCAGTTTTTGGAATGGAACCAATGGACAACTCCACACCACAAATGGAAAAAGGGAACCAATGGACAACTCCACACCACATTCACATGAACTCAGTAACTTGAGATGCTTTTTGTTGCCCAATTCCATTTATCAACACAACAATCAACAATGGCCAACCAAACAACCTAAGCCTAAGCTCTCTTCATTATGTCACCTTCTTATCCACTAGTTTTCCCTCTTATAATTCACAAACTTCGGTTTTAATTTATTAATTAGCCGAGTGGTTAAAAATGTTCATGTTATTTTATATTGTATTTATTTAAATCTTGTCACTTACCTTGAGAATGTAATTATCTCTTATCTAATCAATTTTTTTACCTTTTATATGGGATAATTTTCATTTGATTAATGCTTGGCTTAATGGCGTAAGAAGCTGGTAAATTTTTTTTAAAAAAATAATTAAATTCTTTAGTTTTTTTAATTAAATTATTGAACTAATAAATTAATAATTACTGAAAATTCAAATGAATAATTTAAATTTTCAAAAAGTAAAAATAAACATTTCAAAACCTTCATCTATAGCTGCGTTGATGATTGGTAATGGTGGACACGGAGGGAAACAATACTGCATGGAAATGAGTCAGCACCTCCCCTCACCAACCACTTCTTATCTGCCACGTGGCATCCCTGTCCAAATTCCCTATCATTGAATTTTGTGAATAAACAAAGCAGATCGTCCGAGTTGACTCACCCACAAAATTGCTCTCACCTTGGCTCACCCATTTTGCTATTTCTCCTAAAGTAATATATTCCTTCAGTGTCACAAATCTTATTTTTGTTGATTTTTCATGTAATTTTAAAAAAAATTATATAAAAGATATATTGTGAAATAATTAAAATTAAAATTTTATTTTTAAAAAGTTAAAATTTATTTTTGTTAAAAAATTAAACAAAGGGTATAAAAAAATGTGTCTAATAAAAATAATTGAATTTTTCAATAAAATAATTTAAATGAGACAATTTTAAAACACAAAAGGGACAAATTTGTATAAAAAAATAACACTATTATAATATTTGGATAAGTGTGTTATTTTGAAAGAAAAGTAACCCTAATTATGTAATTTTCTGACCAATTCCCTAATTATGCAATTTAAAAAAGATTAAACTATTTATATTTAATTTGTGACATTAAATCAATCAAATATGGGTAGAGCATTCTTCTAAATTTGGGGAACTGAAATTCTCTTTTAAGTGCAAAAGGCATTTGTTTGGTAGGTCTGTATTTCAATAATTTAATTTAAGGTTTAAAGGCGATAAATTTTAAAATTTATCTAAATAATCTAAAATGTTATATTTTTATAATATTTTAAGTTATTTTTATGTTTTTCAACAAATTTTAAAACTTGTTGAAAAATACTAACAAAAAAATAAATTTTAAAATTCGTAAAACAATACAAACTTAAAATATTATCAAAATTTATAAAATTCTAAATCATTTCTTTTTAACAAATTTTAAAATTTATCATCATTTAATCTTAAATTAGACTGATGTACTGTGTCTACATTCGTTTGTGAGCCCTAGCAATCATAAGAGGAAACACAGGAGATTTCTTTTCTGATTTGTAGCCCCACACTTGACTACTTTACACTTTATCTTTATCCTAAATTTTATTATTAGTATTATAAATAAAGATTAAGATATGGGAGTATTTTAATTTCAAATTTGTAAATGATATTTTTTAACTAAAAATAAAGGAAATATAAAAATGTTACACGAAAAGCTTTTAAAAAAATATAGTAGATTAATAACATTAATTGGTAATAAAACATTAAACAATTAATTAAATAATTCAAAGAAAATATAGGTTTAAGGGTTTTAGAGGCCTCTGGACTTTAGAAAAAAATCAATTAAGCCTTTAATTTTTTTGCACTCAATGTTACCTCAAACCCTGAAAATTAAGCAATCCAACCCTTTGACTGACAGAATCCGTCATTGACCTACAGTTCCGTTAAAATTAATAAATTGACCCGTTTTCTATGCCACATCACCCGTTAAAATAAAATAAATATTTCATCCAAAAAATGATGTAGGAAATGATGCTGACATGGATTAAAATAATATTAAAAAAATAAAACTTTTTAACTGAAAACCCTAACATTATATCCTTCAAAAACTTAAAATTGAGAAAGTAAAATCGTGAAGAGTTTATTGATAGTTGGTTGTATATTACCTTTTGGGAAGAACTTGGTACTGTGATAGGCTTCTTAGCATGTGTTTGGCATATAGAATCCAGTGTTGTCGTTGATCTCACATTTCCATTTGCATGTACCTGCATTATTAGTGAAAATCAATAACCAATTAAGCATCATTAGTTACAAAATTACATGATAAATAGTATTTTTGCATGACTTGAGGTAGCAATGGTAGATTTTTGTGGGCAATTTTGAATGTTATGGCCTACTGCTTTACATTTAGAACAACTTATTTTAGCCCATGCTTTGGTAAACTTTCCAACTTTCATTTTCTTAGGCTCATCCTTAGCTTTTGTTCTTTTTTTCTTAGGTCTTCCTGGTTGGATTTTGACTTTAGGTGGTAGGATTGGAGGAAGATCTTTGGGCCATAATTTTTTCCCTCTCACAGGTTGGAGAACGTATTTGTAACTTGCCATGTAATTTTCCTTATTGTACTATTCTGAAACATAGTCTTCAACAAATCATGGAACATTATACAAATGGTATGACAACAAGGAATTCCACTGAGTTTCTATTCCCTGCAAGTGCAAGTCAATTTCTTCAAATCAACAGTATGTTGGTTATCTAAATGAATTACCTTAAACCCCATCACCATTCTATACAAGCCTACATTGAGTTGAAATACTCATATTTCGTTCTAGCTTTTTAAGAGCTCTAGGTGAGATGTTGGTTCTCTATTTTTCTGCTCAATTCTTTTTAACAGCCATCCTAGTCATTACCATAATTCTAATTTGCTCAAGCATGCTGATGTTGGCTTGGCTCTTGCTTTAACTATCCACCAATTAAAGGCCTCTGCCATGTTGTTGTCCACTACATCACATTTGGATGTTCCCTTAAAATATGCCTTAGACCAATGTTGAACAAGGGTCTCTAACAAGTCATTTGATGATTTAAGGCTCAAAGCTTCTAAACTTTGTATCTGTAAGTCGAAGTCTTCAACAAATATTGATCTAACAAAGTTCCAGAATTGAAATTTTCTGTTCATCCCTTTCCATTTTTTATACCAATTTGCATATGTGTCTTGCACACATCTTATGGTCCAAATCAGGGAATGACTCCCTTAAAACTGGTATAAGACCCTGCAGCCAATGACAAAACAGTATATAAAAATAACTTTTTGTATATAAATTTGAAAACATACAATCAATATGAAAATAGTCAATGACACTTCAACTTATAGATAAATTTGAAAACAGTAAGTAACTTATAAATAAAAGGCCATCATATATAAGCATAACAACAATCAATATATACGCATATATAAGCATTTAAATAAACCTTCAATAAAAATAGTAAAAGAATAACCTTTTGCATGTCAAACATCAGTGTCATTTCTTCTCCATTAGGATGATTTAAATCAACCATGAGTTTTTGTAAGGACCATCTCCATGATTCTTTTCTTTCCCCTTCGACAACTGCTCATGCAACTGGAAGCATCTGATTGTTTGCGTCCCTTTCAACAGCCTCAAGAAATACTCCATTTGTAATAGTTTTCAAAAAGTACACATCAATTCTAATGAATGACCTACAACCTTCTTTCCATCCATGCTTTACTGCAACCAAACAAATATACATTCTATGAAATGATGCAATTCCAGCATTGTCTCTATCCAGTTGAATTGTCATAGTACTTCCAGGGTTAGATTGTATTAACCCTGCAACATAACCCCAAAGACTTGCAAACTCTTCTACATAAGAGAACCATTCTTGTCTTTTAAAACATTCTTCCTAGCTTTTTAGCACATATTATATGTTTCATATTCCCCAAACTCAGATGTACACATTTCTTGCAGTGTACCCACTTTCATTTTTAGATCTAATAATATCATATCCCTGAATTTCTTTTGAATCATTTCACATGATATCATAGTGTTTTTATTACTTCTGTAACATTTATTAATTGGATTGTATGTCTTAAGAGCATAACAATTGTATCTACTGTTATAACTAGCATAAATCAACCAATGACATTTACCCGCTTACAACAGACTCTTGTCATTTTGGGTTCATTTTTGACAAAATTTAATTTTACACCTTTTGCTTCAAAATATTTTCTCAATGCCTATTTGAATTGAAGATTGTTTTCGAATCTCATACCAAGTTTCCATGTAAGGATAAAATATTGTGGATCATGTTTAGGTCCCACTGTTTTGTCTCCAGCAAATGTCCCACAAATTTCTGGTTTTGACTCATCACTACCAACATACTCTCTTGAGTCAAAAGAGTCTAAGTACTCACTCCCATGACCCTCAAGCTTTCCATTATTTTCTTCTAATTCAGTTTCCTCCAAAACATCATTCCCTACCATATCATCACCAATATCCTTCTTTGTATCCTCATGAATCACTCTTTTTGCCCTTGTTTTTGAAGTTTTCATTTTTTTATAATGTTAACAACTTCTTCATCCACATTAGAAGTTATTTTTATATTATGTAAGAAAATATCTTCATCATTTTCCTCTTTTGTACTTGAATTTGAGTCAACATTTTCCTCTTCCGAGTCAACATTTTCAACAACATCCTCTGTACTTGGTCCACTCACAAAGTCACCATCATCACTCGACCCTCCACTAGCATCAACAGCCCATCATGGCCCATTATCACAAGCAAGCTCAAACCCATCAGTAGCCCCTATTGGCCCACCATCAGTACCAAGCCCTAACCCAACATCTTTAAATCCATCTATGGTAGCCCTTAATTCTTCACCAGCAGCTTTTAAACCTTTAATATCAGCCCCGTGTCATAAGAACCCTCAATACCAGCAGCTCATTCCACATTTACTTCTGGACCCTTAATACCCTCAACAACTTCATTTACTTTTTAGACTACCACCTTCATCAATTTTGTGGTGAACATATATATCAATAATACCCTTTGTGGTCAACAATTGAATTACTTGTCTTACTATTTCATCATTGTGAATCAACATTAACCCATCACAATTAAATTCTGAGCCAAAATCCCTATAATACACAAATTTGTGTTGACCATATCCTAACAGTTTAACATTTTCTAGTATATCCCATATACAAAGTCTGTCTGGACCTACCTGAAACTTTTCGGTAGACCCATTAACATATTCAAAATTTGTAGTAGTCCTAACTAGTAGTACCATGTGAATACTATTGTAATGTTGGAAACAGTCAATGTTCTTAACATATTCAAACTATAAAAAACAGTAGACTAGAAAAAGACAAGACTCATCACAATGGGTTAACACCTTTTTACTTTAATATTTGAATATACTATTAAACAATATACCATAAAGAGACAATATGTTATTAAACAATATACCTTCAGCAACTTTATATCTTCTCGAATATTCCCCTTCAAACAAGCTTTCAACACTGTCTCGTAAGTAACCACTATGAAATTAAAAAAATACTCACAAACAAGTCTTTCCCCACAAACTATAAATAAATCTCAAAAAACAATACAAATAAACTGATTGCAGTAAATAGATTTAGGAAAAAACTTACCGATTTTAGGGAAAAACATTTCGCTTCCAATAGGTTTTCTGTTTTCACTTTAACGCTACAATAGTTTCAAAGCCTGTTACAATGCTCTGATCGAAAGGAAGTTAAAGACAATGAATTTTGTGATTATCACTTTTTTTGAGTAGTTTCGATTATTTTCTCTTCTAAGAATTCAAGGATTCTGACGGTTTATGTTTTCTTTAAGGTTTTTTTATATGTAAGTGTCTGAGTAGTTTGATTAAGGAATGCATGATTAAGTTAAAATGTTTTATTTTCAAATATTATTTTAGTCTAGATCAACATCATTTCCACGTCATTTTTTGGATGAAATGTTTATTTTATTTTAACGAGTGATGTGGCATAGAAAAGAGGTCAATTTATCAATTTTAAAGGAAATGTCAGTCAATGACGGATTCTGTCAGTCAAAGGGTTGGATTGGTTAATTTTCGGGGTTTGAGGGTGACATTGAGTGCAAAAAAACATTAAGGGCTTAATTGATTTTTTTTGAAAGTTTAGGGCCCTCTGAAACCCTTAAGCCAAGAATATATAAAAACACTATTGTTGACGGTGAATGATTGCAAATGCCTATCAATATAGGAAAACTAGTCCGAGTGTCAAAATCATTGATAGATTAACGAGATAATAAATAAACACTAGCCGAAAAGGTGACATCAAACTACCACAAAGACCGAGTTTTTGATGAGCAGGGGGGTCGTCAGTCAATCCAAATAGTAGGAAGGCTCTATTTTTGGCCTGACAATTAATAATAAAGAATCGAATTTTTTATTGGACAATCATCTTCTTTCGTTGTCGTTTCTAACATTGTTTAGTAATTTTTCGGTCAAAAAGATTATTGAACTACTTTTTTTCTTCTTCTCTTTATTTCCTTTGTTTCAAACTCGTTGAAAAAAATTTCAACCATCTCAAATCTCAATCAAAACTACAGTTAAAACTTTCTAACCTGTCATTGTTAAACATAGTATCAACTTGAAACTGAACTATGTTAATTTTTTGACCAAACAGAACATTCTCACTATTGGGATGACAGGAGGCTACTCTGTTCATCAGAAACTCTATCTTTGCGGCGACTATCAATTTGGAAAATTAAACTTTTTTTAGAACAAAGCTTTAATGTGCCATATCAACATTTCCTAATAGTAGTGTGTAATGAAAGAAAAATAACAGTTTAGTGACTATAATATAAATTTTTAAAGTCCGTACTAAAGTGAAATTTTCCTAAAATTTTAGGGATTATCGGTATAGTTTACCCTTGAATTTTTAACCAGTAGATAAACGACACGTTAACGTAAGGATCAAAATGGATGACACTTATAGTTTAAGGAATGATATAGGACACTTTAGATTATAGGGACCATTTTGAAATATGGTCATAGTATAAGGACTGGTATGAAATATTTTAAAATTTAGAGATAAATTTAAAATATGGATCATAGTTTGCGACACTCTTGTGCAATTATCTATTCATTTAATAATACATTTCAATGAACATAGATCATCTGTCTTTTAGCGTCTTATTTATGTCTCATATTAAAAATTAAATTTAGGGTTTAGAGTTTAGGGTTAGGATTATGATTAGGGTTAAGGTGTAAGAATTTTAGGATAGAGTGTATTTTTTGGGCGAAATGTTTAAAATTTAAAATTTAGGATACAAATTTAAAATTTATTTATTTTAAATGTTGGAACACAAAAAGTGAGTCCAAAAAATGCAGAATATTTTTGCGCCATTTCAAGACCAAAACATAGGGATGACATACGGGTATAACTTCGTAGATTTCACACCGCAACTGCCCCAGTTGGAGTGGGGATAGGTATGAGTTTGGTAGGTAATGGGCGTGTGTGGATGTAAAAAGTCATCCCGTCGTAGGTAGTAGGTAGATGATAGGTTTAAGACCTTACTCGCATTGTATCCGCCCACTCACTAACTACCCACCATATGAAAATTAGACTATTTATGTTTGTAGACATTGATTATGCCGTTTATTATGGTGTTTTCTGTACTAAGATATTGATTTGTTTTAAAATTTACGTTAATTCATAAGTTTGTAAACTTTGAACTCAATTAGTTTAGTTTAAAAAAAATAAGATTGAGCTTGAATTAATCGGGTTGTAATTTTGTAGAATTTATACCGGTGAAAATGTGCTTTAGTTAAGTTAGCGATCGTTAAGTAGTTGGTTAATTGTAGTTAAATTTATATTGATATAAATGTATTATATATATACACTTGATCAATCAATAAAGTACGCGAAGTTGTACTCTTCTTTACAAAAGTATATTATTTATTTTTACGTAATTTGATATTAGTAGTTGCTTGTAGGCGAATACAAATTAGATGATATATATCTAGTTGGGTAGTAAGAGTGAAGATGAATTTGAGAATGTACTTACACGAGTGAACGTGAATTTAAAAATTATACTCGTCATGAATGATGTGTGTAGGTGGTGAACATAAACATTTTAGGTGGGTATAAAAATAAAGAGAGTATCCACACCTGCCCCGTCCGTTTACGAAACAGATAAAAAGAGAGAATTTTCAATAGAGTAAATAAACTAAATAAAAAGGGATTATGCGGCTGAAACTTTGTCACAGTGTAAGGCAGATTCCCACCATTTTTGTTGTTTTCAGCAAGCAGAGTTTTATATAAAGGGGATCCAAGCAATGCATAAACCTTTCATAAATTTTCTCATAGTTTCCACAAGAAAGATTTAGAATCCAAACAGTTCAAACCAAAGTTATCAAGTCCCTTGTTTTGTTCCAATATTTCTCAGTGTTTATCTGCCTTCATTAAAGCTTTGATTTTCAGTTGTGGGTATTATTTGGTTTATTTCGAGGGTATTTTAGTTCGAGTTTTCACTGGAAATGGAGGTTTCAGTAATGAGTTCTTCACAGGCAAAAGTTTGTAAAACAGAATTAGGGTGCAGGGATTTAAGGTATTGTTTCGGGAAAACTAATGATAAAAGTAAAACATTTTCTCGGAAACCAAACAGCGTTTCTTTTGATAATCAAATTTCGAGGTTGAGAAAAGCTGGGCTCATATTTACAGTGAAAGCCGTCCATTCTGAACCCATTCTTGAAGCCAAGTCTTCTACAAACTCCAGATCTGTAAGTTTCCTTTTTTTTCTACTTCAAATTTGAGAATTTTATTGTTAATAAAGAGATAATTAGTTTGATTTGCTTGTTTTAAATTGATAAAGTTATTTTGATTTATGTTGATTTGTTAAAAAGAGATAATTATGTTAATTTATTAAGCTTGTTATAGTGATGGATCGAAGGTATTTTGATTTATATTTATATTATTTGCATCTGATTCCTGAATGTATGGAAGTGAAGGTTCTGGCTGAAAAAATTAAAACCATTGAACTGTTAAACAACAGTATTTGTTTATGCTGATGGAGAAAATTCTGGTTTTCATTTTTCAGCTTGATAGGTTAAGACTATTTGTTGGTCTGCCTCTAGATGTGGTTTCGGATGGCAATTCCGTAAACCATGCACGGGCGATCGCAGCAGGACTGAAAGCTTTGAAGCTTTTGGGTGTGGAAGGTGTTGAATTGCCTGTCTGGTGGGGAGTTGTCGAGAATGAGGAGATGGGAAAGTATGACTGGTCAGGCTATCTTGCTGTTGCAGAGATGGTTCAGAAAGCGGGTATGGAGCTTCATGTATCACTCTGCTTCCACGCGTCTGGTCACCCGAAAATTGCACTTCCAAAGTGGGTAATGAAGATTGGGGAATCGCAATCGAGTATCTTCTTTACGGATCTGTTAGGAGAGCATTATCGAGAATGTCTATCACTGGCTGTTGATGATCTTGCTGTTCTTGATGGAAAGACTCCAATTCAAGTCTACCAGGACTTTTGTGAGAGCTTTAAGTCTGCATTCTCACCATTCATCGGATCTACAATCACGGTAAGAGGTTTCGTCTGGTGAATCACTTGGTTAAATAAGCCATAGTTACTGTTTTGGTATGCTGAGGCTAATGGCTTCTGATTTGTGGTTTTTTAGGGAATCTCGATGGGTCTCGGGCCAGACGGTGAGCTGCGGTATCCCTCTCACCACAAGCCTGCCAAGAGCGGCACAATTACTGGAGTCGGGGAGTTCCAATGTTACGACACAAACATGCTTAACCTTCTTAAGCAACATGCTGAAGCAAATGGAAATCCATTATGGGGACTAGGTGGTCCGCATGATGCCCCTACTTACGATGAGTCACCAAACTTGCATAACTTCTTCAACGACCACAGTGGGTCTTGGGAAAGTCCTTATGGCGACTTCTTCCTTTCCTGGTACTCAAGTGAGCTCATATCGCATGGAAATCGTCTCCTCTCTCTCGCCTCTTCAATTTTTGGTGATTCTGAAGTCGATGTTTATGGTAAAGTCCCATTGATGCACTCTTGGTACAAAACCCTGGCACACCCTTCTGAACTGACAGCCGGCTTCTATAACACTGCCTCAAGAAATGGCTATGAAGCAGTTGCAGAGATGTTTGCAAGGAATTCATGCAAAATCATCTTGCCCGGAATGGAGCTGTCGGATGAGCACCAGCCACATGATTCTCGCTCCAGCCCTGAATCATTACTTGCACAAATCCGAACAACTTGCAACAAGCACGGGGTTGAGGTTGCCGGGCAGAACCTGGCCTCTGGTGGTTTAGAGCAGATCAAGAAAAATATGTTGGGTGAGAATCCAATTGACCTATTCACTTATCAGAGAATGGGAGCTCTTTTCTTCTCACCGGAACATTTTCCTTCATTCACCGAGTTTGTGAGAAGCCTCAATCAACCTGAATTGCATCAAGACGATTTACCCTCGGAAGAGGTAGAAGCCACTGAATCTGTACAAATGAGTTCAGATCCGAACATCCACTTGCAGATAGCTTAGCTAGCAAGATGTCAGAGAACATATATTTATGTGTATATTGTACTGTAAGTACCAAAATATTGAATGGAGAGAAGATTGTACTATTTGACTGAGTTCTGTATACATCTATGCAAATATTTTCCTTTCTTAAAGAAGACCTTGGGAATATTTTGGTGTTCATCTTTTAGACCTAATCTGGGCTTTAGTTAGGTCTCTTTTAGGGATTTGGCTTTGGTGAGTGAGTCTCACGGCATGAATTTTATGTATACACAAAGCCTCGAACTTGAAACATGCTTAAGTGATATCAAATTGTGGGTTTCAATAACCATGTTTAATTCGAAGGATTTCTGAATGATATATCTTCATATTTCAAGATAAAAAAAATGGAGCAATAATGTGCATATGATGATATGCATGTATTATTCATTGGTAGGTGGCTCGACACATCAGAGCTCAACATCACGAGTTTGATGAGCAATCATTTTTCAAGGTTATTAAACGGTGCCAGTGCAGATATTTAAGACATCACCTTTTTTAAGGAATTAAACTGTAATAAAAGCAGTGGGTACTGGGTAGAGAAGATGAAAAGTTTATGCTGGGCGCTGGCAAATGGAAAGGCGCTTTACTTTTTTTTCAAAAATAAAATAAAATAAATACAAACCTGTTCATAATCATATGCATCATTTATTCACAAGCAATATTAGTGTCAAAGCTGCTGAGGCAGATAGCAAAGGCTTGGAATGCAGAGATCGGATATCGATAATCCATGGTAAACAAGTCCTTCCCCACTTTCCCAAACTGGAGGATGATCTTCTCGTGTTCCAGCCCTGCTGGTCCGTTTTCCGGAGAAGCCACCAATTGAAAGTTCTTCACAGAAGCAACCGTAACTCGTCCATGGAAGTTCAAGCACCAACACTGGAGTTGCTCGTGCCACCTTGGAGCCTTATTTGTCAACACCAGTCCACCATTCTTTTGATCGGATAAAGGGCCTGATAGAAAATTCTCCATGCTAGCTGATTTCGAATGAAAGATTGGGATTGGCGGAGATGGATTCACATTGTTGAGAGAAAACTCAGCCTGGGTGGGGGCTAATCCTCCTGGTCCTATTGAAGTTGCCGGGATGGTGTTCATATTACACTGCATTCTCCTTGGACCCCTGAGAGTCATAAAAAATGCATCTCTATCAGTTATCTATGTTGCTTCGACGCATATTCGGATATGGGTCATATCCGACACTAACACTCAAGTTTGGGTAGCATAGACTTGTATGAGAACTAACAGAGGATTTCATGCATTAGCTAATCAATGATGATGGATCAATTATTGCCTTGAATAAGAAGAAATTATCAAACCTTATCCAAAATAATGGCAACTCTTACCTCGAACCTAACGAATTCAATTCATATGAAATGTGAGCCATGGGGTAGTTGCCAGAAGGGACTCTAGGTGAACCTTGTTTCAAATTTGCTAGCCTAGAGGACCTACTTTTAGCCATCTTTGCACCCGCATGAGGAGGTTGTCCATCAAACACGGTGAACTTGGTCCCCAAAAAATTTGATCTTCCATGAAAGGGAAAAGTATGAGATTTGAGACATAAAGATAAGGTAAATCAAAGAATCAATCCATATAATTTTTTTGTGTATATAGGAGTAGGATCCAATTACACAGTGTATAACTCTTTAGTTTTATACCGTTTTAGACCATTGGATGAATGTAGATCGATGACTGAGGTTCCATCCAGATGAAAGGCTGAGATTAAAAGTTTGTGCATTCACATTATTCACTTCTTTTTCTTTACCTGTAAAAACCTCCTCATTTCTAACTTTTAATCTCAACCATCCGTTTACGTCCATCCAATGGTCTAAAAAAGGTGAAAAAGTAAAGAGTTTTACACCGTGTAACTCGATCTTACATATATCACAGCTTACCTCAATCTTCCAACACAAGCATTCCTCCCCTTCGTGATATCCTCAGCCTGTAAAGAGATGATATAATCTGTGCATGTTGGATGCCTACACTTGCGAGCAGCAAGAAGGAACTTTCCAACGTCCAATAATGCTGCCATGGAGATAATGAAACAAAAATATCCGAAGTGTTACAATGCAGAAGGAAATGTATGAAGATACCAATGTCGTTAATCTGATCTAGTAGTTCAATGGAATGACTCATCCAATCCTAATGGGAAAAGGCATGATTATTGAATTGATGGGCATATGTAGCTTTGATTCAAGAGGCAAAATAACCATAAAAACGAAGTTAAAGAAGAAGAAAAGCTCACAATTAGTTAAACCAAGGTAAAGATGGTATGTTTGGGTTGACCGATTTTGCTTTATGAAGCACTGAAGGGGAGAATCCTTTGGACCAGGCTGCAAATCAGAGTTCCAAAGTCAGAATTTAGAAGAATTGCTGACATGAAAATGTAGAAGTGAAATGCTTCCATTTAATAATAAGTCTAGCAATTAACACATCAAAACACACTCTAATGTTATGTTGCTCCAACTGCTGCAGGAAAATGAGCTTCCAAAGATCCTTCAAATACATGAAAGAACTTGGGAAACACCGAAAAAAGCCATGTCGGGTACATACTTGTATCTAACATTCACACCAGAATCCAAACACCATAGCTCTATAGCTTTAATTCAATGTATAAAGTAAAATGGTAGTTGAAAAACAGGGACTTTCTTGGGGACATGAGGATTGTGGTGGTAGCTAGAAACATTGGTTGAAAGCTAAGCTGGAAGTGGTCCCAAATCTAGAACCAGTCTTCAATGGAAGTTAATCTACTAAGCTATTGCATAAAGGAAACAATGATTAGGGAGGATTCATGATGGTCCCAAACATTCAATGTAATGTAAACTTGCCTTGTCTAATGGTCGAATACATGGCAGACAAAAATGGTTCAAAATGCATGCCAAGTCCAACACCTATCTTTGAAGAAGCAAATTTCACCAAAATTTACCAAATTACATTTCTAAAACCAAATGCATAAGATTCTTGAGAAACTTTTCCTAATTTGTGGAACTCAAAGGTATATATCTGTTGGAAACTTTATATCTCCAATCCAAACTAGACAACTAGACAACCAGACAACAAATCAGATCAGCAGACATAAAAATGTACTAAACAAGTCATAACACAAGATTCCTAGGAACACAAGTCATAGCAGCTTTGATGTCTTGAATGAAAAATAAACAAATTCCCTGGGGAAAAAATATCATATAACCCTGTTTTCTAACATAGGATTGGAATTCAACTAAAGTAATTCAAATTCAAAAATCTTAGTTCATAAGAGAGAAAGTGAATTGAAAACCATGATATTGAGAAAAAGGAAAAAAAAAGAAAAGAAAACCTGTTTAACTGAGATGGGAAAAGTTAATTTCCCTGAAAGTTGAGGAACTTTAACAATCTGTTTAATGATGATCCTCCAACTCCTGCAAACACCAGCACAGGCCACCACATTCTTCCTCTGAGGCCAACTACTTTCCGAGTCTTCTATCCTTAAAAGAACTTCCCATAATAATTCCGAAGGTAAGTTGGCCCAACAGCAACCGCCACCAACCGCCGCTTCATTGGAAGCTTGCGGGAGGTGGTCTTGGACCACCCGGCGGGACCTTAGCCTGGCAATGCACTTTATTGCCATCAATAACGTTAAAAAGTGCAAGAAAAACTCGAGTTTTTTTTGGTGGAAATTGCTTAGTCTCTTATGTTTTGCCTGAAAAGTTGAGAAAATGAATGTAAGAAGATGAGAAGATTGTTGGGGTTTTGTTGTTTTTTTTTGGAGGATTCTTTTGAGAGTGAGTTTGGGATTTGGATAGAAAACTGGAATTTCTAACTTTTTTAGTCTTTCGAGCAAAACTGAGACTTTATTTAGTGTTAACTTTAGACGGGTTTTCTCTTCAAATAAAAAACTTTAGACGGGTTTTAAGGGAAAAGTTTTCCCTTTTTCTAACGAGGGCCTTTTGTTTTTGGCATTTTATCAAAAGTGTACACTATTTCAATGACCATTTAATTATAAGGATAATATTAATATAATCATACTTTTAATTGTGTTATTATAACTATTTAATTATTTAAATAATATAAATTAAGTTATTTATTGTTAGAATTTAACGAAAAAGATAATGTAACAATTAATAAAAATTTATATAATTATATATTTGGTGTCCGCTATTTACAAAGTCTATCAATTTATTTTATTTTTATTTAAATAATTTATTTTATTAAATTAAAATTAAGACCAAATTGATGAATGTGTAAATAGTGAGGACCATATATATAATTATATAAAATTTTGTTAACTGTCGCGTCACTTTTTTCGTTATGTTTTAAATATAAGTGGCTTGATTGATACTATTTAAATAGTTAAGTGATCATAATAACAATTGAAAATATGATGGTCATATCAACACCAACCCTATAGTTAAGTAGTCATTTAAATAGTTTACCGTTATCTAAATATCACCATAAAAAATTATGGATATATTCCTCTAGAGACTATTAAACTATTATTTCGATTTCATTTTGACCACTGAATTATAACTTTTACCAGTTAAGTCACTAAACTATTGAAATAATTTTAATTAAGTCACTGACCGTTAACAAAAATACTAACGTGACAGTTGAGTAATTTTGTATAGTTAAACATTTAACTCTTATTATTTATCTATTCTATCAATTTAATCCTAATTTTAGTTTAACTCAATAAATTTAAACTCTCCCTCCCCTGCTGTCTGCTCTGCCTTCAACCACCACCTCGACAACATCTTCTAACCCCTAACGTTCATTTTTCTCGCAAGCTATAACCCACCAGCAAACTCAACCGACGCTACTGATTTATTTCTTCCCTATAATAAAAACAGTAACAATGATCAAACCCTTCTTTCACTCAATACCAGACATTTAAAAAGTCGTTACGGCCGCGTTTTTGTCGCAGTATTTTATTGCAGTTGCGGACATAAAAGATATTATTGCAGTCATTGCATACCATTATTTTCACAATACCGGTTTTGGATGGTATTGAGAGTAAGAGTCTAACTGATGTTCCTATCTAAGTAGTATGCCCTTTTATTGTATATCAGTCTCTAATTTGTACTTGTTATCTGTTGTTGCAATTTTGACACCCCTATTTTATGGACAAAATGAACCTACATTTATATGACAAGGTTGTCTTGTAGCATCATAATGTTTGTTACTGCAAGTGCATTATATTGTATGTCTAGCTTGAGATGTTAAAAAATCGCACATGAGAAGTCTTTTATCCTGTTGCTGGTTAATAGGCATGGAGACATGTTATTTCATGTTGTGTTCCTTGTGTAGGAGGATGGATATACATAATAAATGCTTTTGTCGTTTATCCTTTAACATGAACCAACGATCATGCATTAACAAGCAGTAATTATGTTTAAGTATGTAGTATTAGAATAGAAATCCTATGTCTTTAGCAAGAACATTTGATCGGTTGGTCTAATTGCTTATCTTTATTCCTTATATTCCCTTAAGTTACGAGTTCTAAATCTATTAGGAGCATTTTTTTTCTTTTTATCCTACAATCCTCTTCCTCTTCCTTCTAGACATCCGCAAATCCAAGATAAACAAGAATCCAGATTTAAAATAATGTTTTCCTCAAATGAATTTGCAGATTTTCATTTCCTCCCTCTACACAATTAAATTTTTAAGAAGAAATTTAACACTAAAAAAATTCTCAAAAAATAGGGATGCAATTGCCCCCGGTGACTATGTGGGTCCGCCACTGCCTCTAGGTATAATTATGATTAGATTTAGAATTTGTCAAAAAAAATCATGTCCTTTTTTGGTGCTTTTATTTATGCTTCTGCACTAAAAAGTTAAGTTTAAGACTGAGTTAAGGTTTAAGGGTATGACTTAGGATTAAGGTTTAAGAAATTAGGATATGATGTATTTTTTGTATTTAAGATTTATAATTCAAAATTTAAGTTAGAGCTTAGAATTTAAATTTTTAGTATTGTAGTATAAAAAAATTATTGAAAAATCAGAAAAAAATTTCGTAGTTTTATATTTTGTGAAGCCCTTACGTATTGCCAATGCCCATTACATTTATTTGCCCCTACGTTTCATGACATTCCAACCAAAAACGTATTCTCTTCTCTATAATCCTCCCAACACGAACACAAGCAAAATCTTTCCTATCAATGGAAAGTCATGACGACATCGCTTCATGATTTGATGTAAGGGAGATAATTAAGGCGAAGAAGATTCATAATATTAAATTACGGCGGCAATGCAATTTAACGGCCACATCGTAATATTTTTCATAATCACCGAGATATAATATCAACACAATATAATAAAGAAATTGCATTAAGACTTTTACGATAACAAACTACTATATAATGCCGTAACGTAATGTAACGATCACATCGTAACATTTTTCAAGGTCACTGTAATGTAATATCAGCGCAATACAATGAAGAAATTGTATCACAACTTTTATGATATGAAACTGTTACGTAATGCTGCAACATGCAATATATTGCGTTGTAATGCCGCAATAAACTTCAAAGGATCCAAAATATAAAACTCCATAAATAAAATGCTCGAATGTTCTTAAATTTAAGATACTACACTAGTATGACACCGATTGATCAATTGACCTCGTGAACTAGGATGATATTTCTTTTTCACATGGAATGAAAAGTGATCAAAATCAAGACGGTGATGAAACTGGAGATATTTTAGATCTTTCATGCCATTCATTTTGGAGGTGAATAATAAGAACTTGAGTTTTTATATTTGTATGCATGTATTTTTTAAGTCATGTAAAATAAAATTTTCATGTTAAAAAATACTTCATCTCACTAAATATGTCCATTTTGTAAAATATCCAATAATCAGGCTCATGGCGGCCGCCGTGCATTCGTAGAGGAAGGGAAAACCCACCTGAACTGTTCTTCCGGCAGCAGCGGACTTCGTCTTCAATGCCTCCTACAAACAGGAAACCAATAATAGTTCTGTAGAGTGTGAAAAATTGGCAAACTGATGAACGGCTGACTGCTGGAATGCAGCACTTCCCCTTATACCAGTAATAACTAAGAATAACAGATCATACACTTATTTCAGATATATATTTGAGAGATCTTCAAATGTCAAAATACATATAAAGTTTAGAAAATAAAAATTAAACTTTCCCATGTTGGATGCTTACCCACATCCATCAAATATACTCGAGTCCAAGTTACGGACAATGATTTAATGAGCTTGATTCTATGGCTATTTATGCTGGTTGATTACATAATTTTATCTACTACATGAAGTTTCTAGGTTTTTCAGCGTCAATTTGAAAGACTAATAACAAAGATAAATGAAAATGTGACTCACTAATTCACTCAGATCTATGCCATGTCTTTTCTTGGAATACTCTCCCAAACATCATGGTTATTAGTGTCTAGATAGAAGCAATGACAGGATATATGTTTTCAGGCATGTTGTTTTCAATGAAGGAGTGTTCCCTGCTGCTGGTGGATCAGATTCAGACACAGTTCCATCATTATCCTTTCAATCCTGCCCACTGATGGTTGAACCTGAAGATCAACTTGGTGATGAGTAACCAGGGAATGTTGAGGTTCATGAAGATAGCCCTGGCAATACTGAGTCTGCAGTTCCTACTGAATCTGACCAACCTGGAGCTGCTCAAGATGAGTCTGAAGCACCTACTGAACATGGATTCCCTATTGGGCCTGAGCAACTAGGGGTTGTTGGATCTGAGCAACCAGGGGTTGTTGAACATGAGCAACCAGGGGTTGTTGAGCACACTGAAGATGTTGAGCCTGACTTATTTGGTGACCTTGAGCATCCTGCAAGTAGTTATAATTCTGAGGATCATTCTACAAGTGTTGAGCATAATGAGGATCTTGCAACTCATTCTGAGCACAGTGGTTCTGGAGCTGCGGCACTTCCTACTACCAGCAACACTCATACCATGATGACCAGAAGCAAACATGGGATTTTCAAGCCCATGACATATCATTTGCAAGTGGAAGAAGTACCTCGTACTGTGCATGATGCATTGGCAGATCCTGAGTGGAGAGTGGCAGTTGAAGCAGAGTATAATGCTTTGCTAGCTAATAACACATGGGAACTAGTGGTGTTGCCTCCAGATAGGAAAGCCATAGGTTGCAAATGGCTTTTCAAAGTCAAAATGAATGTAGATGATTCAGTAGAAAGGTTAAAAGCCATATTAGTGGCTAAAGGATACTCCCAAGTAGCTGGTTTTGATTTTGTAGATATATTCAGACCTGTGGTTAAGTCATTCACAGTAAATGTATTGTTATCCCTAGCAGTTACAAAGAAGTAGAAGATAAGAGAAGTAGACATGAATAATGCGTTTTTAAAGGGGGATCTTGAAGAAGTGGTCTACATGAAGCAACCAAATGGATTTCAAGTTGAAGGTAATGGTGCTCAGCTCTTGGTGTGCAAGCTTAAACGGGCTCTATATGGGCTTCGTCAAGCCCCCAAAAACTGGTTCACTAAGCTTAAGGGATTTCTTGAAGGCTTGGGATTCAAGGCATCCAATGCAGATGCATCTTTGTTTGTTTATAAATCAGAAGACATGTTTACATATGTTGTAGTATATGTGGATGACATCTTGCTCACTGGATTATCAGCTAAACATGTAGATAATATTATCCAGCAACTGCATCTAAAGTTTTCACTCAAGGACCTTGGTGATCTGCAATTTTTTCTTAGGATTGAGGTCAAATCCATTTCAGGTGGTCTGTTTCTCTCTCAAAAGAAATACATTGTTGAGTTGTTGGTGAAGAATGATCAGCGTGACTTAAATGCTGCTGCCACACCTATTGCAGTCTCTTCTAAATTGACCAAAGGAGATCGTACTCCACTTGCAAATGAGCATGAATACATGAGTGTTGTAGGGGCGTTGCAATACATTTGCCACACTCGTCCAGACATTAGTTTTGCTGTAAATAAGGTGGCACAGTTCATGCAGCAGCCCTCAGATATTCATTGGCTTGCTGTTAAGAGAATTCTCAGGTATTTGCTAGGTATTTTGAAGTATGGGCTTTGGTTTTCTCCACAACCTAACCAGGATTTAAGTTTCACTTCTTTTTCGGATGCTGACTGGGGTAGTGACCCTGATGATCGCCGGTCAGTTTCTGGCTATTGCACATACCTTGGTCACCACTTGCTGATGCTGCCTCCGAACTCATCTGGCTGACAACAATTCTACATGAATTGGGTGTTAAATCTGGTGATATACCCACAGTCTGGTCTGATAATACCAGTGCTATAGCCATGTCAGCTAACCCTGTGATGAACACTAAAACCAAGCACGTTGAGTTAGACTTATTTTTTGTTCATGAGAAAGTTCTTTCCCAAGATTTGCGAGTCAATTATGTACCAGCCTCTGAGGTAGCTGATATATTCACCAAACCTATTTCTATTGCTAAAGTTGAAGAGTTTCGTCATCAGTTGTGTGTTCACAATTTTGCTGAGTTGAAGACTTGAAGAAGCAAGGAAAATGTTAAAAGGAAGGTAAAATCAGTTATTTTGTTAGGCCTTAGTTAATCTGTTGGGCCGTTGTAACTGATTTGCTCAATTAGTTAACTGGGCTATATAAGCCCACACGATTATCATTGTAAACCAATTGAGATATTTTCATTAAAACTCTCTAGAATCTGCTTTGACTCTATAAAGTCAATCCCCAATTTCTATAGCTATTAAGAGACATCAACTTTTCACGTTCTCTTAATAGCTCTGTACTTATATTTTTCTCCATTTATATGAGAACTAAAATCACCGAAAATGAGCATTGAAATTTGAATGTTGAATAAAATATAAACCAATCCTCCTGGAAATAAATTTATGAACCAACCGAATTAAATCCAAAATTACAGGTGGCCTTAATTAATTTTATTTATTTTAAGGATAAGCTACATTATAATCATTTTTTTGTGTTTCTGTTTTGATCACCCACCCTCGCTGTTAAGTTTAACCGTCAACCTTCCGAATCGTGTTTTATATGCTAAAACCCTTTACTCTCAAATCGAATTTAGGGCGGATGAAAAGTGACAAGGGATTCGACGGCGAAGGAAGAATGAACGGTGGAATGAAGATGGTGGTGGGAATTATGAGGAACGGGAGGATGACCGACAAAGAAGAAATTATAATAAAAGGGACATAAGTCCTTAAACTCGGGACAATTTTAAAAGTATGCACAAATCCTTAGAATATTAATAATTATTAGATTACTAATAAATTACTAAATCATTTCAAATTAAAATGAGGACAGAATTGTTAGGATTTTTAAATATTGATGACTTATTAGATTGTTTCAAATTAAGACTAATTTGATAGAATGTGTAAGTTTTGGGATTAAAATTGTTATTATACTAAACACATCACGATATTACGATGAGTACCAAAATAGAAACAAAACGTAACATTAGGCTTGATATTGTCAAAAATAATAGTTAGGTGACCAAAATAAAAATAAAAAAAATATGTGAGATACCAAATAGATAAATTAACCTTTTATTAAATGCAATCTCTATCGGTATGTCTAATATCAATACTCCTTTTGTCCTATAAAATTTGTTCATTTTGTGTTTTAAAACTGTTCTACTTAAATTGTCTCATTGAAAAACTCAATTACTTTAGTTAGTCACATTTTCTTTTCTACCATCTTTTTAGTTTTTAAAAAAATTAAACTTCAACTTTTCAAAGATGAAATAGTTATTATAGTTATTTTACAACATATCTCTTACACAAACTTTTTATTCTTAAAACTACGTGAAAAGTAAATAATGGACAAAATTTGTGAGACGAAGGGAGTAGTAACTATTGTAATGGTAAAGTACATTAGTAGTCCCTAAACTTTTAGGACACTTACAATATAATCACCAAAATTTTAAAACTTTCATTACAATCAC
Source organism: Hibiscus mutabilis (assembly GCA_019671005.1). Classification (NCBI taxonomy): domain Eukaryota; kingdom Viridiplantae; phylum Streptophyta; class Magnoliopsida; order Malvales; family Malvaceae; genus Hibiscus; species Hibiscus mutabilis. Next base: position 3,902,505 of record CM033721.1, on the reverse strand, counting down.
TTAACCGTAAAAAATATTGATGTGACACGTTATTTTTTCTCTTTTTACTTCATAGTTGGTCAATTTTAAAAGTTCAAGGACTACCACTACCGGTATGATTTACCCTTATTATAAATTAAGAAAACTACATATTTAGTACCTCAGTTATTTCTGTGTTATTGTTTTGGTAGTCTAACTATTATTTTTGAAAAAATAGTAACTTATGTTACATTTTTGTTTTGTTTTGGTACATCGACCATTAAAAACTAACAGAGACGATGACGTGGCTTGGTATATTCACAATTTTAGGTCAAAACACTTATATATATATATGATCAACTTAGTCCAAAAACAATCAATTTAAAACATCATCTTAATTTTTGAGGTAAAATTGCAAATTATGTTGGACTAAATTGCTAGATTGTATAAGTTTTGGACTGAAACTGTTACTAACTCAAGCCACATCACCATTTTTGTTAGTTTTTAACGGCTGGATACCAAAATAAAATAAAAACATAACGTCAAGTACCATTTTATTAAAAATAATAGTTGAGATATCAAAATAATAACTTCGACATAATTGGGTACTAAATATGTAGTATTCCGTATAAATATTGTTTCTCAAAACAAAGATTTCATTCTCTTAAATACAGTGAAATAAATAGAAAGAGAGAGAGAGAGAGAGAGAGAGAGAGAGAGAGAGAGAGAGGTGGGATTCGTATTGGGACGGTGGGCAGATGTTGAAAAGCTGTTTCGATGAAAGGGAGAAAATTGGGGAATCAGCGATAAATCTCACCTACTTTGCAATGTTTGCAGTGTTTATAAATTCAGATACCCCAACTCCTCCTGTCTCCGCCTCTTCTTCCCTCGATTCTATCGGATCCGCTTCCAATGGCTTCTTTAACTTCATTCAACTCCACTCCTCTCTCAACTTCTTTCAAGCAAGCCCAGGTTACTTTTTCGTCTTTGTTTTTCTTGTCTTTTTATTGTTTCAGAATCATTTTTCTTAATTCTGGCTTTTCTTTTTTGTTTTTAAGCTGGGTTTGTTTAGAAATATTGATCCTGTCGTTATTTTTTTTATTCTTTTGGTTTCTGGGTGGATTTGATGGTGAAAAATTAAATTTGAGAGGAATGCAATCAGATAAATAGCTGAAACATACCATCTTTGATCTTTTGTTACGTGAATCTTTAGTCTTTATTGGCTTTTTGATGTTTTTTATTCTCCAAAATTTCATTAATTCTACCTTTTGATCAATATTGAATGTTAAATTTTATAATTTTTTATCATTTAATGTAGGGTCTCGTGTAATATTATTGTCCTTTGATATTTTTAAAATTTTATTTTATTTTTTTATAAAAAATTTGTACATGTATGTCACTTGGTAGTAATATATTATCAAAAATTAATGGTTAAAATTAGTCGCAAGGATTGTTTGATCAAATTTATTGGTTCAGAACTTAATTAGGTACAAAAATATTCAAAGACATAATTGATTTTTTTTTAAATTTAAGAGCTTACCATATCCTTAAACCTTCTATCAGTTTGAATGATTTGTAAGACAGCCGAGTATATTTGTGTTTATATACACACATGTACTTGTTCTAAACTATTTCTGAAGGTTGTAAAAATGTGAATCCCTGACTAATATGCAAAATACCAGAAAATCTAAGCATATTTGTTTCAGACACATATTCATATTTGAAATTCACTCTGGTCCAAACATGCAACCGAATTAGTTCTAAAATTGGACATTTTATCCGATCCGGTCGAGTTCAGACCCAACCAGGCCTGATCCAGTCGAATATTTTTTGTAAAAAAGAAAATCGGGTTCGATTTTTATTAATGGTGATTTCAGGTTGGGTGGGTTTGGGTCTGGGTTCGGATATTTTAGGAACAATTCGCAATAATGTTCCATCTTTACATATTTTTTACAATAAGATCACTAAAATTGATTTTTTTTATATTTAGGTCCCTAAAATTTAATTTTTTACAAGTATGTCCCTAAAATTTAATATTTTTTAGGTCAAGTCGGGTTTAAGTATATAATTTTTGGGTTAGTTCGGGTCGGCCAAAAACCCGACTCGTGCCCATCCCTAAATTCAGTTCTTTATGTTCTGTTCCCATTATATCATATGACTTTCTTGTGCTGCTTCAATATAGATTTGAAGTCGATTTATGAAAATTCTGTTTGAACAGGTACCTCTTCGTGGGATTTCTAATGCCAAATCTGTTAGCTTCCCATCGCTTACAATGTGTCGCCGATCATCGCAGTTCTGCATTTCTTGTGCGGTATGCTTTTGTGAACCTGAATCCGCTGAGTTTACTCTTTTGTCGTTTTGGTGATATAAAGCATTTACATGCAATTCTCCATTCATAATCAATGAGTTTTAATCGGAACTGGGGATGTTAATATGTTTAGGCCAAACCAGAGGCAGTGGACAAAGTTTGCGAAATAGTAAGGAAGCAATTGGCACTTTCAGACGATTCTTCCGTCACTGGAGACTCGAAGTTTTCCGCACTCGGAGCTGATTCTCTTGACACGGTTGATTGGTGCTTAAATTATGCATTATTCTATCTCTAATTACTCCTTGATTGGTTGTTTTAAGTTGCTAATGTGAGTATTTTTGTTCGTTTTCCATGCAAGACAGTAGATTCTAGGAATGTTGCTTAAACTGCTGAAATTGTGCAATTTTTGATTTTCTGGATTCATGGCTGGATTAGTGGGCATGAAAGTCTGACTGGATCACATCAGCAACTTCTAGAAGACGCCACGTCAGCAGCAACGATAGCTTATCAGCCGCATATCAGAGAACTTATCAGTCGGTTTTTAAATTCAAACTTTGGAATTATCTTTTGTAATTAATTTAAATAATTTGGGATTTATCTCTTATTTCTTTAGGGTTATTTTTAGGGTTTTAGGCTGCTTTAAATACCCCATTTGGGTAAACTCAAAAATCATCTCTCATATTCTCATTATTAGCTTTGTTTTTACTTTTACAGTTTTATAAAATTCTTTCTTTTCTTAGTTCTTGCTTTAAGTTTTTTTTTTTCTTTTATAATGCTAAGTGCTAAAGGGCTAAAGCAATGACTCAATTACAACGTGAGGATTGAAAAGCACTTAAACAATTTCGGGTATCTCTCTTAGTTTTCTAAACTTAATTTCAAAATCAAAATGATTTCAAAACCAAAGATTGACGTTGGTCAGGATGTTGTTTTGGTTAAATGTGTGAGAGAAAGGATCGGCTATTGAAGCACATTCGACTTCCTGGGAACACACTTAGCAAAATTGTTTGCTAAGAGGAAACTGAGATCGGAATCAGTTATTATTGAAACAACATAGTCCGAGTTGGCTTTACTTAAACATTTTTTGATCTACAACATTGTTGTTGATTAGATCAATTTCCAAAACCGATATCAAAGATGACACTTGGGTATTCGGTATACAAGGCACAGTCACAAGGATTGATCATTGTGGGCGAGTAACCGACGTGAACCCCGAAGTGAAAAATCCTTATTCCAATGATCCGAGGAAACTGAGTCAAAGCGAAAGCCCGAGACTAATCTTTACCATATTGAATCACTTCCTAAATTTTGTCTACAATCTCTTATTGTTTCTACTTAATTCACAAATCCCCACTATACTTAAATATTATTCAACTCTCTTCTTGGCTCACCGATTGAAAAAACATAAATCAGGAAGTTCTCTTAGTCCCTTTGGGATCGACCCTTACTTCTCTTTTACTACGTTTGAATTCCTTTATTTATTGTTTGAGAAGAAGTAATTATTTTGACGCGAAAACGACGCGTGTCAACGGTAACAAGATATCCAACACTATTTCATTCGGATGTAGCAATCATATGTTGTTTGCCTCTAATTGTTAACATTTATGTTTTAACATCCGTAATTAATGTCTATGAAGCACAAGTACTTAGTTTAGTGCCGTCCCACGTACCCAATACGTCCCGGGGACGGGTACGGGGTGGGTACGGCACGGGGACGTATCAAGATGTTCTATATTTATGGGGTACGGCTAAAATTTAATCGGGGACGACGAGGAGGTGAATGTGACATTTCGAGGACGACAATTGAAGTTCACGCGCGTACCCAAAGAGTATTGAGTGAAGAAACAAGGGGAGATCGTGACCTTGTAGCTCTGATTCTATGGGGGAGGGATGAAGGGAAATATGAGAAGTGTTTCTTGGACATATTCACTGGAATTTTATACTTGCTTTTACCTTAATTCTTTGGTTATTGGGACATGATTAGTGTGAGTCTAGTTTTGTATATTAATACCAGTCAAAGGTTATTGTCACGGGGCTAGAGCTCAACCCTAGCTGATTCGTGTGGCGGCCTTAGACGCCTTTGACGCTACTTGGTTGATTCTCGCGCCTAAGTCAGTCTTAACCACGCCTTGCGAGTACTCCTGCTCGCCTTGTTCCTTCACTCAATACTCCTTGGATGCGGAAGGTATAAGCACTAAGGTGGCTCCTCTTAGCCACGCGAGAGGCAACTAGAACAAAGAGCTTTAAGAACCAAGGACAACTGAAAGGGACAAGAGAGAAACTAGAGTAAATGCCAAGAGTTGTATTACTCTTCTCAAATGAGATAATGAATGGAATGAGATAGATCATACAAATGAGTGAGGAAGCTCTCTATTTATAGTTGAGCTCTCACTTAATCAATGGTCCAGATCGATTTACACGGATGGTCGGGATTAGCCCAAATCCTTACAAGATTCCCTATTCTAGGAAAGAATATCAAATCCTATCTAATTACATCAATTAGAATGTATCTTTCCTCGGATAGCTGATCACGCTTGATATGACAAGATTCTTCCACAATCTCCTTTGATTCGTTGTCTCCTGCCATTTCTAAAAAGTCAACGTGATCGTGCTCTCTAGCATTCTCCAAGTGTTGGGCCAAATTTGGTGGTCATGGCAAGCTCGATGCCCTGCATGGAACCTCTCCGTCGGATACTCCTGCCACTGTCTCGGACCAAAATATTTGGTCCATGACATTATACTAATGCTATATGAGAAAAGAAATATAGGACTCATGTCCTTTGATATTCTATCAAATTATATGGAATATATGGAGTCCTTGGTTCTTTGTGCTCTTCTCTTTGGGGAATGTCGTTATTTAATTTTGTTTAAATTTAGTTTATTGTTTGAGATTTGAACCTTAATTATTGTGGCTTTTTTATAAATTTTATTTTCTAATTTTTTTATGAATTTTAATGTTTTTTATGATTATATATATAATTTATTTTATATTTGCCGTATTTTTGCTGTACTCGTACCCTGTAATTTTAATAATTGTCACTTTCTATCTCCGTCTCCGTCTCCGTATCTGTGCAACATAGATTAATGTCACCTGCATTATGTATTTGTTTCTTGGTTGATTGTCTCGAGTGATCCATTTATACGGCAAGTATGAATGGTGTGTGGAGCAATTATGTTCGTAATCAAATAACGATATTAACCTCCAATACTGTCGTTTTCTCCCGATTCAGGTCGAGATAGTGATGGGACTGGAGGAGTTTGGGATCAGCGTGGAAGAAGAAAGCGCGCAAAGTATCAGCACAGTTCAGGACGCTGCTGATATGATCGAGAAGCTCAAGGAGAAGGAAGCTGATGCTCAGAACGATGTTTGCAAAACTTAGTAGGTGGACAATCAAATCCTCTAAAAATATTTGTTTTGAGCTCTCCTATGTTGTCATACTGTTAAGTTTATTTTAAAGTATCATAAATTCATAATAGTTTAATGAAATATATGATTAAAAATTTCATGATTATGGTTTTAAAGCAACTGTTGCTCCATTTGATTATGTTGTGCAATGTTTCACGTGGATAAAAAACATATAAAGTTTTTTTTTTCATTTTTGTCTTAATTCTTTTCAATCCTTTCGAACTAGTCCTTTTGCCTGTTTTTAGTTTCACCTCAAATCTCTTCAACCCTTACAAAACATACCTCATGACGAAAGTCGCCGCCTCCTGGAACAGAGAAGTCTCGAAAATTCTTATAAAAGGCCAGAGGATGACGACTTTGGGAAAAATTGTATTCGGTTGTTGACAATTTTGTCCAACACCACGGACAGAGTTAGAGTTGAAGTTTGAGGTTAAAACATAGATGTTTTAAAAGTGAGGATTAATTTATAATTAATTTAATTTTTGATAAAGAATATATTTATTTTATGATTTGTGTTCGGAATTTGTAACTCTTCATTCCAAAAATGTCATTCTAAGGTTTGAACTCAAATTCTTTCTCTAAAAGAATAATTTGCCTTGCTATTGCACTCAAACGTAAAATGATGGTAAGGGTGGGCAAGGGCCTCTCCCACTATTAACATAGTTTTGTCCCAGCTCAACACCATAAAATCCGATCATTTAGCCAAGAGTAATTACACATATCACTTAACAATCTTTTCACTCATGTTTTGCTCACTTAACTTTAACAATTTTTTATATAATAGCTTAACTTCGAATTATTCTTGTTTTAGTCACATTAAGTTATTTTATTATGACATGACATTTATTATTATTAAATATAAAAATAATTTAAAATAAAAATAAAATCTTATTTTATTATTATTAAATTTAAAATATTTAAAATAAAAAATTTACTAATTTTTTAAACCCAAACCCAAATCTTAAATTACAACTCCATCCTCTATTCACCTCACCTCACCTTCATCGTTTAACTTTGTTAGTAAAGTTGGTCGACATTGCTTGTGTTTTCGACGGTGACAGAGATGAACGGTTATAGTGAAACGAGGATGATGGAGTAAAGTTGTATTTTAGGGTTTGGGTATAAAAGTCTATGATTTTTTTAAACTTAATAATAAAATATAATTTTATTTTTATATTTAATAATAATAATAAAATATCAGTCATCTCAAAATAATAATAAAATGATTCAGAGTGACTTAAATAAAAATAATTCAAAATTAAATTAAATTTTTTTAAAGGTGAGTGAACAAAATAAAAATGAAAAGAGAGTTGAGTAATGATATGTAGTTTACTTTTTCGTCAATTAATATTTGGCGTGCACCATTATCCTATTTTTTAAAAATTTTGTTTTCTCCTATATTAACTGAATCGCTACTATATTTTGTGATTTTGTGGTGTTTTAAAACAATCTCCTCTTTGGTCATGTTGTGACATTTGTCACTTCCGCAAATTCACTCAAACCAGGACGTGCGACCTTAGACGCTTTTGGGATGGTGTGACGACTAAGTAAGCCTAACTGATCTAAGCCCAAATGCTTGGATCCTCGCGGAAATGAAAGAACAAAGAAAGGAAATGGCTAGCAAGAGAGAACAAGAGGAATTGAGTGAATGCTCAATGTATTACTCAAAAGTGAAGTGAGAAAACGAGGTGGGAGTGAGCCTCTATTTATAGTTAGAGCCCTCTACATCCAACGGTTACAAACAAAGTACATCGAAGGTTAGGATGAAAGATGAGCTACACAATCCCTTGATCTGAGGAGATATTGTCAAACATTCCAAAGATAGGGAGATTATACCGGAATGGAAAGAATCAAGGGAATATGCTAGATGAAATGTGCTTCTTGCCATAACTGATGAGCATGGCTCTTCAACCCCAAGTGATGACCCAACTCGGATGGGTGATGATAGGCCCAGCAGGGTGTGGAGGGCTAGCTCGACCCCCTGGGGTGCGTTGTGCTCGGACCCTAGGGTACGGGCCGTGTCAATCTCCCCCACTGGTTCCAGTAACACCCTCGTCACTCGGCTTCGATGAAACTGGTCCACTTGGTTCTTGAATTGCCATAGGGCCTTGGCTGGTTCCCAACTCCCTTCACTGTCGGGAAGTCCCTTTCATTGAACAAAGTACTCGTGCTTTGGCCGGTAGTGCTTATGTCGAATAACTGTCTCCGTTTGGATGTCTCGAACCTCGTTATCATAAGAGACGTTCCCTCCGACTGGCACTCGATGTGATTTGCCTTGATCTGGATCTGATTCGTCTCGATGGTATGGCTTGAGAACACTAACATGGAACACGAGATGAACTCGGATGGTCGGTGGCAACTCCAATTGGTAGGCCATGGTCCCTACCCGCTTCACAACCCTGAATAGACCCTCGCATCTCCGCACAAGCCCCTCGTGCATGTTCTTGTCGCGCAAGATCCCGACCAACTTGACAAGGACTTGATCCCCCTCTTGAAAGTTTATGTCCCTCCACTTTTGGTTGGCCCACTTCTTGCTCCGTTTCCCCGCCTTGTGCAAACAAGCTCGGGCTAAGTCGTGATTTTCTTGCCACTCCTTGGTAAACATTTATGCTGCTGGATTAGGACCCTCATACTTGGTAGCAACTGCGTTGGGTGTGAGCGGTTGCTGCCGGTCACGATCTCGAACAGACTTTGGTTGGTCGCCTCTCTCCGTTACAAGTTGTAGAAAAACTGGGCCACATCTAGTAGCTTCGGCCAGTTGTGTTGTGTGGCACTCACATAGTGCCTCAAGTAGATCTCCAACAAAGCATTCACTCGTTCGGTTTTCCCATCGATCTGTGGATGGAAGCTAGTGGAGAAGTTCAAGCTTGATCCCAAGAGCTTGAAATACTCGGTCCAGAACTTTCCAGTGAACTGCATGTCTCGATCACTCACGATCGTCTTTGGCACTCCCTAAAACTTCACCACGTGCTTGAGGAAAAGACGAGCTACCTCCTCTGTTGGGCACGCCTTAAACGCTGGAATAAACGTCTTGTACTTTGAAAACCTGTCAACAACAACCATAATAGTAGACATGCCGTCAGTGTTGGGCAAACCAACTATAAAGTCCATGGATATACTCTCTTATGGTCACTCGGAAATGGGCAATGGCCGTAACAGTCCTGCCGGTCTCTTCATCTCGACCTTGACTTGTTGGCACATAAGACAAGTCCTCGCATAGGCCTCGACGTCTTCGCTCATGCGTGGCCAGTAGTAGTGCTCGACAATAAGAGCCAGGGTTTGGTGCATCCCCGGGTGCCCAGCCCACTTTGAATCATGACACTCTTTCATGATTTCCTTGCGTAACTCCCTGAATAGAGGCACGTAGAGGCAACGTCTTCGAGCATAAAACAAGTCCCACTCGAGCCAAAACCTTCTAGTTTTCCCCTCCTTGGCAAAATTGATGAGCATTTTGGCCATTGTGTCATGTGACAGTCCCTCCTTGATGCGCTCCAGTAATTGTCCCTTTGGCAAGCTGACAAACTCTATATTGTACCTTCGGCTTAGAGCGTCGGCAACAGAATTGACTTTCCCCGACTTGTACTCCATAGAAAAATTAAACTCGGCTAGAAATTTCTGCCAACGAGCTTGCTTGGGAGACAAATTTCTCTAGGTTAGAAAATATGAATTGGCAATATTGCCGGTATAAACCACAAACCTGGACCCCAAGTAAGTGATGTTGCCAAATGCGCAAACAGTGCACCACCGCGGTCATCTCTTTCTTATGGATCGTGTATATCCTCTCGGTCTCATTGAGTTTTCGGCTTTCATATGCAACCAGATGTCCCCCTTGCATAAGAACCCCTCCAATGGCCACATCAGATGCATCGGTGTGGACCTCGAAGGGCTTGGTGTGATCCGACAACACCAACACTGGCTCACTCGCCATGGCATGCTTTAAGTCCTCAAAGGCTTGTTGACAATTAGGGCTCCAATCTCATACCTTGTCCTTCTTCAGCAACTTGGTCAATGGGGTGGTGATTTTGGAGTAGCCTTTAACGAACCTCCGGTAGTAATTGGCTAGCCTCAAGAAGGATCTCAACTCCGTCACCTTGGTTGGCGGCTCTCAATCTATAATGACTTGAACTTTGGCCTCATCTATCCGGATCTTGCCACCTCCAACAACGTGGCCAAAGAATGGTACATCCTCTTGGGCAAATAAGCATTTTTCCTCTTTGACATAGAGCTCATTCTGCCGTAGAACCTCAAACACCTTCTGTAAGTGTTCAACATGCTCCCCAAAGGTCTTGTTATAGATCACAATATCATTAAGGTAAACTACAACGAATTGGTCTAAAAAAGGTTGTAGTACCTTGTTCATGAGGGTGCAGAAGGTAACGGGAGCATTTGTGAGGCTGAATGGCATCACTAGAAATTCATACGAACTGTAACGTGTCACACGTGTTGTCTTTGGCTCCTCACCTTCTGCAATTCAGACTTGGTAGTATCCAGACCGCAAATCCAACTTGGTGAACCACCTTGCACCACCAAGCTGATCGAAAAAGTCTGCTATGGGTGGGATCAGGTACTTGTTCTTTACCGTGAACTTGTTCAGAGCCCGATAGTCGATACACATGCGAAGCATTCCATCATGCTTCTTTTGAAAGAGCATCGGTGCACCATAAGGTACCTTGGACATTCAGACATGCCCCGCATTGAGAAGCTTATTTAATTGTCTGCGTAGCTCCTCTAGCTCAGGCAGATCCATTCGATAAGGGGCTCGGGCTGGCGACTCTGCATTTGGCACAAGGTTAATCTTGTAGTCCACCTCTCGCTGCGGTGGAAAATGCTTGGGCAACTTGGCAGACATTACATCACTGAAGTCTGCCAAGACCTGCCTCACTTCGGTGTGGACTTCTTTGGACATGGTTGGCTCATCATACACCATTGTTGCTAAGTAGGTAGGTTCCTCCTTGCGCACCCCTTACTCAGTTGAATGGCTGACAGCATCTTGGGCCCAACCCCAGCCTTTCAGCTTGCAGAAACCATGCATGGATGTGCCGGTTCAAGTATGCACAAAAAATTAGTAAACGAAACATGGAACACATTAATCCGGTCAAGGAAAAAAATCCCAATCACAAACTCAAAATCATCTAAAGTGATTACCTTGAAACTTTCTTTACCGGTCCAGCCACCTATTTCAAGCTTAACTCATTTTGCTACTCCAGCAATTGGAGCCTCTTTGGAACTCACAGTCTTGATGAACCCACTTGTCTTCTCAACACGAAGGTCAAGCCTCATGGTAGCTTGTTCTGACATGAACAAGTCTGAGCACTGGTGTCCACTAGCGCGCTCAACTTTTGGCACGCCACAGTGATGTCTACAAACATAAGGCCATTCTTCTTGAAACCCTTATTAATCTCCATAGAACTGATGATGGAATTAAGTTTGAGGGCTTCATTCTCCTCGCCACTTTTTTCTTGAATGGCACCAGCTTTCTCAAGTTGGGGGTAACTCTTCTTCATGTGATTACCTCCACAATTGTAGCAACTGAGATTATTGTTGCTCTTCTTTTCCCAAGTCTTGCGGAGTTTAGTGCCTCCGCCGGATGGCTTCTCAAATTCGTTCTTGGCATGTCTCTCTCACCATTGCCTTTGTGCTTCGGCTTTTGTTTGGAAAGCTCCGACTTCTTGTGTTCAAATTCTACAAGGGAGTCGACTGCCCCCAATGCCTTAGAAAGATCTTGGACGTCCATTTGATGTAGCTCCATCTTTGCCCAGTGTTGTAGCCCATTCTTGAAGGCAAAGAGGGCATCGGTCTTACTCATGCCCTGGATTTGAAGCCTGATTTCAGTGAACTTCTTGACATACTCATGGATCTAGCCATCATGCTTCAATTGATGCAGCTTCTCTAGAGCCTCATCTTGAGCATTCTTTGGGTATAAATGCTCCTTGAACTCGAACTAGAAATCATTCCATATCTTGATGGGTTCGGTCCCATCCACCTTCTAAGAGCACATGTGTCGCCACCATAAAAGAGCGACATCAGTCAAGTAAACAAAAGTTATGTTTACCTTAGTGGTCTCATCATCGATGCCCATGAGTCAGAAGTACTGATCTAACCCCTAAATGAATTTGTCCACTTCTTGGGCTGCCCTCGCTCCTTGGAACTCCTTCGGCTTCGGAACATCAATCCTGGGATTTGGCACTGTTGCCTTAGCCACTATGTCGCTCACCACGGCAGTCTTATAAAGGAGTAGCTTGGCATTGAGCTTCTTAATCTCCCTCACCAATTCCGCCTTCATTGCCTCCATCGCAACTTGAAGGGAATTGTCCTGTTGGTTCAACTTATCGTGCATATTGTCGTGAAGTCCTTAAACCTCTTCAATGACTTCATCCTTGAGAGAATCAACCTTGGTGCCCAGCTCGTCGAGGTGGCCATTCACAACGTCAAAGGTCTCCACCCTCTCTAACCCCTTGGTCTCGAGACGTTCGACCTTGTCTTCGAGCGTTGTCATCCGGTCCTTTGAGGTTGCCCTCTTGGTTTTCTCAACACCGCTTGCCATTGCTTGCAAAACTTGGCTCGGATACCACTTGTCACGTCAGCAAATTCACTCAAACTAGGACATGCGGCCTTATACGTTTTCGGGATGGTGTGGCAACTAAGTAAGGCTAACTGATCTAAGCCCGAATGCTTGGACCCTCGCGGAAATAAAAGAACAAAGAAAGGAAATGGCTAGCAAGAGAGAACAAGAGGAATTGAGTGAATGTTCAATGTATTACTCAAAAGTGAAGTGAGAAAACGAGGTGGGAGTGAGCCTCTATTTATAGTTAGAGCTCCTTACATCCAACAGTTACAAACAAAGTACATCGACGGTTAGGATGAAAGATGAGCTACACAATCCCTTGATCTAAGGAGATATTGTCAAACATTCCAAAGATGTGGAGATTATACCGGATATAGAAAGAATCAAGGGGAATGTGCTAGATGGAGTGTGCTTCTTGCCATATTTGATGAGCATGGCTCTTCAACCCCAAGTGATGGCCCAACTCGGATGGGTGATGATAAGCCTAGCAGGGTGTGGATGGCTGGCTCGGCACCCTGGAGTGCGCTGTGCTCGGACCCTAGGGTGCGGGCCGTGTCACATTTCATGAAAAGAAATGTCAACGTTTATATTTAGAGGATTTGAAAGTAAATGTAATTAGAGGATTTTTTTGGTAAATTATATTTGATACCATTAATATATGGAATATATAATTTTTATCGATGATTTCTTTCTGATTCAATTATAACATTAAATTTTCATTTTATTGCAATGTAAAAATGTTGGTCGTTAAAGTTCAAATGACGTGCTAATGTAGACAAAACAACGTTGTTTTTTGTGTGGTTATTAGTGCCCAAAATAATATCATTTTAGGCATTAAATTTTGGGTTTATATTCAATATTTTAGCTGTAGAAACTAAAAATTTTCACAAGTGTCTTATTTTTAGAGTTTAAGAATTTAGTTTAGTGTTTAAAGTTTAAGGGTTTAGGATTTAGTGGTTTAGAATGTAGGAATAGTTGTTAGAATTTTAGTGTTTATGGTTTTAGGTAATATGATGAGAGATTTAGGTTTTAACCTATAAACCCTAAGTTCTAATCACTATCCCTAAATTTTAATCCTTTAAACCTTACACCATAAACCCTAAAACTATTTTTTGTAGAAATTTTTAGTTTTCACGGCCAATACATAGAATAATTACCCTTAAACTTTAGGGTTGTATACTTGTATCGATTTTTCCACAAAACTTTAACATGTTTCATTTTTAGGCACCAGACTTTTCAACTATCGTTGATAGTTAATCATCAACGACAAAATCTTTACCAGAAAGTTCATATTTCACTCTTTTTTCTTCTCAACGGATTGATTTTCTACAAAACTCACTCAAAATTGATGAAAATCAATTAAAAAACTATCATTTTTGGGGGTTTGAGGGCTTTCTCATATTAGAGTTTTTTGGAGTGTTTGTTCAAAATTTCAAACAATGAGAAATATTATTTCAAGAAGACAAACAACATAATTTAAAACTAGTCTTATCAGACAACCATCAAAGGAGATTCAAGTATTAGCACATTGAACTTTTAGATAGATTTTCATCGATTTGAGTGAATTTCATGAAAACCAATCTGATGAGAAGAAAGATGAATGAAATATGAACATTTTGATATCGATTTTTTTCATGAATGACAAACCGTATTTAAAAACTATTAAATTTTAGTTCCATGCATAAAATTTAAGCAATTTAAAGGTTATGTGCATATAAAAATTTATAAATGTTTCTACATTGTGATGCCATCCAACCTTTAAAGGTTAGTGATTGAGGAATCAAACATTTTACAAGGTAAATCTCCAAACTACAAACGAACCTTATTATATTATTCAAGTGATATTGATATTTGATTTTGTGTAATTGTATAAACAAAATTTGAATTTTATTTTAATTTTTACGTGTCACTATATTATTATCTACATGAATTTGTTCTGAGTTTATTTCTATAAATAATTATATTTATGCTAGATTTTTTATTTTCTAAAGGAATAAAATTGAATAGAAAACAAATTGGCATATATAAAATTAAATAAAAATAAGAGTTTCATACGACAAATCTAAGAACTTAAATTTGATCATTCACCGATTGGCAATAAATACAACCATATATGCAATGCAAGAACTTGAGAGAAAAGCATATGAGAATTGAGGGGAAAGAAGATGGAACATAGGGAGAAGCTGAAGTTTGAGGAGAGGGAGGAAATCAGTGCCAATTCTGGGTAGGTCGAACTGGTCGACCGTCTAGAGTCCCATTTAATTTTCTTTACTTAAATAATTATAGTAGAAAGGGCCTCAAAATTTAGCTAGAATATTAAATAGAGACCTCCACTTTAGGCCATAAATAACAAGTAAAAATAATAATAACATGGGCCATAAATAACCATTAATGAATTATTAATATTACAAATTTACAACGGTAGCTTAAACCCTCAATCCCCATAATTTGCTCAGGGCCAGGGAGGGAATTGGGAAATAACACTAAATACGCATGCGAAAATTTTCAAAGAAAAATCTTAATTTCTTTTAATAATGGGTCATGAGAAGAGACACACTGGTAGACTCACCCATATATATAATTATATCGAACTAAAATTTACATACCACATTACATATTAAGCTCATGTTCATGTATAATATTAAGATTGATCTCAATTTCCAATGTTATTAACTATGGTGCTTAAATTGACCATTTTTTTTGTTCGGGGATTAAATGAAACATGTGGACAGTTTAATAATAATAATTTACTTTTTTATAAGTTATAGGAGTAGTATTTATTAATGGTTTTACTACTATTCATTGTCATTTTTGCAATAATCATTATATCTCAACTTTCGCTCAGTGTTCTCTAATATTGTTTTATCAATTGCTAAAATGTAGAAAAGGCGAGAAATAAATAAATGAATAAGAAAGATAAATACTCAATTTAGGGATTAGAGTAAAGGGCAGTTTCGAAGCAGACAAAACAGGTTCACCTAAACACCAGTATTATATATAAAGCATGATCAACCAACATACGATGGGTTCTTTATATAAAACAAAAGACACACATAGTTGAAGGCACACAACCCATGCGGTCATTATCGCGATTGATCGACCAGTCGAATATTCTCATTTTTCCATAACCTTTTTGAACATTGTCTATATTATCCTGACCTCTACTTATTCATAAATAGAGAAATATTGAGCACTTAAACATAATCTCATACACTAATGTATATTATCCAACAACAATATTAATCGAACTATACTAGATCGATCATTTCTCTTGAATCTTGATCACATTATATGCACAATTCGATGTTGATCTTTTTGGATATATATTGTTTTATCTGTGAGTCGAACCCATGATATCTTGTAAGTTGGTTGGTCCATCGTAAAGGTCACCTTATTGTTCATCAACAATTTGGTGCGGGAAAACACTTAACGATCTAAAGGTCATGAAAGCTTTAATTATAAAGACCATATGATGTATGATTCTCAGTCATATATTTATCTAGTTCTAATTTATTCAATTCGAACTCTTACTATACATCATATTATCCTAACCCGAAACACTAAACTAAAAATGAAGATGAGAAAATTAAAAAGACTAAAGTTTTATAACCGACAAATTAAATTTACAATACCGTAACAAGCTGCATTAAGCAATAGGGTACAAGTACCAGAACCGAAAACGTTGATGCCAAGTGTAAAGACTGGAACGAGAGTCTTGGAGATGTGGAAGAAGCCGGTAATGATCCGAACGGTGGAAAAGCAGATTCAGGGCCGGTAGCGATGAAGTCGTCCGGGTTCGGGGGGCTGGGGTTGGAAGGTATGGTGGTTGGCATGGATGTGCCGGTTGTGGGCACCAATCCACCGGGAGATGGCAATAAGGGAGTGATATCGGGTGACAGTGGTCGGAAAGGGGACAACGGGGGATCCGACATGGATACCGGTGAAGCCGAGATCGTCGGGGAATAAGAAGATGAGGATGGCAAAGGTGATGAGGCTATGAAATAAAATATGATGGGGAACCAAAAGGAGGCCATTTTTGCTAATGATGGAGAAATCAATGCGACACTTGGTGGAGAGTGTTCGAATGTTTTATGTATATAATACTATAATGTAATGATCAGTGTTTTTTTTTTTTTGCTGGTGAGAAAAAAAAGGCAAAGGGAAAGGTGGGAGAAAGGGTTTGAGCCTTGGGGAGTGATGATGGAGTCCCTTAAAAGGGGGAGACTAAGGGTGTCTGAAGTGGGACCCCATGTGCTACGTGGCAAATGGGAATGGGCCAGTGCTGAGTAAATACAGCTTGGCAATGGGAAATGTAGGAAAAGGGAATAGAAAGGTGAGTGGAGTTTTTGTTGTGACATGTTTGTTAGTTGATGGATGGATTCTTGCTTTAGAGCCCGTGAATTAGGCAAAATCTTTATGTTTAGGTTAATCAATTTCAACTCAATCTACTGTGCTTTATTTATGTTTAGGGAGTTCTATCTAAAGGAGACCATTCCATCCCCAATATTTTAGGTTTTCATTTGAATTTATGTCGAGTAAGAGTGAACAAAATTTAACTCAACTCGAAAAAAATCGAATGAGTAGACTCGTTTTGACTCGACTAGTAATTTTATAAACTCGACTCGAAATTTTTTTAAATAAAGTTTGAACTATAAAATAAAAAGTCGAATAACTCAAAAGTTTTAGTAATTAGTAAATAAGTTTTTAAGTTCGAGTTGAATCTCTCAATTTTGCTTGATATATATTAAAAACCATTTAAACTGGAACTAATTAGTATCAGTTTTTTAGTTTGACTCATCATGACTCGACTCGGTCGAATGCTCACACCTAATGTTGAGAAATGTTTAAATTAATCTATACGATAGAATTGAAAAAAAATAAAAATATATATTATTATAGGTATTTATTCCATACACTAGCAGTAGAAACTAAAAGTTTCTACAAGTTTCTCAGTTTTAAGGTTTAGGGATTTAGTTAGTTTCCACAAGTTTCTCAGTTTTAAGGTTTAGGGATTTAGTTTAGAGTATAGGTGTTTATTACTTATGAGTAGTGGTTAGAATTTAGGGTTTATAGATTAAAATTTAAATCTTTACCACATTACCCTAAAAACTAAACCCTAAATCCTAAATTCTAACCACTACCCCTACATCTAAATCCCTAAACCTTACACTCTAAATTGAATCATTATACCTTAAAATTAAGATATTTGTAGACCGTAAGTTTATTGAATATAAATCCTAGTACTATTTACATAAGTTGATGAACAAAGGGGAGTTGGTTGTTTCGAACGGTTCATCTCGTTAGAACGAGGCAGATAACAGCATAAGGTGATCGTTAATTAGGCGGTGCTGATGTAGAGGATATCTTGACATGATTTTCGAGCTAGGCAGATAACTTTTTATCTTATTTACTATAATTTAGGGATATGGGTCACCCCCTTTGAACTCTATTTGTGAAATCTAAACACATATTATATGTCATATAAATTTCTTTTAATCTAACTATTTAACTTTGAGGACAGGTTAAGTAAGAATAAAGTTGGAGAGCAAAAGTGTAAATAGAGAAAACCTGCAGATTTGCAGAAAAAGTGGAAGTTGGCGTAAATTACGGGGCTTTATCGAAGAGAAGATAAAAAACATAGACATAAGAGGAAGAAGAAGACAACAATGGTGATGTTACGCACGTGAATTAAAAGACATTCATATTTTTTGATTTTCTACTTTTAATGTATGCAAGTGATGGAGAAAACTATTTCTTTTATGCTCAATGGCAAATAACTCTCGTATATTCACCAAACTAATTCAAGACAAATCTTTTATTTTTTCTAACCAACCTCCCAACTAAAAACAAGAGAAAAATAAATAACCTTTTAATAACATAGAGATAAAATCTAATCCATGAATCTTTTTTAACATTCTTAATAGGCCTCATTGTAGTTGGTCTGTTTTAACCCATTATTTATTCGTAGATTTTTAATTATTTTCAAGGAAATGTTTACATATTCGAATATTATTCATGAAATTATTTTTCACTACAATATATCAAATAATAACCTCTTAAATTAAATATAAGAAAGAAATAGAGTATGTAACCGTCTTTTTAATCTCAAAACTTCACACTATCAAAATACAGGAAATGAATCCATATACCATATTCATTAATGTCAGACTAAAGTTTAAGAGTTCAAACTTCATCCATTACATAAACAAATAAATAGAATACCAAAATAGTATGAGTTAATATTTGATGTACTATGGAAAAGGTTTTTACAATCATATCTTCAAAACATTAGCTCTAAACTTTTAAATTCTAAATTAAACTCCTAAATCGCAAAATAAACTTACTTGTGTGAACTAAAATTTACACTGGCAGTACATTAAATATTTTTTTTTATTTTTTATCAAATGTAATTTAATGTTAAAACTATTTTTTACTTTTATATTAAGAATCCAGGAAAAAAATGAGCCAACAACCGATTCTCAATGGATACTAATAAAAATTTAATTAATTAAAATAAGAAATACCAAAACTATTAATTAATTGCCGAGGGGAATAAGACTGTATAAAGAATAGTAAAAACTTTTTTTTCCATGGGAATAAGAAATTCTTGTATCATTCAAATCTTTAAGTTGCAAAAAGCTTTAACAGCATAATAAAGTTTTCAGCTCGTTTGTCTTTTCTTCTCAATAATTGCCGAGGGGAAGTAGGTTACACAGCTGGAGCAAATTATGGATTCTAAACAGGTATATTTTTTTTCAACCAAAATAACTTTATTTAAAAATCCCAAGTAGTTAATTTTCATTTTGTAGTGTCTATTAATAGGGTTATGCTCCTATCTTATTCAAATCTGGATGTGTTTGTATTTATTAAACGTGTGTCATGTATAGATACTCAAAGGCAATATCATCTATGATATTCGAATCTAAAAGTAAAAGGATTATTATCTTATACACACGTGGAAAACTTTTTATTTTCACAACCGCCTTAATTTTAAGGTTTAAGATTTTAGTTTAGAGTTTAGAATTTAAGAGGTTTAGTATACGCGTTTAGAATTTAGAGTTTATAGTTAGAATTTAAGTTTTTGTATTAGAATTGAGTTTAGGGTTAAGATTTAGGTTCTAAGGTAATATAATTAAGAATTTAGATTTTAACCTATAAACCCTAAATTTTAACTCTAAACCTAAAATTCTATCAACAACCCCTAAATTCAAAACTAATACACTTAAACCCCTAAACGGAGTCCCTAAACCCTAAAACTAAGGCGCTTGTATAAACAAAGTTTCTACAAGCGTTCGTGCATGGAATAATTACCCTAAAAGGAAAATATTATATACAAAGGAAAATACTTTGATACACGCGCTTGTGTAAACTAGCCTTTCAATTTTAGGATTTAAAATTTTAGGTTATGGTTTAAGGTTTAGGTTTTTAGGATGCTAGAGTTTGGGATTTAAATTTTAAATTTTAAATTTTATAGAAGGTTGTATAAATTTTTTTACACAACTTGTGTATCAAAATGTAACTCATATATAAATATGTATCAACGTAAATATACTAATTTTTATTTGATTATGTCACAGACTGAATTAGGCCTGAAATTGACACAAATCAGGTCAGGCACATAAACAGGTGAACCAAGGTCAAACCCTCTTGTATCAATCTTTGCATCAACAAAACAAGATTCGAAAATTGAATATATGCATAAATCTAGAGCAGTTTCTTTCAATTAATTTCTCTCAATTAATTTCTCAAGTGGGGGAAAGGGAACTTAAAATTGAATATATCAAGGATGATACAATGTATGCATGGATTATACAGTTACAGGCCAAGAACATAAGCGAATAAAAATAGAACTCACCTCAAACATGGATCATTTGACCACCAATGTTCAAAACTCTATAAATCTGTTATTCCGCAATGGCCTGTGACATTTGAGAAAAGTAAATCTCGTAATCTATCAATGTATACAAGAAAACAAGCAGGAAATGAAGTTGGGTAACCTCAAGAAGCTCAAATGCAACGCGGCAGACGCTGCAACTCTGAGAGTACAAGGGCAGCAACATTAACTAATCCTGGTGTACTCGAGCTTTTCAGCTCGGAAACAATGCGTTCAATCCGTGTAATTTCGGGTTTCGATATTGATAGTATCATGGCATGTGACAGGTATTGCCTACAGGAATACCCGATGGCATGTAGTATCCGCTGCAAGATCAAGTAAGAGGTGCCCTTGCGCCAGGACTCGAGTATAGAACCTGCTTTTGGGAGATTAGTTAGGAATCCAGTTGTGGCTTCCCTTGGAGCTGCCTTGAGCAAAAATATGATACATTCAGAGGCTATATCTGCAATGCTTGCTTCATGAGATGCACTTAACTCCAGCAAGACTCTAACATTGCTGCCAAAATCCATTATATCTCGTATGCAGTGCTGCAGATCAATTTGAGCACTTGGCTCAGAATTAACATCACCTAAAAGTGCGGGTTCTTTTGTATAAACGAAACCTTTTCTACCGCCTACAGAGCATAGAAGAAAAGCCCTACACAAGCCAAGAGTTGGTTCAATAAAATCTTCCATCTCCTTTGCACATACAAACTCCAAAAGATTTCCTATCTTTCGAACCACTTTCAGCTGCGAAAGCAACTTAGAGTCCATTTCTGGAGCAGAAGCCAAAGCTAGACACAGTTTCACATTGTTTACATTTGCATTTGTCAGATCGCCAAGCAAAAATTCAAAACATTTTGAGACCATTTTGAGATCTAAAATATCAGCTATTTTAATATAACCAAACTCAATCAGCATCACTAGAAGCTTTTGTGCATACATGGGAATGGGATCTTCATCTTCAATCAAGGAGGGGTAGAGAGGAAGAAAATGAGAGTTAGATATCAATTTCAGATCCTCTGACCGTTGATTGTTTAATGAAGGTTCATTCAAGAAGATGACCATCACATCAAACATAATTTTGAGGCACAAAAATCTGGCATTACCATCAATATTGCCCTTATAAAGAACTGCTAGGCTAGGGAGTATTCCTCGGATAAAAATGTTGGGGCTTTCGAGGATTACTGGAGACTCCTCAGGTATAGACTCCAGAACTCGTAACAATGTTATTTGGAAGTCATCTCTTCCCTGATCAATGAAAAGGGTAGTCAATGCCGGTAATTCAATTGATAAGTGAAGAGGCCAACATAAATAATAAGACCATATGAAATCTACGAGCAGATGTAATTGGTCCTAGCATGTGTAAACCAAAGATAAAGCGACCTACCGGTGACATTCAGAATGACAATAATACACATATGGCAACTTTGATACCATGTTAAGCATCTAATCTAAACTTAAATATAAGATCATACTATATTCGGAATTTGACATGTGTGGAATAATACTGATGATTATTTATCTTATTTATTAATAGTTTGACTTTGGCATATAAAAGCAAAGAAGCTACTCTGTTCACTTCAATTTGATTCTTGGGCTAAGAAATTGCAGAAATTTTCCCAGTTTATCACCCCTTTTTCTGATTCTCTTTTAATGTTGGCCAAGACACGGTACAAACTACATATACACTTGGCAAGTGACATGGCATTCAAAGTCTCAACATATTTGGACAGTCAGATCAAGCCCCAACAGTATATATACACACATTATAGTTACTCGTTGAAACTATATATTGACTTTGTAAATAGTAATGAAGATGTGCTGGAAAAAGTTCATAGTCCTTAATGACCATAAACAATGGCTCGGATACTACTTACTTGAAATGGTGTCTCCACAACTTTGATAAGATTGGTCAACTGCTGCAAGACCTGATGTGTCACCACTCTGTTTCTGAACGGCATGCTTCCAAGAAGATGAAGAACAACAGGAAACAAATGAATATTGTTCTTTGGAGAAGAACGACTCGTAAGGGCAGAGATCTGTCGCCTTCCACCTATCATTTGCTGAATATCTCCAGTTATAGCATCCAGTAAGGTGGGAATGGTAGATGCCACGACATGAAGAAATGCATCCAGACACTGCTGTATAAAGTTATCCTTCTCTTTTGCCAATCTGTCCACTGTGGGGAGTAACCTTGCATTGCAAAAGAATTGAGGTAACCACCTCTTACCATTCTTACAAAGAAGGGCAACAAAAACAAGTGCTTTGCCCCGCAAAACTTCACTTCCCTGCTCGATAAGAGATACAAGACTAGGCACCAGATTCTTTTCTTCCACCAAAGGTAGAAGGTACCGTCCTATATTTGAGAACAGATGGTTTCCAAGCATGGCCAAATTTAGAAGATTTAAACTGATTTGCTGCTCGCGCAGACTGCCTTTGGTAAGAGTAGATGCAATATCCTTGAGCGAAAGTTTATCTATAACTGATTGCATACTTTGGGGACTGAAACGAGCAAGGCGAACCAAACAAGATCCTGCAGTTAGCCTCATGCTCTCCTGCTTCCCTGCAGCACGATAAATATAACACAGGTTACTGATCACATCCTGGGTGGTGAAACGAGCTGCCCAATATCCTCCTTGACTGCAAATGTTTTCAATTGTCCTCAGCGCATAAAGTTGAGTCATATCATCCTCTCCTTTACGTAAAACCGATGACACCAATGAAATCAATGAATTTGGAACCTGCCAAGAATGAAGAAACTCCTTACAAATAATTAAAAATAAATGAAAATTGGCAGGGAAAGAAAACAAAACAGGCATAAGAGTATCGCACAAGAAACAGTTCTCTTAAGGCAACTGCAGGAAGCTTCACAACTTTCTATTAACATTATATTTTGGTAGTTTATGGCTTGTCCGAAACAAGGAAACATTAGAAGCAACATCATAGGAAATCAAAGATTTCACTTCTCCCGTATAAAATCAACATCATAAAAAATCATGACTCTACTAATGTGGTATACAATATATAATTTTAAAGTAATGGCACATGAAAACGAACCTGCCAACCACATACTGGCTTGTTGTCCTTTGATGGAAATTCAGGTGGGTTGTCTCTTGAGTGCTCATTCTGAGTGGAAATATAGAAAAGTAATTCACCTAAAGCAGCCATAGAAAATCTTCTCACTTTTTCCTGCCTATCTCTAAGACCATCAGCGAGTGCACCTAAAATTCCAGAATTTGCAAGGTCATCTTCAATATAAGTAGAATGGCGAATCAACAAACCAATCACTGAAGCAAGTTGAACACGCAAAGCTGAAGTCTTAGACTGCCTGAGCATTTTGACAAGCATGAGCATTATTGGACCATTAGTCAAGATATTGGCTGCATCTGCATTATTGCTAAGCATCTCAAGGTATCTAATCACATTTTGCTTCTCGCTGATTCCAGCATTTCCACCAAATATTGCTATGATCCTATTGTTGAGTGCATCCAATTGTTCCTTTGAAATCTTTACAAACTCAGGAGGTTGCAATGCCTCAAATGGTAGTGAAGGAATTACATCTGACAATTTATCAGCTTTTCTACTTGGCATTACAGGTCTTACAGAAAGATCAGAAGGATGCCAAAGAACTTGGGAAACATTATTGGTTGATTTTGAACAGTCAGACTCAAGAGCAGACACTGGACTTTCCTTAATTCTTTGGTTTCTGTGTTGGGAACTGACACTTGGAGGTGTCGCGGCCACTTCAACATGATTGGAAGATGTTTCCTTCTCATACGCTTTTGATTCATCTGAGGCAGACAAATTATTCACGGCTTGGTTATCTGTTTGGTCCATGTTATTATCCCTTTCTTCCACTTTGAGTTGTTGCTGATTCTGACTTGAAATTTTTCCTTCAGTTGTACAAGTAGGGACATCTGATCCATCGGGTTCATCAGGCACATCTTCTTCAGTGTTCTCATCAAAATCAAGTTCCATATCAGTATTCTCGATTTTAACTTCAGATTCATTCTCAGAGCTATTTGGAAGGGGCCTGCGGTAATTTTCCTTTTCATTCTCCTTCTGTAAGTTTGTTTTGGCTATTCTAGATAACCTCAAGAGGTTCACACGCTTAATAGCACTGGACTGATCTTTATGCTTCTCCTCCACTGCTCTTCCAGAAGCCTTTGTTTGAGTCTTGCGGCCAATTGGTGTACCCTTGACTGCCGTCTCATGGCTTCTTAAACCCACAAGAGAACTCTCATCTTTTCTTGAAGCCCCTTTTGAATCTTTTTCCCTATATTTAGGAGGGGTCTTACTTTGAGATCTGTCACCGATACGCTCTGAGAGACATGGTTTAGCATATAACTCAATCATATTTTCAAAAGCAGGCTGAGGAGGTAAAGGTAATAGAGAAAATCTTATCCTCCAAAAGGCATGTATACAAAGCTCAGACCACTTTATTCTCTCAGCTGGATCTTTGATCAGCAGAGAATTAACAATATTGACAAAAGAAGGGCTTGGACATCCCGGGAGGGGAGGGGTTGGATCTGAGATAATGGATTTTACAAGTTGAGTGAATTCTCTTCCTACAAAAGGAGGCCTCCCTGTATAACACTCGTATAATACACAACCTAGGGCCCAAAAATCAGACGCAAAAGAATGGACACCTCCATCCTCGAACAATTCAGGAGCCATATAACAGGGTGTTCCTCGCTTCGCTTGTGGCAGCTAAAAAAGTGCATAGGTAGAAAGCACAACAATGAACAACGTAGAAATGGAAAAATAAATTGAAAAGATTTCTAATGTAATTCATGTATACACATAGAATGTCACAAAGGTTACAAGAACCTACCATGGAAGAGGGTGTTTTAGATATGTCACTCAACTTTCTTGCAAGTGCAAAGTCACATAACTGCGTCAAACGAATACCAAAATTTGAAAATGGAATAGGAAGTAGGTAATAGCAACTCGACATTACATTAGTAATAGGGAATGGATACCTTTGTATGGCCATTCTCGTCCAAAAGGATGTTCGATGGTTTTAAATCACAGTAAATGATTCCTTTTGAATGTAAATATCTAATAACAAAACATTTCCATTAATAACTCATGAAAGACATCAAATGAACAGAAACATACTGCATACAATACACTAACAACAATAAAACCAAAAAAAAGAGAGAATCCTTACTGCAAAGCTCTGACAATATCATATGCCATAAAATGAATTGAATCTTCCGGCAGTTTACCATCCTGAAATCCGTCAAAAAGTTTATAATGCACTGGAAAAAATGTTCTCACTTTTCACACTAGCATAATGGCTTTCAAGATCCTCAAATCAAACTTGTAAATGAAAACAACAAATAGTTATTGCCGTTCTTAAACCTTAAAGAAGAGGTGATCCGCAAGTACCTGCCGTAGTAAGGTCATGAGATCTCCACCCGTACAGTATTCCAAAACTAACCACAGGTGTGCAGAAGTTTCGTACCTTGATACACAAAGTAACAAAATCGAGAAAACTTCAAATATGCCGAAATTTTACATAAGTAATCCACTATCTAAATATGGAAAACATACCATGAGTAAAACTTTAGAATATTCGGATCATTTAATGAATGAAGTATCCTAACCTGAAAAAAATGTAAAATTAGTAAAAGTCTAAAGCTAAAATTGCAGCTTCATTTCTAATTAAACATCAATTATAAAAGATCCAAAAAAAATAAACTTCTACTAGAATCGTGTCGAGTAGAAATAAGCTAAAATTACATAAATATCAGCTTAATTATCCAAAGCATATCAAAATGATTTATAAAAATATTACTTGTTGAAGAACTATGCTCCTCTGTGCTTTATCGAAGCTTTTAGTTGCAGAAATAGCAGCTTAATTTGCAATCAAACATCAATTATAAAAGATCCGAAAAAAATTAAACACTCGTGTCAAGTAAAAATATGCTAGAATTACATAAATATGAGCTCAATTATCCAAACCATTTCAAAATGACTTAAGAAAAAAGTCTAATTCTACACTCGGTCCTTGTTCTCTTCGAACTTTTAAAATTAAACCTTCTGCTTTTAATTCAAAAAATATACTTTTAAAATCTAACCGATAACATCGTTATCTATTGGACAATTTTTAAAAGAAACCAATAGAGAACTAAATTCCTAAAACTAAAACTAGAAGAACCATAATTCAAAACTTTGAAAAGTAATAGAGCTGAAGGGAGAATTAAACTAAAAAGAAACATACTTCTTGAAGAACTTTGCTCCGTTGTGATTTATCCACGCTTTTGATTGCGAAATACTCAATCGTCTTCTTCTTCCTTCCTTTATACACAGACTATAAAAAAAAAAAACATTGAGAGCTTAAATAATTATAAAAACGAAAAATGTAGCGAAATTGACTTAATCGGCGGCGAAAGTCTCGCCGGAATCAGATAGAAAGGGAGGCTTTCTTACCGAGTGTTTGCCACGGCCGATGACTTCGTAGATGTGATATTGGTTCATTGTTGAGATCTGGAAACTCTCAGAGAGCAGTGGAAGGGTATTTTGGGAAGAAGATTGAAGATTAAATCGGTGGGAGAGAAACTTTGGTTTCTAGCGATTTTGTTTTGTCAAATGAAAGAGAGAAGAACTGACCCACTGTAGAAATGAGCGGGAAAATGATTGTAACTTGAAAATCAGAAAAGGAAAAAAATTATATTTGTCGGGCTTACGTGGCGGCCTATATTGTAAATCACGTGACTTAAACGTGATATAATTTTCTTTTGTTAATTCATATTTTGTCCATCGGAAATAGATATGGCAAAATTATTTCAACCTAACCGATGCGTCTTGTCTCGTCCGATTTTTTTTTTATATTTAGGTTCGGGCGGGTTTTAAAAAAAAATTAAATTGGGACGGATTAAGTTCGAGTCTAAGATAAAAATATTTTTATCTCAACCCGACATATTTATATATATTTATTATATCTTTATATATTATATTTAATATTTTTATTAATTTTGTCGGAGTAAATCAAGTTTAGTTAAATTTTTAAGGTTAAAACGAATCAAAATCGAATTAAAACTTTTAAAAATTTTAAGTCGGAGTGAGATAATTAGAAACTCGCCTCTTTGCCATCCTTAATTGAAAACCTTAGGGATGTAATTGATTTTGGAATCTTTTAAACTCATTGTACCACTAATCTTGGTTTTAGTGATATATTTGAAATCATCATATATGTTAATTTAAAATTTTAACTTTATTATATATCTACTATCATATACATCTCGAAAAATCCTAGCAGCGGCTTGTTTTCTATTTGTTCTTTGCTTAATCGGTGGTGACATCGGTCTTAATACTGGTTGTCGACCGCCGATAATTTATATTTTTATGTTCTTTTATCTATTTTTCATCGACTATTTTTATTGTATTTTTTTTGTTTGCCTTTGTAGTACGTTTTCTTTGCTTTTATGGCGCGTCTCTGTCTTATGGCACGTTTTTATGGTTACTTTTTTTTCCAGGTTTTTGGTATTTGTACGGTGACCCTCGCAGTCCTTGTTTTTTATTTGTGGTTATCGATGGTCACATAGAGATTTGATTCCATTTTGGGTTGTTTACCGATGTAATCTATAGCGAATTGTCGTTCTTAAAAATAGGCGTGAAAGGTGGTTGCTAATTTTAAGGATTTCATCTAGTCCGTGTTTTGACAACTTTTAAGGGACCCTTCTTACAATGGACTTAAAAAAAATTCTTTGGTGCAAAGAAGAAGTGTCTGATCTGACTAGTGCAACGCTTATCTTTTCTGTTTAGTTTTACTATTTTCGTTTTTGTTATTTTTTTATGTTCTAAAACCTCAAGTTATATTATGATTTTGTTTATTTATTAATAGAGTTGTCTGGTTGATGTGTCAAAAAAAACTTTAACTTATTAAATTGATCTTAAGGACTAACACATCTATAAAATTTTAACGAAGTTAATTATTTTTATAGATGTTAATGACGGTTTTCATAGTTAGGTACTAACTAAGTACCTAAGTCAAATTTAGTGATTAAATAGGTCCCAAAAAAGTTCATGGCCAACTAGATGTGTGACACCCCTAAATCTAGGCTAGTATTTTTTAATCCTATTAATTTGATAAATCAATATGAAGTGGTTATTAATATTTAAAATAGGTCTAATCTATGAGAATTAGAGACCTTTAGGATCAAAATGGAAGAATTAAAGAATTGCTCTTGATGACTAATGTGTATAGAATTTAAAGTAATTACTTTGCTTGAGCACCATGATGCATGGGATGATCATGTGGACGGGTGATTATTCACTTATTTTTCCATTTTTCAAAAATTGAGGAAAAATATCATGTTTTGAAAAGGGGGCAGCCGGTTTGTTCCCTTACAAGAAAGTGAAAGAACTTTTCGCAAAAATTTTGAAAATTAAGCAGTCATCTTCATCCCCTCTCTTGAGATTTCCGAAAACTCCATTTATAGGGCTTTCTTGGATGCTTGATTAAGCCATTAAATTCTGGTGCATAACTCTCTTGGTGTATTGAATTTCTTTGGAAGAGGTACTCCTTCATGAAGCTTATGCTTTGTTGTAAATGATTTCTTTTGATCTATATGTGTTTGTTGGGTTGGTAATTAGGAGATGATGTATATAGAAATTCTCATGAGATAAACTTTGTGGTGATTGTTAATGTTTTGATTTTTTTGAATTCTGATGAAGTATTCGAATGCTAGTAGCTGGATTGGAAACTGAATCATGTTACCAAATTTCAGTTTGAAGCTTAATATCTCTGTTAGATATCAGTTAGGGAGGAAGAAATTACATTGGGGAAAGCTAGTAATAATAATAGGATGGTGTTAATCAATGAAGGAGTTAACTGGTTTAGAAATGAAATTGGAATGTATGAAATGGTAGGGTTGTTTTGTATAGTCTTCATTGTGAAAATAAGTTTAGGCAAAAACTTTGTGTTTAGAAGCTGTTGGAAATATTACATGTTGTTTGGAGTATGTCAAAGAGTATAAATATATGATTTATGTGCCTTTAGAGTAATTTTTGGAGCTGTAATTACATTAGTTAAATAGAGGGAAATGAAATCTGCCCAGAAAATTATGTACTGGACAGTAAGTTCAATAAAGTATATGAAATCATATGGGTCGAATTAGAGAACGATGTTTATATTTACAGGTCCGTATCTGAATCTAGTTTCATTTGCAACAAACAGTGATTAATTTTGTTTTGTAGATTAAAAGATATGAATTTTTAAATAAGGGAAGGTCAAAACTGGTTAGTAAACTGTTTTAAAATTTACATTAGCAGTAACTTTGAAACTTCACTATAAATTGTACAAGTTGAATTAGAAGCTATAATTTATATGGTTAGAAACGTTATTCTATCTAGTTTCGTTTAGAAAAAATGAAATCAAATACCGAGTTATAGAAAAAAATTAGGAATGATTCTTTAAGGACAGTCTTATGTATTTGATGAATATTATGTGTTTCTTTATATGTACTTAAAGTATGACATGCTGTATTTTGAGGTTTGAAAAGCTTGTATGAAGAGTTGTCTTTTATTTGTGAGATAAGTAAAGAGGTGGATTAATGAAACTGTTTTGTGATGACTAAATGGTAATGTTTTAAGTAATTGTTTGTGTATGTTTAAACTTGGAAATACAATTTATATGAATGTAGTAAATACAGTCTTAAATATGCTGTAAAAAAATTTACCTAGGAAACAATCTGGAACCTGTGTTAATTATATGCTGAAAACTGTGTGATTTGGTTCTCTAGTATGTATGCAGTTTGCATGCTTAAAATATATGCAGAACAGTCTTGCAGTCTAGTTTAAATGCGGAATTGTAATTAAGTATGCATGCAGTTTGTGATATTATGATATGCAGTTTGAGTATACATGTAGTTTTGAGTTATAAAATGCAGTTTACGTGTTAAAAATAATAAGAACCAGTTTGGAACTGTAATGCAGAATGTTAAATGATGTAGTGTATTAATATGATGCAAAGTTGTAACATGATTGAAGCAGTCATAAAAAGAGGGTATAAAATAGTCTTATAATGTATGTTGTGCAGTCTAACTGATGTTAGCTAGTATACTATGAATTGTATTAATGGATGCTTTGTTATCATGAAATTTGATTGCTAATACTTAGCATGATTGTCTTTTGAGGTACATACATTTTAATGGAAAGTGTCTAAGAAAATGAAGCCTGTAGAAAGGAATCGATTAAGGCAAACTAAGATTAGTAGAACGAACTATTCCGTAACTTCGGGAAAACATGTGAGTGTAGTTGCTTTTATCTCGGGTGACACGACGTCATTCCGTTCTTTGTTTTTATGATAAGTTATGTTTAATTCACGAGCATATGTATACGGCTCACATAGAGCACAATGTGTGAATACATTCATAGCATGGCATCTTTGATAAGTCCTTTGGTTATGTTTGCATTACATATGCATATTGTGCCTTGCTATGCTATGTCTTGTAATGGAAGATTATATATGTTTTTTGTTATAAAGATTTGAAGCTAACCTTTGACCTATAATGCCGTAAGACTCCAATTTAGTAATTCAATCTCAATGTTATAAGCTCATGAATTCTTAAGCCCTAAGGAGCTAAAAGCTCACCTTATGTCATAAGATACCCTTCCTAACAATAAAGCATAAAATGTATAAGTTGCCTATACAATGGAAGCCCTTGGACACTTTGGCATGGTATTTGGTATATTGGGACTACGGTCCACGGGTTACGACTCAGGGGAGACGACCCCATATTGTGATATATTGGCGACAATATGAGGTAACAGGGGAGGTGATGAAGAGATTGTTTGATATGTTTTAACACAAGCCATTGCTTCGTGCTTTGTGCTATGTGTAACACGGACCAATGCTACCTATGTCCAAATGTGATCCAAGGAAAATGTTCTAAAAGATATGAACTCAGTACGAACTCTGATAAGAACTTTGAAAAAACCCCCGATAAGCTTTGAATAAGATATGAAACCCCTGAATAAGACTATGGATAAAGCTTTCATAAGACAAACTAAGTATAAATTGATATTAAGACTTAAGTATACTTTTGGTATTATATGCTTTGTTTGCTTTGAACGGATTCATTCATTATCATTGACATTATGCTACAATATCATATGGTCACTACCTCACTTAGGCTATAAAATCCTAATGCATTCATCTCCCATACATTTTCAGGGTAAAGAAGCTTTTAAGGACATATCACGGTTGGAAGTTTCAAGTCATTCCTCTAATTATCCAAGAAATGTTTCTGTTTTTACTTAAAACTCCTAGAATGGTGGTATATCAGCATGTAGTTATAATTTGTATATGATAGCATTGTGTTTTGATTACAATGTTTAGATAGCATTGTTGGTTTGTAAGAGTATTAAAGTAATCGATTTTGATACAAGGTCTTTGATAATGTTGTTTATGTGATGTTGGTTTGGATTTTAATTACTCGTGAGTAGAAATGTTTGATTCAAAATCAAAGTTTAGGTGATTTGGTATGATTAAATGACATTGGACTATTTGTCTTGAACTAAGTGCTTAGATTGTGAATGTATGACATAACATTTGTAATAGTATGATTCAATCCATGGACATTGTCTAAATCATGTTAGCATTTTGATCAAAGTGTTTGCACTCTTGGACATTAAGGTAATATACATGAGGTCATAAGCATTTGTATAGATGGTTTTCATCTTGTTTTGATTTAAATCCAAGCAACCTCGAGAAACTCACAGTAAGGATCTAAAATATGAATAACATGATATTTATTACAAATGAGTATATGTTTATAATAATAAATTTGCCTATAAAAGTCTAAATGCATTGCTTGCCATTCGTGTTAGACTTAAAGGTAGAAAAAACAAGAGAAATGAACCAATGTGTTTAATTTTAAGATAGTTTTAATCTCTTGTTTGGTCAAACCTTATGACAGGGATAGTAATGTGTTTGCTTAATCCTAAAATACATTATAGTGTAGTTACCTTGTGGCCAAATGTATGTAAGATTATATGCTTGAATTCTATTATAAGTTGGATGAAATTGCATTTTCTGTATTGTTCCAAACTCTTGACGAGTATGACGATGGTATATACTCTAAGTTTAATTGTCTTCTAGCCAAAACTTGATTTATTTTAACTATGCCCTAAACTTACTTATGCTTAGAGATCAAACAAATGTATTATGTTTTGACTGCTACGGAAAATGTTATAATATGATTGTTAATCTGGTAGTTAAGATTGTAATGTTTCTAAAGAGTGTTATGATATATGTAAATATGAACATGATGAACGAACTAAACATGGTTTGATAAGTATGTTTAGATACGACTTTGTAAATGGCAAGCGTGTGTATTGCAAAAGTGTTATGAATGTCTTTATCAGTAAAAATAAAATTGGTACACGACCTAATCTCGTATAAGTTAATCAATTCAATCATATGATTTCTGTTTTTGAATTATTTATTATTTGTATTGTTTTACGATGATATCCCTTTTACCCGAATTCCTTAGGGATCTGGTTTAGGGTGTTACAAGATGACTAAAGTCAAATTCAGAGGACAAAATATACATTAATTTCTTTATATGATTTTAAAGTTTGAGATAAGTGGTTCCGTCCTGAGTGTCGATCTTTGTACTTTAAGGTTTTTTTTGGTTGAATGAAAAAAAGGAAGGAGGGAAGAAGATGAGCGAGAAATAAAAACAATGAGTGTGCTTTGTAAGAAATAAAAGTGAGGAAAGAAAACTAGATGGTGATCATTTTCATGCTCATGTATAAAAACAAACCATCCCAAAATTGGAAGGAGGAGAGGGGAAATGTGAGAGAGATGTGAGTTATCAAAATATGATTTTTTTTGAAGCTTAATTTTCTTTCCTTCCAATCTTCAACTCTTCCAAACAATGAATGAAAATAAAATATAATTTTCTTTTAATTTTTTCATCTTTCCTACCAAGCACACCAATAAAAAAAATCTTTCCACTCTTTAATTTTCCGTCTTTCTAATTTTGTTTTCACGATACCAAGCAAGTCTTTGCTTGGTTGGGTGAAAATGGAAGGATGAAAGGAATGAGAGAAAAGTTGAAAGAACATTTTTTCTACCCAACACACCAATAGAATATAAAAATATAATATTTTCACTTTTTCTACCATTTAGTTTTCTATCCTTGTATTTTCCTCCCCACCCTAACAAGCCAAGCCTAAAGCATATATACCGACTATTAACATATTATCTTTAGGGTAAACTACATAAATGGTCCCCGATTATAATCCAATTATCTTTTGCGTCCTCTTACTATTAGAAGTTACAAACTGTCCCCATGACTTAAAAAAGTAACAAATTAGTCCAACGCTGTTAAAAATTTAACTCCTAATGATGTGACAGTTAATATAAATTGATAAAATTATATAATTAGCCCTCAAGTTCTATACTTATTTTAATTTGACCCTAATTTTAAAAAATTAACCCACAAATTTTAATATTCTAATTCTAAAAAATCAAAAACCCAGGAATAAGAACTTCAGAAGGATAAACTTTAACCAAAAGAAACAAGAATTTCCATATTCATTTGAAAATAGAAGAACCCAAGAACTCAAACTTAACAAGAACTCAAACTTAACAAAAACCCAGAAAAGTAAAGACCTTTAGAGTGCCACTGCAGGCACAAGGAGCTTCCAAGGAAGGCAAATCATGTTCCTCTTGACATATTCTACACTCCACTATTTCTTTTACCTTCTTTGAACAATACCCTTTTCTCCTTTCTCCTTCTTTTCCACCATCATCATCGCTGGATTTCTTCATAGAAACAACATCAGTAGCATTCCCAGTTGTAGCAGTTGAGTTGGGATGTCCTTCACTCACTAAAAACGACTCAAAACAAGCTGCATATGCTATGATTTTGTTTGGCTTCCTTGGAATGTATTTCTATTTTCTTTGGCTTTGAAATCGTCCACCATTTTCTTTTCACTTTCTCTCTTAAATGTATTTCTATTTTCTTTGGCTTTGAATGTACAATTTTTTTTATGAAGAACGGAAGGAAAGGAGAAATAAAAAAGAAGATGGACTAAATTGATAGGTTATTAAAATTATGTGGGTTATTTTTTTAGAATTAAGGTCAAATTAAAATAAGTGTAGAACTTTAGGGCTAATTATATCAATTTATATTAAATGGAACGTCATCGGCCGTTAAATTTTTAATGGCATTGGACCAATTTATTATTTTTTTAAGTCAGAAGACCAGTTTGTAACTTCTTATAGTCGGGGGACGTAAAAGATAATTGGAGCATAATCAGGGGACCATTTAGGTAGTTTACCCTTATCTTTATTTCAAATATATATTAATATTATTTGAAGTTGTTTTTAATTTTTTTATATTCTTATATAATTGAAATAAAATAATTAAAATCATTACTTTTAAAAAAATCGAACATAAAATTAATAAATTTGTATGCAAAATTTTTGTCACTTCACCTATAATTTTCTTTGACTATAATTTTGTAATATATTTTCTACATGGTATGTTTCCTATCACAAGATTTTAAATTTATTTTATAATTGAACTTAATAGCAGTATTTTTACCCAAATATATCTATTTAAAGAATTATTTTTTAAAATAATGCCCACCAGGAATTAATTCCCAATGTATAGTAGAGAGCAAAGGCGTACCTCCGGCAACAACATTTTATGGAAGGCACATTTGACATTGTGTTTTCCGAATACATGACATAGTAGAAGAAAAACGATTTTCACCAAACACGTCTGTGCATCTATTTCCAGTAGTTTTTAGACACTATTAGTAACTTTTGCATCTATTTCCAGGAGACTATTAGTATAATTTTTGCATCTATTTCCAGTATTTTTTAGCCAATTATTTCCATGTCACTTTGATAACAGTTGTGACATTCAATATTCGATCGCAAATATAGGTCAAATAATAGGTGTTATAATAAATTTTATAGAATTATTTTCACCGTAACAAAAGATTATGTAACATATCATATCACTAATTTTGTAAAACATACTTTATAACTATTTAAATCAAGTTATATGAATGTATAGTCCAATGGAACATAAGTTATACTCGGACATGCGAATCTCATATAACTCTACCAATACTTTATAGTTAATCCCTCCAACTATGCCTAGACAAAAGTCTGACGAACAACAACATCCTTTCGACTCTGCTCAAGACCGAAGTCTATATAACACATACATGAGCCCAATAGACTCTATAGCATACTAATTGCATCCGACACTAAACTACATGTCCAAAGACATAATTCAACGCATTCAAGATTAACATCAATATCTTAGCATACTTAGTTTCCATA
This sequence comes from Hibiscus mutabilis, assembly GCA_019671005.1. Lineage (NCBI taxonomy): Eukaryota > Viridiplantae > Streptophyta > Magnoliopsida > Malvales > Malvaceae > Hibiscus > Hibiscus mutabilis. The sequence continues at coordinate 3,867,074 of CM033721.1, read as the reverse complement.
TAACATTTGCATAATATGTATGAGCTTGTAGCTCGGTTTTAGTCTGATACACACCTCAAACGTTATTTTCACATTATTTCCGTATCGTAACTTTATGAGCCTTAGCCTAGTTAGTTCAATACTCATATAAAAAAATAATCACATATATTTCTTTTAATTCATATTATGAATCAATAGAACATATCATGTTAATCTTACCGTATAGTTTGTCAAACATACTCTGCATTACAAACAACTTACCAAATTGTTTACTAATGCGTAATTGTCATCCAATTTTCTCAACGTGAGTCAAACTTATAATGACCATATAGTGATTCCTACATAAGAAACAATACAGCATACCAAACACATATAAAGATTTAAAATCGACTACACTCATCACCTAATTCATAGGTTGGGTTTGGACTGCATACGGTTTAGGTTCGTTCAAATCGGATAAGGTTCCGATTTAATTTGAGTTTATGGTATATCAGGGTCGAGTTAAGTATTGGGTCAGGTTAATATCATATCGGGTCTATATCAAATTAGTCGGTTTTTTATTCAGGTCTATATTGAATTGGTCGATTTTTATTCATGTCAACCTTTGGATCTCCACGTCAATTTGGGTCAAGTTGTATATGAGTCCAATCTAGGGATATCAGTGGGGCGGGTTTTGCGGGGATTTGCCCCACTTCGCATTCAATTGGGCAATGATGGTTACAAATTTCACGGGTTGTGGGGCGGGGATGAATATAAAAATTAGATTTGTTGTGGGTGGTGAGGAAGGCGTGAATATGTTTTTGTACCTGCCCCATCCCCACCCGCCTCCCATCATCCCCACCCGCCCCAACAGATCTTATAAAATGTTATTATAAATGTTATTAAAAATATAATACTGGTTTGGATCATAGTCAAATTTAAGATAATTTATATTGACTTTTTCTTAGAATGTTAATGAAAAATTTAATATATATGTATGTATATAATTGAGTTTGAAATTGATCATATCAAATTTATAAATATTTTTGAATATAACAATTTGAATCAGAGTTAAATTTAAAATAATTTAAATTGACTTATCTTGAAATATTTATGAAGATTTATATATATATAACATTTTATTATGTTTATTGGTTTATTTTTATTGATATCTGTCATTATGCTTTTTTTAAGGATTTTTTTCTTCTCTTCTCTGTCTTCACTATATATATATATATATGTTATTCTTATACTTTTTTAATTTTATTTTCCTAATATTGTATGTTATTTAAATTCTATCGGTATTTGTTTTTATTTTTTAAGGTTGTTTTTTAATTGTTATGTTTTTAGTTCTTTTTGTAATATTTATTTGTTAAGCAATTGAAATATTATTTTACATGTTATTTGTGCTATTTTTGATCCTTTACAATAGACTTTAGTATTTTTTTTAGTCCAAACTCTTTTGTTGTACAATTTTAATTTCGTATATTATTATTATTTTTAAAAAAATTGTGACAATCAGAATAATTTCACTATGTGGTGGGAGTCCGAATGACAGATATTTTATACTTTTTTCATAACAAATTTAATTTATTTTTTTAACTAATAGTTATAAAAATATTATATGAAAGGGTTACGGGGCGGGTAAAGAGGGGATTAGGCGAGGATGGTTTTAGTCTTGTTGGTTGTGGGGCAGAGATGGTTTTAGATTTTGTATTTGCAACGGGTCGTGGGGCGGTGATAGAGATGAAAATTTTTGACGGGAATGGATGTGGGAAGAGTACTTTTCGCACCCTCCCCGCCCAATTGACATCCCTAGTCCAATTAGTATATGTAGAATTATTGATATATTCTTGTAAAAAATGTGTTTTTTCATATAAGATGCTTGATTCATATCAAGTTATTTTTATGGTAAATTATATGAATGATCAATTAACTGTGAGAGTGTTCTAATTTGACCACCGATCTTTCGAAAGTAATAAACAATTTGAATGATATCAATTAAGCTGCATGGCGTTAAAGAGAAGTTTACGTAACAATTAACAAATATTTATATAATTACGCATTTGATATCTGTTATTTACATATTCTCAATTTAGATGAAAATTTTGAGAAGTAAATTCGAAACATAGTTATTGATCATGCAATTTTTAGCCATTATAACAACGCATCAAACACTAAGCCAGATCCATTTTTTAGTCATACACATGACAATATATTCTAGGGTAAAGTACCGAAATGGTTACTGAACTTTGTTAAAAAATATAAAACGGTAACTAAACTTTCAAATGTTACAAAATGACAATTGAACTTTATATTTTGTAATAAAATGGTAACTCGACAGTTAATGGGGTAACGTTATAATTATAAAATTTTGGATAATTACACATTTTATTCTCTATATTTATAAATTCAATCAATTTAATCCTAATTAAAAAAAACAATAAATCTAACCCTTTTTCTTCCTTCATCATCTTCGTCTTCTCAAACAATCAATTTAGTGTTGTTCATCTTCGTCTTCTCAAACAATAAATTTAATCCTAATTAAAAAACAATAAATTTAAACCCTTTTCATGTAAGATCATTTCCTTTCACTATCTTTCTGTAAATTGGCAACATGCTCATCCCAATTCTCTTGATACTCTTTTAGTTTTATTAAAATACAGAACCTATGCTACGTTGCTTCTGATTATAAAACTGAGCTATCAAAAGATACACTAGCATCACAAGAGGTTCCAGCTGTGGGCTGGTTTACTCTGTCAAAGGAACGCTTTCAAACTGGAGAGATCTTATTCCAGCCACGTATTGCAGGAGTGTAAGTCTGTAAATAGTAGCTCCTATAAAATTGTTTCTCTCGAGTCCTTGAGGAAGAAACACAGTGCCATTTGTGAGAACTTATTGATACCTTGCAAGTTCTAGCCATGGGACTGCATCAGGCGGTAGCACTTTGCATGGATCATTGTCATGATGCAGAATTGACAGGTGATGATGCTTGGTTCAAGACTATAGTTTTGTCTGGGGGAACTGGATGTTTACCAGGACTTGCAGGTAGAATCTACATTTTCTGTCTTTTATAATTCGCTTTCGTTTCATTTCGAGTTATAGACACCAGTATAATATATCTAAGGTTTTGAGTATATTTGAATTGTTTGCACAGAAGTTAGAGAATGAGCTATATGAGATTCTTTGTCGTCTATAGCAAGTGAAATAAAAGTCACTACTCATTCCTCTTCCTCATGGTGCTCATACTGTATGGTTTGGGGCAAAGTTTATCTCCGCAATATAAGTATCACGTAACATTAATTTGTATCAAATGCAAAAATAGTTATCCATAGTCACTTGCATTAAAATTTGATCTCCGTCTTACGATGTCTACGACTAAATTGATGTAGGCATTGTTGAATGTGGGCATCTACAACACTAAAAATATAATAGAGGTTTTTTATACTCAAAGTGGAGTATCCTTGTATACGACACAAAGGCATCTCAACGCTGAAAATAGTACAATAGATTTCAACCTTTGTCACTGCGGGCTAAAGGCATCTACAACACAGGAAGTATATTGAAAGATCTCGATACTCGACACGGGAAATCCTTTCAGGTGACGCAGAGACATATTGACACCGAAAATAGGACAGAAGATCTCGACGCTCATCACAACGAAATATATGCGTCTACAACGCTAGAAGTATAATAGACGCTCTTAACACTCGACACGGGAATCCTACTAGGTGAGACGGAGACATTTTAATGTCGAAAATAGGGAGGAGGATCTCGACGCTCATAGAGAAACAATTCTTTAATGCGAAACGGAGGCATCTCATCGTCGAAAATAGGACGAAGGCACCTCGACGCTCTTGGAAGAACTATTCTTCGATGGGTCGTATGGTGCAAGGTACATTTGGTAAGATCAGGGATATGTTGTATTATATGCAACATGTTGGTGTTGGTTAGAGAGACCATGTGTTGGACGAATCTTGAGATAAGAACGGAAAGTTAGCTTGGTTATTCTGGGGCGTTTGCTCTAGGATTTTACCTTGTCTGATTCCTTTTCGTTAAAAATGTTCAACGTTTATCGTACAAATTGTTGATGGTAAAATGTAATGGTGGTGTTTGTTAGCGTTTCGAACGGTTCACTCTTTCTGCTTTGGCTGCTTTGGACGGAGAGCCGTAGTTACAAGCAGTGTCAATAATAGAGGATGGTAAAATGTAATGGTGGTGTTGCTTAAAGTTAATGTTATGATAAAATTGTTTTCTACCCTATAAATAATAAAATTTTAATTTAATCATTATAAAAGTAGAAATTTATAAGTTAATGTAATAAGAAAGTTACATCTTAACTCCTTAAAATTTTATAGTTAAACTATAGCTCTAAAAAATTTAAATTATTTTATGATGTGATATTATAACACATTAAAATTAAGGCTTAAGGTTATCATAAGTTTTTGAAAAAAAATAAATTAAGTCTTTAATTTTTTTGACATTCAATTAAGTCTTTATACTCTAAAATTTCATCAATTCACCTATTTGACTAAAGCTGACTTTTAATTTAATAATTTTTCAAACCATTTTGTGCAACATGTCGTGTTACAAAGTTGTCATTTTTTATAAAAAAATAAGTTGTCACTTGGTATTTTCATAATTATTTTTATTTAAAAAATTCTTTAAAATTTTAAAAATTCTAAAGAAATTACAAAAATTATAAAAAAATAGTTTTATAAAAAATCTATAAATGTCACATAAAAAAATTGTAATGTGTTATGTGACAATAATATTTCAAGAAAAAATTCGTCAAAAATTAATTGTCAAAATCGATTAAAAAACTTAATCAATTTAATCTATTAGTTCATATAATTAATTAGATACAAAAAAATTAAAAAAATTATTAATTTTTTCCTAAAAATTTCAACAACTTCGAGCACATTTGAGCCTTAAATTAAAAATCATAATTCTATATCTAAATTTAAAATTTCACACCATAATCTTAGATAACTCAAACTAAAAGCCGAAATGGTCATTTTTGTGTAGCAAAATCCTCTTAATTGCCCGTAAACTTGACCAAAATCACAATCATATCCTGTGCATTTATCACACAAACAGAATGGGAAATACAGAGTCGTACACACAGGTATTGTTATTTTTCTTCCCAAAATTTGTCTCTACGTCTTCCCTTCTGGTTTTCTGACCTTTCTCAAACCCTTAAAATGCCTCTCTCTTCTTTTCCTTGGGATTTTCATGGAATTGAACGAGCAGGTCAGTTCCCTTTCTTCATTGTTACCTTATTTCATTTCATTTCATTTTTGTTTAAGAAAACTTTGACTTAATCCAAGTAGCATTATTCTGGGTTTTGTTCCTTTGAAATTTCCGTTCATGTTTCGTCATTTATGTTCGATAATGGGTCTTATGGGATTGGTCCATTTTTGTTTCCATAAACGTTCTTTTTCTTTTTTCTTTTTGGGTTTAGAATCTGGGGTTCAATTTGTGTTTTGCGTTTTCAACTATGTTTTGTTGTTTTGCGGGCTTGAAATTGTTTATAACTAGGGTTTTGGTTCTTAAGTTTTTAGGGTTATTTCTGCTATCTATTTAGTGTTAGAGGGAATTTATTTGATTTTGCTGCTGCTTTAGTGTATGGGCTAATAATATGATTAGCACCGTTAATAAAAAATATGAAAAATTGGTACTTGGAACATTATGACTAGTATTGGTATGCTTCGAGTTGTAATTCTCTGGTTTTCACTGAATTTTTCTTAGTTGTATAGTTAGAATGGTCAATTCTGATCAATCCAAACTCAAACCCCGATTTGAACCCAACAACCAGATGCTGAATTGACTCGAAATAATCCAAACTTGAAGCGACCGAACCTGAAGTGATCCGAACATGAAAAAAAATGAGCCTCAAACCCCAAAACGAAATGAACTTAAAATTGAACTGAATCAAAATGACTCGGAAAATTTAAATTTTGAATTAACTCATACCCACATTAACCAGACCCGATCTGTTGACATGTCTATATGTATTGTGATCTCATTTTAGGCTTTCCTGTTTAGTTGTAATGAAATATTCGATAGCTTTCCTGGGGTTTGCAGTTGGTATATTATTGGCATGATATCTAATTTGGTTGATTTTGTTATTTCTGAATTTTGAAGATTACATTTTTGTTTTACACATATTATAATAACCTTTTATCTTTCACAATTTCATGTTTCTTTTAACCCTCTGATTGAAAGTGTTCAATCCTGATTTGTTTGTTCAGTGTGATTATTATGCTAATTTTATTGGGAAAAAATGCTGCAAGTTCCTTGTTTTTTTCATCCTTTCCATGTTTAAAGTTAATCCTTTTTTGTGGAGAACCTTTACATTTATGTCTTCATGCATGAAGATCCACTTATTATATAAATTTGATATCGACAATGAAGTTTCAGATTTTGATTTCTTTCAATTCCTTTCTTTTTTTTTTGGTGCGGTTGTATTTATTTTATTTTATTTTTGAAAGGTCTGATTTGATAAAACTGTTACAGGATTCATGAGGGGGTGTGAGCTGAGTTTCTTTTCCGGTAGTTAAGAGATCCTGGAGGAAGAGTAGATGATGTCTATTATAATTTAATTAAACCAATCATTAGCTCTCCTTTTTGTGTCTGAAACTGATTCAACCTGTTCCCATCTTGAATTTTATCAGCGATGGACTGCAACAAGGAAGAGGCCATCAGGGCCAGAGACATTGCAGAGCAGAAGATGCAAAATAAGGATTTTTCAGGGGCTCTTAGGGTTGCAGCCAAGGCCCAGCAACTTTGTCAGGATCTGGAGAATATATCTCAGATGATAGTGGTGTGTGATGTGCATTGTGCTGCTGAGAAACGATTGTTTGGTGATGTGATGGATTGGTATGCCATACTTAAGGTTGAGCCGACGGCTGATGAAGCTACAATCAAGAAGCAGTATAGAAAATTTGCATTCCAACTTCATCCAGATAAGAATAAGTTTCCAGGCGCAGAAGCTGCATTTAAGTTAATTGGGGATGCACAAAGAACTCTTTTGGATCAAGGTAAAAGATCTACACATGACATGGAACGCAAAGTTACTGTTAACAGACCATCTCCGGCAGCTGCATGTCGGCCCCCACAGAAGCCAAGTTGGTATCCTCATGCAGCTGCTCAGAATAACTTCCGTGCCAACTTTCCTGATTTGAATTCTCAACAAAAACTGCAACCACCAACTCAAACGGGTTTCTCCAATGGTCGGCCCACTTTCTGGACCAAGTGTCCATACTGTATGGTTAAGTATCAGTATTATACAGAAATACTTAATAGATCTATTAAGTGCCAAAATTGCAAGAAGGCCTTCATTGCCAATGATTCAGGTGTTGTTCCACTGGGAAGTAACATGTGTCAGCCAATCTTTCCCCAACAAGGAGTTGCTCAGAATCAGGGTGCTTGCAAAGTTGATCAAGGGTCTCAAAGGAATTTCACTACTGAGCATGTTTTTACAGCCTTTACTCCAAATGCAGCTTGTGCCTCTGAGGCTGGAACGAGAAAGGTGAATGGTAAAAGAGGAAGGAAGCAAACTGTTGAATCCAGTGATAGCTGTAATGAGTCTGAAGAGGATATGGTTATTGAAGGCAATGGTGATCTTATGGCTAGAAAGAAGTTCAATTCTCAAGTAGAGCAGAATGTGCGGAGATCTGGTAGGCGAAAGCAACATGTTTCATTTAAGGACAATGTAAGTGCTGAAGGGGATGATCCTAAGAAACCTGGGAAAGCTTATACTGACGACCTTAAGGAAAACTTAAACCCCATTGTTGACGATTCCATGTCAGATTCGAGTTTCAAAGAAACAAAAGATACCCTGCTCTTTAAATACCCTGATCCAGAGTTTTATGACTTTGACAATGCAAAGAAAGAAAGCTGTTTTTCAGTAGGTCAGATTTGGGCTTTGTATGATACGTTGGATGCCATGCCTAGATTCTATGCTCAGATCAGAAAAATCTTCTTTTCTGGGTTCAAGCTGAGGATAACCTGGCTAGAACCAGATCCAGATGACGCTAATGAAATAGAATGGGTCAGTGAAGGTTTACCAGTTTCTTGTGGTAAATTCAAACTTGGTGCCTCTGAAAACACCGACGATCGTCGTATGTTTTCCCATTTGCTATATTGGGGAAAAGGAACTTGTGGGGACCCCTACAAGATTTTTCCAAGAAAAGGAGAAACTTGGGCGCTTTTCAAGAACTGGAATATCAATTGGAAGTCTGGTGTTTGCACCGACCAGAAATTCGAATATGAATTTGTTGAGATTTTATCCGATGCTGCTGAAGGTGCAGGTATACAGGTTGCTTACTTGACTAAGGTGAAAGGCTTTGTTAGTGTATTCTGTCCAATGAGTAAGAATGGAGTTGTTACATTTCTTATTCCACTCGATGAACTGTTCAGGTTTTCCCACAAGGTTCCATCCTTTGTGCTGGCTGGTGAAGAGAGACAAGGGGTGCCAAAAGGTTCCTTTGAACTTGATTCAGCTTCTTTGCCCGAAGAAATTGTTGTTACGAAGGACTTAAAGCCGAACGGTGACAGCACACATCTTAATAGTTCTTATTCAAGTGTTTCCGAAATATTGAAGCCTATTGTGGGATCTGATAAACCTGCTTCTCCAGCTTCTACCTCAAAATCCTTTGCAATTCCAGAATCTGAATTCTACAATTTTGATGCCGACAAATCCCAGGATAAGTTTCTTGTTGGTCAGATCTGGGCAATGTACAGTGATGATGATGGCTTGCCAAAGTACTATGGTGCAATTACGAAAATCGAGTCCCACCCAGTTTTCAAAATACATGTGAGATGGCTTTGTCCTTGCCCATCTGAAACCAGAACTGAATGGTACGATAAAAACATGCCCACTTGTTGCGGAAGATTTAAGATTAGAAAGGCTTCCCAAGCCTACTCCTCCACTATCTCATTTTCTCATAAGCTAAAGGCAGAGTCTACTGGTAAGAGGAATGAATATACCATCTCACCTAGAAAAGGCGAGATCTGGGCATTATATCGGAACTGGACTCCTGAAATTAAATGCTCCGACTTGGAGAACTGGAAATATGACATAGTGCTGGTTATGGAGGAAACTGACAAGTGCATAGAGGTTTTGAACTTGGAACGAGTGGGTGACTTCAATTCTGTTTTCAAGGTTCAAGTAAAAGGAGGATCGAACGTCACAGTCGAAATCTCTCGGGTGGATCAGCTAAGGTTCTCTCATCAGATTCCATTTTTCCAGCTAACCAAAGAGAGGAATGGCAGGCTAAGAGGGTGCTGGGAACTTGATCCTGCGGCATTGCCGGTACATTGCTTTTCTTCTTAATTAAAAGTAGGAACTGATAAAGAATAGAACTCTTGTCCTGTCTTCTTAGAAGCCTAGAACAGAACCGTGGGGGTTAAAGTATCAATTACTTGGCTGTAACTGAAATGCTTTTTTTTTTTTTTGTTCTCATAGAATCATGTTTTTGATGTGAGATATAAAACACTCGTCTCTTTTGAGCAATCAGTTCAATGCCCTCTGGTTATTGCAGATTTGTTCTTAATGTCTTTGAATCACGTTTTTTGAGGTGAAGTTGTTCATATTTTGGTTTGACAGTGTCTCATTATACTTTGAGAGAATATGGTTGAAATTCGCCGAATTTTGCCACTCAACTTTGAATTATGAATGTTTTTTGTTTTTAATTATTGATTATAATGATTTGAAAATAAAATTTAACAAACAAAATATTCTTACAAATATTTTATTTTGATAGTTGAGACTTTGAGAATAAGTTAAATTATAAACGAAAAGGTTGAAACGGTTTTAAGGTTATACTAAAATAATATTTTAGTAAATGTTTTCAAATTTTCAAAACTATAGCAAAATTCATAAAAATCAAAATTTTTTGGTTGTCCTTTCGGTATCCAAAGTTTTGCCTTGAATAAATCAGACCGGCCTTCATCGCATATCTGATTTTAGTGGGTAAAACTCCTGGTAAGAATTTTCTACATATACAAGGATTCAAACTCGAAATTTACTTAAGTGATACTAAACTGCTTATCACTTGCACCAACTGTTGGTATAAAAATTAAATTTTAGTGACGATATAAAATTAAAAAATATCATAGATTTATAGTAATAAAATGTATCTTTACTTCCAAAATAAAATTACAAATATCGATCGAATTACAAAATATAATGGTAAATGACAATCAAGTAAATATCACGACAAATTCTAATTCTAAAGTACGACAAGAATAAACACATCTATATTTATAATCCGTCTAATGATATTCAAGTCTCACTTTTATTTAAAACTCAACAAGTGCTCATAGTTCTTTGTAAAAAAAAATAAAATAATAATTTTAGTAGAAAAACAGATGATATTTATTTAAGGAAATTTAGGTTCAATTCGTTTTGTCTATAAAGTGTGTACTCAAAGAGTTAAGAATTTGCATGAATAGATATTATCTTATAATCACCTTTACACAATTAAAAAATCATTTTTAACAATTTGACAAAAAAAATATGTTAAACTAATATGTGTTATTTTATTTTTTATCAACACGGACTTATTTTGTTCTTTACACAAAAAAGTAAAAAATACTTGAAAATGATAAAAGTATTTTTAAAAAAGAAATTGTAAAAATATTTAAATTGTAAAATTTATAAAGAAAAACTATTAGAAAACGTTAAAGAAATATAAAAATTCGCTAAAGGACAAAATTATTGATGTCTACTTAACAAATTTATTATTGTTTGTTAATTTGTTCAATTTGAAGAAAAAAAAGTTACAAAGTTCAAGTACCAAAAGAGACAAAAAAAATTTAAAATCTAGAATGACTTTTTTTTTTTAATTTGAGGGTTAAAAATGTCACTAGACCTTATAATATGTAGCCTACATTGAGGGGTGAGTATTTGATAAGACGAGTCGAATCAAGTGGAAAAAAATCAGGTTAGTCGAGTTGATGAGTGTTATCATTCAAATTTTATTTGAAAATTTTTAGATTAAGATTATGAAATTTGAGTTAAATTAAGTATACCTTTTCGAGTTTTTATTCAAACTTACTTATAATTATTTATGATATTGTATTGATTGATTTTAATTTAAACGACCCTCTAATCATATACAATATATATTTCTTCATATTCTTTTTCATGTGTGTAAGTAAGTTTTGTAATGCTTTTAATAGATCAAATAACATCTAAAATGAGATTTACTAATTGGCCTAGTGGCTAAAGGATGCTCATATTGATTCATCTTGTATGAGTTCGAATCCTATATGGGAATGTAATCTCTCTATTTAATCAAAAAAAATAAACATCTAAAATTATATAATATATTAATATTACTATCTTTAGAGAATGAATTTTGAGGAACAAATATTAATGAGAGTATAAATTAGTCAAAGAATTGATGAAAAGAATAATTTGTAAAGTCCGATGGCCAAATTGAATAAAATTTAATATTGAGGAATTAAATTTCAAAAGAGAAAATTTATTGTAAAAAGAAGGAATTAAAGTTGCTTGAGTATTCCACATTAGCTGGCTGAGGAGTATGTTCAAATTTGGTAAAAATGAATGATGATATAAAAAAAAAAACAAGAAAATCAATAATGAAAAAGAGAAAATCAATGACCATATCACAAAATAATTGAATTGCTTAGCTAAAAATAAAACATAGTTTCAATATTCAGTTTTTTATTTATTCAAACTTTTAAAATTCAAACTTAACTTGGACACGAAATCTAAACTCTTAAATTCGGTTGACTCGAATAATTTAATTCAAATAACTTAAAATTTTAAAAATATTTTTTAAGTTGAATCAAATTTCTCTCACTCCTACCTACATTAGAAACAATCCCTAAAAGATTCTTTTAAAAAAACAATCCATAAGAGTTGATAATATTGTATTTGAGTTTTTTTAATATTTTTGTTGTCATTTCTCGAATGTCATATGATATAATTTTGACGACAGTTGTGATGAAAAATAAATAAATTTCTCAACCTTAATTTTTCTCTATTCTTAAATTCTTTTATTGACTAAAACTAATTAATTTATTCAACTACAATTGGCGACGATCTAACGGTCAATATCGGTCCCTTTCATCTTTCCATAATACTCTATCTACATTTTCCCCCCTTTCTTATCTTCGAGAATTTATTTCACATGTTAAGCGTTTCATAAGTGAATTAGACAGAATAAATAACCGTGATAGTATCTTATTACGAAAATAGATGATTTGTGAGTGACGAGGATGTCACAAAATTAAATGAGAATAGATGTCATTTTCGAGACAAAAGATATTAATTTTATATCGAAAAAAAATTTAAAGATATAAATATAATGACACTATATATTTTATCAAAAATATCTTTTAGATACAGGATAATATATTGTGACAATATGCTATAACAAACACGAAAGTGAAAATTAAAAAAAAAATCTACGAAAAAACCGCATCAAACAATAATTAAATCACAAACAGTCGATCAGAACTTCAAGACCTGGTCTCCCAATCAGTAAAGCTAATTAAACAATTGCATCAAAATGATTTTAAACTAATTACAATAATTGATTTAAAATCGAAATAGGAAACTCACAAAATACAGTATGAAACTAAAATCTCTTAAAAAAAGATTGGACATTTAAGAACAACTCAAAAGTCCAACCATAAAAGTTTCTGGTATGAAATAAATCGAAAATTTACAATCTAAGGGCCAATAGTTGGTCCTTTTCATCTTTCCATAATACTCTATATACATTTTTTCCCTTTCTCATCTCTCGAAAATATATTTTATATTAAGCGTTTTATAAGTAAGATAGACAAAATAGACAATCGTGACAGTATTTCATTACGAGAATAAATAATTTGTAAGTTACGAGGACGCCACGAGATTGAATGAGGATAGATGTCATTTCTGAGACAAAAGACATTAATTTCACATCGAAAAAAATAAAAAGTCTTAAGATATAAATGTGACGGTACTACACATTTTTATCAAAAATATCTTTTAGGAACAAAATAATATATTGCGACAATATGCTATAACAAACATAAAAGTAAAATTTAAAAAAAAAAATCTGCGAATAAACCACATCTGAAACATTACAAGCAATAATTAAACCACAGACAGTCAATCAAAACTTCAAGACCTGATATCCCAATCAATAAAGCTAATTAAACAATGAATCATATGCATCAAAACGTTCTAAACTAATTAGAATAATTGATTTAAAACCGAAATAGAAAACTCACAAAATACAGTTTGAAGCTAAAATCTCTTAAGAAAAAAAGATTGGACATTTAAGAACAACTCGAAAGTCCAACCATAAAAGTTTCTGGTATGAAATAAATTGAAAATTTACAAATTTAATCGTCTCAAAGCGAACCCTATCAATTGTAAAATAAACTTTAATTAGAAAACTGGGAAATGGGACTTGATGTTGAGCAATGAAGAATATGTTCCCAAGAAATCCGAATTGATTGTTGATCAAAGCTCAGAAACTAGAAGAAAAAAAAATACTAGCAGACATGTTTGAGACTTTGGAAATTGCTTTAATTTGTAGAATAACTAACACTCAATCTGGAGAACAAAGAAAGAATAGAAAAAAAAATAAATAAATGTTTGCTGCTTGAACTCGAGCCCAGGTCTCCACGGCTACATCGTGGAATTCTCACCACTAAACTACAACCACATATTGATCAGTTGTTGTAAAATAAAATATATATTAGCATGTCTACATATTAATTTTTGTTACGCAATAGCTTTCGATTTAACATTTTTAAGTTCCCCATACCACTATAAAAAGTCAAGTCTATAGTACATCAGTCTAATTTAAGACTAAAAATAGTATAATTAAAATGTTAGAAAATACAAAACCTAAAATGTTATTATACAACTTAAAATGTTATACTTTTCGATTATATTTTAAGTTGATGTTTATTTTGGACAAATTTCAGAACTTGATATGATGTGGTTTTGCAACAAATTTTAAAATTTGTTGCAAAATCATGTTGTCATAAAAAATATAATATTTTTGTTGTGTATTAACATCTTAAGTTACGTGTTTTTTTTACATTTTAAATTACATTTTTTTTAGCCTTAAATTAAATTAAGGCGCTACACCCTAAGCTCACAATACTATAAAAAAAACCTATAGAATAGAACGTTAAAAATATTTAGTTTCTTGATAACGTGGAATACAAGAGTAAATAGGATTATGGGTGTTCATGATGGAGGGTGGGAGGGGCAATTGTCCCCTTAATTTTGAATGGTTTAATTATTTTTAAACGTTGATAATTTTAAAATTTTTGCGATTAAGTCTTTTTTCCTCTAAAAAAAATTTAATTTATTATTTTTAAGATCTTTGAAGTTAAAATTAATGAAATTACTTCTTGACCTCTTATTTTTTTTCTAGTCTAATCACTTTTTAAGACCATTTCAATTTAAAAATTATTGAAATTAAACCTTAGCTTCTTTGATTTTATGATTTAATTACTTTTTAGAACCCTATTTATTTCAAAGTTAATTAACTTACCTCTCATAGTTTAGTCATGGCTCCGTCTCTGATGGTAGGTTAATCGTAGAATTTATCTTAAACACGTGATTAACTATTATAGCGGTTATTGAATCTTAATCTAATTGTTAACAAAATTTTAACCGTTTTAACCGCTAATAGTTAATTTTTATTTTATAAAATTTATAATCATTAAAAGGGGAAATAAATTATTTTTAAAGTTTTATAAGAAATAACATGAAAATAATTTTTTATTTTAAATTTGAATCATTAATATATGTATTGTAATATAGTGTTGTAAAAAGTGCAGAATATTATATTTTTCTGGATAAATGAAAAAAGAGAAAATTTAAAGCCATAATATTGATGTGGTGGTCCTTTTTATAGAACATGTTTATTATATAGTTTTTTCAATAATATAAAATTACAATTTAAATTTTGATGCTGTTTTAATTTATTTTTCATATTGAACGTATTTAATATTTTTTATCGAATTAATATCAAATTGAATCACAATATCAAACTCAAGTTAGATATTTAATAACAATATAAATTAGGTTGAAGGGTGTAAGAAGTCCTTGAATTTGAAAAAAAAATCAAGTAAGCCCGTGGATTTTTTTGCATCCAATTAATCTATTGAACCAAGAAATTTAATCAATTAACTCTTTGAACCAATAAATTTAATCAATTAAGCCCTTTGACCAATTTTCTCATTAAATATTGACATTTTTTGGATCTGTTGGTGCAGTACATCGTGTCACAGTCTTTTTACTTGACATTTTCAAAAAAATATTTTATTTAAAAAATTATTTAGAAGTTCTAAAAATTTTTAAAAGACTTGTAAAATTTATAAAAATATTTTAAAAAAATCTGTAAATGCAACATGTTAGAACTGTAATGTATTATGTGCCAATAATATCTACAGAAAAATGTCAAGATTTAATGGTCAAAATTGATTAAAGGGCTTAATTGATTAAATGTTTTGGTTTAAGGACTTAATTGAGTGTAAAAAATTCAGGAACTTCTTAGGCCCTTAAGCCTATAAATTGTATGCATTTGGACAAGGATTATAGTTTGATACACAACCTGTATAAAAAAATTACACAACACTTCATATTTAAGTTATAAAATTTAAAACCTAAATCACTTGCCCTAACACCCTAAAATCTAAATTCTAACAATAAACCTTAAATTCTACATCTTACAACCTAAACCCTAAATCATAACCTAAATCTATAAACCCTAAAATTGAAAGGCTTGTGTAAACTTTAAACAACATTGTGTATCAAAGTATTTACGTTTGGACAATTGTTGAATTTTAACCAAGGGATCCTCGTAGACTCAGTTTAATGTACAATTTTATAAAATATATATTAGAGATTTTATCCTTAAGGGCGTTTGGTCTAGTGGTATGATTCTCGCTTTGGGTGCGAGAGGTCCCTAGTTCGATTCTCGGAACTCCCCTTTTCACCATTTTGTACCCTTAAACCTGGCTTGATCTCTTGGTTTCTTTATTTTTGCAACTGTCAAATCTAAATGTACGTATTTCCCTCCAAAAATTCTTCCCCTCTCTTTCTCTCTCTAATTCCCTCATCTTTTGAAACCCTAATCCGTTCTCTCTTCCTCTCTGCTTCGTCCCTAACTTCTCCCTAGTTGTGTTCTTATTTCCTCTCCGCCAATACTCTTGTTAGCCTTAGCAGTTAGACTTAATTGGTACCCTTTTTCTCTTTATATGTAAAAATTTCTGCATTTTAAGGATTTAATGTAGATTTGTAGTCGCTGACGAGTTGGAAGTGAAAAGAAAAAAGATGGGTTCTCCTGGAAACGACACTGGCGAAATTAAATCCTCTGGAATGAAATCAAGCACTGGTTTAGTACTAAATTATTTGAATTTATGTTAAATATATGTTTTTTAAAAATAAATTAGGTGCCAAAGCTCATGGCAAGGATGGTGATGCCTTAAACTATCTACAAAGTGCAGTTCCTTTTGATGATAATATTGCCCCGGTGGAAGATGGATTGGAGACTCAATTTCTCAACCTTGGTGGGGAAACTCAAGTGTTGAACTTAGATAGTGAAACGCAGGTGTTGGATGATTTAGATTGCTTTGAGTATATGGAGACACAATTTTTGGATGAATTCGATGACGAAATTGTTGCCGGTAGTGATGGTGAAGGAATGGAAGGCACCAAGATATTGGATCACAGTGAGAAGGTCTTGAATGATGAGATACTAACATAACACTTCAAGTCTATTTTATCTGAGGTGTATTTGCATAGACATTAATAAATGACATTAAAACATATAACTATAATTTTTGTCGTCTTATGTTAGCCTTGATTGTTATCAACTGGCTTATGGAGGCTTTAGCAAAAAGGACGAGATTATCTGCAAAGAACAGATGGGATTGTGGAGCCCGATAACTTAATCAAATTGTTTGTCAAGCGGTGGAGAAGTGATTTCTTGGGTGATGGTGGTGGAAAGCAAAAAACTAGAAAAATATGCACAACGATTTAGAGTGGTTCGACTTTCTAACCAAAGCCTACATCCACTACCTTAGCTTCCCACCGCTAAGGATTTCAATAATTCATTAAGAATTCTTTCTCTTTTTGAGGCTTAGGAGGCAACTCTTACAACCTAGACTCAACCCACTAAGTCTAGCAACCAAATCTCACAAACCAAGCTTTTAGGAACACTCTTAAACAAGATAATTAATAGCAAACTAAAATCCCTCTTTAAAGGTGTTTGTTTACACTCTAAAGCACTCACCCAAATCCTAATACACTTGAGCATACATTGACATTTAAGCTCAACAAGTGTAATCTATACAAAAATGAGAAATTTAAGCACTAAGACTTGATTACAATCATTTTGATGTTGGCAATAAGATCATTAGTCTTCCATAGATGCTTCTTGAAGTCTTTTATACTCCCAATTGAGTTTCTAGCCGTTGTAGACTGTTGGGATTGAATTAAAGCCGTTGAGGCCTTTATTTCCCGCAATAAATACTGTTCTGGAGCAGTCAGTATCGATACACAGGTATCCGTATTGGTACTGGTTCTTCAGAGACTAGCCGTTGAAGCCTAATGCAGCCTCTGCGTATCGGTACATGGGATCGGTACGCCACTGTATCGTATAGGTACGAGTGTTCGTTAAGCTGTAGAAAACTAGCCGTTGGGGGTTTTGAAAAATAGCCGTTGGGATTTAAACATAATCGTATCGGTATGTGTATAAGCGTATCGGTACTTTCCTCTCCGTATCGGTACGACCAAGTCTGTACCGGTACAGACTTTGGCTACTGGAAAAATACTGTAGCTGAAACCCTAAAATGTATCGATACAGTGTATACCGTATCGATACGGTCGTGATGAAAATAAGAGTTTGGCTACTTTTAAAATCTTTCAAAATCTTATGAAAATATCTCAAACTTATTTTCAAGTTGTTTGGACTTAAAATCATTTTGAAATCTTTTTAATTTAGTCCAAAATTATTTTTTTAATTATTATATCAAAACAAATATCCTAACAGAGACAGAGATCTACCATCACAAACAAGTTGAATTGATTTCCAATTACCTTTGTCGACCTGTTGTTCCATAATTTGAGACAAGCGCTCCATGCACAATAAAAAGATGTACGATGATAAAGGATTACCCTGCTAGATCCCCCTAGATGGTTTGAACTCTTCCGTCAAATCCCCATTCCATAAAACTTGTGTCGATACAGGCTGAATACATCGCGTGATGAGCTTGATAAGTTTAATAGGGATACCTACCAAATTCAATGTTTCTTCGATGTAGTCCCATTCAAGGCGATCATACGTCTTTGCTAAGTCCATTTTTATCGTCATCCAAGCCTTCCTTCCAGTTTTAGAGGCCATCTAGTGTATAATTCTTGTGCAACAATAATATTATCAATTATTTGGCAACTAGGGACAAAGCTAGCTTGCGTAGTAGCAATCCAACTTGGCAACAAAGGTTTCAATAGACAAACTAAAAGTTTTGTGATGATTTTGTAGAGGACAGTGCAAAGGCTTATCGGGCGGAATTGAGAAATGAACTCAAGCCCCTCCACCTTAAGGATTAAAACCAGGAGTGTGCGATTTACATATTCCTCAAGCTGTTCAGTAGCAAAAAATTTACGAACAAAGTCAACCGCAGACTTCCCTACCATATCCCAATTCCTTTGGTAAAAAACAACATGAATACCAACGATACCCGACTATTTTAATGGTTCCATACTGAACACAACCTTTCTAACTTCCTCCATAGTGACATCCATTAGGAGGGGATGCAGCTCATCATCAGTATACCATTGAAAATTAGAATGGAAATCCAAAGCAATTGTGGGTCTCGGCTCACTAGTAAGCAGCCCTTGAAAAAAATTGCCTCGTATGTTCCTTTAAGGTTTGAGAGTCATTGCACCACTTCCCATCATCAAGGCGAAACATATGAATGGAGTTGCGCTTACGCCTCGCCATGGTGGCCGAATGAAAATAAACCGTATTCTTATCGCCTTTCATAATCCAATTCGTACGAGCTTTCTACTGCCACAAACTTTTATTCTTGTTGAAGAACCAAGTTCAAATCATTTTTTAGGACTATCTCCAACTCCATGACTAAGGACATTCAAATGCTCCAGAGCCTTCTCAACCCCCCGAATACGCGCAAGAAGATGGTTTCTACGATGACCAATGTGGCCAAAGACTTCCATACTCCACACTTTACTTTTCCGTTAGAAGTCATCAATATTTTTCCGCGATCGGCCAATTATTGAGCCAAGAGTCCTTCAAGAGATTGGGGAAATCCGGGTGGTCATTCCATGCATGGATGTATCTATAGGGCCGTGAAGCACGCTGCCCATTATGACAACCCGTATCAAGCATAATGGGTCTATGATCCGACCCGATCTGTTGTAGATGAAAAACCTAAGAAGGAGCAAAAAAATTATACCATACAACGTTACATAGGCACCGATCCAGTCTCTGAGAGAGTGAGCCACACTTCCAAGTAAACTGCGGACCGCTATACCCCATATCAATAAGGCCAGAATCAAACATGAAATCCCCAAACCGCGAAAAACACATGAGCGCCGTTGTGACCCACCATGTCTCTATAACACACTACCAATTACATTGAAGTTGCCGCCAAGCACCCATGACCAACCTAAATCCGGTTCCAACACCTTCAATTCATCCCATAAAGAGCATCGTTGACCGGAATTAGGACTAGCATGCTCTCACCATTCGAACAAATGCATAACCCATGAATATATAGGCGAGAGACAACAACAATATCAAGATTAATCGAATTCTGCCATAACACCCAAATACCTCCAGAGAAACCCAGAGCCTCCACTCTATACGAATATTCAAATCCTGAACCACGGATGAAATTATCAGCACTCCTCCCACAAACATGAGGTTCTATCAAGACAAAGATATCAGAATTATGTTTCTTCACTAGTAACTTAAAATATCTGTTAAACACAAGGTCACGCACCCTGTATATTCCAAAAATTACTCTAACAATTAAAAAATACTGAGAGTGAGGAAAGAACCACATGCTTACACCTGTATGTCCGAGTCAACCTGCAACACAAAGGATGTGTTAGCCCTCCACCAGACGTCTCCATCCATTGCCGATGATGCTTTCGCTTGTACATTGGGACTAGGGGCCACAACAATTTTAGCTCGATCAAGCTCAGAAGCCAAGGCCGACATCTGTGTAGCTAAAACTGGTTTGGAAGCACCTTTATCACTACGCTTCATTAGTTTCATGCCCAGTTTTTGAATTGAGGTAGCCCCTGTACCATTCTTTGCTACATTCCTCCCAACTTCACCTTTAATAGAACTCGGTAGGACCCGCTCATTTTTCTCCTTCAGACCCTGTAAACCTTGGAATCTACTACCTGAACTGCTGCATGTTTATCCCAGCTCAGAGACAAGGCAACATGCACAATCACATCCTTGGACGCTACCAGAGGGGTAAAGATAGTAATTGGAGAGGTCGATAAAGGAGATCCGTCAACCTGGCTGGTTGGTACTAGAGGAACATCACGGTGGTGGTCTGGCCTATTGGTGTTCCCCGTTGACATTCTACGTTATGCACCCCGATCACTAGATTCTGCGACATCCTTCCCAACAGTCTTAGTTGCTGGCACAGTAGGGACCCTATGATGTTGACATCATGAGTTTCGTGGCGTACCGAATGGCTCACATTATTTGGTACCTCCTCATGCCCGTTATCCACATCCAGAGCCATAAATCTAGAACCCATATTAGGCTCCAGTCTCGGTGCATTAGGTGCAGTCCCCGTCTCCTTGCGTGAGTTCGCCGTTCGACCCTTACGGTTCTCCACCTGCATCCACGGACCAAAATGCTCTTCAGGGTTACAAGCATTCCGTGAATTTGGAGAGTCCTTAGATACATCACTATCCAGACCACACATTTTTTTGGTGTGCCCATACTTTCGGAATGAAAAACAAATTGAGGGTAAACCTTCATATTCCGCATCCATGTGTTGGTCATCAATCACAGCTCCTGACTTTAGGGGCTTATTCAGATCCACTATAACTGCTAGCCTCGCGAAACAACCACATCTACCTTCTGTAGTATTGTAGTCTATGTGCACAACCAACCTAATAGATGTTGTAATATGTCTGAATAAGCTTTTATTATAATATCTATAAGGTAGCTTACGAATTCTTACCCAAACCATGATTTTAGTTGGATGAGCGGCATCAGTGGAGAAGTTTCTACTCCATGGCTGGACGGTTAGGTAGCTCCAGTAGAAACCATCCTCATGTGCAAATCGAACCAAAAAATACTCATTATCCAAATATATCAAGCTAATCTCACCGACCAGATTCCATAAAGCCTGAATCTTGCATTGGAGTGCCTTATAGCCAATAGATTTTCCCAGTAAACGAATGATAATAGAATGGGCAAGTTTCTCATGAATCGCATCATGCACCCTACCTGAAAAACGAATTTTCGGCAGCACCCTATCTCCACCGACGAGAACGTCCTCTGCCGTAGCCTCCACGTCCAGACCACTTATTGTTCGGGCTTGCAGCTTCACAGACATCTCACCAACCAGTATATCCCTGAAAGAAGGTTTAGGGTTCCCTTCTTCTTGTCTAAGAGCTGTGGTGGGCGGATCTCCCTTCACACTGGAATCCGTAAGCTGAGTGGGCTTCGAGATAGGCTCGATGCGATCACCTCCTACCATTGATCCATCCTCAGTTGCCTCACCCATAGTCGTATCACAGACCAACACCGGCGACTGTAAATTACTCTCCTCCCCAATTTGGTTGTCAGAACTACGACCCTTCTTAATAGTCAGGTGAAACTGGTCCGATAGAGGAGATCCCTGACGCTCCAAAACAGCCAGAACCTCCAAGATAATCATATTTTCTGGTGGCCGTCCAGACGAAAGAGCAGAAGATTCTAAGACAGCACCAGATCCGAGGGAATCGTTAGGGTTGACCATATTTCTCAATTCCTTCCAATCAATTAATGTTGTATATACATATAACTAAAATCATTGCCGTCTTAGGCGCGTGGCTTTTAACTATGTGATCGTTGTGTCAACTCCCACAGACAACGTGCTTTGATTTGACAAACCTTATCTAGAATTATTATTCCAAAATTTCGGGAAGTTTTTCCTAGGGAATTGTTAATAATATTTTCATAGTGCTTTAATAATATTATATTTTTAGAAAAGATATTTAATTTTAATGCATTTATAAAAGCAATTATAAACGGATTTAACATGAGATCAAAATTTATTGCGTTATTTATTTTTACATCATAAGTTTGCAAATATAATTTAAACGAATACTAATATGTATCGTGTATTTAACTCGTAAACATTGGTAGATGATATTCATGTCTTAAATGGATTTTTTTATTTTTTTAGTCTTAATCATCTTTACTATTAACAATTATATTAAAATATAAAAATAATCTTTAAAACAACCTATTAACCTAATTAATAATTTTGAATTCTTTATTTGTATACAAGCTATTAATTTTTCGATTTTAGCTAAGGTGTATTTGCATAGACATTAATATCTTACATTAAGACATATAACAAAAAACATTGTTGTCTTAGCTCAGTTGGTAGAGTGCATGGCTTTTAACCGTGTGGATTTCAATTCCCACAGACAGCGCTTTGATTTGTTAAACCTTATTAGCATTATTATTGTTAAATTCTTACTTTGGTCATTTTACAAAATTAATTTTAATATATCTCGTTACTTTTATTCAAATTTTCGGGATAGGTTTTTCCAAAATTATGGGGAAAACTCAATTCAATTTTAGATTTCTAAGGAATTGTAAATGATATTTTCATACTGCTTTAATAATATTTTATTTTTTAGAAAAAGATGTTTAATTTTAATGCAGTTTTAAAAGCAATTAGAATTTTAGTACATTTCATGGATTTATAGAAGATTTCAAATCATCATTTTTTTGGAATGTTTTGCTTTTCGATACGAACATAAGGGTTAAGACAAAAGTTTTGAATTTTGTAAAGTGGGTATCCTGGGAAGGTTAAATTAATACATCCAACTAGATATGAGTTAATTTGTAATCCAAAATAAAAATGACGTAGAACATTTTTTAGGGTCCCCTGATTTAGCAAAAAAAAATAAACAATCTTCAAAGCCACATCGAATTGAAGATGAATGAAAGAAAATAGTTTGAACCCCTGTTTACCTTGAAAATAGACATTGAAATTTAGCATAAGATCCAAATTTATTGTGTTATTTATTTTTACATCATAAGTTTGAAAATTTAACTTAAACGAATGCTAGTATATATCGTCTATTCGACTCATAAACGTTGGTAGATGATATTCATGTTTTAAACCGATTTCTTATTTTTTTAGCCTTAATCATTTTTATTTTTAACAATTATATTAAAATATAATCTATAATCTTTAGAACAACTTATTATCTTAATTAATAATTTTGAATTCTGCATTTGTATACAAGCAATTGATTTTTCGGTTTTAACTGAGGTGCATTTGTATAGACATTAATATATTACATTAAGACATATAACTACAATCGTTGCCGTCTTAGCTCAGCCGATAGAGTGCATGGCTTTTAACCATGTGGTCGTGGGTTTAATTCCCACAAACGGCACACTTCTCGTTACTTCCATTCAAACCATCTATAATCTTTACAACAACTTATCATCTTAATTAATAATTTTGAATTCTTCATTTGTATACAAGAAATTGGTTTTTCGATTTTAATTGAGGTGTATTTGCATAGACATTAATATATTACATTAAGACATATATCTAAAAACATTGTCGTCTTAGCTCAGCCGATAGAGTGCATGGCGTTTAACCAAGTGGTCGTGGGAAAACCCGGGATAGGTTTATTACACCATATTAACATTATTATTTTTTGTCCCTATATTATTGTTAAATTCTTACTTTGGTAATATTATGAAATCGATTTTAATATATCTCATCATTCAAACCATCGGGATAGGTTTTTCCAAAATTATGGGAAAACTCTATTCATTTTTAGATTTTTCTAAGGAATTGTTAATGATATTTTCATAATGCTTTAATAATATTTTATTTTTTGTAAAGATGTTTAATTTTGATGCATTTTTAAAAGAAATTAGAATTTTGTTAGACCTTATTAGCATTATTAGTTGATTTGTCCCTATATTATTGTTAAATTCTTACTTTGGTCATTTTAAGAAATTGATTTTAATATATCTCGTTACTTTCATTCAAACCACTGAGATAGGTTTTTTCTAAAATTATGGGAAATTCTCACTTCATTTTTAGATTTTCCTAAGGAATTGGTAATGATATTTTCATACTGCTTTAATAATATTTTATTTTTAAAAGATGTTTAATTTTAATGCGTTTTAAAAAGGTGAAATTATCCAAATATTGTGGTCCAATTTTTTTCCCAACAATATAACACTCTCCACTTTATTTCCAACAATATGATTGTTTACTGGAGCAACCAGAAGTCGAATTGAACACAATCCAACTTTGAACAGTGTTTATCCAGAAAATACACCCAAAGTCGATGATTAGCTTGAAGACGGATCAAGGACAACCCGACTTTGAACAGTGTTCATCACTTTTACTGTTGGAAGTCGGATTACAAGCAGTCCGACTTTAGTAGTTTAATTTGAAAATGAAAAAACACTGTTCAAAGACGGATTGAATACAATCGGACTTCTGATTTGCTATAGTAAACAACCATATTGTTGGAAATAAAGTGGGGAGTGCCGTATTGTTGGGAAAAAATTGAGGGACAATATTTGGGTAAATTTTCCTTTTTAAAAGTAATTAGAATTTTAGTTCATTTCATGGATTTATAGAAAATTTCAAATCCTCGTGTTTTTGGAATGTTTTGCTTATCGATACGAACATAAGGATTAAGACAAAAGTTTTGAATTTTGTAAAGTGGGTGTCCTGGGAAGGGTTAATTCAATACATCCGACTCGATATGAATTAATTTGTAATCCAAAATAAAAATGACGTAGAATACATTTCGAGGGTCCCCTGATTTAGCCAAAAAAAAAAAAACAATCTTCAAAGCCACATCGAATTGAAGATGAATGAAAGAAAATATTTTGCACCCCTATTTACCTTGAAAATAAACATTGAAATTCCACATCGAATTGAAGATGAATGAAAGAAAATAGTTTGCACCGATGTTTACCTTGAAAATAAACATTGAAATTTAGCATAAGATCCAAATTTATTGTGTTATTTTTTTTACATCATAAGTTTGAAAATTTAACTTAAGCGAATGCTAGTATATGTCGTCTATTCGGCTCGTAAATGTTGGTAGATGATATTCATGTTTTAAACTGATTTCTTATTTTTTTAGCCTTAATCATTTTTATTTTTAATAATTATATTAAAATATAATCTATAATCATTAGAACAACTTATTATCTTAACTAATAATTTTGTATTCTTCATTTGTATACAAGCAATTGATTTTTCGGTTTAATTGAGGTGTATTTGCAAAGACATTAATATATTACATTAAGACATATATCAAAAATCATTGTCGTCTTAGCTTAGTTGGTAGAGCGCATGGCTTTTAACCATGTGGTTGAGGGTTCGATTCCCACAAACAGTGCACTTTCATTTGTTAGACCTTATTAGTATTATTATTTGATTTGTCCCTATATTATTGTTAAATTCTTACTTTGGTCAATATACGAAATTGATTTTAATATATCTCGTTACTTTCATTCAAACCATTGATATAGGTTTTTTTCTAAAATTATGGGAAAATCTCATATCATTTTTAGATTTTCCTAAGTAATTGGTAATGATATTTTCATACTGCTTTAATAATATTTTATTTTAAAAATGATGTTTAATTTTAATGCATTTTAAAAAGGTGAAATTGCTCAAATATTGTGGTCCAATTTTTTTTCCTACAATATGACACTCCCCACTTTATTTCCAACAACATGGTTGTTTATTGTAGCAACCACAATTCAACTTTGAACAGTGATTATCCAGAAAATACACCCAAAGTCGATGATTAGCTTGAAGACGGATCAAGGACAGTTCGACATTGAACAGTGTTCATCACTTTTACTGTTGGAAGTCAGATTACAAGCAGTCCGACTTTAGTAGTTTAATTTGAAAATTAAAAAAAAGACACTGTTCAAAGACGGATTGAACATAATTCGACTTCTGATTTGCTACTGTAAACAACCATATTGTTGGAAATGAAGTGGGAGTGCCATATTGTTGGAAAAAATTGAGGAACAATATACGGGTAAATTTGCCTTTATAAAAGCAATTAGAATTTTAGTTCATTTCATGGATTTATATAAAATTTCAAATCCTCATGTTTTTGGAATGTTTTGCTTTTCGATACGGACATAAGGGTTAAGAAAAAAGTTTTGAATTTTGTAATGTGGGTATCCTGGGAAGGGTTAATTTAGTACATCCGACTCGATATGAATTAATTTGTAATCCAAAATATAAATGACGTAGAATATATTTCGAGGGTCCCCCAATTTAGCAAAAAAACAATCTTCAAAGCCAAATCGAATTGAAGATGAATGAAAGAAAATATTTTGCACCCTTTTTTACCTTGAAAATAAACATTGAAATTCCACATCGAATTGACGATGAATGAAAGAAAATAGTTTGAACCCCTGTTTACCTTGAAAATAAACATTGAAATTTAGCATAAGATCCAAATTTATTGTGTTATTTTTTTTACATCGTAAGTTTGAAAATTTAACTTAAGCGAATGCTAGTATATGTCGTCTATTCGGCTCGTAAATGTTGGTAGATGATATTCATGTTTTAAAATGATTTCTTATTTTTTTAGCCTTAATAATTTTTATTTTTAATAATTATATTAAAATATAGTCTATAATCTTTAGAACAACTTATTATCTTAATTAATAATTTTGAATTCTTCATTTGTATACAAGCAATTGATTTTTCGATTTTAACTGAGGTATATTTGCATAGACATTAATATATTACATTAAGACATATATAAAAAAATCATTGCCGTCTTAGCTCAGCTGGTAGAGCGCATGGCTTTTAACCATGTGGTCGTGGGTTCGATTCCCACAGATGGCGCGCTTTACTTTGGTATACCTTATTATCATTATTAGTTGATTTGTCCCTATATTATTGATAAATTCTTACTTTAGACATTTTACGAAATTAATTTTAATATATCTCGTTACTTTCATTCAAACCATTGAGATAGGTTTTTTCTAAAATTATAGGAAAATCTCACATCATTTTTAGATTTTCCTAAGGAATTGGTAATGATATTTTCATACTGCTTTAATAATATTTTATTTTTAAAAAGATGTTTAATTTTAGTACATTTTAAAAAGGTAAAATTACTCAAATGTTGTGGTCCAATTTTTTTCCAACAATATGGCACTCTCCTCTTTATTTCTAACAATATGGTTGTTTACTGTAGCAACCAGAAGTCGGATTGAACACAATCCAACTTTGAACAGTGATTATCTAGAAAATACACCCAAAGTCGATGATTAACTTGAAAACGGATCAAGGACAGCCCGACTTTGAACAATGTTCATCACTTTTACTGTTGGAAGTCGGATTACAAGCAGTCCGACTTTAGTAGTTTAATTTGAAAATGAAAAAAAAAACATTATTTAAAGACGGATTGAACACAATCCGACTTCTGATTTGCTATAGTAAACAACCATATTGTTGAAAATAAAGTGAGGAATGTCATATTGTTAGAGAAAAATTGAGGAACAATATTTGGGTAAATTTGCCTTTTTAAAAGCAATTAGAATTTTAGGTCATCTCATAGATTTATATATTTTAAATCCTCATTTTTTTTATGTTTTGCTTTTCGATACGGACATAAGGGTTAAGACAAAGTTTTGAATTTTGTAATGTGGGTATCCTAGGAAGGGTTAATTTAATACATCCGACTCGATATGAATTAATTTGTAATCCAAAATAAAAATGACGTAAAATATATTTTACGGGTCCTCTGATTTAGCAAAAAAAAAAAAAACAATCTTCAAAGCCACATCGAATTGAAGATGAATGAAAGAAAATATTTTGCACCCCTATTTACCTTGAAAATAAACATTGAAATTCCACATCGAATTGAAGATGAATGAAAGAAACTAGTTTGCACCGATGTTTACCTTGAAAATAAACATTGAAATTTAGCATAAGATCCAAATTTATTGTGTTATTTATTTTTACATCATAAGTTTGAAAATTTAACTTAAACGAATGCTAGTATATATCGTCTATTCGACTCGTAAATGTTGGTAGATGATATTCATGTTTTAAACTGGTTTCTTATTTTTTTAGCCTTAATCATTTTTATTTTAAATATAGTTATTAAAATGTAATGTATAATCTTTAGAACAACTTATTATCTTAATTAATAATTTTGAATTCTTCATTTGTATACAAGCAATTGATTTTTCGATTTTAATTGAGGTGTATTTGCGTAGACATTAATATATTACGTTAAGACATATAACAAAAATCATTGCCATCTTAGCTCAGCTGGTAGAGCACATGGTTTTCACCATGTGGTCTCGTTGGTTCAAAACCCATATACGGCGCGCTTTGATTTGTTAGACCTTATTATCCTTTTTAGTTGATTTGTCCTTATATTATTGATAAATTCTTACTTTGGTCATTTTACGAAATTTATTTTAATATATCTCGTTACTTTCATTCAAACCATTAAGATAGGGTTTTTTGAAATTATGGGAAAATCTCACATCATTTAATACACCCGACTCGATATGAGTTAATTTGTAATCCAAAATAAAAATGACGTAAAATATATTTTGAGTGTCTCCAGATTTAGCAAAAAAAAAACAATCTTCAAAGCTACGTCGAATTGAAGATGAATGAAAGAAAATATTTTGCACCCCTGTTTACCTTGAAAATAAACATTGAAATTTAGCATAACATCCAAATTTATTGTTATTTATTTTTACATTATAAGTTTGCAATTATAAATTAAACGAATGTTAGTATGTATCGTGTATTCGACTCGTAAATGTTGGTATATGATATTCATGTTTTAAACAGATTTTTTATTTTTTTAGCCTTAATCATTTTTATTTTTAACAATTATATTAAAATATAATCTTTTAAACAACTTATTATCTTAATTAATAATTTTGAATTCTTCATTTGTGTACAAGCAATTAATTTTTCGATTTTAACTGAGGTGTACTTGCATAGACATTAATATATTACATTAAGACATATAACAAAATACATTGCCGTCTTAGCTTAGCCGGTAGAGTGCCTGTTTTTTAACCATGTGATTCTGGGTTCGATTTTCATTTTACAGCATGCTTTGTTTTGTTAGACCGTTCTAGTATTATTAATTGATGTGTCCTTATATTATTGTTAAATTCTTACTTTGGTAATTTTACGAAATTGATTTTAATATATCTCATTACTTTCATTCAAACCGTTGGGATAGTTTTTTTTCTAAAATTATGGGAAAATCTTACTTCATTTTTAGATTTTCCTAAGGAATTGTTAATGATATTTTCATACTGCTTTAATAATTTTATTTTTAGAAAGATGTTTAATTTGAATGCATTTTTAAAAGCAATTAGAATTTTAGTTCATTCCATGGATTTATAGAAAATTTCAAATCCTCATTTTTTTGGAATGTTTTACTTTTCCATACGGACATAAGAGTTAAGACAAAAGTTTTGAATTTTGTGAAGTGGGTATCCTAGGAAGGGTTAATTTAATATATCCGACTAGATATGAGTTAATTTGTAATCCAAAATAAAAATGACGTAGAATATATTTCGAGGGTCCCTAATTTAGCAAAAAAATAATCTTCAAAGCCACATCGAATTGAAGATGAATAAAAGAAAATATTTTGAACCCCTGTTTACCTTGAAAATAAACATTGAAATTTAGCATAAGATCCAAATTTATTGTGTTATTTATTTTTACATCATAAGTTTGCAAATATAACTTAAACGAATGCTAGTATCTATTGTGTTATTGAAGATGAATGAAAGAAAATATTTCGAACCCTGTTATTTATTGTGTTATTTATTTTTACATCATAAGTAGATGATATTCATGTTTTAAACGGATTTCTAATTTTTTTTAATCTTAATCTTTTTACTTCTAACTATTATATTAAAATATAAAAAATAATCTTTAAAACAACTTGTAATCTTGATTAATAATTTTGAAATTTTCATTTGTATACAAGCAATTAATTTTTTTATTTTAATTGAATTGTATTTGCATAGACATTAATATATAGCTTTAAGACATGTGGCAAAAATTATTGCCGTCTTAGCTTATGTCTTTTAATCATATGGCCGTGGTTCTGATTCCCACACAAAAGACGTGCTTTGATTTGTTAAACCTTATTAGCATAATAATATTTTATCTTTTGAAAAAAAAGTTTAATTTTAATGCTATTTTATTAGCAATTAGAATTTTAATTCATTTCATGGATTTATAAAAAATTTCAAATTCTCGTTTATTTGGAATGTTTTGCTTTTCGATATGGACATAAGAGTTACGACAAAAGTTTTGAATTTTGTAAAGTGGATATCCTTGGAAGGGTTAAATTAATACACCCGACCTGAAAACTCGTTTGAAATCTGCTCGAATAAGGACTTATTTTGACCCGAGGAAGTGACGACCCAAAAGCGATATGTAACCGACTGTTGTTAATTCAAACTCGATTTGGACATGTTACTGTAGTAACCGAATCCAACATGCATTCGACCAAGAATGACCTGAACCCGAATTGAACCTATGATTGTGGTAGCGAAACTCGACCTGCACCTGACTGATACGAACCCGAACCCGAGATAACCTGGCGAATAATCGATATAACCCGACTGAAATGACTCGATATTTGATTTTACCCAACCTGTTTTGACTTGAACTGATATTGACATGGCTTGATATTTACCTGACCTGTAATTGAGGAAGTCTACGATTTGATGATTTTCAAGAGAAAAATAAAGTATATGAGAAATTATAAATTTATTATATTATAACATGAGAAACTAAATTTCACCATTTAAATTGTTCATTATTAATTTTTATTTAAATTTATTAAATTATATATAAGACTATATATATAATCAATTTAAAGTGTTGATAAATGTAAACTATATCTATGTTTCTGTTCTAAACAACCAAGTAAATTCATCTTGAATAAAAAATATCAAAAAACGAAGGAAAAAACAAAAAACCTTATTTATGTTTTCTTTTAACCAAATCACACTGCTAAAGTCACTTTTTAATATAATATTTTTAATATGATGATATTTTTGTCCATATTTAGTCCCTAGAATTTTATTTTTAACCAAAATTAACACTTATTTATTTTATATTTTTGTAATTTAGTCTAATATTTTTACCATGCTGATAATTTTGTTCACTCTAATCCCTAATATTTTATTTTTAGACGAAATTGACCCTTATTTATTTCTAATTTTTACAATTTAGTCTAATATTTTAAATATAATGATATTTTTGTTCATTCTAGTCCCTAATATTAATTTTTAATGTGATTCGTGTTCTTGAAAGGCGTTAAATAATCCACTCGAAATGACCCAACCCAAAGTCTATCGACTATTTGTACCGAACTCAAATTTAATTCGAATTCAAAACTTGAATTAACCCGACCTAAAATGAAACTGACCTGAAATGAACTCGAACTGAAATTAAACCGACCTGAAATGAACCCGCCCTGAAATGAACCCGACCTGAAGTCCACCGGAGCCCGAATTAACATGTCAATTAACTTATTCAAACCCGAACCGTTTTGACCCGACCTGAAATGAACCCGACCTTAAATGAACCTGGCCTGAAATGAGCCCGACCTGAAATTGACCCGCACCCAACCCAAGCCTATTCAAAACATCAAATCAACCTGAAAATGACATTTATCTGACTTGACTTGACCTAACATAACCCAACCTGAAACCCATCCGATTACCTATTTTTACATCTCTGTCAATTGAAAGAAAATATTTTGCACCCATATTTACCTTGAAAATAAACATTGAAATTTAGCATAAGATCTAAATTTATTGTGTTATTTATTTTTACATCATAAGTTTGCAAATATAACTTATACGAAGGCTAGCATGTATCGTGTATTTGGCTCGTAAACGTTGATAGATGATATTCATGTTGTAAACTGATTTCTTATTTTTTGTATCGTGCCCTTTAATTTGTTAAACCTTATCAGCATTATTAATTGTTTTGTCCCTATATTACTTTTAAATTCTTACTTTGGTCATTTTACAAAATTGATTTTAATATATCTCGTTACTTTCATTCAAACCATCGGAATAGGTTTTTCCAAAATTATGTGAAAAACTCAATTTATTTTTAGATTCCTAGGGAATTGTTAATGATATTTTCATATTGCTTCAATAAAAAATTTTTAAAAAAAATGTTTAATTTTAATGCATTTTTAAAAGTAATAGAATTTTAATTCATATCATGGATTTATAGAAAATTTCAGATCCTCGTTTTTTTTTTTTTTTGAAATGGTTTGCTTTTCGACTCGGACATAAGGGTTAAGACAAAAGTTTTGAATTTTGTAAAGTGGGTATCCTGGGAATGGTTAACTTAATACACCCAACTCGATATGAGTTAATTTATAATCCAAAATAAAAATGACATAAAATATATTTTGAGGGTCCCCTGATTTAGCAAAAATACAATCTTCAAAGCCACATCAAATTGAAGATGAATGAAAGAAAATAGTTTGCACCCATGTTTACCTTGAAAATAAACATTGAAATTTAACATAAGATCCAAGTTTATTGTGTTATTTATTTTTACATGATAAGTTTGCAAATATAACTTAAACGAATGCTAGTAAGTATCGTCCATTCGACTCGTAAACGTTGGTAGATGATATTCATGTTTTAAATTGATATCTTATTTTTTTAGTCTTAATCATTTTTATTTTCAACAATTATATTAAAATATAAAAAATAATCTTTAAAACAACTTATTATCCTAATTAATAATTTTGAATTCCTCATTTTTATTCAAGCAATTTATTTTCCGATTTTAACTAAGGTGCATTTGCATAGACATTAATATATTACATTAAGACATATAACTAAGATCATTGCTGTCTTAGCTCACCTGCTAGAGCACATGTGATTGTGGGTTTGATCCCCACGGATGGCGTGCTTTGGTTTATTATACCTTACTAGCATTTTTATTTTTTGCCCCTATATTATTGTTAAATTCTTACTTTGGTCATTTTACAAAATTAATTTTAATATATCTAATTACTTTCTTTCAAACCATTGGGATATGTTTTTCTAAAATTATTGGAAAAACTCAATTCATTTTTAGATTTTTCTAAGGAATTGTTAATAATATTTTTTCACTGATTAAATAATATTTTATATTTGAAAAGATGTTTAAGTTTAGTGCATTTTTAAAAGCAATTAGAATTTTAATTCATTTGGAACGGTTAATTTATACACCCGACTCGATATGTGTTAATTTGTAATCTAAAATAAAAATGACGTAGAATATATTTGGAGGGTCCCTGATTTAGCAAAAAAACAATCGTCAAAACCACATCGAAGTGGAGATGAACGAAAGAAAATATTTTGCACCCCTGTTTACCTTGAAAATAAACATTGAAATTTAGCGTAAGATCCAAATTTATTGTGTTATTTATTTTTACATCATAAGTTTGTAAATATAACTTATACAAATGCTAGTATGTATCGTTATTCAACCCGTAAACGTTGGTAGGTGTTATTCATGTTTTAAAAGGATTTCTTATTTTTTTAGGCTTAATCATTTTTATTTTTAACAATTATTTTAAAATATAAAAATAATCTTTAAAGCAACTTATTATCCTAATTAATAATTTTGAATTCTTCGTTTGTATACAAGCAATTAATTTTTTAATTTTAACAGGTCTATTTGTATAGACATTAATATATTACATTAAGGCATGTAATTATAGTAATTGTTGTCTTAGTTTAGTTGGTAGAACGCATGGCTTTTAACCATGTGGTCTTGAGTTCAATTCTCACAAACATCACTCTTTGATTTGTTAAACCTTATTAGCATTATTAATTGTTTTATCCCTATAATATTGTTAAATTATTACTTTGGTCATTTTACAAAATTAATTTTTTTATTTGAGCCAAGGTATCCACCACTGATAGCAGCGATTTTATAAAATTGATTTTAATATATCTCGTTACTTTCATTCAAACCATAGGGATAGGTTTTTCCAAAATTAAGTATAATTTCAAATACCTTACGCACTCATTTAGTATCCCCTTGTATGGAACCACCTCGACTTTTGAAGCTTTCTGAATTTCGGCCCGTCCTAGTTGCAATACACGCCTTAATTGGCATGCCTACCGCCAACGAACCAATCGGAAAAATATTATCGCTGTTAACGATGCCTACCTCCTCGTCTTTCGACCATACTATCAAACATCATAAGGATCTTCGAGCCTGCAATTCTCACCATTGTAAAACCCCTTATATTCGCCTCATTGAGTTCTTGTACCAAATCACCATTATTTTTCTACCGATGACACCATCCCACAGCAAAATGACGTAATATATCCACTTTATCATCATCAATCAAATCAATCGTCTGTTTTCGCACATGCCCCTACTCACCCAATATGTTCATCGGGTTACAATTACTTACAAACTGTTCAATTGGACTTGATGTCTCAGTAATCTTTCTCCTCCACTAAGAATCACGGACTTTCCTTTGAGCAAATGAAACCCTTATTTTCGCTACCCATTCATTGCTCACTTCTTCGGTATAAAAGTATTTAAAACAATACCATGCGGATCGAAAACTTTCCAAAGTCCCTTCTAATATAACGATGATGAAATATTCATCACAAAGAAGGTCCAAACCCTCCGACGGCTACCAATCGCCATGTTAATGTTAATCCCAACAATTTTAATCAAACCTCCCTTTAGATCCAAAACACACTTAGTGTGCAGTACACCAGATACAAAACGACAGATATGGCTAAACTCCACACAAGGTAAAGCAGAGGCGTGAAACCACTTTACCCTATGAATTCCCGTTTTTGCCAAAGCGTCCGCAACACCATTTACTTCACAGTAGATATGGCTAAACTGCACACAAGGTAAAGCAGCAAATATTTCATCTATTCGTCGAAACCAATACTATAATCGCCAAGGACGACTCTTTCAATATAAGATCCTAGAGATCGCCACCATAAAATCCAACTTTACCAAAATAAAGAATCCATGACTCCATTTAGAGCTCTCTAAAAAAAATCAAAGCATGTGCAACAGCCCGTACCTCTGCCTCGGAAAGCGTCCATTTCACCAAAAGGTCCTGAGAATAATGCAAGAATATGTCCTAAATAGTCACGCAGAACACCCCCGCACCTTGCTCTCCGTAAGACGCCTTGTACCGAGCCATCTACTTTAGTTTCAAGGTGCCCAGAGGCGGCAATTCCCATTGAATCCCCTGGCGAGGCCTCATTCCAAGATTATTTTATATAGTAATTGTTAATTGATATCACATATAAAATAATATCAAAAGTCTTTCGTATTAATATTTAATAATTCAATCATTTAAATTATTAATATAATTATACTTGTTTTGTATAATTTTATATATCTCGTTAATTAACACCGAATATCAAACATAATAAAACGGTAGCTTTCTAAAATTGTTCGAATTTTTATTTTTGGATATGCATTTGATTGTCAAACAATAGAATTTGTGGAGTTTAAGGTATTTTTCGATGAAACAGACATTAGATCCATGTTCAGGACATTAAAAAGGAGTGATTTGAAAATTTCGGAGTCTAATGGTCTTAAGCTAGCGGTGATCGACGGTCGGCAATGATCGAAGGTGGTGGTGAGCGATGACCGGCGGCGGGAAATTTTGGTCGGGTTCAAAGGTTAAAATTGATATTTTACATAAATTTTAAAGATTAAATTGGCGTATTATTTAAAATTTAGGGGTTAAATTAATGTTTTATCTAAAGTGCAGGGTTAAATTAAAAATCAACATTTTTTGTCAACAATCTCTTAAGCAAGTAGTTAAAGCTCTCAGTCGACATCTTTCTCTCTCTCTTAGGTTGTGAGTTCAAAATCTTTTATGAACAAATTCTCTTTCCCCTTCTCTCTAGGTAAAAATTGTTCAAAAAAATTCAACATCTTTTATTAACATGTTACATCATCGAATTAACAACATTAAATGTTTCAGTAATCAAAAGGTTATGAAACGATAATACAAATCAATATGTTATAAAATGATAATACAAATAATTAAAATATTATTTTATAGTTTTAATATAAGAAATTATAAACACTTATAGAATAAAAGAGATTATTATCAGACAAATGAAACATAAAAGCTAAATTAGTGGTACTCTTCCTGATGAAAAGTGCTCATCGGAAGATGATGTGTGTCGGTTGAACCCAATTGTGTTTTTGAAAGAACCAAATATTCCCTGTTTCTCTCACCTTTGCCGTCATCAAGAGCAAAGGCTGATCAACTTGGAGTTTCGAAATCCCCCCAAAAGTGCATCCCAATGCCAATGGCCTACAATCCACGCAGTTTTGGCATTTTCGGACAGCGATTAGGTTAAAAGCTCTCTGTCGGTTGCTTGATGAGAAGTTAAAATATCACTGTAAACACACTGTTATTATTCAACTACATAACTTAATGGTTCGTAACCCATGTGCCTTAAACAGGTCGCTAAATTAGGAGAGATTAAGCCTCTTTGTCACCCTGACTCATCCTCACATCATACCAAAATTTTCCTGGGTTTCGAAATTAATTTTTTAATATATTGATGTAATTATATGATAATATATATTTATTTTCTTTAATCTTCCTTAAATGATAAAATTATTGTTTAATTTTTTTAAGAATGATAATATTTTAAATTAGCGTACCGGTAAAATTATATATTTTTATTGAATAGTCTTAAGGTAATTAAAAAATAAAATATGTTCATACATATTCTTAACATTTTGATAATTATGCACATACAATTTGCAAATAAAGCAATTTGAATTAAGTCTCTTAAAATGAACATCATAATCTTTTCTACTAAGACTACTTGTTGACAGTAAAATTATGCATTTAACTCTCGTAAAGATAACATTTTTATTTAACTTCTTCAAAACTAATAAAAATTTAAACCAATACTATGTAAAAAATTGTATTCTAGCATTTAATTCAACCTTTTGCCTCCCAAATGTTGTTTTCTTCCCTTCTCCTATGTTGGAAAACAAAAGGTAAGGGTCTTTCCCTATCCTAGAACATGCGTTTTCTCAAAGTACAAAACTATAAGATAAAACAAAATTTGATAAATATATAGGTCGATGATAAAGAGCCTAATAACATGGTACGTGATAATGTGAATTCTGATTAGTGATGTAATCAAAATAATGGGCATAGTCATGGGAAAAGCCACGTGGGACTTGGCAGGGCCAACCCCGTAGTCTACTCTTACTGTCTATTTTTTTATTTTGGCTCCATAGAATTTTAAATTATAATTTATTTTACGTGTTTTAATATTATAAAGTGAGAGTTGATTTAGTGGTAAAATGTGTACAAAAAATTAAGTTTGTTTTACTTGAAGTTAGTGAATCGAATTTTATTGATGATGTTTTTCAGTCTTTTATTTTTTTAGGCTTAGGTGTAAGAAGCCCTTGAATTTTTGGAAAAAAAATTAATTAAGTCTATTAATTTTTTTGCACTCGATTAAACTCTTAAACCAAGAAATTGAATTAATTAAACCCTTTGATCAATTATGACCATTAAATCTTGACAATTTTTTTCTTTAAAAATTACTGGCATATAATACAATACAGTTCTATCATGTTGTATTACAGATTTCTTCAAAAAAAATATTTTTTTATATATTTTATACATTTTTTATTTTTAGAACTTTTAAA
This sequence comes from Hibiscus mutabilis, assembly GCA_019671005.1. NCBI lineage: Eukaryota > Viridiplantae > Streptophyta > Magnoliopsida > Malvales > Malvaceae > Hibiscus > Hibiscus mutabilis. The sequence continues at coordinate 3,829,118 of CM033721.1, read as the reverse complement.
CAATTTTTTAAATAAAGTATTTTTTTTGAAAATCTCAACTCGAGATGTGACGCAACGCACTGCACCAATGGACCCAAAAAAATCACAAGATTTAATGGTCAAAATCAATGGCGGATCTAGAAATATATTTGAGGGTGGGCACACATAAAATTTTAAAATTTCAGGGTGGGCACAAGTCATGAATATTACAAAAATTTAAGGACTAATTTATAAAAAAATGAAAAAATTGAAGGTAAATGTATGAATTTTGAAAAATTCAGGGTGGGCACGGGCCCACCCCACACTACATTTGCATCCGTTATTGGTCAAAATTAATTCAATTTCTTGGTTCAAGGGTTTAATTGGGTGCAAAAAAAAATTAGGGGCTTAATTGATTTCCCCCGAAAGTTCAGGGGCTTTGTATACCCTTAAACCTTTTTTTAAATTTTTGGCCCATTATCTTTTAATTCTTGGCTTCGCCCCTGGGCATAGTTAGGGATGGACACATGATGGTCGGGTTGACATGTATGATCGGGTTTTTGGCCAACCCGAACTTGACCCGAAAATAATTACTTAAATTTGATTTCATCCTTTAAAAAACTCGATCCGACACAAAAATTATATACCTCAACCTAATCCAACCAGGTCTATAAACAAAAAATTAGTTTTAGGGATATAATTGTAAAAAAGTTAATTTTAGAGACATGATTATAAAAAAATAATTATAAGGACCAAATCATAAATGAAAATTCAATTTTAAGGACCTAATTATAAAAAATATAAAGAAGGGGCATTATTACAAATATCCTTAAAAATATAAGGAAAATTACACTATTAGTTCAGGGTTGGGTCAAATATTTTTTTACAGTAAATCCACACCCGACTCAAGCTCACCCTTAATAAAAATCTGACTTAACCCGAATCTAAAATTGATTTTCTTTAGAAAAAAACTAAACAAGGAAAATGAAAACATGTCTTTAGTGGATAAAAATTATTTGTCCCTTTACAATGCCCATTTTTAGTGCCCCTCTCTATACCTAACATTACAAAATAAATTTTAAACTCTAACCCTAAATTTTAAATAATAAAATTTAAACCCTAAAAATACACTTAACCCATAATTCTCAAAATTTTAACCCTAAATCCTAATTCTAAACTCTACATCTAATTTTTTTAATGTGGAAACATAAATAAATAAAAACATAAAATTTATATTCTTTAGTCGCATTTGACGATCGGATTGTATAGGCATAGTCATCCAAAATATTTAGCTCTAATAATTGCATTCCGTGACTTATCAATAAGAACAAGGAAAACAAAAACATGTCTTTAGTCACATTTGACGATCGAATTGGTTCCAGGAGTCGAATTCTAGAATATTAAAAAAAGAAAAAAGAAAAAAGAAAACCAACAGCCTTGTATTCTAAGACCCTGACATAAATATGTTAAAGAAAGACCATGACATAAAAGAGGTAAAGAAAGAAAAAGAAAGATAAATGGATGGATGACATGAAGCCCACCCAATAAAAATGGATTTTCAAGCCAGAAACCTAACACCCTTTTAACTACAGAAAGGTGAAAACCAATGGTTGTAGTCAAGCCTCGTCAACATATAACTTTGAAAATAACATATTCATTCACACACACAAACAAATGTTATAAATATGAACAAACCCTAGACCGAAATGTCACAACTTACCCAAAAAGAAGTCATAAAACCGTGGATAGTGAATAGAACCGTGACCCAGCTTTTAAATTTCCATGGAAAACAAGAAGAATGGGGTGTTGGACGTTTCGAGCTTCTTCCTTTTCGAAGATAGCGGCGACTCACAGCTCGATCGTGGACCGTCAATGGCAGCAGTTGCCGACGCTGATGATGAAGACGATGTGGAGTCATGTAGCTGTAATGGCACAATTAAGACTGTGGGATCATTTGATGATTTTTATGAAGTAATTCATGATGAAGATGAAGAACCCCAAGATTACGTTGATTGTGGCCATTGGAGCAGTGGCAACGTCGGTTCTATAGATGAAGCCATTGGATCATATAATATATGCAGAGAAGTAATGGATGGAATGGAAGATAGGCTGTTTTGGGAGACTTGCATTTGCATGGCAATGGGATACCCCATGAACTGAAAATCTTCTTTCCTGCAACTTTCTGGAAGAAAAACAAGGGAAATGCATGGTGAAGTTGGAGTTCACATGTTAATTTTTTTTCTCGAGAAAATCTAGAGGTTGGGATTGTTTTATAGATATTGTTTGATATATTAAGAGCTCAAAACATGTCAAAAAAATTAATATACTTAATTGCTTGACTTTGATCGCATGGTTGTATTGATTAGTGTTAAAGATATGTTCATACAGACTAATGAAATTCTTATTCTCTTCATATTGGGCAATAGTTTGGAATAATATTGTTATGGACTTGGAAGGGGAAGGTATATTACAACATTGGACAAAGTAAGGAAAACTAAGAGTGTATATGATTTTGATGACGAAGAGATGTTAAAGACAAGGCATAAGCTTGAAGAAAAGGTAAGAAAAAGCCTTGCAATCAGGTCAGGAGGAGAAATTATAATCCGGAAATTTCGTTAATAAAGCCTTATCGGATTCCGAGTTTAGAAATCGTAAGAAGGTGATGTAGAATGAGGCTAGGTTCCATGAGTTAATAGTGACTCTTGAAAGCAAAAAACCCTACAGAAATAGCTATCATTTCTTCTGTCTTCGATATCTGATTGTTTCTTTAATATCTATGGGAATAGAATGACCATTATCTTGCAATAGATCGTAGATAGACAATGAACTAAGCAGAACTGCATGCCGCTTCAATCTCATAAGTTTTCATGGTAGGAGTTGCAGATATAAACTTCGATTCTGTTAGGTTTGATGTCGATTTGGATCCAGCTGGTGTATCAGTCCATGTTGTATTGGCAAAAATAGAATTGTTGGGAATCTGAGTTTCCACCAGCAAATGTCCAAATAGAGTTGAAGGTGCAGGAATTTCGACTGCTCCTTCTAACATTTTAACCACCATGCTCATCAGTGGCCTCAACTCGGGTCTATACTGGACACACCATAAAGCTGTCTTGATCGTTCTCTCTATTTTTGTCCTCAATCTTTCAGACTTCCATTAACTGTCCGAGATCTCCATTCTCAATATTGCTCCACACCCATCTTGGAAACCATTCTTGGCTCTCTGGAAGTTCAGTGTCGAGGTTTCTTCTCCGACCAATGATTTCAAACAGTAGCATTCCGAAGCTATAAACATCACACTTATGGGTTACGGGATAAGGCATCCAAAGTTCGGGCGCAGCATACCCCGGAGTACCCCGACCGCCTGTCATGGTTACATGAGTATTTTCCCTGTTGCAGAGCTTGGCCAAACCAAAATCGGCCACCTTAGGAAAGAAGTTTGCATCTAGGAGAATGTTTCCGGGCTTTATGTCATAGTGAATAATTCGGTGTTGTCATTCCTCATGCAAATAAGCAATTCCTTTTGCCGTGGCTATTGCGATCTCGTGAAGCTTTTCGAATCCTAATAAAATCTTTTGTTCACCGAATAAAAACTTGTCGAGCGAACCATTCATCATGTACTCGTAAACTAGGGCCCTCAGGTTCCTCTCGAAGCAGAAGCCATAGAGTCGAACAAGATTAAAGTGATGAACTCTATCGATTGTACCGACTTCTGCCATGAATTGTTCCTAATAGCTTCGGCTCTTCTAAGTAGACCAATAACGATCATTATGACGAGAACCATGACGATTACAATCACTGCAGAGAGCAGAGGAAACCATTACTAAATCCATAATATATCAGACATGATAAACTCGAAGCAGCCACATATTGGAGAAAAATGAAAACCTTACCAGTGATGACATTGGTTGATGATTAGAGGAGAAGGAACAAGCCTAGCAGATGCAATTAACAATATCTTAGGTATGAATTTATCATCCAAAGTTGAACAACATTATCTGGGATCAGCCGACCGATGATAAAAATATAACACGTTGTTTATAATAGTGACTTGTGATAGAAACATTTTTTAATGTGAAAGTAAAAAGATATTTTCTATTGATATTATAACTGCAAACTGATAAGCCTCTTTATTTCATATTTCCTTGAGAGCATTGTCAATCAAAGGGAACAAACAGGGCAAGCCAAACTACTAAAACAGAACATTATTATTTGGTTTGACCAATCAAGGTTTTGTAGTAAAACAACCATACGGAGGCTTTTAAACGTAAGCTTCAATGATAGATTGCAATGCACGGATGTGTTTTACATTGAATCTGGTGAATCCTGCCTCACCAAGAACATACTCCCATTGCTTTAATGTCCTTTCTTTGCCATTGCTAGTATGTGCCATCATCACCATGTCCAACATCAACCTCACAAACTCTAGCTTGTCGTCTTTATCTTCTTCGATCACGGAGTGGACAATTATAACCTTCCCTTTGTCTAGCGGGATAGCTTCTCTGCATTTCTTTAGGATTTTTATGCATTCCTCATCATCCCAGTCATGCAAGAGCTTCTGTGATTCACAAACACACGTATAATATATACAGAGAGATTTGTATATGAAGGAATTAAAGTTCTCATACTAACAATAAGGAAAGCAGCGTCTGCCTTTGGGACACACTCGAACATGTTACCTCCGACGTGTTTTATGCCATCGACTTTCGGTGCGACGGCAACAACATGAGGAAGGTCGAAGTTGACACCGTGAATCCAAGGGAATGCCTTAACCAACATACTCAAAGTGGTTCCATTGCCTCCACCAACATCAACCATACTTTTAAGGCCATCAAACACTTCTGGGCATCCTTCAATTAAGGTAGACACCGCTACTCTAGCATCGCAAGCCATTGCATCGTTGATGAGTTTGCTATGACCGGGGTTCAGCTCGGCATAGCTCCATATATCCTTCCCGTTTGCTATCTCAAATGGTGAATTCCCGCTGTCAATGACATGAGCACTTAGACTATGCCACGGTGCTAACATAACAGGGCTGCTCTCTAGTAGAATCAAAGGTGCCATGCTCCTTTCGCCTAGTCGAATCAATCGATGAGACAAAGGTGTGAGTGAGAAACCGACGGAATCTTGAGTTATAGGCTGCTCTTTGAATACTTGGTGGTGGACTAGGAATCTCATAATGCGGGAAAGACGAGATGAATCACATTTGAGGGCAGTCGCTCGCTCAGAGAGTGTCATGGGACTTCCATGATTGTGGATAGCATCGGAGATCCCGAGTTCAATGGCACATTTAACTACTGCCATCTTAACATATCCGAATACATAATTCCATATATCTACTTCTGCTTTATCATCTTCTTCCTCCTTCTCTCTCACTTTTATATCTCCCCTCTCCATATCTTTCTTTCTTTGAGATCTTATACCCAAATCCTGATGTTTATATAGGAGCAAAGTGTAACACTATGTGGGATCTTTTAATTAGAATCTTAAAAGAAGATCTAATGACTAGTGACAACCTACTAATACTATTTCCGATATATATTATATTTGTAAAGAATCGTATATGCTTTCTATTGTTTTATTCTTTGTGATGATGGAGGGGATCACTTTTTGTTACCCTACCCACTATGTTTTGCTTTTGCTTAAGGTTGTTTCCCATTTTTCTCCTTTTATATTTATATATAATAATGGCAGGGTTAATGGTTAAATAAAATGGATTCTAGAAGCTTTCATGTTTATAACATGTTTTGCTTTGTTTTCTTTGTAAGGAATTCAAGAAGCTGTTAATCCATCTTTTGATTAGAATGACCAAACTTGTATTAAAAATAAATAAAATTGATTCTGTCAAACCTTGAGGCTGGAACCAAACCACGTCTGAAAGTTCATATTTCTTAAACTATTTAACCGCCTGCCAATGCTTCGATTACACCCCAATTAGTTTGTCAACCTGCAGTTTTCAAAGAAAGGAAGGGGAGTGGATCTGCTCAGCAACGAGAATCAAGGTGCCGCGTGCGCCACCGTCCATCCCACTACTACAGTTGTATTTATTTTCTCTTTAATAATAATATATAATATGGTTTCTGTTTCATCCATGTTTTCGGGGGCAACATTAATTTCACTTACCATTTTCATCGAAAATTCATGCCCCTCTTTCGTATTTAATGAAGATCCTGCCTTCATGTAAGATTTAAGTTTTGTTTTGCAATAAACAAATAGTTTTTAAATCAAAAACTATTTTTTAGTTTAGGTTGAAAAATATTTTCAAAAACCACCAATAAAGTTGGTTCAAGTGATAAGCAGTTTGGTATCACTTAAACAAGTCTCGAGTTCGAGGCGTTGTGCATGTAAAAAATTCCCGCCGGAAGACTTACCCACCAAAATTATATGTGCAACATGAGTCGGTCTGAATTAGTTAAGGTGAAACCCTAAAACCCAAAAGAACACCCAAAAAGTACTTTCAGAACTGAAGTTTCTTATTTTTGCCAGAGTTATTTTTTTAACAAAATTCTTCATTTGTTATTGTTACAAATTATTTCTTATTTCAAAAATAATGTCAGAACTCAAAATAAACATTTCATCTATTTTAAAATTTTTTTAACAGTAATATTTAACACTTAAATATTAAATCAAACAATCTTTTTCAAAAAAATATATTTTTATCACATTTCTTAGAAATAATGTCAAAGTAACTCTTAATTTCACATACAATTCATTGGTTTTAGTCTTTCTATTTTTAAAATGTGTATATTTTTTCAAGTTAATTCTTCTATTAATTTTAACAAATAATTTCAAGTGATTTAGTTTTTAAAAAATATACCGACGTGATATATACTTGACAGCTTTTTGCATAAATCAATACATTCTTGCATACTTAAAAATGATAAAAAGTATATAATATTTATTGAAAAAGAGTCGTGGTATAAGTGTCACATCACCAACATATTTTTTATTTTTTTAAAAAAACTACATCAAATTATTTAATAAAATTAACTGAAAAAGTTGACATTAGAGTTGAAAATATATATTTTGAAGATAGAAATAATTAAACTATAAATAGATTAAGTCTGCAAAAAAGAATTATAGTACAAAAACTCTCTCGAAAAATTGACTAATATTTAATTAGCACACACATAAGTCTTTAATATTTAATTTTGTTGATGATAAACTAGAAATTGATGATGATTTTAGGTAGCAGACAATACGATAGTCGGAGTAGAAAATGAGAGCAGAAAGAGAAGGGTACAACCTTCTTAATTCAGCATTGTCTAGGCATATTATGTATGTTCTCATACTTATCTTCTTAATTGGGAGTGCTAGTATTTATATCCTCTCGGTATTGTTAGTGATTGAACGATGTCAAGTCTTGTGATGGCCTATGAACGGGTCGATAAAAATAAACCCATAAAAGGGTTGGTATTTATAGCCCATCAATATTGTTGGTGATTAGACAGTGTTAGATTTTGTGGTAGTCTATGGATGAGTTGACTGAGATAGACTAAGCTTTGTATGTAGATTATGTGAGTGTAGTTACTATAGCGCCCGACAGTATTTATCCAAAATAACTTAGAAGTTTGGATAATATCAATTTCCAAAACAACTTATCTCTAGAAGAATTCTTGTCGTCAGCTACCTCCGGAGATTGTCAAATATAAAGACGCTGGGAAGTACCTCCGAAGTAATGCAAAGATGGAAAATTTGGATGTAAAAAATTTGTATCGTATATAAAATTACATCTAAATAACCCCAACATTTAATCTATACTATAATAAACTTTTAATATAAATTTTCATTTCTTTGGGAAAGAGAATTAAATTAAAAGAAAGATTTGTACCAAACATAAATATAGATATAAATATTATTCACTACACTGTGATTTATATGAAATGTTTGTCTCTAAGCTAGTCCATTATAATTTTATCCATTACATAATCATAAAATAGAAATCGTTTGTTTTTTTCTATTTATACTGTCACACTAAAAAATTAAATTTAGGGTTTATAATTAAAATTTAGAGTTAAGATTTATAATTAGAGTTTAAAAAATTTGGGTTTGAATGTATTTTTTAGGGTTCCGGATTTAAAATGTAAAATTAAAACTTAAATTATTTTTTAATATTAAGTATAAAAAATGACACTGAAAAGGGATAAATTATTTTTGTTCATAACCACATATGTGCAAGATCCACTTGTAGATTCTATAAATCAAGTTTATGATTAGTGATAAATGACATTGGGTGATTCAAGTAAGGTTTTGGATAGTCAGTTGACACTTAATTTTTTTTAATAGAGAAAAAATATATAAATATTTTAAAAATAATATTATTTTAAAAGATTATTTATAATACCATTTGTTTAGTTTTGACGCTGTAATTTAAGTTTTAATTCGATCACTGATGATGAATGGTGATTAAATTTGTATTGAATGATAATGATAAGAATTAGACCCCTACAAAATATTCATAAAATTCCATATATATATTTTTATCGGATAAATTAAATATTTATATTTGAGTATATGCATTGAATTGAGAAAAGAAATGGAAGTTGTTCTCTTCATTCCTGAATATTATATACAAATGCAAATAATTGATTAAAAATAAGATCAAAACAATCACTTTATATTTTAATGATGTAAGACATTCAAGATAGTTGGATTGGTCAATGAGGAATAAGAAAAAAGGTTGGATCGTTGACAAAACCCTCAAGACGAGCTTAAGTTGAGGTGATTTTAATATTATTATTGCACTCAAAACTTAGCTTAAACATATTGATTTCCTTGTCTATATAAAGGCAATTATCTAGGGTTCTTAATCAACCACTGAATCTGGCTATCCAACCACATTGTCTTCTTAATTCTCTTGTTTCATTTTGACTCTAAAATACCGATGAAAATGAAGGCTGGCTATAGCATTCTCATTCTCGTTGTGTCTCTTATTTTGTTCGGTATCATCGATGTTTGTAATGCCGAGAAGTTGAGCAGTAACTTCTACAAGAAGACTTGTCCACGAGTCGAGATGATCGTAAAAGAGATTATCCAGAATCGAATCAGAAGTAATCCGACTTTGGGTGCTAAGCTTATCAGGTTGCAGTTTCATGACTGCTTTGTTAGGGTAATCAACTACATTTTCTTTTTCCCTTGAAATGATACGACTTTTAGGTTACTTGGGGGCTAAGTTACATATATATTGACACTTCTTTTGTTGAATATTATGTTAGGGATGCGATGCATCAGTCCTGTTGGACACAGTTAATAATGCTTCGAAGGCCGAGAAAGAAGCGATACCGAATCAATCTTTGAGCGGTTTCGACGTGATCGATGAAATCAAGACCGCAATCGAAAATGCTTGCCCTAAAGCCGTTTCGTGTGCAGATATTCTTGCCTTGGCAGCTCGTGATGCTGTTTCTGCACCTGTAAATACCTCATTTTTAATTACAACACTGAAACAACAAGTTTTCAGACTCTTCTCATTCCATATACATTAAAACTAAATCATGTATATATAGTTTTGAAATATGTACCGTTTATTGCAGTTTAAGAAGCCGCTGTGGGACGTTCAGCTCGGACGAAGAGATGGTCGAGTTTCACTGGCAACTGAGACCAGTGGAAACATCCCTGGATCCTTTTCAAACATCAGTAGTTTGATTCAATTATTTAATAGGAAAGGCCTTGATGTTTTTGATCTTGTTGTTCTCAGGTATAAGTTTCCTTCTTACTTTGGCTTACCGATGCTTGCGCGTGTGCAAACTTTTTTTTTGGCCGTCGGTGTATAAAATAATAATCATTGTCTATATTATCATTGGATGCTATAGAGAGAATGAAGAGTTTATATTCCTCATCTACTTCTTAATACTTGCATGCAATAATGGATTTTCATGTTCATGTCCAAATATGTGACGGGGACAGAGTTCGAATATACTTAAGAGAAAAATCCGGGTTTAGATTCAGATATCTCAACTTTTTAAAAAATGTAACAATGTGTCATTGGTTTTCCTTGATCAAACAGGTGCGCACACCATTGAAGTTTCTCATTGTGGAGCATTCTCAAGAAGGCTTTACAACTTCACAGGCAAAGGCGATGCGTATCTGAGATTGGATCGAGCTTACGCGGAAACGTTGAGGAAGCAATGTCCGAACCCGGCAAGTCCAACAATAACAATGGAAATGGATCCTGAAAGTTCACTGTCCTTCGACAATCATTACTACGACATCTTATTATAAAACAAAGGGTTGTTCGTTTCAGATGCTGCACTTCTCGCAGACAGGAATTCCAACAGGGCCGTGATTCAGTTACAAAGATCGCCTTCTTTGTTTTTCCCTGCATTTGCAAAATCCATGAAGAAAATGGCTGCCATTGAAGTTCTCACTGGATATGCTGGAGAAATCAGGCAAAACAGTCGTGCTGTTAACCCATTAAAATAAAAAAACAAATTGCATGCATCTTCCTAGCTATCAGATCAAAGTAATTGATTTAACTATGAAAAGAATGTTAAGAAGTTGAAGAATATTGTAAGCTTTCTTCTGTTTTCCAATACCAAATGAATCATGTCTTAATTTCGATGCAATTGTAATAGATCACAACTCAAAAAAATGTTTACGTTTGAGCATCTGGTTTGTTTTATAAATGTTTCTTCTGCCCTTTTTACCTCCAAACAATAATAATATACATTTGAGCCTTAGTTTGGAATATTTCTGCCCAATGAATATTTCCACCTTAGGTGGAGTGAGACCACCACAAGTCAATTTCTGAAACTTTCAACTTCCATTATTCATTAATATTTAATATACAGTTTGGTCTGCTTACTTAGCAATTGAGGAGGACGGAGGCGAAGGTAGAGATGAACTGTGGAAAATAGTGTGGTAGTTGGCTGTTCCCTGCAGATCCGAATGTTCTTATGGCTTGCAATAAGGGGAAAATGCGAAAAGGATGCGACGCCACATGACCATAGATAATCGATGGTCTATGTTTGAAAGGTACGGAGGATGTTGCTCAGTAGCTAACTCATGGTTGAGGCCGTGTGATGGGTGGATCAAGGCCAAGGTGGAAGGTGCAGTGGATGTATCTGATGATTCTGTAGCGGTGGGAGGTGTTCTTCCCTTGGATCAAGGGGAATGGAACAAAAAAAAAAAAAAAAACAACTACCAAGTACCAACCTTCATTGTTAGTGGAAGTGTTGTACTGCTTAATTTTGTTATACTTTTTTTTGAGAAAACAGTAGTAAGCTAAAATTGTCATATTTACTTAAATGTTTAACTTTTGGACGAGTACTTAATTTACAAACATATTTGTATTGTGAGATTTTCTTTGTTTACTTATTTATTTTCTCTTTGTAAGAGAGTTTCTTAAAGTTTTGGAGTATAAGATTTGAGGGCTATAAACGTTATCTCTTCTCGAAAAAAAAGACAAATTAATGAATTTGTAAAAAAAATTTAGTGTGGATAGCCAAAATAGTGGAGGTAGACTTTGGTTAGAAAGTCGAACCACTATAAATCATTGTGTCTCATTTTTATTTCTTAACTTTTCATCCACCAAAACAAAAATTTAATTCACCCCACTCTTGGCATATTTAATTGTTCCTTTGAGCTCAACAGTAACAGAAAGAACCATACTAAAAAAATTAAAAGTTCAATGATCATTTATGTAGTTTATTTAAGAAATAATTTTTAACGACAAGGTTTTAATGTTTTAAATCAATATTACATGCTTTTGGATTGAAATAATAATAAATTTAGGGTTAAACGGTCAAATTTGCTCCTGTAGTAATTCGAAATCGGCAATGTTGCCCTTACTTGTTTCGTAATTTTGCCCTCAAAGTTAGCAAATTGCAACAATGTTGCCCTTTGACCGATTTTGACCGTTAAATGTTGATGTGGCAGTTAACGGTGATAACGGAGCAATTTTGCCATCGAAGTCATTCATGCAATTTTACTTTCGAAGTCATTAATTGCAGCAATTTTACTCTTGGTTTTTTTAGTTTTTGAATAAAATTAGATAAATAATTGATTCTTCGAGTTAATTTTAACAAACAGAATATATGAAAAATCAATTAACAAATTGATGTAATATCCTTTGGAAATAAAAACTAATATAAAAATTAAAATATATCAAAGAATATCCTTGGTTAAAGTTTAACTCAAAAAACTAAATTATTTATTCAATTTATTCAAAAACTAAATAAACCAAGGGCAAAATTGCTGCAATTAATGACTTCGAGGTCAAAATTGCTCCATCAGAACCGTTAACTGGCACGTCAACATTTAACGGTCAAAATTAGTCAAAGGGCAACATTGCTGCAATTGGCTGACTTTGAGGGTAAAATTACGGGAAAAAAATAAGGGCAACATTGCTGATTTCGGATTACTACATGAGCAAATTTGATCCTTTAGCCTAAATTTAGTACTTCACACTTATACGTTATGTCAATTTTCTTTCTTCGGTAACAATTTCAATACATAATTTATACATTTTATAGGCATTGAGAGCCAAATTTGTTAATTTTTAAAAAAAATATATGATAGAATTGATATATTGTGAAATGTTGAAGATTAAATTTATCATTAATTCAATCATAAATATGTAAAATTGACCAAAAGAATATCAAAAGTGTGATTAATTATCCTTAATCGTCCACTTTCGAAGTTAACAAGGATGAAATTACTCTGTCCTTGAGAGGGATCAATTTGCTAAGAGTGAAAACTTGAGTACCAATAGCTACTTCCGCTTTTAAACAGAATAAATAAATAAATGAAACAGCCGATATAGAAATATGAAAGGTTTCAAGGCTTCAAAGATTTATGATATTATCAGTAAAGTTGTTTGGTTACATACTAAATATGCTAAAGTTGTATCATTGCTAATATATATACTAACGACCATTGATTTGAACTGAAAACCAAAGGCAAAATTTTGTGCATAAAATGAAATTTAAGCCTAACAATTTCTTAAGTTTCTTAAGGACATGATCTCAAGAGCCTCTCTTTTTTGTCCAAGCACATTGAACACTGTTGCAGCGATGTGCGATGGTGTAAGACCAGCTTGAGCCAACTGGTCGGCTGGCGAGCCATGGTCGATGTACTGATCCGGAAGAACCAGTGGCCTCCACTGCAAATTGGAAAAGAAAAAAAGTAATGCAAAGAAACAAGATATTCCATGGCTATATCAACTTCCAATTACGAGCATTTGAATTCATGAATTTGGATTCGCATACCTTTACTTTGCCATCAAGAAGACCATCAAGAGCTAGGAACTGTGCCACATGAGAACCGAAGCCCCCGATCGATCCTTCTTCGACTGTGATCAGAACTTCATGTGATTTTGCCAGTCCCCGGATGAGGGTGTGATCCAATGGTTTACAAAATCGTGCGTCCGCAACAGTCAGCCTTAAGCCCTGAGATTCCAATAACGAGGCAGCTGCTAAGCAGCTTTGAACTGCAGTTCCATAGCCTAATAGCGCCACTCTTTCTCCTTCAATCAGTACCCTTCCTTTGCCAATCTGTAATGATATTACACCATTTTCGGATTAAGTTGTTAGTATGTTTCTTTGTTTCCTTATGAATATGAATATGTAGATATTAGGTCGCAAGTTACCTCGAGAGGAACCCCTTTGTTCCCCGGCGGCAACTGAATTCCGATCCCATTTCCTCTCGGGTAACGGAAACAGCTAGGACGGTCATCTATTGCAGCAGCTGTGGCAACCATATGAAAAAGCTCAGCCTCATCGGAAGGAGCCATTACCACCATGTTGGGAAGGCAAGCCATGAAAGTGACATCAAAAGCCCCACAATGTGTCGGACCATCTGCGCCAACGAGGCCAGCTCTATCCATTGCAAATCTTACAGGCAGCTTCTGCAGGTCAACATCATGTACAACCTGTTGCAGCAAATCGACACATTCGTTATGAATTTGAAATGCAGATGCTTAACATATGCATAATATTAATCTTTTTATTATTCGTGAAAACGAGTGGCAACTTAGGTAGCTTGCCTGGTCATAAGCCCTTTGCATGAATGATGAGTAGATTGCACAAAAAGGTTTCAAGCCTTCACAGGCCAATCCTGCAGCGAATGTGACAGCATGTTGTTCGGCAATCCCAACATCAAAACATCTTTGTGGGAAACGGCGGAGGAAGAGGTTTAATCCAGTTCCACCTCCCATTGCAGCATGGATGGCAACGATATTTTTGTCTGCCTCGGCTTCTGCAATCAAAGCCTCAGCAAAATATGTAGTGTAAGACTTGGTAACAGAACTGCCCTTGAATTGCTTTCCAGTTGCCGGATCGAACTTCACCACTCCTGAGAAAACAAATCCAGGTATGGCTTATTCTCTTTTGTTCCCTAAACTAAGGTCAATAATCGAGATTTGTGAATTAAATCATATAAAATGAGTTCTAAAAATGGTTTATTGTGCATGTTACCATGGTACTTGTCGTCAGCTCTCTCTGCATATGGATAACCTCGACCTTTCTCAGTGACAACATGGATCAAGACCGGACCCGTTGTTTTAGTAGTTTTAACCTCTTTGAGAATAGAAACTAAATCATCGATGTTGTGGCCGTCAACAGGTCCAATATAATACAGTCCAAGTTCTTCAAAAAGTGTTGATCCGGAACCACTTATCATCCCACGAGCATACTCGTCAACTTTTGCGGCCAGTTCGTGCATGGGCCCACCAATTTGCTTGGTAACTCCCTGCAACAAAACCACATTCAATTCGAGTTAATTTTAGTTTTCGGGCAAAATTATATTAGTTTCTCCAGTTCTGTTCCTTTCTATTTACCTTTGCAACCTCTCTCAGTTCTCTAAGAGGCCTGTTTGATTGCAGCCTACTGAGAGCACTGCTCAAAGCTCCCACGGGCGGTATAGGTCCATCGAGAGTGGCAGTTGGAAGAGACACTTGTTTATTGTCATTTAGAATAACAATCATATCGGAATCCAGGTATCCGGCATTGTTCATTGCTTCGTAAGCTTGTCCCGCGGTCATTGCACCATCACCTATGACAGCAACTACATGATTTCTTTCACCTTTCAAATCCCTTCCCACAGCCATTCCTGTCCACCCGAAACATTGAGACAATTATATCTCCTAATGCCAAATGAAACTAGATTTTCATAACAGAACCAAAAATAGAACTTCATCATATCGAAAGCTAAAAGTTCATCTCGTATGCAGCAAAATCACATGTCAGCAGATGAACAAGGCTTATATTAACCCACTTCTAAAAGCAACATCAAAGAACTCGATAATGGTCCGATGATAGTTCGATAATAGTTATCTCCTTTCAACCAATTAACCTTACATTTATATGCAAAATGAATGCAGAGGACTAGATTAATACCCAAGCCAGCAGAGATTGTGGTTGAACTGTGACCAGTCCCAAAGCAATCATATTCACTCTCCGATCGTTTCGTGAACCCGGCCAGTCCATCAGTTTGCCTCATAGTATGCATCTTATCTCTTCTCCCAGTCAAGATTTTGTGAGGGTAAGACTGCAAACCAAATGAAGAATTGTACTGAAATAAGGACCGATTCACATCGGAAACACCTTCTTTTCTCATATATGTACAAGACACCAAGCAAAGCAAGAACCAAACCTGATGACCAACATCCCATAATATCTTGTCTCTGGGAGCATTGAAGACATAATGAAGTGCCACAGTGAGTTCAACCACACCAAGACTCGACCCCAAGTGACCCCCGGTTTTCGAAACGTTGAAAATCACATCAGACCGCAGTTCATCAGCTAGTTGTTTCAGTTCCTGCATGAAAAGTTCCCATGAAAAGAGATGTTTTCATGATAATTGATAAAAAGCAAGAACAAAAACATGTTTTTTTGGATGTTTTTATACCTTGACAGAGAGATTTTTCATATGAATTGGATAGTTTACAGTGTCCAAGAGAGGCGTTGCTGGTCTTTGGGAGTAATATTCAGCTCCTTCTGATAGTGATGCATAAACCCCACCTGGCCTTTTCTTCACCTTAAACAAATCAAAGCAAAACAAAAAACAACCATTATTTTCAATTTGTCTATATACTTCAACTGAAATCTAAGAATTAATTGTATCCAAATCAAAAGAAACCCCAAAACAAAGACTAGATAATATAAAATGAGAAAGAAAGAAAAAAAGGGAAATTTTTTTGTAGGCTATATATCCCTTTCTTAAAACTAAACTTTATTTAAACAAAGTTAACAAACAAAGAACAACTTTAGAATCCAACAAAAGGTAACCTGATTGAGCTTAAGCAATGGGTGGAAACCCAGAGCTGATCCACCAAGCAAATGGGAAGCAAAAGGAGTCGACTTTTGCGGTTCTGAAGCTGAAGCACCCCAGCTGATGTTGGCAGGAAATGAACATGCACAAAAAGCCATGGCTAAAACACTAAACAATCTACAAAGAAAAATGAAGTATTTTTTTATAATCTACTGGCTAAGAGCTCAAAATGAGAAGAACCAAGAAAAGGTATCCACCATTTGAGTGCAGGAATGAGAGATGGTGGAACCAATGAAGAAGATTTATAAACAAATTGGTTATTGACTGTGGCAATGGTTTTGTCACCGTGTTTATTGCTTGATGGTAAGTGTGGAGGACTGAGTTGAAAACCTCGAGTCTAATTTAGAAGAAGAAAAAAGGAAGACGGTAAGGAAAAACAAATTGATGGACTTGTTTTTACCACGAAAACCAAAAAATTATTATATTAATTACAGAGAAATGAACTGGTTGCTTCATTTATAGAACTGGTTTTGATTATTACAGAGGAGGGGGCAGCAATGTTTAGGATTGAAGTTGAAGTGGCAGGTCGGTTTTTGATTGGACCACGTCGATGAAAAATCACAAATGGATAGATTATATATCGGGTTAAGAAGATACTTTTTTTTTTATTTCAGTTTCTCGATGGAGAGATTATTGTGTGTACACGTTCTCAAGTGGTAGTTGTGGGCTTACGTATCTTTTTTCCTTCTCTGATGTGAAATGGATGATTTAATATTGGGGGTGAGCATTCGATAAGCCAAGTCAATCAAATTAGTGAAGTTTATGAGTTTTGTTTTATAATTTAGATTTTATTTAAAAAATTTAATTATGAACTTCAAGTCTAGTGACTTATTCGAGTTTTTATTTAAATTTAATTATAAAATATTTATAATATTATAATATTAATTATTTTTATTTTAAACAATTTTCTATAGCCATATACAATCACATATATATTTCTTTATGTTTTTTCATAAGTGATATATATGTATATATCAAACAGAATTGAGAGACCCAACTCAAACACGAAAATTAATCCACTTATTACTAAAAATTTCAAGTCATTCGAATTTTCATTTTATAACTTAAATTTTATTTAAAATTTTTCGAGTTCATGTGAATTTATTAAATTACAGGTCAAATCAAATTTTTTCGTGTCGAGTTAAAAATTATTAATTTTCTAATCGAGTCAAGTTTTAATCCTCATAATTTAACATTTTCCACATTTGATCTCTTTTCTCTTTCTTTTTTCCTAATTTTTTAAAAAAACTTTTTTTCTAAATTTTCCTACTTTATTTAGATGAAGTCCTTCACCTTTTTACAATTAAATACACTACTGTAATTTGATTTGTACAAAAGCAAGCTCTTGGTTGATTTATAATAGGTGTTTGTTTGACTATATAAATTAGGAAAAATTATATATTCAGTACCCAATTATGCAAGCGTTACTATTTTGGTACTACAACTATTATTTTTGATAAAATAGTACCTAATGTTACATTTTTCTATTTTAGTACTCGGCCGTTAAAAATTAACGGAAATAGTGACGTGGCTTGGGTTAAGAATAATTTTAGTTTAAAAACTTATACAATTTATCAATTTAGTCTAAAACTCCATCAATCTAAACATTATTTTATTTTTTAAATTAAAATTGTAAATTCCTTATTTTTCTTATTTCAGTCGAACATAATTTACAATTTTACCCCAAAATTAAGATGATGTTTTAAATTAAGATGATGTATATATACATCATTTTAATTTAAAACATCATCTTTAACGTTGGGTACTATTTTACCAAAAATAATAGTTGGAGTACTAAAACAATAACGTGAGCATAACTAGAGTACTAAATATGTAGTTTTCCCTGTAAATTAAAGGTTAAAGTGTTGATTTAGGTATAAGTTGAACGTTAGCAGTTTATTAGAATACAATTTAAAATGTTTGAAGTTTTATATATTAAGTAGTAGTTCAAGTTCCAATAATCTGGAAACAAAACACAGACAATAGGACAATGCATTATTAATCCAAATTAATAATTCATCTCAAGTCTTTTTAACTTTGTTTAGATGGAAAAAAAAAGGTGTACCTTCACTTAACAGTGAAGGAGACTCGACTTAAAAAATAGTAATTTTTATTTTAAATTATTCAAGTCAACTCAAATTAAAGAAATTAGTTTTTGATTTCGAATCGAATTCGAATTTTGTCAACTCGAAAAATTAAATTTTATTGTTTTATTATTTAGTCTATAATTTCCTTATTTCTTTAATTATTCCTTCATTTGAAGTCTATTTTTTTTATCAAATTTTAAATCGCAGTTTGGCCTTTTCGAGTCGAGCGTTGAACGAATTTTAATCCAGTCTAACTCGAATTGTTTGTGAGCTATTCAACTAAGTTAGCAACCCAAATTTTGTTGGTTTAAATCAACTCGGTTCGTCGATTCTTCATAACTAATCTTTTGTACACGTGTAAAATAATATACAAACATACATACTTATTTTTTAAAAGTTAAAATATAATCTCTAACCCAAAATTCTAACCATAAACACTATGTTCTAAATCCTTAAACCCTAAAATAATTCTTTAACCCCTAAAATAGAAAGGGTTGCATACAGAACATATGTATTGAATATTCTTTTAAAATACAAGCAAATCCTTTCTATAATATCTTTTAACTTTCTTTTCACTAATTCAAATTTTAAATAGCATTTTTATTGAATTCATATAATAAGAATTTCTTAATGAATAAAAAATCGATTCAAACTGTATTTGTTATCTAAATCAAAACCTAATTAAATTTATTAATAACAAAATCGAATCAATATGCATCTTTATTTATTCTGGAAAATTATATAACACATTTAACATGAAAATAAAGTTTTTACAAGCGAGTTAAATTCAAAATTAGAGAGTTAATTTAAAGATTTATTGTTTAGAATTTAAAATTTATGGCTAGAATTTAAAGATTAAGGTTTATAATAATAAGGTTAGAAGTTTATATTGTAACTTTAACCCCTAAACACTAAATTCTGACCATCTAAAACAATAAACTGTAAACCCTAAATTAACTCCTTAATCACATTGTAAAAACTTTTTTCCACGGTCAAATATAATAAATAATATAACCCTTACTCCTTTAGCTGGAAAAAGAGCAAAACAATGAAAAATAGAAGAAGCAAAGAACCTTGCAAGACTGCAATCCCATAACTCGTTTTGTCCTTTTCAATCTGCACTTGGATTTCTACTGTTCTAAAGCTGAAGTCAAAGTTTAACGGATCACTAGCTAGACCTGATAATTTTGAACACGATATTAAATCCAGCATAAAACATAACACAAAACATCCATATTGTCAAGTCTAAGACGACTGCAACTGGTGGGGAAGATGGCATTAAACACGAAATCTTCCAGTCCAAGATAACATTCAATCATACATAAATAAAAAGACCGGAGTTATGATAATATACCAAGACTCTTATCTTTCTTCCAATCTGCTTGACTGCTTAATTTTCTATTCCACCATTGTCGATGGTGGAAGGAACTAAAACATCTATTCTTTCAAACCCGGATTTATTTTTCCGAGCCGGCACCAACCCCACCAAGCATACCAACAATGACAGAAAACAAGTCATCGAGTACATGAAATGAGAAAAGACAAGTGCCTGATTGAAAACTTCCATTCCTGGAAAACATAAAGCATTGAATGTATGCAATAATGTGTGAAGAGTGTCAAATATATGCAATAAACTATCTTGGACACGGAATTTAATTTTCTGAACCGACACTGGCCCCATCAAGCATACCAATATGAAAGAATCAATTTTTTCAGTACATGAAGCACACAATGTATGCAATAACGTGTTCAGGATGTGAACAATATGCTTTTTTATGGAAATAAATGTTTTGATCAGTTCTTTAAATAAAACATTTGATACATGATAACCATTCTTAATGATGCAACCTTTGGGCCACCTCCTGGATGTAACTAAACACAACAGTCTTTTATTCTGTTTCGCATAATTTGACCTCATCTATGCAAGAACAGTATGTACTGGTTACATTGATAAAAGAATGGACGAGAACAGAAAAGCTGAAACACAACAGGTTCCTTATTTCATCTTTTGTTCTGTAAAAAGAACATGACGATTTACCCGGGGATCATACTTGCGGAACTCCAGTTTCTCGGCCACTCTCTTAGCACTTTTCCTCTTCACATAGAAGAATCCAGTCCCAGCAGCCGAGACAAGACGGATAAACAAAAAAGTCTTTTTCTTCTTATCACCCATTTCTAAATATACACAAGAAAACACAATCAATCAGTAGAGATGAATATATATATATATATATGAATAAAACTGTCCTTAATATATTTTGTCCACACAGTTTTAGATGCACACAATTTAAACACGGCATCAAGCAAGTGGGCAATCGTGAACAGACCAAATAGATACCATGAACATCAAATAGGTCCAAATATAACACATAAATCAGTAGAAACCATTATACCCTGCAGCACTCAAAACTTATAATTAGTCTTTATGGGCTCGTTGGCCCCTCTAGGCCAACAAATGCAGTCAATTTGTGCAAGATCTGGTCAATTTCTTTCACTGAGCTCAGATCATAAACAATAAATTTTATTTAGAAACTTGGCAGAAAGGGGGAAAGCAATGAGATTCCGACATGTTTACCCACATTAATATCTCAATTCTTCTTCTTTCTTTAATTTCTATAGTATTACCTCGTAATGGAGGGTCAAAATGCAACATACAATACTCGGTAAATTTGTCCCAACTAATATTCGAATCCTCTTTCTTGAGCATGTAATACTAAAATTGAACTTCCACCAAGTGGAAAGCTGCTAGATTGACTTGATTTGTCACAATCACTGGTTGGCCAAAAACTGTTCATACCGGTGAAGCCAAATCAAAGGGTTTCCAACTCGTCATAAGTTGGAAAATCTAACTTGGTGAAGTATGGTACTATTTGCCCACCGTTACTGCCACTTCTAAGTTTATCATTCGCTATCCAGAATTCTTGTCTCCCTTTCCCGTAACTACTCTGCCTAGCACCAGATTTATCAGTTTCTACTTCCAAGTCTTTGCTGCGGGACAGGTATGAAGGCTGAAGAAAGAGAGCTTCCATGAGCACATCCTTGCTTCCATCCTGGCCAGGGACGGAGCTACCCAAAAATATTTTTAGGTTCAATTATTTCTTAGGTCCCTGGAAGTTTTGAAACTAAACAAATTAAGCCTTGTCCCCCCAATTTTTTTGAGTTAATTACTTCTTAGGTCTCTAGTAGTTTTGAAGCTAGACAAATTAAGTCTTGCCCCATCTTTCGGTTTAAGTATTTCTTAGGTCCCTACCAATTTTAAATTAAGCAAATTAAGCCTTGACCCCCCCAATTTTAAAATTCTAAATTGATAGTTTAACAATTAGACCCTAAACCCCATTTTATTAATATTTATATTTGGCCCCCTTAAGGTCTCATCCTAGTTCCATCCCCCCTAATCCTGACTTCAAATTCTGAGATAATTGTTTGGAATAGAGCCTTCGGTTCCTCATGTGTTCCTTGACGCCCATGGTCTGTCTTTGATGGCAACATTTTAGATTCCTAGACAAGGATTGAGTCACTATACGATGCACAATTAAATCACACTGGAATGAGGGTTAGTTCCTTCGTTCTACTTTCTAGAGCGACTTATCTTGTAGGAAGCTTCAACTCGTCAAAGGGATGTTGATACCTTAGTCCTCATTAAGTGAGAGCTCCAATCTCATAGGTTTTGGAATAATTATATCGTATTTCATTAATAAGAAATTAGGTCTCTGAAATAGAGGTTTATAATGTTTATACTAAGAAATTATGAAAAATAGGAAAGATTACTAATATCTTATTTAAGGTAAGTTCCAGCTAATTTCTTCACTTGCCACGGTCTTGCCACTAAAAACGCCCACAACATAAATATAATTAAGATAATAAATTCTAAAGAGTGATCAAATTTATCCACAAAATTCAAATTTACCCTTTTCTTTTATTGACAATATGAATAGTTTCCTAATGATCCCAAGTTTGATGTTGAATACTTAAGTAGGGAGAAGCTTATCATCCCTTCCTTACTAGTAAAGGTACACCTAATGGAAAGAGTTAAAACTAAAAATAAGAGAGATTAAAATAGTTCTTCAATGAGGAAGGCATTCATTCTTTGCACCTATTGCCTTACAAAAAAAAGTGCACCTCTAGGCACACCAGGCGTGCACACAATCAGATGCACCTCACCCGAAAGGGTCTAAGGTGCTTTTGCTGGATGGTGCTTAGGCACGATGCGACTCTCAGAGAAAAAAGTCATAACGGATAATCACCCTATTGCTAATCAATTACCATGTTTGCAAATTTACAAGCTTCAGCTAAGTCTAGAACGCAAAAGGACATTGCACGATAATCAGGCCTTACTTCATTATATCCACCCCCACCCTAGCAACTTAAGTGATAGTCAATGCCGGCGTCCTACCCATTTCAGAACAAAAATGGGTTAACAAATCACCAAATCTTCAGGTTTACTGATATCGCCTAAATGAGGTAAGAAAGCAAGGGACATTGCTTGAAATTCAGGCTTTTCTTTCTTATTTCCGAAACCACCCTAACCTAACAATTTAAGTGGATTATTGATGCCAAACATATTATCAACTACAGAAGAAAAATGGATTTGGGCAGTAATTCTGAACATAAAGCTAAAATCATATATAATCATTTATAGAACAGAGAACAGTCACTCCAATAGGAGAGGGGGGAAATAGGACAAAGGAAAACCTCCTTTGCAACAATGAAATGGAAAAGAAAAATGAAACCCTTTGCCTAAGTTCAAACACTATACATTTCCAGGCTAAAATCAATAAGAAGATCGCTAAAATTTGCAGTAAATTCAACACTATCTCCATAACAAAACTATAAGAAACAAAATAGAAAAACTGAGCAAAGAAGTAGCTTTAGCATTTAATCAGACAGAATTTTTTTTTAACTTACCGCTAAACTTTCTCGGTAAACGGCTGTTTTGATGATTGTCTGAAGAGAATGAAGGAGCAAGAAACGGAAGAATGCGAGGGTTTTGGGGCTAAAAGAAATTAGAAGCATAAAACCTCGGAAGAAAGTGGAATGACGAAAGTACCCTTCAAAGAAAAAGGAATTACGAACCAACTCCTCCTGCATCTGTTTAATGACACGGGCCGCGAGCCAAGGCCCGAGTCGTTGGCACTACGGGGTGCACACCAGGGTTTCCAAAAGGTTTTGTTAGAGATTTTGGGCCCAAAGAGACCACCAGACTTAGCCCGATCCGTGAGAGATTCTAGAAGGCATATCCATCCACTTTGACCTATGTAAACTTGCCTTGTATACATAGGATTTGTTACCATAAATAGATGAGAATATTCTCAGGATTGTACCATTGTGGTTGGTGGGCTTTAATCTTAGCCGTCGATGTAAATTTGTATAGACTGTCGGATTAGGGGGAACTCAACTATAAATAGAGGCATTCCCCTCCTCATTTCATGTATCCAAGTTCCAAGGAATAAAGACATTTACTATAAATCATCTGAGTGTTCTTATGTTCTTTTCTTTGTTTTTGAGCGTTCTTTCGAAGTTCTTCTTCGCTCATCTTGTTTGATTCGATTCCGCGTAGAATGCTTTGTGTTTGTCGGTGCTTGAGAAGTTTGATCTTCAGAGAAGATTGAAAAGGCTTACTTAGGCGTTTATCTTGAGTCACATCGCCTAAGGTCACACGGTGTGCTGGTTGGAACTCTAGCCACGTGACATTAAGCAAAGCCTCGGAGTCTTCACTAGCTGCCCACAACAAAATTCCCCCATCTCAAAAACCCACTAATTTGTTAAGGTAAAAGGTTGATTCTAAATAAATTTTCTCCTTTTTATTTGAAGTGTTGAAAATTTGAGATCTTTTTTAGGGTTTTCTTTATTGGTGCAGAAAGAAACGATCTTTATTCAGAGTTCGGCGGTGGAAAATGGCGACCAAAGTGGTGGATGCGGCGAGGAAACCGATCCCAACATCTTCGGTGCTGATGTCGGCTGCGAAGCACATTGAAATCAAATGTATGGCCGAAAACGTGGAGTTTCTCATGTGTAAGAAGAAAGACCCGAATCCCGAGAAATGTCTCGATAAAGGCCGCCAAGCTTCTCGATGTGCGCTTGGAGTGTAAGCTTTTTAATTTCTGTAAGAGTACAAAACTAAAGAAGAAAAATTTTTAATAGGGAGAAATCAGACAGAGTAGAGGGTGACGCAGAAGCAGAAGTTTTGGGAGAAAGACAGAGTTCATTCCAATTCATTCACTAATTTATTCACATTCGTTTCAGGGTTTTTAGCCATATACAATAAAACGACAGCGTTTAAGTATTATAAAATAACTAAATGCAGTAAAACGACACTGTTTTAGTGGCTAACTAAAATGGTGCGTTACAATTTCTAGTTTCTTTGTTGATTTTTATAACTGAATTGTTTCGTATTGGATAATATTGGAATTGAATAGGAATTAAACTGGAATGTGAGATTAAGTAGGGAATTATGTGATAATTAGGATTAGGGTTTAAAATTTCCTCAATGGAAATGTAGCATCGTTAGAGAATTTGGAATTGGTTTTCTTTCCGGAGGTTTTATGCTATGGAAGTGTGGGTAAAACTATGGGGATCAGTGCTTTTTCGTAAAAGTATCCATTTCCTACACATATTTGGATGTAGTAGATACTGGCATATGATCATCCAAATACATGAGAAAGCATTTTAAAGATTGAGTATATCCGTATCTGAACTCGATCCCAAATACAGGAAACATAGGTCTCGTCTCTTCGGGCATGGAAATAAGCATCACTTATTTTGGTTGTGCTGCTTTGCCGAATTTAACATTGGTTTCTTGTTGATCGATCTAAATTTGTTTTACGATTAGCAGTCGAAACTTAAAACAAGTCCATGTTAGTCTCCTCGTGATTAGGCAAAATAGATTCAAGTTTCACCGAGCTATAGAATCGGACATTTGTTCTTCCTATTTATGTTGGTTTGAATCTGATTTAGATCTACTTCTTTCAGAAAAAACTAAGTTCTATTAGGTTTTGGCCTCTTCTTTGTCTTTGATTGTTACAATGGGGTTTCCCAGTTTTTAGGATGGCATCTATTTGCCACTTTCTCTTACTATGTATATATGCATTCTTTGTCTAAATATTTTGCAGTTCTTATTCTATGCCACTCAAACTCGAGTATGAGCGTCGGATATGTGTATTGTTCAAATTTTATTTTATGATTTTCAATGTATTTGGAGTAACTTTGGAGGGATATATCTTTGTATGAATATGCATCAGACATAGGTATACTATTAGACAATGGGTACTTCAAGAAAAATGAAGAGTCAAACATAGTTTTACGATTGTTCTTGGTAGCTATGGGAAACTACCATTTCCATATTCACATATGAAACTTCATTCGGTTATTAGGTTGAAAGAATTAGATCATGGAAACAGTCCATGATATCCATGTTTGTGTATACATCATAGATGGGTGTCAAACCCGAGCACAGAGACGGAGCTAGGATCAAATATTGGGAGGGAAAGACTCTATTAAACCTTTAAATCTAAAAATTGAGAGGGGTAAAGTCCTTATTTGACTAGTATTTAAACTTATAATGACCTTTTATACCAAAATATTTTGGGAGGGGTAGTTTCGTCCCTGCTTGAGCACTTAAAGATAAATAAAGAATAGGAATAACATAATTGAAGAACAATAGTGGGAGTTACATAGGTCAAAAACTACAAGTGTAAAAACGCAATTTTGGGGGTCAAATTATACATGAGATCCTTGTACTATGCATTTTTTGCAGATTTAGTCTCTCCACTACAATTTGATCATTTCTAGTCCCTTTTTATGAAATGTGCATTTTTATTCTTGATGCTAACTTTTATTGTTAATATGTGGTAATGTGCATTTACAACTTTATTTATATTTTTTATTTTTATTTTTGTAAAGTTTGGCAAATATTACATCTTTCCTCCTCCTTTTAGATGTGCAAAATATTTGTTTAATTATACAAAAAGGTCAAGATGTGTTTGTCAAGGTCATCATGTTATTTTCAAAAATATTATTTGACAGAGTTAATGGAAAAAAGGTTAAACTCAAGACTAAACATACATTTCAAAATGTTAGGGACTATAAGTAATCAAATTATAGTAGATGGATTAAATCCATCCAAAACGCATAGAACTGGACCATCTATTAATCTTGACCTTTTTTAGGTAGCTACAATGTGTGTTACTATTATGATTTTCTATTTTAATTTTACCTGAATTGTGTAATGTTGGACTGAGTCTGGTGCAGGCTAAAAGATTTGAATCAGAGATGCAAAGACCCCATGGAAGCTTATGTGGGATGCATGTATTACCGCACAAATGAGTTCGATTTGTGTCGCAAAGAGCAGCAAGCCTTTGAGAAAGCTTGCCCTTTGGACTGACTTTGGCTTCCGGCATTCGGCCCCGGTCGAACAATCTTGTCTTCCATGCTTGAATTATTAATAAGTTAGGCCGGTTTGCATCGAACAGAAACCGTCTCATTCTATGCTTTCAGCATTGTCTCCCTTTTGTATGGATAAGAGACTGATTTTTTAAAACATAATTCATGATGAGTGATTCATTCATGCTCTTTTCCCTTGGCCAGCTGATGAAGGAAATATATTCTCCAGCAAACAAAACTTATGATGATGGGAAATAAATAGACCAAGCTTACTAACTCTATGCTTTATGTTTGTTTTCTTATTAAGGTATTTTATAAACGATTATTATAACCAAGTTTCCCAATGAATCATTTTAGAACTTATTCAATAAAATGTTCAAGGTTGATTCTAAACTTGTTTATAATCCACTTTTACTTTTATCAAAGTTGTAGTTAGCATCATATTGGCCCGGAACTGTGACTACAGGTGGATTATTTATTTACACGAATAAAAGATATTATTTTAAAGGTATTTTTGTCCAAAGTGATGGTAATTGTGTAATACCTAAGAATAGGGTGAGAATGGTATTTTTACCATTTTAGGTAAAAAAAAATTACTATTGAGAATGTAGTATTACCCCATGGAGAGAATGCTTCTGAACTAAACGTCGGAAAAGAAAATTCTTTTGGTAACGATCGTTTAGGGGGAATACTAAAATACTCACTGCTTTGAATTAAAATACTCTTAAAATAATATATTTTATTCATGTAAATCACTATTTTCTATTTCTCCAACAATATTTTTTTTGTTTTGATATGTTACCACAATTTCTTGCATGGCCTAAATTGTTGCATAATAAAATATCTAAATCACACTCATCATTAAAAAAATAATAAATAGTAGTAATAATAATAATATTTTTTAATATTATTTTATTTAAATAGAAAAAAATACGTGTTATTAATTTTAGAACACTTTACAAAATAATGTTTTGAAATTTTAGATTTTAAAGAATGGATTTAGATTTTAAAAATAATATAAACGGAGTAATAAAACATATAAATATAATATTTATAGTTAGTTATTAGTATATTTCGTTTAGTAATGAATATGATAATTATTGTAGAAGTTTATGGACTTTAAATATTTTCTGTATTTTTAAATATATAATTATAATAAAACACAATTAATTTATATGTTGTGTAGGCATATATTCAAAAATATATAATATTATACTATAACATTAGAAAAATATAATAAATTATGTGTAAGAAGTTTATAAAAGAAAATTAGATTAAGTATATAAATTAAAAATAATAGAGAAACATATTTGTTATGATTTTTTTATGTAAACATTTTCGTTTTAGTATTGGAAGTTCGACTTGTTAAAAAACATATCACAAGGATAATTTTGTAAAATATACATTTTAGTAATCTTATAATCCATGAATCAAACATTGTAATTTTACATTCCTGCCAAACAAAGTAATGTAACATTCTTAATAATGTGTCAGTTAAAGAATCATTCTAGGAATCTTATTTCCAATAGTAATGTTACATTCCGTGAACTAAATGCTCCTTAGGGTAAACTACATAAATAGTTATCAAATTTTTAAATTTTTTTTTATTTTAGTCATTGAACTTTTAAAATTTATGTTATAATCATTAAACTTTTAAAATTTATGTTATAATCATTAAACTTTTAATTATTTTTAATGAAGTCACTGTTGTTAACTAGATAATGTATTTTTCCGAAAAAGTGACCGGCTATTTTTTGGTTGATTCTTGATGCCCAGACATTATTTTCCGGTTATGATTTTATCCTGAAATATAAAAATAAAAGACACACATTCCTTTAATTTTGTATAGTATCATTAGATATAGGCTTAATTATAAAATAAGTGTTCTAATTATATATTTTTAATAGGTGCTTAAAGTATTTTTGACTGAAATAAGTGTCTAAAATTTTATTTCTAGATTGTTTTAAAGTCAATTGAAGTATCTACTTTGACTAAAAAAAAAACTTAAGACACATATTTCAACTAAAAAATTTTAGGCACCTATTGTAAAAAGAGGCATAACTTGAACATTCATTTTATAGTTAAGCTTTAGATATAAGGTTATGAACTTTGAGGAAACAATTTGGTTTGAAAATTTCAATTTATTTAGGCATAAAGTATAAAATAACCTCAATATTTGGCCTTTTGGGTATTTTAACACCTAATCTTTTTTGGTACAAACAACCCCTTAATGTTTGATTTTTCGTGCAATTTTCACTCTCAATGGATGAAAATCGTTAGTTAACATATGTTGACTGTCTGAGACTAACATGGCACTCCAACATGACATAGGGCGATAACTGGTAGTATCACGCGTAAAGTGAGGGTGATATGGTAAAGATGACATGTAATTTTTTAAAAGTTTTATCGTCATTCGATTAGTTTAGACAAATAAATGTAGAAATGAAATATTAAATTTACTGCTTATGGAAATCAAACCCACAACTGATATAAGAAAGGCTAAATGCCTAACCACCAAACCAAATCAGTGAATCACCTTATTGATATATTTCTCCACAAAAATATTATATAACGTTAATTTCGAATTTAAAATTATTAATTAATTAAAATTTTCTTTCCCTCTATAACTCATTCTTCCCATTTTTCAACACCCATCTACCACATCTAACGAGGTTCTTCTCTGTCTTCTAACCTTCTCCAGCAAAACAAAAGATCCTTGCATCGTCGCAGTCTCCAGCAAAATATATAATGCTCTTAAGACATTGAGCATTGATGTATGTATCTGGTGGCTACGAAAGGATTGAAGGCAGGGTAATTCGGACCCTGCCGATTCTAGTTCTGCCGTTGAACGTGAGAGAGCTTTATTACAATATTTAGGTGTGCATATCTGATAAAGTAAAAGGGTGCCATAATTTCTGTTTAATGTTAACTGTGTTTACTAAAAGTTTGAGTGTGTGAACATTTGATTTTTCTGCTGTGGTTGCTGTAATGAATGTGTTACGCTGTAATTAATTGTTCTGATGCTAAGCATTGATCACATTTAGATGTATTGATAAATTCAAGGTTACAGAGGGGTGTTGAAGAATGTGGAAAATGAGTTACAGAGGGAAAGAAAATTTTAATTAATTAATAATTTTAATTCGAAATTAACCTTATATAAAATTATAAAATTATTGTGAAAAAATATACCAATAAAGTGATTTGGCCTAGTGGTTAGGCATTTAGCCTTTCATCCAAGTGTCGATTCTATTTTTATCCGGGTTGTTTGCACAAAAAAATAAGTACTAAAGTGACAAAAAACCAAACATTTTTGCCTTTGTTTTCTTTACCCTTAAATTGATATTAAACACCAAAAAAATTTGAAGTATTTTTCATCGGAAAAAAAGGAAGACCGGTACATACAGGCATTGATGCCTCAGTTTTCAAAGAATGTTTCTCCGACGTAGAAGAATCCTCATGTTCTTCACCATGCTTTCTCTGCTGGGATTGGCAAACTTCGTTTCGACTGACACTGCTCCATGACCTTCATTACCTTGATCTTATGTTTATTTCGTTTTAAGTTTTTTTGCTTTCCTTATCTTGTGCTTTGATTTATATGAGAGATGTCTGGACCGCCAAAGTGACTTGATATTATATCTGGGTGTACATCTTGTCTGAATTTCTTGGTGAATCTGTCCTCTTTTGGTCTCTCCAAAAGAGAGCAAAGGAAGAGGAAGGAAAATAAACGTTCACATCAGCATTTTGAACGGTAGTTAAAAACAGTGATCTTAATGAAAAAAGAACTAAAAATTAACTATATCGCAAATTTTAAAAGTCCAGCGACTAAAAAAACTATTTATGTAATTTACCCATACTTTTCATACTATGAATAATATAATTTATTTTTTTCTTTTTAAATAAAGAATACAAAGTCGGATTTCTTTAGACCAAACGGATGGAACACAAGCAATTCCGTTGGGTTGTATAAACTGAGATCAAAATAAAACACTGGATTTGGAAATTGAAACCAAATGCATTCAATCTCACTCCTTAAAGATTATTAGATAAACCAGCTTTGCTAAATCCAGACTCCCACTCAAAAAAAGCACGAGATTCTGTAATTGAAACCTAATCATATACAGTGTCTTGAATTGCACATGTAAACTTGAATATCTTCCTTTAAAACTTTTGTTGGATTCTGCAAGCCTTAGATCAGCCCACAAAAAAAAGCATTGAAAAAGCCGTGTCAGAAATGACAACTCCCATTAAGTACAAATATGCTATAAAGAGTATTAGATAAATCCTTTCAACATCAAGGTAGATTGCAATATCAGCTAGAAACTCTATCCTGAAAATCATTTAAAACAAGACGCAGAAATATATGACACACTTAAAAACTGCTACACTTGTAACATGCTACCTCATGGTGACTAATTGTGCGTAAATCTAAAGCACCGGACAAACACACAGTTTCCAGCACTGTCAAGGCATCATCATTTGCAAAGCTGCTAGCAAGGACTGCAGAAAAAAAAAAGCATACAAATCCCAACTTCAATTGTTGCATGGGACTCAAGATTGAAAGTATCAAATCAAGTATGTATGGGCTTTAGGCCTTCAAGAAATATGCCAGAATGTTGGAAAGCACCTACCTCAAGGATCGTGAACGAGACCTCAAAGGACTGCATTTGACATGCCTTGGACTCTTTGACCTGCTGTGCACATGATCTCTCTCATCATGCAGATTCTGGCCATTCTCCCTAGGACTTGGGGACCTTTGCTCGGTTCTGTCTTCCCCATCACCATGTGGAGACAGAGACCATGGAACAGATCCACATCGCCTGGGAGAGCAATAATCATCTTTTTCCCCACAATCCCTTGACATGGGTCTCGACTGACTGGGAGACCGATAGCCATCTTTCACAACACGATCCTTTGAAACTGATCTAGACTGCCTGGGGGAGCGGTGATAATCTCTCCCTCTGCGATCCCTGGCTCCAGTTTCAAGTGACAACAGAATGCATGAGAAACTAGTAATAAACACATACGATGACTACCAAGGCAAACAGATATATAAAGTTCATATAACAAAATTAAAAAGCAAGTATAGAAGGAGTATTTCTATTCTTCCCAAGGCAAACCTTCCAATGACAATTTTTACTAGCATCCTCGCACAAATCAACATATTAAAATATATTGACCTTTACCTGCACCTTTCCAGTGTTTCTGAACAAAAATATAACACTTGGATCCAAAAAACTGAGAATTAGGCTCTATAATGTTGTACTTGTTGATCAGCCTCTGACAACTTCATAGCTCTCTCTGGCCCAACTTTCTAAACCTCATATTATCTTTTTCTTGGACAATGCCAACAAATCTCTACCAGTAAATACTTTGATTGGCTTCCTTTGTTTGAGGATGGTTCTCTCTTTGACCAAATATAAGCTCTAAATTCTTTCTTAACTGGATAGTATATGAAAAGTATACATCAAACTTAACAAATTTTCTCATGAAAAGAAAAGGGGAAAAACTAATTAGAAGCTCATACGCAAAAGAAAAAGATAAGATACCCCTGGGATACTAATCATCTCACAAATATTTTAGCTTGTCAGTTCATTCAAAGGCAGCACGTCTCACAAACCCAAAGTCAAAAAACAAGACCTCATGCAATTTGTAGTCAATAGCTGGTGAAGGTGGGATTATGGATAATACTTATGGAGAAGCTTTGATAGAAAAAACAAGTAGTCCAACACTTTATGATCTCTTTAATCTTTATTAATCCAGAAGTCATTAGGAATCTCTTTTCACTTTACTATCTGCATAAACAAGGCCACCAAAGCATATATTCACTGAAGGGTATTGTGTTATGTCTAACTGACAGCTATGATTCAAATAAAAAGTAAGAACAAAAGAAATTCATAGTCAAAACATTTTGACATTACATATGTGAAAGAGTTGAGTCGTGAAACAACAATAACAGCCATTAATTAAGCATTAAAAAGAGAGTATAAAAAGTATTTCTGATAAGTAAAAATTCAAACCTTGAATCATGCCTAGCAGGTGATGGCGAGCGAGAGTAAGCTGTGACCACAAACAATCATTGAGCTCACTTTAAAACAGAGAATTATCATCCAAAAACAATTACCTAGTAATGGGATCAATTAAAAAGTTAAGATAAACAAAAGAAAGCATAATTTATTTACTGACAGCGATATCGGCGACTTGAGGACCTAGGTGGAGTTCTCCTGCTTCCCCTGTCTCGACTATTTTAAACGAAATATAAAGGGTAACAACAATTGATTACATCAGCCTTTTATTCTGATAATGATGAGGAAGAAAATAATCAGAGGACTGTATAAAAAAGAAAAGTGCTGTGGCACCTCACACGAGAAGTCAGACACATTTCTCGGGGAGTTTTCCTATTCTCCTCAGCGAAAACAATTCTTATCTCACGTCCACCAATAACTTGATGGTTCATTCGTTGTTTTGCTTCAGCTGCATCTTCACCGTGTCGAAACTTCACAAAGCCAAAGCCCCGTGGCTCCCTGTATATTCAAACATTTCTAAGCATAATTAAAGAGTCTGATACCTTTATTGGTACTGAAAACAAAATATCAGCAGGCCATCAAATGGATAGAAAAGCAATTTCAGAGGAGGGCATTACAATATTAAGTTCTGTTCAAAGCATTGCAAACGTCAACAAAAACACAACCAAAATTGAATGCTGAAACATCAAAGAACAAACAAAGACATATGAATATAGAACCGATCAATAGCGTACCCTGTGTAATAATTTTTCGGCAGATAAACATCCTTCACCGGACCATACCGCTCAAACGGAACCCTAAGATCTTCTGGCCTGCGGATAACAACAAAATTAAACTTTTCTAAATCTATCTCAATAAGGAAACTTCCTACGACACAAATTTCAGTTAAAAGCCGGGGACAATATAACTAAAATTTCAAATTCTCTCTCTTCTAACACGTACTCGTGAGAAAATAATTCGAATAAATAAAACCCTCAACAAAGTTACAGTTAAATAAATCAGTGTCAATAAGAATAAATGGATGGGGCCAAAGATACAAATACCTAGCGTCGAGAGGGAGGTTGCGAATGAGCAAGCCGGAAGGAAGAGGGGACCGACGACGGTGAGAGCAGTGGCGATCGCGAGGGTCATCGTCGTACCTCTTCCTTTCACGCGTCGGGGTCCGGCTAAGACGGCGAGGACTGTAGCTTCTGCTATGGCTCCGGTGCCTCCCCATCCCTTGAACAATAGAACAAACCCTAGCGCAGAGGAGACCAAACAAAATACTATGAAAGAAAAAAGAGGGGGGATTTTTGCGAAATTTTGGAGGGAGAATGCATAAAGGAAGGGAGAGATAACTGTAGCATAGTTCATGACTCAGATGTTGGGTTTGTCTGAGCTCGGTCCATTCCGGCCCAGTAGAGGCCCCATTTGTTTATTTTTTTCATTATTATAATTTAATTTTGAATAAAAATTATGATTAAATCATAATTTAGATAGTATTGAGTCAAATAAAGTTTACACTCGATTGTATGATTTAGGGTGTTAGTTTACACACGCTTTCATGGTTTAGGGTGTTAGTTAGGGTTTAGAGGTTTAGGGTTTAGGTTTAGATTTTAGGGTTTAAGACGTTAGTTCATGTTTTATGTTTTAGGTTTAGGAATTTATATTTCACATTTAAAAGATTAAAAATTTTAGTATATTATATTTTCGAGTAGCTCGCGAGCTTTTTGAGTCATTTATCGGATAGCTTGACTCGGCTCGTTAAGAACTTGAACTTGAGTCCAATCTAATTAAGTGTTTACCGAACTTTAACCGAATCGAACTCGTGTAGCTTGCAATCTATCACGTCACAATAGCTTTAACCCATAATATATATTTTATATTTAGAGTATAGACACTACATCCATAATATATATTTTATGTTTTATAGTACAAATGCTACATCTGGAATATCAATGCTCATATTGAGCATCGGTATAGAAATAACACTGTATTTTCCAAATACCCATGAGTATCGATGTTCTCCTTAAATTTTTTCTAATTTTTCTCTCAATTTACTCAACGATTATTCATGGACGAAATGATCCAAAATCTAAATGCAAAATTATTACTCTAGATTTGATCTTTTAAGTTTTATTTTTAAAAAAATAAATCAATGTTCATGCAATATTGATACTCTATGCATGAATATTAAGTCAATTGATCAATAATGTGGTCAAGAAAGGTTGAATTGACACTTTAAAATTCGGTGGAAGCTTTTTACAAAAATTAAAAAATTGAGGTATGAAATCCAAAACACTTCATTATAAATATCTTTTAGAAAATTTGTTTAAATTCGTTAAACAATTTTTTTATTTAAATTTGTACTTTTCATATGTTTACAAATAATTTAAATTTAAAATATGTGTTATATCAAAATTAATGATAAAACTATCAAAAAACCGTACACATGTCCATAAAATACCTGGAAAACATCCTAAAATTATCTCAAATAACCATATTTAAACTCTACAAAATTTAACATTAACACGTGAAATTTAACATATATTATAATAATGAAAACGAAAAAAGTTAGAGAAATGTTGCTCGTGGAATAAATAAATAGAGAAACATGGTTGGAGAAAAAATATATTGGGATATACCGTTAGTTCTACAATATCATAAGGGATGAAATTAAAAAAGTTGCCATACCTTTCAAACGACTTCGATGAAATCTATAGTGTTTGTCCTCAGTTGGAATTTAAAAAGTTTACCTGAAAGTCATCGTTAGATGCTAATATTTGTCGGACTTGTATCCAGCTACCGACAATATTGGGATAAGCCAAAGACTCCACTGAATGAACAAAAAATGCAACGGAATGGACTAAATTGAATGAACATAAGATAAATGAATCAAAATAAACTAAGTTTATTGTGCCAAAAAGAACACACGTGTTTACGTGTCAAGTGTTTAAAAATAGTCTCTTTTTTTTTTACTTATTCTTATTGAATGATTAAAGCCAATACCTCAAATATGAGATGTTGTCTAGTCCGGTCCGGGTTCGTGTTAACATCTGTATGACATATGAATGCACTTTTTTTTTGGATTCATTCAATTTAGTCCCTTTAATATACCATTTAGTTTAGTCTTTATATTGTATAGCCCAAAGTCATTGAAAATGCGTAAAACTCCGACAAAATCGCCTATATTTGCCGACAATTTCCATGTTCAAAATAACCCTCACCAATTTGTACTAGTACAAGACGACTTTATTATAACTATATTCATTTGGTAACAACTTTAACAAACAATTTAAATTTTAATATATTTTTAAACTCAATAAGTGATTTCATTAAAAAAATGAGTTTAAATCCTGTAATATGTGAGTATTGTCAAAAAATTAAAAATATATATAAATATATATTACATTTATTCACTTTTAGACTATTAAAAAAATTGATATAATTTCTTAAATAATTTTCAGCTTGACCTATTTCCGTTTTTATATATATAATATTTCCTTAAATTACATTTTGTTGACTAAAAATATTATTTATGGGATGACAACCATGATTTAATTAGACATATAAACATATATAATTTTAAAATCTGATTGAGCATAACAACTAAATTTTGTTTATTAAAGACAGAACCCTAGTTTTCTTTAATTTTTTCTCTGCCCGTCGCTGCGTCTTGTTTCTTTAGTTTTATTGACCGATGGTCGATAATTAATTTTAGTATTGGTTGTCGACCATCGAGGTTTATTATCTTTTTGTTTTCTTTTTTTCATAGTTTCAATTAGAATTTATGTTTTTTGTGACACGTGTTCTCTTTGTCATTGTGACACTCTTTTTCTTTATTTTTGTGGTTTGTTTCATATGTCGTTTTGGCATGATTGCAGCATACCTTAGTGCCCGTTTGGTGCTCGTATAGAGATCTTCACAGCTCTAGTCTGATTATGATTATGTCGGTCGTCATAGAAAGATAAATCGACACACGAATAATGGTTGTTTTGCCGGTGTAATCAGAACTGGGTAACGAAGCAATCTGCCTGATAATTTGGTTCGCTTACCACTCATTTTCACCCCGTAGAGCGTCTTGTTTAGTTTAGAGACAATAAGATTCAGAAGGCTTATGAATTTTTACGGTATGATAGTCTCTATGGAAGTATTTAGTTTTATTTGCACCTTTAGGTTTTTGTATGAAATTTTGATATACTAGTCCACATTGTACTTCACTCTGGATGCATTGTATTTATAATATCTTCCATAGTTTTTAATACAATTCAGTTGTCATTGTCAACAAAATTGTTTATTAAAATATGATTATATGATAATATATTCAATAATTATTTTAATAAAAGTCAACAATGAAGTAAGCACATTTGGTCGATTGGTCAAATTACTCATCTTTATTCTCTCATAATTCCATAGTCATGGGTTTTATACCTACTATGAGTAATTCTTTCTTTCTCCTACAGTCTTCTTTCCCCTCCCCACTCTTATAGTTAGAATTTGTAAAAAAATAAAAATACTACAAATCTACAACATATTAAAGATTCTACATTATAAGTACTAAATATAAAATTAAAAGTAATACTTAACGCATAGATAGCCTAATCTATATATTCACGACGAATTAGTTGATGAAATCTGTTGTTTTTAAGGGCTTTAATGAGGTGCGGATTGTTCGCTCTTAATATATATTCGTATAAATAGATGAATCCAATAAGTGGTTTCAGTGAAAAAACAGATATTGTTCATCTTATTAAATCCGAATTCAATTATAATGTCCGAAAAATGTGTATATATTATCAAACTGTTAAAAATATTTATGAATAAAAAATTGATCATATAAATAGACGATACATTAAATATTCACTCAAATTTTAAACACTATTATTAAAAATGTCAGATTTTATGTGCTTTTCCTAATATAGCATATACATTTTCATTTTTTATATTTGAACAAATATTATACATTTTCTCTTTTATGCTTTTTTTTTTTTTGTAAAGTCGCATAGAATTATTTGATGGAATTATGTGCAGAAGATCACGCGTAGAATTTAAAATATGCATCTTAAAAAATCTATTAATTGAACGAGTAGTCAATAATATTCATGTTTTTACATCTTGTATGAATTCAAATTTAGATATTTATTTTGAAAATATAATAAAAAACTAAAAACATTCAAAGTTATAATAAAAAAACCAAAAATATGCTTACTCGATCATTTCGAAGGATAATGAGTACAGCCGATGAAGGCTGGTCCCTGATCATGAGTTTTAAAGGTTCGCCGAGGATTAAATACTTCTTATGGTTAGTTTACTGGAACAAGATTCTTTCTAACAGCGAAAGGGTAAAACGCCATATTACGGACAATGCTAGTTGTTGTTCGTGTGGAGCTGCTGTGGAGAACTTGCTACACATTTTACGTGACTTGCCTACGGCGATGGGAGTATGGATCTCCATAATCAAAGCCGAATCAGTAAGCAAGTTTTTTTTGTTGCCGATTCATTGTTGGTTGCGCGCCAACTTAAGCAACGGTTGTCCTTTCCCTACTCACTCCTCTAATTGGGACCTGCTATTCAGTTATATCCTTTGGAATTTGTGGAAACAACGAAACTCGAGCTTATTTGATCCGGGTAAGTTTGTCCCAGAGCCGGTTTTGCAACGGAGCATGAGGCATGTGACTGAATTGTTGGAGAACAAGCAGGTTGAGGCTGCTGGATCGGCGCAACTTAACAGCGTGTGTAGAAACTTTGATCGAGGCCGACAGATAACTATTCCTGAGGATTGGGTTCGATGCAACACAGATGGTTTATCTCGTCCTTCATGTGGGGGAGCAACGTGTGGTGGTGCGCTTCGAAATTACCAAGGTAATTGGATCGTTGGCTTTGCCTGAAGTATAGGCCTATGTTCGGCCATTGAAGCTGAACTCTGGTGTATTTATGATTGTCTAAGGATCAGCTGGGAGTTAGGTATTGTGAAACTTCGAGTGGAATCGGATTGTGAGAATGCTCTCGAGGTGGTGAGGGATCGTGCCAATTTCAAAAGCAGGCCTTCGATTGTTCAGCACATTTGGGATCTCCTTGATCGGCGTTGGGATGTTGAGTTGGCTTGGGTGAATCGGGGTAACAATAAGATTGCGGACACTTTGGCTCATTTAGCATGGAAATTGTCATTTGGTATTCATGAGTTCGTTAAATTCTCCGGCAGAAGTCTCTTGCTTAATTCTTGTTACTTCAGTTGCTTAATGGTTGTTTTGAAGTATTATCCTTGGCACTCTTTTTTCTCCACCTAGTTTAGAGAAGTTTTTTAACGAGGCCGGATAGTAACTCCCCCTATTTATTAAAAATAAATAAATAAACTAAAACGGATAATGTAGGGACCTCATATAGAATTTTACCAAAAAACACAAAAAGAAGACATTTCTAAACAGCGTTGAGAACAAAAGCATTTCTTTAGCAAGTTGAGGGCACAATCACCAAAATTACACTTTTTAAACTTCATTTTCCAATCTGACACCTATTCAAGATTATTTTCCATAAAATACTTGTACAGTGAACTCGTTAGATATGTATGATCAGATTTATTTTTGATAAATTTTTAATGCAAGCAATGAAGCTTTTTAAGCGTTAATAAAAATAAATGTTAATTGGACTCGTTATGCATGTATGACGAAATTCATTAAAACAATTATCAAAAATAGAATTTGCCATTTAAGTCCGGTGACATTTTTAGAAAAATTAAAAAAATAATAAAACTCGTCATGTCCGATATTTCAATGTAAAAGTGTTATACAGAAAAATAATTTTAAATGCGTTTCGGATTAAAAAGTAAAGTTTAAAAATGTAGTATTATTTTGGTGATTGTACCAAGTTGAGAAGAAAGCAGAACCATCAAAAGTGGGTTACTTTTTAGTTCTTGACTTTGGTTAATAGGATCACAGCATCTTCATTGTCCAAAAATTCTCCCCTCTTTTCCCGGAGAGAGACATGACATGACATGACATGACATCACCTCGCCTCTTTGTCTTATTTAGGCAACGTTTCTCCGCCTACCAATCACACGCGCAAAGCTCTCCACGTATTCCCTCCACACCTGCGTGTCCTTCCCCGGCGCGTCGCACCCATCTATACAATGTCGCCACCCAATCTTTTACTTTAATCCAAGTATTAGAGTTTGAGTTAAAACTCACACCAAACTATGTTAAAAAAATAAAAAATAAAACTCACACCAAAAGTATTGGAAATAAGTTCCATTTTGTTTTTTTTTTAATTGAGAAAGTATAATTATTTTGAATAATATTTTATTTCTAAATAATAATTTAATATAAAAATTGAAACATTTCCTGTAAATTTTATTTTATTTTTGTAAAATCAATTAATCAAAAGCCAAAACCATCTAAATCGATGAAATTCAATTATTAAATTTTTATATTTTATTGGATTTTTTTAAAAAAATAGTTTAAAATAGTAATAGTAATTTATTTAATTATAGGGTAAACTACAACAAATGTTACTTAATTATGGGTAAGATTACATATAGGTCACCTAATTATTAAAAATTACACTTAGGAAACTCAATTATGGGTAAAGTTACATTTAGATCACCAAATTAGTAAAGGTTGCATTAGAGTCACTCAATTACGTGTAAGACTACATTTGAGTCACCCTTTATATTTAAAAATATCATTTTATTCATTTTTCTTCCAAACCACTTGTATACTCTCATCAACACTATAGTAATTTATTTGAAATCATTAATTAATATAATACATAAATTGTTATATATATATATATTTAAATATACAAGGTGATTCGAATGTAATCACCCATAATTGAGTGATCCAAATATAACTTTTAATAATTGGATGACGAATGACCTTAATTATAGTTTAACCTTAATTATAACAGAGAATATGAAATGAGCCGACCGACCCGTTGATTTGGTCCCTTTTTCCCGTCAACTATTCCAACCACTAAAATCACCAAATCGTGAGGAATTTGGGGTTTATTTCATTTCATTCCGTTTCTATTATGGAGCAAGATCCGTCTCCTGCAACACAAACATTGCGTGGCGATCATTCGTCTGAGAATCGGGAAATGGATTTTCCGGTGACCGGAGAATACCCGACTTCCTCCCTTTGGGACTTGGGTGATCTCCTGGAATTAACCGCTGACGATCACTTCTCCATTTCGTTTGACGACTACATCTTATCTCCTCCTTTACAAGCTCCAGCTCCGGACCCGAATACAGTTCCGGCAGCAGATCGTGTCAGGAAGCGAGACCCAAGGATGACTTGTTCGAATTTTATAGCTGGTCGAGTCCCGTGCGCGTGCCCCGAGATCGACGCGCAACTCGAGAAGCTTGAAGAGGAGACGGGGGCGCGGGGGAAGAAGAGGGCCCGAACTTCTCGATCCGGGTCGGGTACGTATCGGTGCCAAGTTCCGGGTTGCGAAGCGGATATTAGCGAGCTTAAAGGTTATCATAGGAGGCATAGAATTTGTCTACGATGCGCCAACTCCAGCACCGTTTTGATCGATGGAGAAACCAAGAGATATTGTCAACAGTGTGGCAAGTATGCTATTTTTTACACTATTTTCTTAGTCTTTTGCTATTTCGCCCCTTTACCTCCCTCTTTTTAGGCCTAGCTTAAGTCTATCTGCTAATGATTCAGGCTTTATTATTGATTTTTAAGCCTTTTTGTTTGTTATGAAATT
This sequence comes from Hibiscus mutabilis, assembly GCA_019671005.1. Lineage (NCBI taxonomy): Eukaryota > Viridiplantae > Streptophyta > Magnoliopsida > Malvales > Malvaceae > Hibiscus > Hibiscus mutabilis. The sequence continues at coordinate 3,787,720 of CM033721.1, read as the reverse complement.
GAATGCTTGGTTTCAATGTTTGTATATTTAGCTTTAGAAGTGAAATTTTAAGATTACATTTTCATTTAGCAAAAATTGTATAGCAAATGTAAGGATGGAAAGGAGAATTCAATTTCTAGGCCTTTTGAATCTACTGGAGTTCGCAATTAGAGTATATGGTTCATGGAAGTCTATAGTCTCTAGCAGTGAAAATTTTAAATTTTGGCGATGAATGAGGTAGTTATTAATGATTATATGTAAAAGCTAGAAAAATTTATTTTCCCTGGGGTTAATGTTATTTCTTGGATTGAACTGTTTGTCTTTCAATTAATTGATAGGTTTCATCTGCTGTCGGATTTTGATGAAGGTAAGAGGAGTTGTCGAAGGAAACTAGAGCGTCACAACAGTAGACGGCGGAGGAAGCCTGCTGATTCTAAGACTGCGGTCAATAAAGAATCTCGAGGTTCCTTGCAAAGTGATGGTGAAGCCGGAAAAGGTTCTTTAAATTTGATATAGTATATCGAGTCGCAGATAGAATCATCCTCTTTTGTCGAAGCTGCTAGTTCTCCCTTTGTGGGATAACTTATTATTCTGTGTTATACAGATGGTTCAAGCTTGAGAGGCCAGATAGCTGAAGAAGAACCAGTCTTTGAGTCTGAAGACAGGCTTCTTTCTGCTCATTGCTCAGCCCCTGCTTTGGAGAATATTCACAATGATAGTGTTGTAACTCTTATTGACAATGAAACGGATGGAGGGAAAGATGATTCCAAGTTCGCAAATTCTATTTCTTACTGTGACAGTAAGACTGCATATTCATCCATGGTGGGTTCTTCGATTTGTTCACGGTAGCAATGTTATATCCTCACATTTTTCTGTTCATAAGAGGAAAGCATGCCACCGTTGTGTGTGTGTGTGCGTGTGCATATATATTGATTTTTTTTCATTATAGTGCCCTACAGGTAGGATCTCGTTCAAGCTTTATGATTGGAATCCGGCAGAATTTCCACGAAGACTTCGGCACCAAGTATTTTAAACAATTGTTCTTCCAGTTTAGTATTTAAATAACATCAAATCACTTTATGGTTAGAGATCTGAGGAACTGATTGACATGTGGCTAACTGAATCACAGATTTTTGAATGGTTGGCCAACATGCCTGTTGAGTTGGAAGGCTACATCCGTCCTGGTTGCACTATCTTGACTGTGTTTATTTCGATGCCAGAGTATATGTGGATGAAGGTAATGGTTCAATTAGATGGATTTTTCAATCTCTTTCTTGTTTATATTTGGTTTGACCATGCAGACATGTCTGCATGCATCACATTCATCAATTGTCAAATTTAAAGCTGATAACTTGCTTGCAGATATTCACTTAACTACATAGCTTCTGGAAGTATTGAGTTTTTAATCCGATATTTATATTTTGGCAGATTTGTTAAATATTAACCTCTTGTTTTCTTCTACCTAACAGTTATCTGAAAATCCAATGACCTATGTGCACGACTTTGTCTTTAGACCTGGAAGGATGCTATTTGGGAGAGGCTTCATGACCATTTATCTTAACAACATGATATTCTGTACTAGGAAAGGTGAGAATCAAATTTAAATTTTTACCAACACATTATTTTTACTTTTTATTTTATGAATTTTATGTCTCCAAGCCTTGAAATGGATGGTTGAAATTTTTGGAAGACGATTTCCAGTTAATCATGGTCATCAACTTGTCTCAACCAAACAATTATGCATGCAGCAGGAGTTAAGATTTTTACATGGTGGAGTAGGCTCTTGATTTCATCTTTAATCTAAACTGCTTCAGTTTCTGGTTTAATTTCTTCAGTCTTGTAGGCGTCTGCATTTCATTCAATTAGAGCTCTTAGTATGAGTAAGGTCTCTTGCATGTGCAGATGGAACTTCAATGGTGAAAATTGATGCGGCGTTGCAGGCCCCAAGACTTCACTACGTTCATCCTTCATGTTTTGAGGCTGGCAAGCCAATGGAGTTTGTTGCTTGCGGGAGTAATTTGCTGCAGCCCAAATTACGGTAGGGATTTGTTAAGCTTACTTCTATTCCTTATTTCCTTTTTTCTTCCCCAAAAAAATTTCAGTTGACAACTCTACAACGATCCTTCTCTAAACTGTAATCATCCATTATCCAATTCATTAACGCATAAGAAATATGATGTGTTTTTCCAGGTTTCTAGTATCTTTTGCCGGAAGGTATCTGCCGTATGATTATCATGTTGCATCCTCGCATGTTCAAAGTAAAGTGGATTCTCCTAGTTGTGATCATCGATTATACAAAATATATGTCCCTCAAACAGAACCAGATCTCTATGGTCCTGCATTCATTGAGGTGCGTTTCGTGAAAGTTGACATAATATTTTGTTTGTAATTTCTTCTTGAAAAGAATAATTGAGAAAATATCTCAATCTATGCTTGAGTTGAGATACAAAAATTTATATTGACCTGGATGAATGTTCAATGTAATATGTTTCAGTCATCTCTTGGGGTATTTTTTTTCTTCATATACGGATTTCTTTTGTAGGTTGAGAATCAGTCTGGATTGTCAAATTTTATTCCCATTCTAATTGGTGACAAGGAAGTTTGTTCTGAGATGAAGTCAATACGGAAGAGGTTTGATGCATGTGTATCTTGGGAAGGATCAAAAGTTTCTGCCACTGGGTCTTTTTTTGAGGAATGTGAATCGTTAACTTTAAGACAGAGATCTTATTCCGAGCTTGTCTTAGATATAGCTTGGTTATTGAGGGAGCCTAAATTGGAAAAAAATCAAGAAACTATTGTCTCTTCTCAGATTCAAAGATTCAATCGGTTATTGAGTTTTCTCATCCAAAACAAATCATCAGTCATTTTGAGGAAAATATTACAGAATCTGAAGATTGTGGTGGAGAAAATGGGATTTAATGGAGCTAATGATTCTGATATAATGTTATTACAGAAATATATGGATTATGCAAGAGATATGCTTAGTGACGAACTACAGAAAGGTGAAATTCCTGAGTTCCGTTCAGAATACATTGAGCGGGAAAGAAACCAGCTTTCTCAAAGCAGTTTTGAGAATGATGAGCTATCAATTGTTTCAAATGTTTCTCAGGCGAGGACTACAAATCTTGATAAGTAGGCTCATTTTACTTTATTGGTTCCATAAATTGTGATTCTGAATGTTCGAACGTTGGAACTAGTTGAGTGTTCTATAGATTTGGAGTTTTGCCTCTGAAAATTTGAGAAATCTGATTTCTGATGTATGAAATTATGAGTGGGGTTCCTAAAACCTCTGGTCATAATATTGTATATGTTTGACAGAAGTATTTTTTTTTCTTTTAAAAGTTTTTCCGTATATTCGGAGAATTAGATCTCCATACTCATGTTTGAATATGTGTTAGATATAGATGTCGGCGGATACTTTAGGAAAATTTAGTCGGAACTACGTAACTAGAGAGGGATTTTGAAAATCTCTACTCTATAATATCTAGCTTTTACATATTGTACATTATTTCCGTGCTATTAATGAATGATGTTTTACTTTCAGGTTTTGGAGGAAAGAATTAATGGTAAATTACAAACAATGATGGCACCAACTACCTCCGGTAGAAGCGAGACTGTTCCACTTATAAACAAAGAAATTATCATGAATGTGAACCCTGGCAAGGATTGCACGAGAAAATCGTGTAGTTTCGTCACAACAAGATTGAGATCCTGTCCGGCCATATTAGTAATCTCTACTGCAGCTATTTGCTTAGCCATGTGTGCAGTCATCTTCCACCCAAACAGAGTAGGTGAGTTTGCAGTAACCATACGCAGGTGTTTGTTCGACAGCAATTAGCACACGCTACCAGGGACAAGGCATGTGCTTCTACACAATGTAAATATATGTATGCTCGTGTTTGTTGAAATCATCCGGTCCGAAAGCTTCAGCATGTGGTTGAGCTTCCCCCAGTTTTGAGATTTATTTGGCATCGGTTCCTGAATCCAAGCGGGAAACATAGAAGTTGCAGAAGTATTAATGGTAACCTTTGTTACTTCGACTTTTCATTTATTTTAAAGTATTTGTATTCGATATTCAGTAACATGTTTAGACATGGTATAGAGTAACATAAATGGCAATATCAAGGTTGCTGAATCATGTAAGACTGAGGGGACCTTAAATCATATAAACTGTAATTGCTAAGCAGTTTTAGGTGTTTGTATTCCTGCTTTCTATGAATTTGTAGTATTTTGTTCTCAAAATAGTCTCCGTATACAAGGATATTCGTCATAATTCTACTCTTGCTTGTAAAAAAATTATCACTTCATCCTTTAATAATGAGGTTAGAAATTTAATCTTTACCTATGAGAATAGACTATATTTTATAGTCAACTGATTACCTTTTAATGGGAGCGCTTACGGCGAGATTAGTTATTGTTATTGATAGCGAGTAATTTAGTTCAAACAACATAAAACTCTAAAATTGAATATATCAAAATATTTTCATGTATATATCGTATTTTATATAATAATAATAATAAGTAATCCACATATGAAACTTTTGTTTCATTAACTAATTTTCTTTTGAATAAAAATCTCATATAAAGCTGTAAAAATATCAAACCCTTTCATAGAAATTAACCAACCATCAAAACTCAAAAATTTTATGACTTTTTGTCTTTAGCCAAACGAAAAAAAAAAATAATAAGCGAACCGAACTGTAATGCAGATTGTAACCAATTTGTAATACAAATTGTTTTGTTATACAGTTTTAATACCATATACTAATAAACTATCAAACGAGCGATGATTAATTTTTTTATGACTACCGATATAATCAAATTAAGTTAAAAAATTTATGTGGTAGGAAACTTGATCATATCAATGAAAATAATATAAGGCAGTACCAATTTGAAAAGTCAAATATTTAATTTAAATAATATGTACCTAGTCTGAAACTGACAGGATTTATTATAATTAATTTTAATTAACTAATTAATTTAAATAAAAAAATCACTGATAAATGGAAAATGTAAGGCAGTAGCAATTTGAAGAGTCAAATATTCTGTCTTCCTTTTGAATAAAATACATTCCTTTATACTACATGCCTGAAAATCCTGGTTTCAATATATTATATATGTTTGATATTATGGATAAATTAATACAATAATTAAATTTAATTATATATAACCCTCAAAATCTTTATATCGAATGTTATTGCGTACTTAAACCTATAACTTTCAAGATGTTACAATAGCGATAGTACCAACCGAATTAAATCAGTCAACAACTAAATTAAAATTTAGTTCTGCTGAATAGTAGTTCATTTTATTATTAACTCCTTTTTGGTTAATAAACAAAAAAAGCTTAACCACCGGGAGAAGTGGTTGATGTTTTCCAGTATGATCTGGGACAAGGAATTATTTAGTTTGTTTATGGTTCATATATGTTCCTTTTGTGTTTTTGTCGAGCATGTCTTGTATTTCTTTATGTAATTATTATTATGTGCATCTTTTTTATTCTAATTAAGTTTAAGAAAGTTTTTAACGAAGCACATAAAAATATATTCATTTTAATAATAAAAAAACAAGTGTTCAGGTCCAAAATGGTTAAATAGACATACTTATCTGTTGGATTACGCTCAACACCCAGAATCGTCCCTAAAATTTTAGTGGCTCAATGGCGAACTTAAAAACCAGACTCTTAATTGAAAAAAATTGAATTTTAAAAGTAGACCCTTAGTAAAAAGTATTAGAAAAAATTAAATCTCGAATAATAAGTATTGAGAAAAAATAAATTTTAAGCATATGTTCCTAAATAAGAAATATTAGAAAAAAAATAATATCCATGATAACAACTATTGAGACAAAAATTGGACTCATAATAATAAATATTAAAAAATAAATTTTAAGAGTAGGTCATTAATAACAAATATCGAGAGGATTTGGGCCCCTAATTATAAGTATTAGGAAAAACGGCTCTCTAATAACAAGTATTGAAAAAAATTAGGCCACTAATAATAAGTATTGAAAAAAATTAGGCCACTAATAATAAGTATTGAAAAAAAATTAGACATCTAATAACAAGTGTTGAAAAAAAATCGGAGCTCTAATAATAAATATGGAGAAAATTGAATTTTAAAAATAAACTCATAATAACAGATGTTGAAAAAAATTGAGCTATAATAATAAGTGTTAAAAAAATAAATTCTGATAACAAGTATCGAAAATAATTAGACTCTAATAATAAATATTAAAAAAAGTAAATTTTACTAGTAAACTTTTAATAATATGTATTAAAAAATCGATCTCAGTATTAAATATTATAAAATAAATTAGCCTTGGGCGGATGCCCTCTCGCCCATGCTCAAGGATGGCATTGTTAAACCATTTCACTCTTAGCTTGTATTATTTTTTACAAAAATTTACACTTATTGAACATCATAGTCGATATGTCCGAGTGGTTAAGGAGACAGACTTGAAATCTGTTGGGCTACGCCCGCGCAGGTTCGAACCCTGCTGTCGACGTCTAGTTTATTTTTTGTTTCTTTTTGTTTTAAAGCATTACGTTGAAATCCTTGGTGAATGGATGCATAATAATAATAATACAAATTTCAGTATATAGCTAGATTCTGTTAGCAAAAATACATGTAATTTACAGGTTATTTGTGGTTAGAAAGCTTGTTTCCGGCATTGTTACATTCATTGTTTAGACTGCATTGTTTTGTTTTACCTGCAACCCTACTTGTCCCTGGAGCTGAACACCCAAAGTGGGAAGCTGTTGGAACTCGAATCCGAATTCCAAGTTCATCATTAGATAATATTAATCAAGATGATTTAAACACGTAACGTTCTTCGGGATGGGGTTAATGAGATATTAGGAATCAAATTAATCAATACGGCAATCTTTTATTATCATAATTGACTACGCCTGCAACTTACAGCTTACGGTAAGTTGGTAAACACAGCGATGTTGTGCTAATTGTTCAATCATCCGATATGCTGGATTTGTTCACATATGATACGCTGTGAAACTGATATTTCCCGGCAGTCTTAGTTTCAACTATAAAATCGTTTGCAGGTTTTTATTTACTTTTACGGATATTGAAATTCGAATTCAAATTTACTCGTTATTTGGGTTAAACTTGGAACGGAAACCACATTGTATCCACTTCGGGGTTATATATATATATAACATTGCTTTAATTTTCTCCAAATCTGCCGGGTTTTGACATGACTCTACAAGGATGTTTCTTTTTTCAAAGCCGAGTTTGTCTTGTGAAAATTTTCGAAATACTCCCTTTTTAGTTTTATAACTATTTCGATATGTTTTCTTTGGAATGTCTGTAACTTTTATAAGAATTCATTGTATTTTAATTACATGTTCTTTTAATTTATAAAATTTTGTAGTATTTTATTTCAGTTTATAAAAAACTAATTTAATAAAAAAAAGTTGAGTAATGTTTCGTGATGAGTTGAGTTAGAATATGTAGAGTAAAACTTGACTCAATTAAAAAATTTTGATTTTTCCTAAATTTTGAATTAATCAAATCGAGCTATCGAGTAACTTAATTTTTTTGTTTGAGTCAAGTTGAACTTTACAACGTAAAGGTACAAAATAAAAATTAGTATAAATACTCATTTGGTCCATATTAATTTATACATATATGCAACGTTGGTCTCTATTTTCTTCAAGTAATTTAACTTTTAATATTTTATTTTGGGTGAAAATAGCCTTTTGCGGGTAAAAACTAATAGTCAATTACAATAAATAGCTTAAAATGACATAACAAACTTACATGATAATGTACATAAACAAATATGTTGACTTGAAAAATATTACATAAAATAAAAAATAATTTTATAAAATTATATAAAATATAAAATTATTTTTTGGTGAGATGTCATTCTATCAAGTCCTTCTAAATTACTAAAAATTTTCATGTATAAAAATACTATTTTACTTAAAATTAAATATTAAAAATTAAATTAAAATGACTATTTAATTAAAATAAGATTTTTTTTTGACACTATACCTTTTTCATAACCATTGCTAAACGTTCCACAGTGGAATCTCATTTGTGTCTAACCGGCGGCCATTTTTTTCCTCTATTCTATTTGCAGGATCTTATCACCGAAGGGGCTCCTTTTTCTACCTTCTTTCTATACTGTTTCTAACCATAATCTCTTCAAGTTTTTACAACCCTTATGAACATCATATTTGCTTGTCTTTATTTCTTACTTCAGTGGATCTTTCTCCAACTTTGGATTGATGTCGGTGTAACAGTTGCTTTTCAGTTGAATCGAAGCTGTCCTTTGTTCACTGTTTGTCGGAGGAGACAGAATGTTGAGGCAGACAAAGTCTTGGGTTGCTCTAGTTTTGAATGTACAAGTGTTTGGAGCAATTCTAAACGCTGTTGATGCCAAGCCTTTCCGAATTCTTTTGGATACAGATGTGGCTACTGACGATTTCTTTGCTCTCTTTTACCTCTTGAAGCTTAACCGATCTGAATTTGAACTTGAGGTGAGCTATTTTCTGCTTTCATACTCCAATTCCAGTGTAAATGTCGGATATGGGATATTTCAAGAAAGAAAAAAAAAAGAACAATAGAGAGAATTTACAGTTTTTGCATTAGTTCTACTGATCAATGTCACTCATGTAAAAAAAATCATGCTTTTAGCATTAACGCGGATATTTCAAGAACAAAAAATCGTGGTTGCTGTGTGGTTACTGTGTATCGCTGTTGCGAACGGGAATAATGGAACAATAACGGGAATAGTGGTCCGTTATTGACACAATTGGCCGTTATCCACTACCGCTATATAGCAACTGTTATTGCGGTTGTGGACGGTTATTTAAATCTCTGACATGTACCATAAGTCATATCCGACACTTCACCTATAATAATTCTGATGCAGGCGATCACAATCAACACAAATATATGGTCTGATGCTGGGCATGCTGTGAATCATATATATGACTTGCTTTACATGATGAACCGCGACGACATAGCTGTCGGAGTCGGTGGTGAAGGTGGGATCCTTGAAGATGGCACCATATTGCCAAATGTTGGTGGATATCTTCCGATAATTGAACAGGTCAGATTTCTCTTTTCAATCCAGTCATTAGAGTTACTTTTATTAACATTAGTACACCATGCTACTTGAACTCGGAAACGAGCATTAAATACGAGTATCTATTGTTTATGCTTAAGTTCTGCATTTTTTTTACCAGGGGATTACTACAGTTGGGTATTGTAGATATAGGCAAGCAAGTCCAGTAGGCCATGGAGGAGGATTAGATACAGACACTAACTTTGGCCTTCGAAAAGCCTTTCTTCCACAGGTAATTCTTTAATTAACATCCCAATGAGAGCTGAATTGGTGAATTTCACATTTGTTTATACGTGATTAAAAGCTCCCTTTATGGTTTCCTTTCATGAAATCAGGGCAGTAGGAAATATTCACCTCTTCAACAGCCTACTGCTCAACAAGTTATGATCGAAACGATATCTGCAGGTCCAATTACGGTGTTCCTAATCGGAGCTCACACAAATCTTGCCGTTTTTCTAATGAATAATCCACATCTTTAGAAGAATATTGGGCATATATATATGATGGGTAGTGGGGTTAGGTCTGAAAATCCGAGCAGTTGCTGTTTTGGAAATGCTAGCTCGTCTTGCCAGCCAAGCATGTGTGGTTATCCTGGTAATCTGTTCACTGACTACAACAGTAATCCTTATGCTGAGTTCAATATCTTTGGAGATCCTTTTGCAGCTTATCAGGTAACTCAATGATTTGTTAATAACATCGACACCCCACATCCTTGTTGACTGAATGTGTATAGAGTTGTTTATGCATGACTGATATTGCAGGTGTTCCATTCTGGTATTCCAATCACCATTGTTCCCTTGGATGCAACAGATACCATCCCCATAACTGAGGAGTTTTTCAAGGCATTTGAGGAGAGCCAAGGAACTTACAAGGCAGAATATTGCTTCCGGTCATTGAAAACAAAACTAGCTCCTCCATCTGCTGATAAATCTGGCCTGGTAACTTTTCTGCAAAAGAGTCCACAGCCTGGGATAGGAGAAAGGGTTCCGGATGTTGGGATTCAAATCCCAAACCTTCTAGATTCCACCTCTTATAATTTGACTACATAAGCTCCGGACTCAATTTTTGATCGATACTGATATAATTTTTCTGATAGTTACCAACTTTGTAATGCATATGTAACGAGCAATGCTTTAATATTCTACTGTTAATGCCATCATTGTTGCTACTTTCAGTACAATTCCTTCATGTGGGACTCCTTCATGGCTGGTGTAGCAGTCTCGATCATGCGAAATTCAGACATGAATAACGGGAAGAATGAATTCGCAGAAATGGAATACATGAATGTAACTGTCGTTACTTCGAATAAACCTTATGGAATATCCGATGGTTCTAATCCATTCTTTGATAACCTTAAAGTTCTGAAGTTCAAATTGAAGAAAGATGGAGTGCATAGTGGTCATGTTCAGACGGGACTTCGAGATCCATTTTGTTTTGTAGAGAATGGAAAAGGGAAATGTAAGTTAGATTTCAAACCACCATTGAATTCTGAGGTCATTTTCTGTTTAACCATCTAATAGTAACTATATGAGGGATTTCATTGCATTATAATCATATAGGATGGCTACACCATGGAGGTGACCGGTCCTGATGCAGTTCACGTTCTTGTTGCTACGAAGGCTAAACCTAATCCGGATGTCGACAGCAAACTTGATCAACAATTTTTCATAAGTTTTTTGGATGCAAGTTCTTACTATTTTAACTTTAATCAGTCTGATATTTACAATGAATTGTGAACTAATGAATATCATACACACTGATCGAATGCAGGTTCTAAACAGACCGGAACATACTGGGAGGTTCAATCTTATAACAGAATTTCCTTATTACAGAGAAGTTCTTTACAAACCAGATTTGGGAAACAAAAAGCTAGGGAAACTTGTTGTTTTCAATATGGATATGAGTGCCGGAGATTTTTGTCTCTATTTTATCTCCTCAAAGTGCCTGTGGAAGTTCTCAACCTCAAGGTAAATGGTTTCACTTCTAAATTACTCCATAAAATGCATGCCCGAGCTTTTGTAAACAGGGGCGGTCCAGGATTAAAATCATGATTGTTGTTGGTTCTTGACATTAGATATTTTCAGAGCTTAGTGCAACCACAAACTTAAAACAAATAATATTGGAGAGTGGAGAAGATAGATAAAGATGATGAACCTAGAATATGGAAAGGTTTTTGAAGACAATTTCAAGTTTTTTTTGAGGAAACAATTTCAAATTTAAAGATTGGGGGATTAGGGTCTAATTTTAAAATTGGCAGGACCTGAGAAGTATTTAATCTCCAAAAAGGGGGCCAAGGCTTAATTTGTCTAATTATAAAATTGGTAGGGACTTAAGAAGTATTTAAACTAAAAGATGGGAGGGGCAAGCAAGGGGTTAATTTGCTAAACTTCAACATTGATAGGGGCCTTAGAAACAATTAAACCATTTTTTTGGAGGGGCTAATACACTGCAAACATTTATCTAAACCAGCTGATTGATTCGATGTTAATCATGTTTCTCTTTATCCAGGCAATATTAGTAAGTCCAACTGGATGGGCTAACATGATGGGCCGGGATGACATTCCGGTTGGCCTCGGAGATGTATTTGCTATGAATCAGTCGGACAAAGTCTTCCCTCCGGTTGGAGATTGCAAGTATGCTAAGGCTATCCCACATGGAAGCGGAGGATTTCTTGATTCAGATACTCTTTACGGATTAGCTCGAGACTTACCACGAAGTCCACGAAGGTACTCTTCTAATATCCTTCTTGCTACTGTCTGAAGAACTTAGATCTGAAACATATGGACTTTCACTGCAGATATACAGCAGAAAACTCGGTCGAATTACTAAGACAACCTTCAGCACTGGAAATTTGGACTTCAATAATGAAAACCATGAGCTCTGGATCAAAGATTAACATTTTGACAAATGGACCTTTGACTAATTTAGCCAACATTATAACTCAAACAAAACAGCTTCACTAATTCAGGTACTTGGATTTCATCTTTCTTATGTTAGTGGTGCACTGAGGAATTAGTCTGTCTTTTAATGCATTTACTCTTCACACATTATCTGTATGTATACATGCATGTATGTAGGTATGTATGCATGTATGTATGTATGTATGTATGTATGTATGTATGTATGTATAATGCACATATATATGCATGCCTGTATGTATATATTGATGTATGGTTGTATCTATGTATGTAGGTAATTGGGTTTATGTTTGTTGCAATGAAATCAAATATCTATTCAATCTAATTGCAGAATGTGTATATTGTTGGAGGACATATCAGCCAAAGTTGTCATGATAAAGGAAATGTTTTCACAACGTCAAACAAGTATGCTGAATTCAATATGTTTCTCGATCCGTTTGCGGCAAAGACAGTCTTCGAATCGGGATTAAACATCACCCTCATTCCACTCGGAACTCAGCGTAAAGTCGTTCAGTTTCCAGAGATCTTAAAGAGGCTGAAGCTGGCAAGGAAGACTTCTGAAGCTCGGTTTGTCGAGCGTTTATTGTCCAGACTCCACAATTTGCAGCAAACTCATCACCGATATCACCATATGGTAATATTTTCCGATCTATGAATTAAAATGAACTTTCCCCATCAAAGAACCATTGAGATCTTCTGCAACAACTGAATCTCTAATCATTTGCAGGAAATATTCTTGGGTGAAATCCTTGGTGCAATATTCATGGCCGAAGATAATCACAATCTGAAGCCCACCATCGAAGAAATGCCCGTCAAAGTGATTGCTGAAGGTGTTGAATCCGTCGATGGACAGATTTTGATCGACGAAAAAGAAGGGAGAGCAGTAAAAATATTGAAAAATGTTGACACTACTGCTTACTACAATTTATTTGCAGATAAATTGGGTGATCAAAACCAGTCTGCTGTTTTAGGAAGCTATGATGAACAGAGAATAACGTGGAATACACCACCGAATCGAACTTATTCCGTATTGGCCTTTTGATTTTGGAAAACAGATTCAATAGTTAATTCCAGGTTAAAAGCATCATTAATTTGTTTAATCTTTAAAAGTTGTACCATCAGGATAATTCAACTGAATTAGTGGATGATTCTATTTCTAAAGATAAAAAACAAGTTTTGAATGTTGGGGTGTGATTCTCTTTGAGTTCATATCAAACTCATTCAGGAGCTAAACTAAACTAACTGAACACCAACAGGTTTATAATCTTCATTATTTTTTTTTAAAACACATCTTCACATGGATTCGTATTCAGACAAAGAACAGTAGTACATTTGTCTGTCATCTCAATAATCAAATTAGAAACCCCACAACTTTTTGTTGTTTGTTTATATCTTTCTTACACTTGGGCAAAAAGCCACTCAACTACTAATTTCATATACTCGACTAAATTTTTTTAAATAAAATTTAATTATTAAATGAAAATTTAAATAACTCAATTTTTTTAATAATTAGTGGATCTATTTTAAAGTTCTAGTCAAGTCCCTTAATTCTACCTTATACATATATCACATATGAAAATATTTGAAGAAATATATATATTTATTGTATATTTGAAGAAATATATCACATATGTATTATGATCTAGTTAGATGATTAAATTTATTAAATTAAATTAAAATTAAGATTGAATTGATAAAATGTGTAACTAATGCAGACCAAATCTGCAATTATACAAATTTATTTAACTGCCACACCAGCATCTCTATAATTTTTAAGGGTTAGTGGCTTGATTGATAGATTCCATTTAAATAGTTAAGTGGCTGATTAAAAAAATTGAAAGTTTATGTGGTCAAAGTAGAGTCTAGACAATAGTTCAGCTGTTATGGGTGTAGTTTACCCTAAAATTAATAGTTATAGGTAGTATTCCGGTTAAAATACAATAATATGGTAAAAAAGAAGAGATTACAGACCAAATTTAACTTCAAAATAATTAAAGATCAGATTAGAGAAAGATATGAAGGTTAGAACTAAATTTGTTATTATGCTGAAAGAATATATGCCCTCACAAACTATAAGAATATTTGGATGAAAAAACATGTTTAATATATTTTGATGTATTTCTATGATAATATTTGTTCTTTACTCGTAACCCTTTAAAAACACAAGCACATACCATGTAAACAAATTACTTGAACCCAAATTTTGCAGGATAACAACACTCTTTTTCACAGGTACCGTTCAATGAGTTCCGAGTGAAAAAACATTTAAAAACAAAGGTTTTGGTACTTTCTTGACGCAAATTCCAATTACTATATTTAAATTCCAACTTTAATAATTTATAAAAGAGAAATACAATTTGGTATTTCTGGTGGTTTATTTCTATATTTTTCACATTGGGGGGAATGCTTTAGGATAGAAAATTGAAGCTAAAATTTACAAAAGAAAATAGTAGTTGGAGTAGAAAGAAAGTGATAAAGAGACTCTGTTGGAGCATCCAACTAAAAGCGTAGAAGCCATTGGTAGTCGACTTCAGCCTCCGCTCCACCCTTTTTATCTCTTTACTTTAAAAGTAACAAGTTTGAGCATCAAAAAAGAGATAATCGACTTTTGAACTGATTCTAACATCAGATATGTATAAGAAATCTTCAAACCTATTAGTTATGAGACTACTGAGAACCCCTCACAAAGTCGAGACATTAACGTCAAGTATTGTATTCTCGAAGTGTCTATTCCCAGTTTCTCCTAAGATTTTGTTTTTCATCCCTAAAGGTGTATCGGCTCCTCTCTAAGGAAGGTGGTTCACACAATCGTGTCAAAAGCAACAACCGGTTCACACTAAAGAGTTTATGCTTTGTGAGACTTTACCCGTAGCATAGCATAGCATATATGCTAGACTCTCGGGCACAAACTCTTTAGCTTTCACGATTTCACCTTCACTGACACCAAGAGGCGTCTCGTGCCTTCTTAAGAGATATGAGACACAATATTGAAGCTAAAACATAGACACCCTGAGACAATTTATGACCTAATGTCCCGACCCGGTGAACGACACCAAACTTTTAGGACTGACTATATGGTTAATCCTCGATCCTACTGCAAGTATTGTCTGCTTCGGTCTATTAGGCCACACGGTTGTCTACAAAAGGCACCTCAAAAATGAATGTGTTGTGAACACTTATTATCCCATGACATACAACCAAATATCCCATGGCATATTGCTATTGCCCAGAGCCAGCTCTAATACCAAATAGCACAGTCAGCAATGACCTACAAAGTATTGTCTCTCATTGCGTCCTATGGTTTTGTCCACAAAGGACACCTTAAAGGTATAACGGAACACTTGTATCTCCATAACAAAAACACATAGCTGATATGGATTTCTAGAAGAAAGTTTACATCCATTTACTGCTATTTTAAAGCACGGGTACAATGTAGAAAAACTTCAGATTTAAGCTGCAAGTGAAACACTAGCAATCTAAAAAGACTGTATGACAAATACGAAACTTCACAAGGGATAATGTTAACCAAGCTAATCATAAATATTTAAATACATGTATTTCAACTGCGTTTGTGAAACTGTAGCATGAGAAAGTAAATTTATAATCCAAAAAAACAATAAATAACTCACCACAGAAAATACAGCAGCAGGTACACTATCATGAAAGCATGTAGTTTACCTTTTAACATACTTTGCAGCTTCTCCTACAATAACCAGGAAGTTCTGCAGTTCCGATCATATATTCTTGGTTCTTGGTACACTCACCAAGAGCAGCCCATCTCTCACAACTCTCGTTCAAATCCGTGCAGTTGCCACCAACATCTAAATTCTTGTCAAACGAATCAACATGAATCCATTTTGTAGCTGACCATTTCTCACCTTCAATCACAGGGCACCCGGCATGGAGACTGCTTGGGTCAGGGATAGCAGTTGGGACGAGACTGAAGAAAAGGAGTGCATCCCCTCTTCGTGGTTTCACTAATTATACAGATGCGAAAATATATTAGAGCAACAAACATCAATTCAATAGAAGTATATGATTTTTTAAAATTTATGTGAACTACTTTGTTACTAACCAGCGACTCCCTTCTTTGCACATTCTGAGAGATCATCATCTTTTGCAGGAGTTCTACGACGTGGAGGTTCCTGGTAATGAAGTTAAAAGAGATGATAATTGCAGTCATCCCCATCCATGAGAATGCATCTTGTAAATAAGAACTAATTTCAGAAACTTCTTTAAATAATCAGAAATCACGAGGTTGGAAAAAAAATGTTAGAGCCACCAGAAAACACTAGTGCTTGAAGAACATATGATTGTAAGCATATGAAAAAAACAGAAGTAGAGCTCTAACAGAAATAAGGAACATCAAACAAACCTCTGCTTGAGGGAATACTGTTTCACCACCTTTGGTCACATTCGTAAGATACATCAGTACAGTTGCAATGCGGTGTCCGCCTCTAGCAATATTCACCTTGTCAGCAAAGTAATCATAGTGCGGATCGTATTTCTGCCCAAACTCATATCTCAACACCTGTATGTCTTCCCCATTTTCTGTAAATGAAAAAAAATGAATTCATGTTAATATGTGCTTCCTTATTTAACTACAATAAATTGATTTTGATATTGATATACTGACAGGTTAAAAAACATAAAAAATAAATTCTAAATGCATAAATTTGCAATCCAGATATATAGTTCCCAAACAAGTAGAAATGAGAAAAAGTAGCTTCTTTTATCATATGTTTGATATATAAAACATCCTGTCTTCATCCCACTTCATACTTACTAGTCAATTTCGTGAGTAACCAATGTAACTTATCTTTAGATAAGAAAGGTTGCATGCATTCAAATTGATGGGTGCAGTAACAGAATCTAACCAAATTACTTATTTAATTACAACCTTAAACCTTGACTACTTTTAACACATATGTCAAAATCCCATAACCTATCATCGTGGTTTGCAAGAAATCTTGACATCTAATGTCAAGACGAACAAAATAACATGGTCTTGGTAGACCCCTGAATTAAAATATAGTAAAATGTTACGATCAAGAGAGATAGAAGCTCGGCCAAAGTCTTCTTGTGCATGCGGTATACCCACCTTTTGGGAGAAATGTCCATGTTGAAATCTTGTCCTCTATACCAGCAACAATTGGATCCTACAAAAGAAAAAAGGAACACACATCGCTTGGCTGAAATATCCAATAATCAAATGTAAAACTGTTGCAATGTTACAAGTGCTTCTGGGACGGAAGGATCGATGGCTATACTATTGTCAGATCGAACTCTTTGGACCATCATTAATATATGCTTTTCATCAAGATATACCCTATGTTTCCCGGACTCTAAAAAGAATGTCGAATATAGGTTGTGTTTGACATGAGTATGCTCAATTTTTTTCATACATTGGACAATCATATACACCATCCCCATTTCCTATATATGCCAAAAACAAGTGTAAGACGCAGATATTTAAGAGAAAATTAAGAGCTCGGGTAACATAGGATAATATACCATAAAAGCTAAGCCTATATATAACAAAACTAAAGCATGAAACTATCCATGGCATTATTACATGTAGTTACAAGGAACACGAGTACCATTTTCATCAAATCCTACCAAAATAGTTCATCTGCATCAAATGGAGTACGCATAAGAGTTAAGATTATAGCTTTAAAGGCCAACAACTCGGACTTCCGTAATTGGGGAAAATAAGATCGATAAAAAATAACTATAATCTACAAGAGAGTGGGATAAGGATTGAACCTTTCCCTTAGGAATAAACATCCCTGAGCTCGTACGGACTTCGCTAAGCTTACTCTTTCCACTAACATTATCAGCAACTGCAGATCTCTTTAGCTCCGATTTCGCCTTTAATTAAAAACGGGAAAAAGAACTGACATTAAATGAATTCAAATTTTCAAAAAATAATGAGGAAAAGTTGGAATCGAATTTACTAGAGAGATCAAATGATCGCATTCCAGGTCCGTTAAGAAGCCTTCATAGACAAAAGCCCTGCAAAAGAAGAGATATTAAAAAAGAGATTCAAACTTTTAGTAAATACTTCGTCCAATTGAAAAGAGATCGAGAGAGAGAAAATGACCTAGGTTTCCAGGAAACTTGTTTGACTTTAGAAGGATTGATAATGGAGCTTGGAGGGGTTAAGAAGGAATCACATGATTGGTACAAGATCGAAGCGATTGAGAACAGTATCAGGAATTGCAGAGGATAAATCCTCGCAGCAGCCATTGAATGTTGAACCTTAGATCGAAAGATAGAGAAAAATATATATTTTCCGGGAAAGAAGTCACAAAATTTTCTTGGGAAAATGATAGAAGTTGCTAATCTGAATCTGACCGAGTTACTTGTATAAACTGCAGTAAGGTGTAATAAGCAGGGAACCACCAAGATTATCCTCCACCCATTATTTTATAGGATAAATTACACAAACGGTCACGAAAGTTTGAATACTTTTTTGGATAAAGTTCACTCAATTATTTAATTTAGTAAGACGTTACTGTTAAACTTTTAATTTTATTTCAATTTAGTCATTAATTCGTTAACTATTGTAAAAAAATAATGTGAAAGTTAAAATATTTTATATAATAATACATTTAATGTCTTTTAAATTAGCATTATTTCAATTTAGTCAGCCACCCTTTGGATGTTCTTTTCCCCCTCTAAATTGGTATTGAATTTCGGGAACTTCAATCACACATTTGGCATGGCTTTATTGGTTAGACTGGCTTCTTTTATTCTCACTGTTTGATTTGAATTTGATTTGAATCTTGGATAAGTCAAGTTTAGGGTTTTGAGTTTAAGGTTAAATTATTTTAATTAAAAATATGGTCAAATTGAATTAATATATAAATAATGAGGTTAAATTTATTATTTTTTAAATTAAGACTAAATTATTTGAATGCGCAAACATAGGGACTAAATATATTATTATAAAAATATTTTAACGTCCATGTCTCCGGTTGTTAACGGGTCAGTGACTAAATTGAAGTAAAATTAAAAGTTTAATGGTAACATTAAAACAATTGAAACTTTAGTTATCAAATTGAATAATTGATTAAAGTTTAGTGACTATTTATGAACTCTATCATATTCTTTTGTCATTAAAATTTCAAAAATTATTAAAAATCATTAATATTATTATTTTATAACAAACCAGTCACTCAATGTTAATCCTATTATTTGCGTCATGAAACGTTATGGCCAATTTGGCATAGTTTTTGAAAAATACTTTTAAAAGTATTGTCTGAATGTGATTTTGAAAAGTTAATTGTAAGATTTTAGTGTTTGACATTGCTGTTGAAAAATATTTTTGAAAAAATAAAATGTCCATTTTAAACATTATAATGTAAAGTAAAAATAAATGAACGTAAATGATGTTTAAATTTATTATCATAAAATTTATTAATATTATTATATACGAAAAAAATCAACTTAAATAATAAAAATATAAAAACTATGACAATTCATTATTAATTTTTTATATATAAAATATAAACTTTAAATATTTCTAAATAATTAATATAAAATTTTAAATTAAATATAAAAACTTAGCCTCTAAAATCTAAACTATACATTTTTTATATTATTGTAATATAACTAAATATTAGTTTAATATAATAATTATGATATTGATAATTAAGGGTAAAAAAATAATTTCACACTTAAAAGTAACTTTTTACCTTAAAAATTAGAAATCTTAACTTTTTAAAGTTGGGTGAAAATTTACTTTTTTGAAGTAATTTTTCACACCAATAAGAACACAAGTGCCACTAATATGACACTGCCCCATAACTTGTATCAACTAGAGTTGTAACATTCTAAAATTCGGACTAAAAATTCAGGTATTTAATTACCGCAGAGTTGGCATCAACTGAAGTCACAGTCCAAACATGCAATGCTTCAGATGTCGTCCACTAAACTTTATCAACACCTCGAAGTTTTCAGTAACACATTGTACCACTTCATAGGAAACAAAACAAGATAATCTTTCAGTCCACTGCACATATTGAGGCAATATATCTTCACAGAAAGAAAATAAAAAGGCAGATAGAGAAACTATACTTGTACTTGAGCTCTATTCCAAGCAGTTATATTGGAGATTGTCTAGCAAGCTTCTTTCCTGATACAATTTTTGTGATTTTGTATAAGAAGTTGATAGTGATTGTTTTGTAATATTTGAAACTTTAGTAGTAAAAGATAAATTTACCCAAATTTTAGTGACCGTTGATGTAATTCACCTTATTTAATATCTTATATCTAAATTGCAAAAACGTTAGGGCCGTAAAAGAACCGAACGTTCAGCGAACCGTTCGGCGAGAAGTTTGTTTACGTTACAAGAATAAGATTTTTTGTTCGTTTAATTAAATGAACAAATGCCTTGTTCATTCATTTATGTTCGTGAACGCTCGATAATCCGTTCGTTTATGTTCGTTTAAGTTCATTTAAATTTATTCACATATGTCTAGGAGTGTTCATTGTTCGGTTAAACCGAACTAACCAACCGAACCAAAACAAAATTGGTTAATCTATTAGATAATTTTATGTTTCGGCTAACGATTAAGAGTTTTTTCAGATTTCAATTATCGATTAATTCGGTTTAAAATCGGTTAATTAACTGAAATAATCGAACTAACCCAAAATATTAAATATTTAACGCATTATATATGTTCGTTTATGTCGTTTGTGTTCATTTATGCTCATTTGTGTCCGTTTATCATTTTAACGAACGAATAAACGAACGAACACAAACAAGCTACATTCCTTAATGAACGAACACGAACAAGAAATTTTGTGTTCGTTTATGTTCGTGTTTGTTCATTTGTTTGATTAAAGTTAAACGAACGAACATAAACACACCATTATTCTTGTTTTATTAATTTTATCATTTTTTATAATAATGTTAAATCAAATGAGTTCGTCAGAATAAAACAATGATTGAATAACTGCATTACGTAATAAAACAATAAATTATTGTTAAATTTTATTTAACCAGAAAAGGTAACAACAAAGTAATATAACAAATTAGGTCTATTTTAACCGCTTATGTTTGGCCCTGACAATTAGTTATGTAAAAATAGTAACATAAATTATTCATATGTCAAATTCAGTTATATTATATTATCATAAGGAACCTTTTTCCTTCTTTGAATCTGTTCCAATCCCTTAAACTTTGTTAGTTTCATGGAAAACAGAACTTGAATAAATAAAACGCTAGAAGAATCAACAACCAAAATTTACAAAAAAAAACCCCATTATTGTAGAAGAATCAGAATTCAAGATCCAAAAAAAAAAACTATGAAACTTTGTCAATCTGACTATTTTAATCATTCAAACACTTGGTTGAGTTATATTCTTCTGCATCAAAGATCTCTTCGGAGTAAGTCCTCCGGTGAGCCGAGCGTTCTTTCAGCATCTCAAGACAGCTAAGATCACCTTTAAGAATGCCTACAACCTGCAATGGTTGAATCATTCCAGATTAGAACATTGTTCTTCCAGTTAGTGAACTACAGTCATAGATGATCTGAAGTTTTACTTGGATTGCAAGTAACTTGTGATGAAAAATAACATGCCTGGCTCATTTGGGGTCGATCTATTGCCGACTGATTTATACAAATCGAAGCTGTTGCGATGGAACGTTTTAACTGCTCCAGGTCATATTCATTCCTGAGAGTTGGATCGACGAGCTCGTTGATTTTATTTTCTGAAATCAATGGTTTTACCTGCAAGTTGAATACTAGGGTTACTCAAGAAGTTGATGTCTGATACGAGTATAGGTTCACTTTTGGGTAAACCAAACCCACCCAGATAACAAGACTCCGGTGTGAACTATCGACGGCTTGCCTCCCTGTGATGAGCTCCAACAGCAATACGCCGAAAGCATAGACATCTGTTTTTTCATCGACTATGCCGTGCATGAAACACTCGGGAGGAAGGTAACTGTGATGACATGAATTTGGATTAATATTTGCATACAATAAAAGAACTTCTGGATGTACAGAAACCAAGTGAAGTTTTAGACTATGAACCCGAATGTGCCTTCGACTTTGGAGACGGTATGATGGGTCCATTGATCAGGTAACCACTTTGAAAGGCCAAAATCCGAAATCTGGAATTACGTTGGAAATTCAACCATAAGGAAAGGAACATCTTAAGTAAGACCTTTCATCTGCAGCTCCACAAAATTGTGAGTTCGAGTTTTACCTGAGCATCAAAATGCTCTGAAAGCAATATGTTTGCTGCCTTGATATCTTTATGGATAATTCTTCGCTGGCAACCTTCATGAAGATAGCCAAGTCCTTCAGCAGTCCCTACGGCAATCTTGAATCGGAGGTCCCAACTCAGTTGCTCCCTAGGGCCTGTATATGAACGGCAACAAGTTGAACTTTTGGAGAAAACAAACTTAAGAGGCTTTGCAGAAAACAAACCGTAAAGTATCGACGCCAGGCTTCCATGGGGGGACAATTGAAGAACAAGGTGCATTCCCCCTTCGACACCATAGCCGATCATTTTAGCAATATTGGGATGGTCAACATGAACTATAACTCCAAGCTCAGACAAGAAATCAATTGTCATCTCTTCCGGTGAACCTTTCGTTAACCGCTTAATTGCAACATACTTTCCACTTTTCAGTCGACCTTTGTAAACTTCTGCATACCCTCCTTTTCCTATCAAATTATCTTCTCAAAAACAACGGCAACATGAATGTTTGTCAGACTAGCAGGCCAATAAGAGAATGTCATGGGAACATCATTCTTTTTCCAAGTGGAAATTCGACATTATAATCAGATCAAAATTACAAAAATAATGATCAAGTAGGAGGAAATATACCAGGGCAGAAGTTATTGGTTGCTTCCTCAAGCTCGGAGAGCGAAAAGTTCTTCCAGGAAGACTTAAAACAGCCTAGTTCTGCGTCCAAAGTTGAATCCAGTGGTGGAATTGTGTCATCTCCGCTTCTTTTACCCTTTTTTACTGCACCCTTCGGTATTAGAGGAGGCAAGACTTGAGAGGGGATTCCGGGTCCTTTTTTCAGTAAACGAAAGAAACCACGCAGTTGAACGAGACCAGCCAAAGTCGCGTGGCTATCAGCCTCTGTTGTGTCAGAATCTTCTGATGTTTCACTTCTATGTTCTATTGATTCTGCAGTACTTGTTGAGCAATTCTGAAGCTCGGCATTTGAAGACGCTGCATCGATTTGCTTCACTTCGGCTTGTAAAGATTCCAAGTCTAACATCATATAGGATCTAACATTAGAATAACTATTGAAGTCTCTCAACCATATCAACTCTGAAGAACATAGAAATGGATGATTGAATACCAAGAGATGTAATTGAGTCAGAGAAACCGACTCGATGAAAATTTTTCATAAAACCAAGAGGCTCCCATTTCTTCTTGTCAGTGATAGTTTTATTGGAACTTTTACCGTCCGTAGATGGTTCACCACTACAAGAGGGGAAAAGATGCAAACAGATGATATTATCAAAAATACATTGAGGGGGAAAAGGCAGTATGAAACATTATGTACAGAAATAAACAAAAAACAGCATGGCAATGAGTATAAACAGTGACAAGAAATTATCAGTTAAGTATGCTTCAAAGATGAACATAGATTGTGGAAATGCATATCTAACGAGCGCGACATGTTTTTGGACATGTCTATGGAGATATAAATCTAAGATCCTTCCAAAAACATGGAAAACATTTTTAGAAATGAGCTTATCCATGTGGAACACATATGCAGATCTGAGTCTGAGTAAGACATTCTTCTTCTTCTATTCCTTTGGCCCAACAGAAAATGTTTTCGAGATGGCATAATTAACAATATATGAGAAATCCTAGTCCCTTCCAGCATTGTGATTGTGAAGAATAAATCCACTGCAGACATGATACACACACACACACAACACATGTATACACACAAACATTATATGTAACAGAGATTTGAAATCATCAAAGCATAAACAGATTAATCTTCAAATTCATTGGAAACATAAGAGACTCAATGCCAGAAAGCCAAAAGATGATTAAAAAATTTATAAACAAGTAAAAACCCAATGCTGCAAAAGCACAAACACATGGAAAGCAACCAGGATCAGAAACTAAAAGCCTGGAAAGGATGCATAAACAAAGTACCTTGTATGGTCAGAAGCAGCATCCCCCATGGCTTTTCAGAGATGATCAAACCAGGGAGACCTGAGAAGCCAAAAGAATAGGCAAATATTTACAAAGATAGATAGAATGATGAGAAAGATAAGAAATGGAGTAGAGGGTTGCCATTATTCTCTGAGCTTTCTCTAATATCCATATAGTTTAGTTTGGTTTTTTTTTTTTGACAGATCATCTCCTTGTGCCTAAAAGTAGGCTTTCTCCAATTTCTTCATTCATAATCCATCCCCTTTTTTAGCAGATATTCATTTAAAAAAAACAAAGGAATTGAAAAGGAGAATATATTTGATCCTATGATTAGCAAATCTTAAGGAATGTTTAAGGCTTGTGAGAAAGCACGTTTGGGAATTCTCTCCCAAGAACAAGTTTGGGTCTTTGACACGTGGAAGAAACCACAATGTTTGTGTATGTTCCTCCACTTTCTGTTTTTTATGCTTTTATCGATATATTTTGCTGATAAACTTGTTAAGGTTGAAGAATACAGGGACTTTTTTACTTCATATGGAAATTCAGACCAGATGAGCTGGTGTTCTCATAGACCTTGAATTTTCCCATAAGAAATGCTCAACTCGAAGGATTGTCTTACTCTTGTTTACTTCCTTACCTTAAAAAAATGCTGTTGTTGCAGTTCCTGGTAACCCAATAATGTTAAGCAAAATTAAAAGAATCAGATCAAAAGTAGGAGCAATATGGTCTAAAATTTTCTTCTTTTTCTCCCTCTGGTACTTCACCAGCCTCTTTTGCTTGGTAACGGCTACATCAGCCATACAATGTGCGGTACTTATAATGATACATGCGAAGAAAGACCGAATATCTTCATAACAGTTAGAAGAAGTTGACTCGGTTAATTAATACAAGTTCGGAGTTCGAACATTCGAAATCTCAACATTTGTAAGCTTTGAGAACGATTTTGATGTTTTTTCACCAACGGAATAGCAGATGGACAAATTTATAGCCAATATGAATCAAGTGTTTTTTGAAGGTGTCACAATACAGGCCTTATTAGGTAACTTTACACCAAAAATTGTACTAAATAAATCACAAAGTGGAAAAATCGATGATTACTCGGCTGATTTAATGGACATTGCGATTGATCAAACCCTCGAATACTGCGTACAGATCTCTGTTATCCGGGCCAAATATCTCCTCTGCTTTCCTTAAAGTCTCCTGGACAAGTCAAATTCAAAAAGGGAGATGAAACTGCGCAATGACAAGCAAATAGAACGAAGAAAACGAGTAAGACAAGAAGTTGTGTACTTCTCTCGTTTGTTTGTGGGAGTTTAGTTCTTTAACATTTGTCAAGAATGCACCAAACTGCTCATACGACAATCGGCTCCTGATGAAACAAGTTTATGGGTGAGACGAAGCTCGGCAAAACTTCAAAGATGGTTTTATAGATTGAGAAGCAAGAACAAACCGAGTAATTTTATTACGTGGGTGTTTCTTAAAACAGATAAATTCGAGCTATATGATCAGATACGTAGATTCTGCATAATATTAATTCATTATCCACAACAGCTTATTCTTTCTGCAGTAATAAGTTTTTGTAATACAGATATATTTACCTGACTTGACGGAAGAATTCTTTTCCATCAATCCGAGTGCGACCTGGAAAAGATGTCGTGAAATTTTATGTTAAATACTATAGAGTTTGCAGGTAATGTAGTTTTGCAGAACTACATATCCTAACTCTACAAGCAATTAGATTCTCAATAAGGTCTTATTTTAGAACAGTTTCGAAGCTAACCAGCCTGTGATCCGGAATCGGTGCTTGATACTGATGACCTATCATCAAACATGCCTCTTGAGGTAGAAAATGAAACTGCATGTCTCCTAGGAGACACTGGCTTAGACGTCCTTGTGGGAGATACAGAGGCTGACACACTTGGTGGGGAACCTGGAGGAGTTATCCGAGGTGTGCTTGTTTGCGATGCTAGCAGGAGGCTATGAGGCATGGCAGGTCTCGAGGCTGCCACTATAACGGTACCCGGTGAGAAAAACAGACAAAAGGATCAAGGGGAAAAGAATAGATTTCAGTGCACTCGGCTGCTATCATTTGAATTTTTCCATGATTACAGATTCATGAACAAATAGCCATAAGAAACGAAACAGAAACAGAAGGAACCTCAGTGCATGGAATACTTTTATAGTGGAAATAAACATGTTTATGAATAAATTTTACACCAATGGCAAAATGAACAAAGGCTATGTACCATCTGTGTCACGATCCTCCGCATATGAATTTCCTGTATCAGAGTACTGGCTGCGCATTGAAGGAGTTCTTGAAAGCAAGGCTGCGTCATCTTCTGGAAAGTTGAAACAAGCCAATGGTTAACATCACAAGGAAAGGACAAAGCCTTGAGCACTGCAAGTAGCTTATGCATCAAGAACTTTAAGGAAGGCAGCTAGCAACAATGGACTGAATATTCAATCTAGATTATAGATAAACTGCACAAAGTCAATGAGCTCGTCTGAGTGAATAGAAAAAAGAAAAGCTTACCCGATGGTGTTGGTTTCGCAACAATCGGAGGACCCCCTGTGGCCTGTAGCAGAAACAAAGATTTAGCAAGTCAGAAAACTACAAAGCATTGTCCTAAGAAGAAATCCCTGGAATCAGTAGAGCAGTCCAGCGGGATTTACTTACCGAACTTTCTTCATCGTCTTGAAGTGACATCATAAGCTTCCTTCTAAAGACCTATAACTGCACATTCGCGGAACAGTTGAACCTCAGACTACATTGTCTAGTAAACCCCTTAAAAACTACTACATTGTCTAGTAAAACCCTTGAAAACTGCTTCCCAATTTCCTAAACACCATTTAGCTTAAACCACACAAGCCTATTTCAGATGAATCAATTGAAGGCCACATTCAAATTTCCAAAATTCTCATCTTTTTAATACAACACACGTATAATTAACAAGATAAAAACATTCCGGATCATCAAGAAATGCTTATGCCTTCCCTTATCAGGAATTTAAGAAGGCACTTTGGTAACAAAAAATTGCAGTGAACCCCTCAATTTTGCATGAAAATCAAAATTTCTTCACCATTTTAACAGCCCTAAAACACAGTATTATCCTCATACTTTCCTCTAGTTCATTTTCCCACGATTTCTCCCCTAGTTCTCAATCAGATTGCAATAGTTCCTCTCGGTAATTAAGTTCATTAACAAAAAAACAAAGCTTCATTACGATCTCTAACCAACTAAACTTTGTTAAATCAAAAACCCAAAATTCACCAGTTTTAGTCAGTCAATCAACAAAAACAGACATTTAGTGAAAACCCCATTAACTTTTTACCTTCGAAACATCTCTCTGAAGCTTCCTTACAGTATAAGAAAGCGAAGCATTATCTTTCAACAAGCTCTCCTACCAAAGAACAAAAAGAGACAATTCAATCATTTAATTTACAAAGAAAAAAAGGAAGAAAATAATCAAATACAAACCCAGACCGGACTTACCTTTTCCTGGTCGGCCTTAACGAGCTTATCCGAGGTTTCGGACAAAGAAGTCTCGAGGGCATCGATCTGCGCACACAAATCGGCGATTTGTTGGTCTTTCTCGGCGAGCTGGTGTTTAAGAGAAGAAGACTCGGCTTCGAGTGAAGAAACGCGCGTCGAGAGCGCAATGGAGGTGATCTTACGGGCCACATCGAGTTGGTCAAAAGGATCAGAGGGTAATACTTGCAACACTTCGTCGGGAAGATCGAAAGTCGAACCACCCGATTCTTCCGCCAACATTCTTTTTTTTATATATATATTATCTATTCTATTGGCTTCCTTTTTGTTTTTATATTATATGAAGAAGAAGAAAAATACTGAGAAGTAGTAATCGGATTAGATAAATCGTATAAATGGTGGGTTTTGGATTTCGGACATGGGGGTGAGAATTGAGAATGTCAGACCGTGTTGGGTGTTCCATATTCAATTTGTTTTTCCCTTTCAGACAAAACGGCGAACATGTGGCCTGCAAATGGATACGCAGAGGACAAAAAGTTTCTACTGGTCCGCTTTTTAGCTGTTCTCTATCTTTTTGGGTTCAGAACCAGACACGGATTTGGTTGGTCTTAAAATGGCGTCTAGAATCGGCCATTGGAGAGCTTTGAAGCTTTGTCGATATGCAATTTCAAGCCTCCTTGGTTGTGTTGCTCCTAAATGGGCTTCGATTTCTGTGTTTGGTTTTAGGGTACAACTGTTTGTTACGCTTGTATGTTCCGATTTTTTTTTCAAATCGTATGATGAATTATAAGAAAATATATATTATAATTTTTAGTCATTTTCTATTTAATTATTGATATTAAAATTTTTGATTGACTAGTTCGAATAAAATTTACAGAGATCTAATGTGGAAGTAAACCTCTCAACTCAAATTTTTTATTTACAACGTTCACACTATGCATAAAAAACTACTTAAACTTAAGTCACCTAAAAATAATAACATTTATTTTTCACTAAAACCACTCGATGAGTTTATGATTATTTTAATTATTTATTTTACTACAAAATTACTTTTAGGAAACTGTTTGGAGCATTATATTCCGACTTAACTATCATATGTTTGATATAGATATTTAATTTTCAAGAGTTTCTTTATTTGTTTTTAAAAATTATAATTTATTTAAACAATTATATTTGGCCGGTTGGCCAAATTGTTCATTTTTATTCCTTCATATTCCTTTAGTTTATGAGTTCTAGATCCACTAGGAACATTCCTTCATTCCCTTAGAATTATTATTTTTATTTTCCTTTAGGTAGGATTATAATTAAGATTTATTAAAAAAAATATCATTTGTATTCATATTTAAATATATATATAAATAAAATCATTTCAAGCACGGATATTATAGTTTTAGATGTAAACTTGGGTTAACATAAACTTTCGGTATAAATAACATCATGAATAATGACAAGAGAGGAGAGAGATCATGTTCATTCTTACATCTATCCCAATTATATTTCAAAGACCTTCTAACATGTTTTAAACCTACATATTATTATCATACTTATATTTAAATATTTTATCTAAAATTTTATTAATCAAAATATGTGGTATTAAATTATCAAGGAAAAATATATAAAAATACACTTGAATGTAATATATATATATATATATATATATCCATAATTCCATATGTCTCAACATTAGCTGGTAATTCTCGGCGAATTACAAGATGCTGGATGGGTGGTTATTGGTCGGCGATAAGTGATGCACTTTTTCTGATTTGGACGAAAGTTTATTGGTATAGAATGGTTAAGTTGTAAATCCTTTTTCCCATTGTGACATTGGTGCTAGCAATAGAATGTTTCTGCTTAAAAGATATTTTGAGAGCATATATGGGTAAGTCCGTAAATGAGCTGAACGAGAATGAGCTGAACGAGAGTATACTTATATTCGTTTATTTAATTTTAATTGAATAAATAAATGAGTACGAATAATTAAATAAATATAATTTAATGTTCGTATCCGTCTATTAGGGAATGAGCTTTAAGTTTTGCTAAGAATCCCGGCACAATTGGGCCTTAGGTAATAGTATTTGTGCTTGAGTTTGATTGGACATGAATGAGTGTTTTCATTGTTTATTTTATTTTAAAAATTTTACTAAATTATAATTTTTAAGAAATATTTTTATAATAAATTATATATTTTTTTATTTTTTTGAAATTATTACTTAGAAATATTAAAAAGGTAAAAAGTAAAAAAAAATGCCTCCAACATTTAACTGAATGACCACTTTGACCCCTATTTTTTGGAGCAATTCAACCCTCAACGTTTCATTTTGGGTTAAAATGGTCTTTATGTGAATGAAAAATGTTAGTCAACTAACGATAAATGACTTGAAGTGAAGTGACAAACTTATATGACAATGCACACTAACATGGCAGTATCATATAGATAAATGTGTTGACTTGAATAAACGTTACATCAGTCAATTTTTTTATAAAACTTATTATTCTGACAAGTCATTTCAAACTGTCTACCGTCAGTTTTCTAATAATTTTCATCCGCAGATGGGCTATTTTGACATAAAATAAAACATTGAGGGTTGAATTGCTTCAAAAAAATATGAATCGAAGTGACTATATCAGTCAAATATTAAGAATGTTTTTTTTTGACTTTATGCCTATTTAAAATATCAAAATAAAATTTTAATTACCGTAAAATCAAAAAAATATCTTCTATTAATTTAACATGATGTGTCATCCATTAACGACAACTAATTTTATAACTTTTAAATATTTAGCGATCAAAATAATTATTTTATAATAATTTAATGGCCATTTATCAACTTTATCCGACTTTAGAAAGGCTTCAAAAATCTTTAACAATCCAGTTTTGACCAAAGAGATGGTAAATTCAGTAATTCACCCTTTATGCCTAGCTGGCTCAAAGTACATGATTAAAACAAATTCGAAAAGCAAGTTCCACGTGACAGGTCAGCTCTAATTGGGTGTGCAAGGCAAAAATATTCCCAAAGATGACCTGACCTCTACCAAGTTTTTGTTTTATGAAGGGAACAAACCTTTACAAAGGTAAACTACCCGATGCCATTAAATTATTGGTATAATTTTATTTTGATTATTGAGTAATATATTTTTTCAATTAAATTATTAAAATTATTCTAATCGAGTCATTTATTGTTAACTT
Organism: Hibiscus mutabilis; assembly: GCA_019671005.1. Classification (NCBI taxonomy): domain Eukaryota; kingdom Viridiplantae; phylum Streptophyta; class Magnoliopsida; order Malvales; family Malvaceae; genus Hibiscus; species Hibiscus mutabilis. The sequence continues at coordinate 3,756,903 of CM033721.1, read as the reverse complement.
TTGACGAAATTGATGATGTGTCAGTTAAATAAATTTATAATATTACACATTTAGTCCACTTTACTTATAAATTATATCAATTTAATCATAATTTTCATTCAATTCATTAAATAATCCTCTAGTCATATGGTGACTTTATTGTCACGTTACCAATTCCGTTAAAAGTTAATTTTCAGTGAGTTAATTGAAACCATTTTAATAGTTTAGTAGTATAACTGATAAAATCATAGTTTAGCAGTCAAAATAGAAGCATACCAACAGTGTAATAGAATAAGAGATAATTTACCCAAAAAATCCTCATGATTCCTAGAAATTTTTTCTTTTAGATTTTGTACATATGAGTTAGAACTCATCAATTTTGTGTAAAACCCAATTACTTTTACACTTTTTTATTTGTTGAATGAGGGTAAATAAATAACTAAAATTACTTTTTTAATATTTACGATTAATCTTCATATTTCGTACAAATTAATCTCAATTATCCATAAACAAATTAAAAAACGTTTATACTATGAGATAGTTGGCCAGGTATATAATAGGTTTAGAACAATTTATTAAATTTATAAGGCAAAAATATTCCCAAAGGTAACCTGACCACTGGCCAGATTTTGTTTTATAAAAGGAATAAACCTTTATAATAAAAAATATTCAGGATTCCCATAAAACTTTTTCTTTATATTTGACATATATATTAGTGTTAGGATAATAATTATTGTTTCCTAAGAGGATGCTTCCACTTGTACTTCCAATGTCCATGCCTTTTTCTTTATATAAAGGTAATTAATTTTTGTTTATCCATGTCATTTTTGGAATTTAACAACTTTTTCAAACTTAATTTGTGAACTTGTTTTTTTTTTCTTTTAGTAATATAATATTTTGGAATTGCATCATATTTTCATACATACATATATATAATTTTCTTAGCGGATGATGTGGCGTCCTCTAAAAGTGGTGCATCATCAAAATATAAAAATCAAAGTGTACAAACCAAATTAGAAAAAAAAATTATCAAATTTTGTGATTATCGCGGACAAAAAAATTCTGAGACTAAATTAGAAGAAAAAAATATCAAGCTTCGAGATTAAATATTACTTTATCCCTGTATAAAAACTACTATGTTTTCATTTTAAAAGGTGTTGTGTTGCGGATAGGTGGAGTTCATAATTATTTCTTTTAATAAATTTTAAATTTAATCTTAATTTAATTTAGAAGAGAGAAGAAGGGGAAACTCTAGAGGAGAAGAAAGAGATTATTTTTAGTAGTTCTAGAACCTATCACCTAAAGAAATACGAGGGAATTAAGATGAACAGTTTGACTAACCGGTCAAATATATTTGCTTAGTTTATAATTTTAATACGAAATAAATATAATGAGAAAAATAATTACAATATAAGTTGACATGAAAAGAAAAAAATAAAATTAATTAATGTATTATTTATAGTAGAGATGGATCTGGGTAGGGATTTTAGTCTACCTGAATTCAACCCGATAGGAATAAAATAAAAGCTCACTTCTATTGGTAATATAGAAAGGGGTATTATAGTAATTATATTAAAATATATAGAGGACCATTATACTATTATCTTAGATTAGAGATTTCTTCTTTTTTGGTTAAAAAAATTAGAGATTTCTATCTAAAATTTGAACACAAATTCATTCTTCGCAAAATATAACTCTCACTCTAAATTAATCTCAAAATTTTAAATATTTTAATTTCATCACTAAACTATAACTCTCATTATAAATTGGTCTATAAACTTCTAAACATTCTAATTTCAGCCTCAAACTATAACACTCATTTTAAAATGGTCCCCAATCTTTTGAGCATTCTAATTCCATCCACCAGTTATCAACCAATGATGTCCCCTGTTATAAAAATTGTTAACTTTCATGTAAACACTGATATATATTATGTGATAATATAATGTGATATAAATGATAATTAATATTGATTTTAAATAAAATGAGGATTTAACTTTGAAACATAGATAAAAGTTATAAACAAAATTGAGAGAACAAAAATAAAAATCAACAAACCTTTTAGTTTCATTCTAAGTAATGATTGTAGGAGAAGTGATAAAATGTTATTTATCGTTTATGTCACATCATATTATTGTATAATATATATAAATATTTGCATGATAATGAAAAAAATTTAACGTTTTTTATTAACAGTGAACATGATTGGTGTATACCAATAGTTTACAATGGAATTAGGTTGTTTAAAAAGTTAGAGATCAATTTAAAATGAAGGTCATAATTTAAATATGTGTCGTATAATTAAATTTTATATTAATTATAATACTTAATAATTTCATTTATAATTTTTCTAGGGTAACTATAACTTCATTAAGTAAAAGCAAATGATAAGAATGGAAAACTAACTCGTGAGGGAACTAAAACCCAAGATAACAAGCTTGCCCATTATACTCGGTCCTATTACTCTTTACGACATCAGAGATCATAACATCAACTAATTATACACTCGTAAGACAAGAAAGAAGTAAATTAAACGTGGTTTAGTCTGTATGTAAAAGCTGCCCTTGTTAATGTTATTTGCAGTTCAATGAGTCCAATGAAATGCAAGTTGAAATTTGAAATTTATATATGACTTAAAAATATTTTTAAATATTTTATATATTTTTTATTAAAAATTCATTTTCACTTCTAAAATTTTATAAATTCATTGGGGTGGGTAATTAAGGATGACAAATATAATTGTATCCGGCGGGTCTTGATCTGACCTTATTAGAGAGAGTTTTGTTCTTGAAAATCGGGATTGAAGTGAGTTTTACGAAAATAATGTCGGGGTCAGGGTAGGATCAAGTTTAGGATAAAAAAATATCTGATTCGACCCAATTATATTTTAAATTATATATATTATATTTACAGAAATACCCTTATATATTTGTGTATGTTCTAAGTTTTTCTTTTACCATCTCATTTTCTTTGCAAGTCTGCCGCCTCTCTCTCTAAATCCTCTCCTATTTTCTTTCTTGTTTTTTTCTTTATTTTTCTTCTGGTTGTTCCCTTTTCATTTTTATTTTTAATCTCTCCTTCATTTTTCATTTTATATTGTAATTCTTTCCATGTTTCTTTAGTGAGTTTCAGATTTAGGTTTCATTATATATTACTTTCATGTTTTGTTTTCATTTTCTCATTTTTTTGTTAATTTTTTAATTTTTTTCATATTTGAGCTTGTTTTGTGCTTTAAATATAAATTTTGTTGTGTTTTAGATTTAGATTTTGTTATGTATATTTTCTATCAGATTTGAATTTGAGATTTTTATTTGCATGTATTTTTTTATATTTTTGGTTTGATTTGTAGATTTTTATGGTGTCTTCTTTTAATTTGTTCCTTCAATGTTTTTCATTCTGAATCGGTTGTTCTTTTTTAAGGGTTTGATGTTAGATTTTTTTTTCATTTGTAAAATTTTGTTTGGTTGCTGAGAAAATTTAATATTGAATGAGAAAGTGTCGGAAAATCTAAAAAAGTGTTTAATTGGTGATTAATTAGAGCAGATCGGGTCGGGCGGATTTTCATCCTAAAATTCGGGGGCGGGTGAAACATCACAAAAGCCGGGGTCGACCTGGGGCTAGGTGAAGATGTCTACTTCTCGGGTTGAGATCGAGTTGGTCAAAAACCCGTATCACCCCACCTCGTTGTCATCCTTATGGATAATTGGTAGATAGTTGTACTGATCCACAAGTACATGTATGCATCATAGGCACACCATCGAGGGTGACCCTATCGCCCCAATCGATGGTGTGGGTGAGTATTCTTTTGTAACCCGATGCATTTTTATATATAAAAATCACCTTTTTTCTTTCGAATAAGGTGGAGGTCGACTATGGGGATTCACTATGCTCTATGATATCGACTTTGACCCACTACCGCGATTTTTAGTCATTTCAAAAAGTAATATGCGCACTATTGTATCTTGAGAAAACAACCAAGCACCACAATGTCACAACACAAATCAGTGTTAGTGTGTATTATATAGAACTGGCCACCATTGTGCCATAACAAGTTTTATCTTATCCATGTTACAATTATCGACCCTGCCTACTCCATTCATGAGAGCGCTTGGCATGAGTCAAGATTATCCTACCTTGCCTACTCCGCTTTTGGGAGCGCTTGGCGAAGAGTCATGATTATTCTATCATTCCTTCTCCGCTCTTGAAAACGTTTGGCGTAGAGTCACAGTTATCTTACCTTTCCTACTTCACTCTTGGGAGCGCTTGACGTAGAGTCAAGATTATCCTACCTTGCCTACTCCACTCTTAGGAGCGTTTGAAGTAGAGTCAAAATTATCCTACACTGCCTACTCCATATTTAGGTGTGCTTGGTGTAGAGTCAACCAGAATTAGCCTACCCTGCATACTCCACCCCTAAGAGAGCTTGATGTAGAGTCAACAAAAAAATAGCTTACCCTTCAACTCCACCCATAGGAGCGCTTGGTGTAGAGTCATTAAAAATTATCCTACCCTGTCTACTCTAGTACTACACGCATGAGAGCGCTTGGTGTGGAGTTAATTCGGCATATATGTTCTAATTAAAATTTACAGTCATTTGCTCTAATTCAACGTTTCACGAACATACTTTCGTTCGCTCGATTGGTATGTCATGCAACACTTGAAAGGGACACTACCTGACCAAGTCAACCTTGTTCTCTGTCAATTTGTTTAAGATAAAACAAGCAACCCTTTGCTTATTGTTCTTTTTTATTGACTTGCACTGCACTCAAACTACTATAGAAATATAGAGTTGCATTTAGCATGCCTTAACCTGATGACAAATTATTTAAATGTCATGAGTAAAGAAAGTTACCACCTTGCTAAGTCAAGTGACACTTGGGGCTTAGCTAAGAATGGTTTTACCGACGCTTGAATGGATGACAAAAAGCGGTAACTTTAAGGAGCTTAGAGGTCTTGGTGCGGAAAGAAGCAACATGATGGTCAAAAAGCTGTCTGGATCGACAATTGGTCAACGTAAGGCTCGAGCGCCCGAGAAGAATAGAGTTCAAGAACCCGAAAGGGACTTGTTTCTTGCTACTAATATTGCGTGACATTAGAATATTAGTTTCTCTAAACGTATTTTATATATTATGTTTTTAGAACTTAATACTTTATTTAATGCAATTACTCTTTTTTTATTGTTCATTGTTATTGGCTTGCACCCACTCAAACTGCTATAGGAGTATAGAATTACATTAAGCATGACTTAACCTGGTGATAAATGGTTTAAGCGCCATGAGTAATGAAAGTAACCGCCTTTCTAAGTCAAGTGACGCTTGCGGCTTAGCTATAAATGGTTGTATTGACACTTGAATGGATGTACGTATCGATAGACTATGTCAAGTGACACATTAGGTCTAGTCTGGGCATATTTATTTGTGGTCTCAAAAGAGCATCGTCCACCAACTATGTCAGTACCGTAACAATGAAAATATGGGTACGGCTGTAACTGTATTAGATAATTTTATCTTTTAGATCACAATTATTGGTTGCTTTTTGATGTATCAGGATCCCCTCTTTTAATTATTTGAGTATCTCTTTAGTTTCTCTCTTTCATTCCTGTGTGTCCACTTTATTATTTGTGTCAATATTGTATACTTGTAATATTTTAAGTGTCGCAACACAAACACCAGACGGCATTAAAAAAGTGAAATATCAACTACTAGTTAATTTAGTGAGATAAAATATTAGATTTTTTATGCAAGTTTAAAGTTTTAATTTTGATGAATAAATAAATTAATTAAATTAAAAATATTATCGTTATAATAGATTTTTACAATATTTAATCTAAATTAATTAATAAAAAAGTGATTAAAGAAAAATCTTGTGAAATGCTCGGCATGTCTCAACAAATAGTAACATGATTTTGATGTTGATCCTTTAATAAATCAATGAATTATGTAATCATGCACATCATACGAAAGATTAGGTTTTAAAGAATAAAGTAAATATAATATTTCTTCTATAGAAAGGTAAATATAATATTATTTCTAAAGCTTTGATTTAATTTGCTTTTTGAAAGAAAAACAATAGTGGGACATGACAATAATTTAGAGACAATGAGAGGAAAGATGCCATGTTGTACTGATCTTGAACAAAGAAACATTAGAAATACAGAAAGAATTTAAAAATAACAATAAAATTAATAATTATAACACGACAATTAAGATGCATATAATTTTGTTAAATAAATTTTGATTGATTTCATTTAGTTTGATAGAATTATAATTTAACCATTTTAAAATATAATTATTGATATTCAATTTATTTGCTGACTGACACAGATTTTGTACTACAAAAATTTATTATGAGAACGATTCTTCCAATACAATTTACTATATACACAATGTTATGGTTTAGACATTTGACATTAATTAAAAAATTTAATGTTTCATCTCGTTAGACTAATTAATTATCAGTAATCTCATATTCTTTGTGGCTAAAACAAAACTTATTTCCTTCTCAATTTTTGTACGAAGATTCTTTTTCATCAAATATATTTAACAATTTGTGTATTAATATTTAGTACATTGTCCGTGTATTTTTACTGTTTATAATCTATTTAAAACAATTGTCATAATAATAATTCAAATTATATTAATTCATAATCTTTATTTATCAAAATATTCAGTTTAAAATCTTTATTTACTAAAATGTTGAGGTTCAAATATTATTTATCAAAATATTGAGTTTATTATTCACAATAAAATTTTATCGTATGTAAGTGTAAAAATATTATCTAAATGTTGAGGTAATCTATTTCATTTCTTTTTTTGATAAAATCTATTTCATTTCTTAAAATCTATGTAAATTTTAATTTACCCAAGTTTATCAAATTTAGGGTTTATAATCCTATTTGGGCACTTATGTTTTAGAGTTTAAAGTTTAAAATTTAAGAAGTAAGGATTTTGACTTTAAGCTTTATTGTTTCATATTTTTAAAAAATACAAATTGAGCAAAATATATTTTTTAATACAATATATAAAAACAACTCATCATATATTATTTTTTATGTGGTAGATTTGTAAAAGTAGTGAATTCTTTAGAGGCATAAGGACAAAAAATGGTTCTAATGTTTGACTGAATAGCCATTTTGACCTATATTTTTAAACTATTTTAACCCTTAACGTTTTATTTTGGGTCAAAATGGCTCCTCCGTTGATGAAAACTGTTAGTCAACTAACATTAAATGGTTTGAAATGGCGTGACAAATCTACATGACAGTGTACGTTGACATAGTAGTATCATATAGACAAATGTGCTGATTTTATAAAATGACGTATCAGTTAAAAAATAATTTTATAAAATTGTATAAAATGTAAAAATATTTTTTTTAATGACGTGTTATTTTGTCAAGTCATTTCAAGTTGTTTATCGTCAATTGATTGACAGTTTTTATCCCTAAAAGAATTATTTTGACATAAAATAAAATATTGAGAATTAAAATAATTTAAAAATAAAGATTAAAATAACTATTCGATCAAACGTTATGATATTATGCCTTTTTTATACATTCAGACTCTTTCAAAATGACAAGACAAATAATCTATTTTATAAATAATTGAAGGTTCAATTAAAAATGAAATGAAAGAGCATAATAAGAAGTGATGGGCGGCGTTAGCTGGGTCAAACAGAGTGGAATACACTCCAAATATGACTTGAAATAGTGATGAGATATCAACGCTTTGACCAACCCATCCACATTATTCAGCTGCAATTTGCATCTTTTACCCGCTATATTTTGCTCCTCTTCACGGAAGACTCGTTCTTCTTTAAAAACAATTTCATCTTTATTTATTTCTATACATAAACATAACATTTATTTTGTGTGCAAAATTCAACAAATTTCTACCCCCAATATTGACACCGTTCTACTTCTAGCAATTTGGAGGTAGTATTTAAGTATATAGTATTTTTCAATTTAAAATATTAAAATGTGTATGTATAATTTAAGAATTGTATCAAAAAATGAAAGCTAAATTATATTGACCTTATTTGATAAACAACATTTTGAGCTGAAATTAAAGATTTAACTAATCAAATCCGTTAATTTGACTGTTTGGTAAATAACAAATTGTGGTGAAACCTTTAATTTTAAAAAAGTTGGTAATATGAGATTTTTGAAATTAGAGGCTTCAACGTAAAAGATGTAAAGACTCTTTTATCCTTAAAAATAAACAAAAAATCTCAAAATAACCTAAATTTAACATTTTCTATTTTAATTTATACGATGACATTTGTAAGCTAATATTTTTTCCTTTTATCATCACACATGTATATGTGTATTTAAACAACTCTCATATACTTATGATATTAATTATTTTCCTTTAAATATATGATATTTATATATATGCTTCAAATATTATTTAAATTTTAATAATTAATTAAATTATATTAAAAATAACTATATAAATGATAAAATAATATATAGACCATTCAAATATGCTTATTAATGTTAGATTAAAAAATAATTTTTATAATATAATTAATATTAATATATACAAAATATTGATAACTAATAAACTATTCAAACAAGTATTGAATATAGTCATGTCCTTATATGTCATTTTTCTTGTTTAAATAATCAAGTAGCTATCAACTATCAATTAATTTTACTAAACGCTTGTACACAATCAGCTAATACAATTCGCTAGTCAAATAAGCTAACGGACAGTTATCAATGGCCCTGTTTGGCAACTAACGGATAGCTAATAGTAGATAGCGAATTACATAAGTTGATAGTTGATTTAACTGACGGATTGCATTAGCTGATTATATAGAAGTGTTTGTAAAATTAACTGATAGCTTATGATTGTTTGATTATTTGAACAAGCAAAATGACATATAAGAATGTGATTATACTCAATACTTGTTTAAATAATTAATTAGCTATTAACATTTTGTATCTATTATTATTAATTAGATTATGAAAATTAATTTTTTTAATATCATTACTAAGCATATATGAACGATGTATACATTAATTTTTTATTTATGGAATTATCTTTTTAATATAATTTTAATAATTATTAAAAATTATTCTCTTGACAGCGTTAAGATTAGGGGGCGTTTGGTTCATAAAATATAACATTATCTTTGGGAATAGATTTTTTAGAATGTAACATTAATTTAGGAATGTTACGTTACCTTGCTTGGTTTGTTTGGCAGGATTATATGATTATAGTGTTTTGTTGGGGAATATAAGAACATCTGAATGCATATTTTACTAAATTTTCTTTGTGGTGTATTTTATTTTTAACAAAATAAACGTTCAATATTAAATTGAAAATATTTGCATGAAAATTCATACAACAATTTTCGTTACAATTTTTAAGTTTTACAAAAAAATATATATGTAACATATTATTAATATAATTAGTATATTTAATGATGTTCAAATGCAACTATATTTTCAACACGAAAAATGATACCACATTATATATTTCTTCATAGCTTGTATAATTTGTTTATATTCTTTTACCCAACATTCAAAATTTATGGATTCGAATATGCTTCAATCTCTTGGTCTCTATTAGACTGAACGAGTAAAAGATCACTAAGAGTAAACATAATTCTAAACGATGATCTTAAGATCAATCAATACAAAATACAATGATAACCATTAGATAATGTATTTAAAAATAATATTAGAGATATCATAAATATAATATTAATAAAAATATTTTAATTATTAAAGTACTTAAATATATGTAACATCATTTAAAAATTAAATTAATATGTAATAAAAATATTTAATAAATTTACACTCTAAATAATTAGCTATCTAAGTAAAAAAATTATGATACAAAAGATTTAAACCAGGAAAACTCATTATTTTAGGGACAATATTATTTAATTTAGTGAGAATTAAAAAATACCTAAAAAATAGAATGAGTGATATTCTCACAATTTCACCAAAAAATACTACGGTTGGTAATAATCTTTTCCACTCTAATGAGAATCACTTCAAACCGATTATGACAATAGAATTCCAAAAAAGATCATTACAACCAAACGCCCATAAGACTTATCCATAAAATCATCACAATTGATCATTAATTACTTTTCATTTATAATAGTTTAAATTCATTGTTCATCTAATTAAGAATATATAATATTGAAAGTATAACATTTAAGAAAACATTGTTTCTATTTCTAAATAATTTATATTTCCGACTAATTTAAAAAACATTTATTAAATTTTAATTATAAAAAGAAATACAATCTTGAAAAAGCAAAAACAATTTAAAATATTCCTTTTTTTATAGACAACACATTTTCATGACAAGATTCCGTTATTTACAAATAAATATATATTATATAAAAAGGGAAAAGACAAAAGAAAAGGCAAGAAATTGATTTATGAGCACATAGTAAAAGCAAACCAAACAACTGTTTCACCACATAAATGAGAGGCAACAACGACATTATCATTCAATGTGGTCCCTTCCTTCACCTCAAATTAGTATTATTTACAATAAAAATCTTACAATCCGACAACTCACCCTTCCGTCACCAACCTCCGTTATCTCTTCAGATAATATATAGGTTAGATTCGATCGAGAAGAATCAAAAAGTTTCAAGTTGCTCGAATTGATAAAACTTATTTCATAACTTTAATTTTATTTAAAAAAATTTAAGTGAGGTCGAGTTGTTAGAGTTTATATTTAAATTTAATTGTAAAAATATATATTGTTATGATACTAATTAATTATAATTTAAACTACTTTCTATAACTATATATAATATACATATATATTTATTTATATTTTTTACACACATATTATATATATATGGTGAAATTGAGAGACTCAAGTCGAACTTGAAAACTATTCACTCATTATTAAAAAATATAAGTTATTCAAATTTATTTATATAACTCAAAAGTTATTTGATTTTTTTCAACTCGAATCGAATTTATGAAATTACGAGTTGAGTCAATATGAGTAAAATTTTTTCGTGTCGAGTAAAAAATCAATATTTTTCGAGTCGAGCTGAGTTTTGCTAACCCCTAAAGATAAGAACAAGATAAAGAACACCCAACTAGAGGTGGCCAACGGATCGTTCAGTTCAGGTCATTTTGATTTTGACTATATTCGATTCGAGTTTGGTTCGATTTTAATTTGAGTTTATGGTGATTAGGTCCGGGTATCGGGTCAGTTCGAGTCATTTTGTTTGATTAATGTCGGGTCGGGTTAATATGAGATCAGTCAGTTTCAATCAAGTTTTTAAGTCGGACCAACTTTTTACACCCATATATGACTTTATAAAGCCAATATATTTAGTTTTTTAGTGAGTTTTACGGTAATTCACACCACATCTTTTCTTTATTTTTTAATATATTTTCTTTATTTTGTGTTGCATTCGATTCGGGTCATTCGGTTTAATTGAAATCGGTTCGAATCTATTTTGATTCAACTAAAATTTAGGTCAATTTTAATTCGATTTATTTTGAGCTTCAGATCAAATTTGAGTCATCATGTTCGTATCAAGTTCAGGTATCAGTAAAACAATTTGGATCTCTGGTCCAATAAACTTCACTTCAGTTAACGGTTTCCGTCACAGCAACCCACTCTTTCCCGAGCCCCCCGGCATTGCGGGACCCATCTGACGCGTCAACACATTAACGTAGAAGACCAATTAAACTAACCCGAAAACCCGACACGGACTCACATCCTCCCTCTTTTTCCTCGCCATTTCTTTAATTTCTGTCTATAAATTTCCCTTCCCTTATCTCTTTATCTCGGCAGATTTAAGTCTCAGCAGCAGCAGCAGCAGCAGCAGAGCAGAAAAACAAAACGGAAAAGAAGAGAGGAATGGGTTTTTTTAGTGTTTAATTGAGGGGAATTTTTTCAAAAAATCCTTCCTTTTCTCCTTTGATTTCCCCTTAAGAAGAGATCGTAAAAATTTCAAGGGTCCTCTTTCTTTTTTTGTAAATTCATTTATATAAATCTCAGTTTGTTTGTTTTTTTTATCGGTGGTGTTTGGGATTAATTAATATGGGGACTGAAGTTTTAAGGCCTCAGGATTGTTTGATCGAACGGATCTGCGTACCACCGACGGCATGTCCTCGCCGGAGATACGGAAATGGTACCTTTAATCCTAGTTATTATTATAACCATAACAATAACAATGGAAACGGTAGATTTAACAGGAAACCCGCTCAGAGGAAACGGGCCGTATCAGAGCAGCCGGTTTCGAAGAAATACAGCTCCGTCGATGACTTGAAGACGGTGAGGAACAATGTTCTGATGGGCAAGGTTACGATCTTGAGACGAGGTGAATCGTTGGATTCGAAGATCAAGAACACCAACGGTGGTCGGAGGGAAGAGGGTTTGGTAGGTACGGGTACAGATCGGTTGGGTCCGGATCCGGAGATGGTCCCGAAACAGATCAAAATCGTGGATATCAAGTCTTCTGTGACGGGAAGATCCGACGTGTATGCCGGATCTGCTTTCTTCGTCTCTCCGGCGCCGAGTTCTCTTCCTCTGCCTTCTTTCTCGAAGAAGAAAGAGGTTACAGTCGATGATTCAGCTACCAGGGATCTCCGGCGATTGCTCCGGCTGGATCTCTGAGATCGGAGCCCTTACCCGAATTAGATTTGGATCCGAATAAGCCTTCGTACCTCTTTCATTTCTCAATTGACCGTTTCGTCTCTATTTAGCCATCCTCAGAATTTTCACGATCCGATACCCTCCGTGATATTTTTTCTATACGGTGGACGGATATGAAAATCGGGGAAAATTGTAGGGGCGATTAGAGAATATGTCAACGTGTATCTTAAAAGAATACGGGGGGTTTCTTTAAGAAAAAGAGAAATCAAAGGGGGTTGGTATGTAATATTAGGGGAATAGTGGGCGTGAGTTGAGTTTTGTAAATGTGAAAATGGTTTTTCTGTTCCGTTGTGAAAAGAAGTAATGTAAGAGATTTGCAATTTAGTCCCTTTGATGTATAGTAAAGATAAAATTAGAGAGAATATGAGCAGATTTCTATTATTACCATGACAATGTGTTTGGACCTTTGTTTTAGTTTGCAGATCATCCGGAATGTTAAATTCATAAAAAAGTAAGAAAATGGAGTGTTAAAAAATTTTACTATTAATGATATTTTATAAAATAAACTTATATATATTATTTTTTAACAAATTATGTTTAGTATATATTTATACTAAAATATAAATTATTTTATAATTGAGTTTAACAATACTTAATTTTATAGTTATGTAGATTTTTGTTATTTTAATCGAAATTATTGAATATAAAAAAATAGAATAGTAAGTAATTGATCATGATAAATTTGTCATAAATAAATTTAAGGAAATAAGTGTATTTTTTTATAAATACTAATTTTTATCTTAATCTTATTTAAAGGGAAGAGAAAAGAGGACTTTAAGAAAAAAAAGAAAAATATTTTTAGTGAGTTTAGAACTCATAATTTAAGAAAATATTAAAAAACAAAGATAAATAGCTTGATTAATTGACCAAAAGTACTCATAAGTGTGTATTTTTCAAATGATAAGATGAAGTGTATTTCAAACCAAATCTTAGGAGATGTCATGAAGACTCAAATAATGTATCTTGAGCTGTCAATCCATAACTTTTTAATTATCAACAAATAATTAGTTTAGCGGAATGAAGCAAATTAAGGTATAAAAGTTGTCCTATAATAAATATTCGATCTGAATTAATCAATTATTAATTAAATATTAATAGTTATACAAAACTTTCAGTCATTTATGTGTTGTTTACCACTGAAAAATTAACTGTTGAAAATTTAAGTACATATTTAAACTATAAAATACGTCTAGTATATTACTTTTTTTTTTTGAAAATGTCTAGTATATTACTTAAAATTTGATATAATTAAACTATTTGATAAATATAAATTTAAAAAATAATATAATGTTAACTAAAAAATTATATTAAAAATTCTCATTAAATATCTGCTTAATATTTTTACATTTTATAAAAAAAACAATCACATGATTTTCATTCTAGGTTTTCAAAACACATTTTTAAAAAACTAAATATTGGAATATTGATTTTTATTTTTAAAAACTTTTCAATAAATTATCAAACTAAACCTTACTCCTTTAAGAGGTTGAAATTTTTAACACGCTATGATTACCTAATATAAAGGTTTTTTAATAGCCTTTAAGTTATTACAATACAGTATCTGTTTATACAGATTTTAAATCTTTTGACAATGCACACGCTTTGTATGCAAAGTGATTTGAACTCAGACCACTTAAAATGAATATCATTTTTTTTACTGAGGCCACTTATTAGGTTCTAATATAAATTATATGTACTAAAATAATTAAAATAAAATAAGACGAGTTACATCAAAATATATAAATAAGACATGAATACATGAATAGAAAAAGTTAATTTTTATTTTTCAACTCCTATGGTGACCATCGATTTAAGGCACCTACAAAGAACATGAAAATGGGTGGTCCTGGTTGAAGTGCAGGGTTCCTATGTCGGCTTATGCTGAGCCTCATTATTTAAGACAAATCTGAGCATTAACGAGACAAGGTCCCAGCCCTGGAACACTCTTCTGTTTTAGATGTCCTTTGAAGCCATGAGTGGTACATTTCAACATACTTCAACCCAATTGCTCATTCCAATTCATAGTTTTACTTTCAAATGGCACTAATCCACTTCGAATGAGGTTAGTTTTTTAAATACGGTGTGGAGTGGGACAATTATGATGAATACTCCCTTTTTGACTTGTACAATTATCATTCTACTCCTTTATAATATTTTAGGTACCATATTCATATTTTTATTATATATGCTACACATATATATACACTAAAATCATATATATGTAATGTTTTTTATACTATATTATTGTTGATAGTGAGAGTAGGACGGTAGTGGTTGTCAGCGTTTTAGGCTGTTCACACAGTTCACGCCTCATAGTATGGGGTGGAGAGTCGCGGATAGTGGTGGTAAAGTCGATGAAGATGAAGAGAAGGGTTTTTTCTTAACACTTAATGTGAAGATAAGCTTCTTCTACATTTTGTCAAACCACAATCACCTCTTATGGTTATATTGAGGGGCATTTTACGCACTTGTAAAGTCTATGTGTTGTAGGATATGATAGGTGCAACAAAATAACCATACTTGCTATTTGTAGGCTTAACTAGTGGGTCAAAGGTAGGTTAATTCTATGTTTTTTATAGGGGGTTGTGCCCTCTTGGTGAAGTTACTCTGGAGAATTTTAGTATTTCCCTCTCCGGAGGATTTTCTAACAAGTACTTTTTTTGGGAATGGTTAAGGGACGATGGCGAAAAAGTGTCAATCGAAGGACTTGACATGAAGAGCGATGCTATGCCGGGGAGGGAGAGATAATAGTGAAGAATGTAGGGGAATATATTAGGTATAATAGTTGTCTCCTAGTCGACACAATATCATAAAATGGCATGAGTCAGGACATATAAAATGTTTGTGCAATGCATAAGATAATAAAGGTGGAGCAAAGATTACTCAGCGCTCTTTGAAAATTAACTTGTAGCAAAGATAACTCAACGTTCTTTTAATGAATTGGAGCGGAGAGAACTTGACACACTTTGAGAATTATTTTAGAGTAGAGGTAACTCGATGCTCTTTGTAAAAGTGCTTGTGTTTAGCGCAAAGGGAACTCGATGTTCGAATATTCTCAATCCCCGTGGGTAAAAATCTCTTCATCTCGTTCTCGTGGGTGAAGATTTCGGCTATTCTTCATCCCTATTAGTTCGGATTCCATAATTTTTGGTAAAGAGGGATAATGGGATATTGACAATTTAAATATTATACAAAATCGGTTTTTTTTCTTCTTCCGGCTAACACATGATACCACTTAGTCACGAGTTTTGTATTATGAAGTATATACAAAAATGTGGATCGAGACATAAAAAAGAGAGAGAGAGATTGGTGTTAAAATTTTCATTGAAATCAATTTCAAATTCAAGCCCTGGATAACTTTTACAATCTCATTATCAAATAAAATAAGTATAAATACTTTTTTTTTCATCTAAAATTAATTTACTAACACTTGATTGTCAATAATTTCATTTTTCTTTTACTAGTCAACAAGTGCAATGATTTTATACATGATATGATCCTATGAAATAAATATAATACGTAAAATAATCAGAATAAGCAATACAAAACCGATAAATAAATATAAAATATTATATGGAAACAATACTACTTTAATACAGTTATGAAAGATAAATACAATATTAATGATGGATTTGGAAAATCCAAGCTGACCACAGATGAAATCAATCACGCCTATTCCCAACATCCTAAAATCAGCAACCGATGAATGGGCCATTCCAACATCGGCTAACCCAAATGCTCATTTAATTCTCAAAATTTTAGGTTTAATTTATTTTGAGCTTATATCGTTTCAAGTTTTATCGTTGTTTCACACATTAACCAGACAATTTTATTGATAAATAAAAAATATATATATATATATATATATGTAATACATGAAAGGTTTAAAATAATCAAAAATAACAAAAGAATGGTAAATTTAAAAAGAAAAATAAACATTGCACCGGTTAGATTAGACACTTACTTTTTGTACCAAAAGCAACAATACGCTACACAGCTCTGATTACATTGTCCAACAACATAAAAGAAATCAAACTATCCAAGAATACCGACATACACGAATAAAAAAAAGCCGTGAAGTCACCAAACGAATACCAAATGCCAGCAAAAATAATCATAAAAAAGTGTTATAAGGAAGAGATGTGTCATAAAGGCAAAGAAAACATGTCACATAAAGAAAGCGAAACAAAATATGTGAAAGAAAAAACAAAATTAATAGATTTAAATATAAAATAACGAAAAAATATGAATTATAAGCGGTCGACAATCAACACTAAAATTGGTACCGCGTGATGCCGCGAATTAAGCAAAGAAAAAAAAAGACTAGGGGACAGCAAAGCAAGCAAGCATTTTAAGTTTTATGGTTTGATTTGAAACTAAAAATATTTGTTTATGCATTCATGGGTAAGAGAAGATACTTAGCAGGTTTTGAGTTTAAAATCCTAACATATACAATCCTTTCTTTTAGCATGTGATTTTTATAAAATAAATCTTATAATTCAATTTCATACTTGTAATTATAATAATTGAAAGTTGTAGCTTAAAAAAAGAATGTAGTCGAATTAATGCAACGAAACTATCAGAATGGGATGCCTTTTTAATGGTAATGAGAATATCAAGAATGGAAATATTCTTTCCCAAGAGCAAAGAGATCACCATTATAGTATTTACCCTTTTGAAGAAGCAATCATATGGGGGGTTTGGATGCATTGCTTTTAGCCTATGAAACTTTGGGTGTTTATTTCTTGGGGTTTTCCTCGATTAGGAGTGTACAAAACTCGACTCGAAAAAATCGAATTATTTCACTTGACTTGACGCGAAAATACTCAACTCGTAATATAATAAACTTGACTCGAACAATTTAAAATAAAGTTTGAATTATAAAAATAGAATTTCAAATAAACAATTTTTAGTAAATAGTGGATCAGTTTTTATGTTTTGAGTTGAGCCTCTCAATTATGCTTGATATGGTTATAGAAAAATGTTTAAATTAGAACTAATTAGTACCATAACATTATAAATGTTACAATTAAACTTGAACAACTCTACTTGAATTTCATAAACTCAACTCTACATAATTATTCAACTCAATTAATTCAAAATTTTTTGACTTAACTTGATCGAATGCTCACTCCTATTCTTAAGAGTGCAAATGCCTAGGATTAATTCAGAAATATGGTTGATACTGATTGAGCCTTCCTCGAATGATAGTGAATAGTAATTTTGTGACCCAAATTCGGCATGCATTTATCTATAAGAAAAAAAAATCTAATTTGGTACACCCACCTTGTGGGTAATTATTTTATAAATAATTTTGGTCAGTTGCAAGAAGAAATGATTTTTAGCAAAATAAAGTGTCGTGTGTTGGTTCAAAGTACAAATAGTAAGCTAGTAAGTTTTTAAATATTTTGTTCAAATCTAAGCTTGAACCGGCTCAAATGGTCTATTTGGCTATTTCTAAAAAAATAAAATCAGTCAAAAATATTTTATAATTAAATTTGAATAAAAGTATTTCTATTATTTAAATTATAATTCAAACAGGACCGAAAAATCTTTATTTTCAAACCTAATCAAGAGATGGAACTATGCATGAACATGCGAGGACATGACCTTCGCTCTTAAAAAATATTAAAAAAGTCTTTATAATATATATTTGTTGTCTCAAAATTTAAAATTTTTAAATGACAACTCTTAGTACTTGTTTTATTTGTAATAGTTTTTAGGGATATAACTACATATTTAGTATCATACTTATTTCCGTGTTCTTATTTTAGTATCTCACTTATTTTTTCGGCAAAAAATGTACTTAACGTTATGTTTTTATTTTGTTTTAGTATCCGACCACTAAAAATAAACTGAGATGATGACCTGGCTTATTTTTAATTGGGATAATCACAGTTTTAGTCCTTAAAACTTATATGTTTTTATGAATTTGGTCCAAATTCTATCAATTTAATAATCATCTTAAATATAAAGTTAAAACTGTAAATCTCCTATTTTATTTCTTCTTCCCAAAACCCTAACCCTAAATTCTTAAGCTTAGCAAACAAACCCTTAAACAGAAATGAATTCCTCAATGCTTCCTCAAAACAATAACCATTCTCCTTCGATTGGTCCCTCACTGCAAAATTCACAGCAAAAGCAAATCTCGCAAATTTCGTCGTCGCCTCTTCCAAATCTTACCCAGCAACAACAGCAGCAAATTTTAAAGGAACAAAAATTTTGTTTTTTCGGTTTTTAAATCTCAATCATACATATTTGAGGGATTCAGAAGTATTCTTTATTTTTACAGAGTGTAGCCTATGGTGTAAGTAGCTTTAAAACAAGCCGAATAAATTTCGTTGATCTAACTGGCTAACTAGTGCAGCAGGAGAGCGCTTAAAGGAGGCAGGCAATATTAATCGTTCACTCTCACAACTTGGGTATGCTCTTTTATCCTTCTTTCTTGTCATCGTTAACTCTAGAATATGGCTTCAACTTCTAGTTGTTATTTAATACAGAAGTGTATATCTTCCAACTTCGACATCAACAATTCGGAATCTCTTAGATTTCAAATACTTCGCAAATTATGGAACTGAACATTGTTGATCTCCAAATGTTGCACAAACATGCAAAGTTTTTCTTATTAGTGTTGTACACTACAGTTTTGCTAATTTTACTTAATATTTGGAGTTCAGGAACTTGATAAACATTCTTGCTGAAATTTCCCAAACCGGAAAGCAAAGGCATATCCCGTACAGAGACTCCAAGTTGACATTTTTATTGCAGGAGTCTCTAGGTGCCAATGAAAAATTAGCAATGGTAAGATAAAATGGGGGATTTACAGTTTTAACTCAAATATTTAAGATGATTATTAAATTGATAGAGTTTGGACCAAATTCATAGAAATGTATAAGTTTTGGGAGTAAAATTATGATTATCCCAATTAAAATAAGTCACGCCATCATTTCCGTTTGTTTTAATGGTCGAAGTACCAAAACAGAAAAAAAACGTAACGTTAAGTACTATTTTATCAAAAAAAAATAGATGGATACTAAAATAGAAGCGCGAAAATAAGTGGGTACTAAATATTTAGTTATCCCTAGTTTTTATGCGTGTTTTTGTTTTCATAATATAAGATACAAATTGTTGCAAGATGATGCAAGCAAAATCTTCTATCTCATTTCTCTCTCCTTCCCCTTACACCAAAAAAGGAAAAATATTTCTTTTATACGTTAAACTCCAATAACATGTAACAACATCTTCTAGTTTCTATTACAAGATCTATATTGATAGCGTAGTGAGTAGATTTATTAACCCACAATTAATCACACAATGAAACCTTGTTACAAGTTTTACAAGTAATTGTAAATAATTAAACTTTTTTGGTTGCCCTCTCGGTTCTCTAAGGTTTTACCTTGACTAATTCGGACCGACTAGCGTCGCACACTTGATTTTGATGGGTGAGTCTCTCTACAATAATTTTTTTACATACACAAGACGTCAAACTTGATACATACTTAAACGATACCAAGCTGGTGTTAAATTTTCTAATAGGGTAGTGATTTTTTTTAAAAAAAAATTCACGAGCGACTTAAAAAATGTCTAATTTATTTATTGTTAGTATTTTAAAATATTAAGTAAGAATGCATGGTAGTTTTTAATAAATTTATAGAATTAAAAAAATTCGCAAATAATTTCTACCAATAAGAATAGAGTATATTTTATAGATATTCGTTTACCTCTTAGTGAGAGCATCCGCGACGAGAGAATTAAATACCCTATCGCGCGGTGAATATCTTAGTTCAAACAAAAAAAATCACAAACAATATATCAGATAATTATCGATAAATATGCTTGACTTATTATAATGCTTATTTACATAGGAAAAGTTAAAAAAATTCTACCATATATCTATTTCAAGTTTTTGTTTTTTATAAAAATATAATACAAATATGCTTGACAAATTCTTAATTTTATCTTTTAAAGTATTAGGAAATTTAAAATTTTAGCCACCCAATGCTGAATCCTGGATAGTTGAGTGACGTGGAGCTTTTTAAAATTGTAAAATAAAAAACTAGTTCTAACGTCCGCACCTTGTCTCAATTTGTTTATTATTAGGACTAAATTATAAAAAAATAAGGTAAAAATGCAAAAGATAAAAAAATTATGACCGCGTGTTGTGGAGGCATGGACGGATCCCCCACCTATTTTTTATTTTGAAGATTTTTTTTTTATTTTTTTGAAAAATTTTAATTTGGTTTTTTTGAAAATTTTTGAAATTTTCACTATGTTTTTGTTTTTTTTAATATTTTTAATTAAATCTCTTATTAAAATTTTTAAAATGTCTCATTAAGTTGTCTTAAAATATTTGAAAATTTTAATTTCTAAAATATTTGAACATTTTAAATTAGTTCTCTTAACTTGTTATACCAATATCTGCCCACGACTATAGGGGTATGTTTGGTGTTGATGCATTGCTCACGCGGGCTACGGTCGTGTTGTTGGTTTCAGCTTGTGTGCATAAGTACTTTGGGTAATTTGCTCTAGTTTTGGTGTTTTGGTCTTTTAATATTATCAAGTTATATTCTTTTCCTTCATTATATTTTTATAAATTTTTTAATGAGACACATGACAATATCTATTTGTATGATTTTTTACTCTAATAAAATTATACTTGTTGATAAAAAATAAAAAATAAAACATAAGTAAAAAGACTTATTTTTTTAAAAAAAGGTTAAAATAACTATAAAAAATTTTAAAAAATACATCAAAGTTTCTAAAATAATCTGATCTTAAAAATAGTTGTACAAGGAACAATTGTTACACTGCTGAATCACATACGTCGCATGCAAAATCAAAAGATTTGTCACTTTGGTTGTAACCCCCTACACCGGCCTATACGGAAGGCACGACATAGTAGATCACATTTGCCTTTTTAAAACCTTTCTTATATCGATTATAGAAAATTTTTAGACTTTTCAGGGATTTAGCCATAATTTCAAGTTTAGTAAAATGACCATGAGTGAAAATGGATAATAATCAAAATATAAATATTGAAGTATCGCCAAGCAATAAAAGTTAACAAAACAAACCCAACCAAAATAAGTTATACATCCAAAATAAATGGCACATGTCACCCTGGTAATAAATGGTGGATAAGAACATTACAATCTAGTAGAATCCAATGTGCCGATCCTCCAAGTGTCGGGTACCAGGTGGCCTATCAACAACAATCTGAAATGAGAAGTGTGGAAGTGAGCTATAGAGCTCAGTGTGCTCCCAAAAGTGCAACAATAAAAACATTTTCAATACATCAAGTATGCATAAAGGTATCATCATAAAAAATGGCAACAAAAGGTATACATGCAACTTATCTACTCTCGAACCGTACACCAATATGCAGCTCCCCGCTGAGCTACATCCTTAAGGACTTACCCTAAGCCCGATGGCATTAGGAGCCACCCAAGGGGATACCTTAGGTCCGTAAGGATTTACTCGGGCCGTAGCCACGACACCTACCCAAGGGGATACCTTGAGCCTGTAAGGATTTACTCGGGCTGTAGCCGCGACACCTACCCAAGGGGGGTACCTTGAGCCCGTAAGGATTTACTCGGGCCGTAGCCTCGACACCTACACAAGGGGATACCTTGAGTCCGTAAGGATTTACTCGGGCCGTAGCCACTTCACCTACCCAATAGGGATTGGGCCCGTGATGATTTACCAGCTTGATCAAGGCTGCACCTGCATACAGTCCATATAATATCTCGTATATGTCCCAATGTATCATGTCCATGTCATAAACATCATATCATGATCAACCATATTGCATGTCATATTCATATTAACCCTATCTGTGTGATGCATGTTGCATGTCATGCGAAGTCATACACGATATGCATATACAAACATGTTATAATCATGGTAACTTTCTTTTTTTACGCATACTTATAAAAATAATTATTTCGAATTTAAAATTGTATATAACACATAAAAAGGAACACACCTCAAAAAGTGGCGTATGAGCGATCTAAGGTCCAACAACGTTTCACTCAACGGTGTGGGAACGAGTAATAATAGGGTCTCGCGACTTGACTGACCGGGATGAGCTGGGTTGATCTGTGGCACAATTAGGAGAATCTCGATAACAACCACAAAAATATCCTTAATTAGACCTCTCATAAACCAATAATAATTATCAACAAGTTAACTTATTCCAAATAAAGACGCTTGCATTTCAGGTTCGATTTTTGGAGGCCTTAGGGTTGAAATTTCATAAAACGGGCTTCAAAAATGGGTTCAAGACATTAAAAACATAAAATATGATCATTTTGAAAAAGTTAACTTTTTGGTCAAAAGTCAACGCTGAGTGACATGCTGGCGTCAACAGTCAACGCTGACATGGCAATCAACGATGACATGACAGCTGACTTGGTATGCCTACGTGGCATGCTGACGTCACCAGTCAACAATGACATGGCAGCTGACTTGGCATGCCTACGTGGCATGCTGACGTCAGCAGTCGATGCTGACGTGGTAGTCAACGATGACATGACAGCTGACTTGGCATCCTACATGGCATACTAATAGGGAGGTCAACGGTCAATGGTTGACTCGAGTCGGGTCGACTATTCGGGTTAGACCGATTAAATCTCGGGTTAATGGGTCAGGTCGGTTATGGATTAAGTTTAACGGTTTGGGCCGACTGGGTTTGGGCTATAACCTGCCTGGCTCGAACCGGTTTGAACCATTAGACCTGAGTCAGCTCAACCGGTTTAGCCCAGTAATAATAGACCGGCCCACTCTATTATTCTAGACTCTGATCACCGGAAGCTTACCAGAAAACACTCCGACGACCCATAAAGACACCAATCATGACCTGAAAACGAAGCTCAACTCATAACTAACCCAACCCAAACCATCCACACACAAAAAACAAGTCGGAAATAGAACGAAAATGGCCTATAAGGTCACGGCTTTACCGGAAAGTAGTGCAACTCCGATGAAGGCTTTCTCAGCGGCTAAACGATGATCGGTGACTACGGTTATGATCGTCTTGAGGAGGAGGACACGATGAGACCTTGATCAATTGCTAAAGAGGACGGACGGTGGCTGAATCGACAACGGTAGCCTTTAGGGTTTTACCGAACCTTCACATCGTTCCCTACGACGACGACAACCGGTGGATGCACGTGGATAGAGGGGAAACGCTCTAGAGAAGAAGACGGTTCTCCTGGTGTTGGCGGTGAGCCTCACGGTGTGTCGGTGATAGACAAGGCACGGTGGTCGGACGTTTCTTGGGGAAAGATCGAGAGATGAGAGAGAGAATGGCTGTAATAAAGGCTAGAGTAAATGTGGTATGTGGGTTTGGTTGGTATATTAAATACCAGATTTCTTTAGCCAGAATTACTCAAATGATATATGCTGTAATCCCATATCATAAATAGGGCTTAGCCAGTGGTTAACACACAATTTAGGGTGGGAAAAGTCTTGGGTTCGAGCCTTCTTGCCCCCAAACCCTCATTTTTTTAATGCTACAATTTTTCCATCCTAAAAAAAATTTATCCTCAAAATTTACCTGAATCGAAAAGATGCGGATATTGCTCTCTCACAGATTCTTCTATCTCCCAAGTAGCCTCTGCAGGACTACGATTACTCCATTGAACTTTAAACATCGGAATGCGCCGGTTTCTCAGAACTCTTATATCTGAATCTAAAATTTGAATAGGCTCCTCCTCATATGATAAATCTGGTATCAGGTTAACACCCAGAATCTGAATAACATGCCCTGGATCTGGATGGTATTTCCTCAGCATGGACACATGAAATACATCATGAATACGGCTAAGCTGGGGAGGTAACTCAAGCTGATAAGCAACTGGCCCAACTCTCTTCAGGATACGGTATGGCCCAATGCATCTCTAACTCAACTTACCCTTACGTCCAAATCTTATGACTTTATTCTGTGATGATACCTTCAAAAGGACTTCATCTCCTACCTCGAACTCGATATCTTCTCGCCTTCGATCTACATAAGACTTTTATCTATCAAAAGCCTCTTTTAGTCTACTCCGAATCAATCTAACTATTTCCTCCGTTTCCTGAATCAACTCGAGGCCCAGAGTCCTTCTATCATATAACTTTGTCCAGTAGACTGGAGTACGACACTTGCGACCATACAAGGCCTCATAAGGTGCCATACGAATACTAGCCTGATAGCTGTTATTATAAGCAAACTCAGCAAACGGTAGAAAATCCTCCCAGCTACCATGATAATCAAGCACACAACATCGAAATATATCTTCCAAAATCTGAATCACCCTCTCTGATTGTCTATCAGTCTGCGGGTGGAAGGAAGTGCTAAAATTAAGACGATTACCCAAGGTCGTCTGCAATGCTGTCCAAAAATGGGAAGTGAACATTGGTTCACGATCAGAAATGATAGATAGAGGCACTTTATGCAGTCTGACAATCTCGGCAATATACAGCTTGGCCAGCTGATCCATAGAATAATTGATCTGAACTGGAATGAAGTGAGCAGACTTTGTGAGTCTATCAACAATCACCTAAATAACATCCTTTTTAGAGGGTGTTCGGGGTAAACCTGTAACAAAATCCATGGTGATACGCTCCCATTTCCACTCGGGAATCTTAATCGGCTGCAGCAACCCAGATGAGTGTTGATGCTCTACTTTTTCTTGTTGGCATGTCAGACATCTGGCCACAAAATCAGATATGTCTTTTTCCATTCTGACCCATCTGTATCTCTGTTTTAAATTCTGGTACATATTATCTCCTCCGGGATGCATGGCATATGGGCTGCTATGAGCCTCTCTAAGCATAGTCTGCTTAAGGTTGGCATCATCAGGCACACAATATCGACCTTTGAAGCATAAAACACCATCATGGTCAAAAGTATAAACAAATGTGGATCCCTGCTCAACCTGCTGTATAACCGGAAGCAAAGAACTATCCTGACATTGCTTGGCTTTAATCTTCTCAGCTAAGGTCGGTTTAACCTGTAACTCTGCCAGTAAGCTACCATCATCATAAATACTCATCCTGGCGAAAATAGACCTCAAATCAGAAATAGTCTTGCGGCTCAAAGTATCAACAACTACATTGGCCTTCCCGGGATGATACTCAATTACACAATCATAATCCTTGAGCAGCTCTAGCCAACGACGTTGTCTGAGATTAAAATCCTTCTGGGTGAGAAGGTATTTCAGGCTTT
The DNA here is from genome assembly GCA_019671005.1 of Hibiscus mutabilis. Lineage (NCBI taxonomy): Eukaryota > Viridiplantae > Streptophyta > Magnoliopsida > Malvales > Malvaceae > Hibiscus > Hibiscus mutabilis. The sequence goes on along the minus strand of CM033721.1, from coordinate 3,731,058 downwards.
TGTTATCAGTATATATATAACACTTCTCTCCATTGAGATAATGTCTCCAAATCTTCAGAGCAAAAACTATTGCTGCCAACTCTAAATCATGAGTAGGATAATTACACTCATGAGGTCTCAACTATCATGACGCATAGGCAATCACCTTACCATTCTGCATTAGAACACATCCAAGACCCGAGTGTGAAGCGTCACTGAAAACTGTAAAGTCTTTTCCTGGTTCAGGCTGAGTCAAGACTGGTGCTTGTGTCAAAGCAGTCTTCAACTTCTCAAAAATCCCTTACTGTGCTTCAGTCCACTCAAAGGGAACATTCTTCGGTAACAGCTTCATCAAAGGAGAAGCAATAATAAAAAATCCCTCGACAAAGCGTCGATAGTATCCGGCTAAACCCAGGAAGCTACGAATCTCAGAGACATTCTTATGCTGCTTCTAGTTTACAATAGCCTCGATCTTACTAGGGTCAACCTGAATACCCTGAGCTGATATCACATATCCCAAAAATATTACCTGAGATAGCCAAAATTCACATTTACTCAGCTTAGCATATAACCGGTGTTCCTTGAGAGTTTGCAGCGCAATCCTTAAATGCTTTGCGTGCTCAACCTCAGATTGAGAGTACACCAGAATATCATCAATGAATACCCCCACAAATTGGTCAATAAATGGTCGGAACACCCGATTCATCAGGTCCATGAAAGCTACAGGGGCATTGGTTAGCCCAAATGGCATCACTAAGAGCTCATAGTGCCCATAACGAGTGCGAACAACAGTCTTCGCAACATCTGTCCCTTTTACCTTCAGTTAGTAGTACATGGAGCGAAAATCGATCTTGGAGAAAACCGAAGCTCCCATGAACTGATCAAACAAATCATCGATTCTTGTTAGATGATACTTATTATTGATAGTGATTTGATTAAGCTTTCAATAATCTATGCATAATCTGAGGGAACCATCCTTCTTTTTGACGAAAATGACTAGAGCTCCCCATGGTGAGGAACTGGGTTGAATAAACCCTCGATCAAGGAGCTCATGTAACTGGATCTTTAGCTCCTTATATTCTTCCGGAGCCATATGATACGGGGCCATAGAAATCGGTGTTGAACTCAGATAAGTCTCTATCTCAAACTCAACATCTCTGTCACGAGGTAAATCGAGTAACTCCTCAGGAAATACATCGGAGAACTCCTTCACTATCGGAGTTTCTTCAAGCTTAGCCAAAGAACCCTTGGTGTTCAAGATATTAGAAAGAAATGCCTGATATCTTTTATAAACCATCTTATCGACAGTCAAGTATGATACCACATTGGAAAGATAACCCCGTCTTTCACCCACTAGAGTAACCATCCGATCATCCGGTGTTTTCAAAGTTGCCCTCTTGGACTCACAATCCAGTGTAACTCGGTGCTCGGTTAACCAATACATAACGAGAATTAAGTCAAATTCTTCTAGAGACAATTCCATAAGATCGGCCAGAAATATCTCTCCCTGAACCTCTAACGGACAACTGTGGAATATCTTGTTCACAACCACTGATTGTTCAATCGGACTTATGACTGTAACTAAATTCTCTGTGATGTCAGCCAGAATTTGAATGTCTCGGGTTACGAATCTCGATATATATGAATGTGTAGAGTCGTTATCAAGTAATGCAAAGTATGAAACAGAATAAATGGTAAAGGTACCTACAATCACATATGGCTCATCTCTGTCCTCCCGACGTCTAGTAGCATAAATCAAGGTAGGCTGCGTGGCGTCAGCCATAAAAGGTCTTCCACTCTGAAAAGATCTATATCTGCTATCAGATCTAGCAACGGACCCTGAAGGTCTACCCTGTAATCAACATCTGGCTGGAGTGTGACCAAATGCATGTGAACTAGCCGGGGTCTAAAATCGGGTAGGAGTCTGAGTTGACATCTGCTCAGTGGAAGGAGGGTGTGGTCAGTCTCTCTTGAAATGATCTAGAGACCCACAATGAAAACACGCTCCTGTCAACTTCCTGCACTCTCCTCTATGTCAGAGTCTACAATGAGTACAAGGAGGAATAGAAGAAAACCAGATGAACTGTCTCTAGTGGCTGCTGAAGCAGTGGACGCTGTCTGTCCCAGTCTATCATTGCTCTTTTGAGAATGTGCATGTCGGGCCCTCTTGCCCAGACGTGACGACCCAATACCAGATGACCTATCAGGTCGATCCAATCCCTGATCTCTGCTACGGTCCAGACTCTGGTCTCTACTGTTCTTACTAGCCTCTAGCATCTCGAGCTCCTCAGCAGTCTTGGCCCGATTCACTAGGGCCTCAAAATCTTTATCATGATGTGTAGCAATCCTCCGACGTATCTCATAATTAAGTCCCGTCAGGAACTTACGGCAACGGTCCTCCTCAATGGCTATTAGACCTGTACCATATTTTAGCAGTCCCAGAAATTCAATCTCATATTCTACCACAGACATAGATCCCTGCTCTAAGTCGTGGAATTCCTTACGACTCTCACTCAGGTAGCGCTCTCCCAAGAAATGGCTCATGAATCTCTCCTTGAAGAAGTCTCACGTCAATCTGTTTGGAGGCACACTGCTAATGATCGACGCCTACCAGGTGTGAGCATTACTATTCAGCATCGATACAACTCCTAGATACTTCTTAGTTGGACTTAATCCCAACTGATCCATCCACATCTCAGTGTCATATAACCAGTCTTCAACTACAGTAGGTGGCCCACTGAGAGATCTAAAAAATGTACCGACTTCATAAGATATCAAAGTCTAGGTGAGGGAAACTTCTGGTAACATGCCCGATGCTCGAATAGCTCTTCGGATCAGCTCTAAAAACTGCCTACTAAGGGCATCATCAGTAATCCCGGTTATAACATCAGGTCTGGTGTCAGCAGCTCCCCTAACGGGTGTAGTCATATCAGCTCCAAAAATCAGTGGTAGAGCAGATGAAACAGAGGGACCACTATAACTAGAAGGCCCTACGGGAGCAGAAAGACCGGCAGGAGCATGTGGATCAACCGGAGTGGGTGGATCTACCATAGGCTTGTCAATAGGATCTACGAATCTAACTGGATGACCCCGCCTACGGATCGGTCGACTACCTCTTCTGGTACTCATATCGAATGATCTAAAATAATGATCTACAATTAGAAAGAGTATGGAATCAATTCGGACACTGGAGAATCGAGCACAGTAAAATATATATATAACTCGATGTCATGGCTTCATATATAACTTTATGCTTAAAACCTTTCAAATTGATGTTTGAATGTACGACCCTTTCATAGTCCGAGGTTATAAACCAAAACCTCTGATACCACTAAATGTAACCCCCTACACTGGCCTATGCGAAAGGCACAACATAGTAGATCACATTTGCCTTTTTAAAACCTTTCTTATATCGATTATAGAAAATTTTTGGGCTTTTCAGGGATTTAGCCATAATTTCAAGTTTAGTAAAATGACCATGAGTGAAAATGGATAATAGTAATAGTCAAAATAGAAACATTGAAGTATCACCAAGCAATAAAAGTTAACAAAACAAACCCAACCAAAATAAGTTATACATCCAAAATAAATGGCACATGTCACCCTGGTAATAAATAGTGGATAAGAACATTACAATTTAATAGAATCCAATGTGCCGATCCTCCAAGTGTTGGGTACCAGGTGGCCTATCAACAACAATCTGAAAGGAGAAGTGTGGAAGTGAGCTATAGAGCTCAGTGTGCTCCCAAAAGTGCAACAATAAAAATATTTTCAATACATCAAGTATGCATAAAGGTATCATCATAAAAAAAGGGCAACCAAAGGAATACATGCAACCTATCTACCCTCCAACCGTACACCAATATGCAACTCCCCACTGAGCTATATCCGTAAGGACTTACCCTAAGCCCGATGGCATTAGGAGGCACCCTAAAGGGATACCTTAGGTCCGTAAGGATTTACTCAGGCCAAAGTCGCGACACCTACCCAATGGGGGTACCTTAAGCCCATAAGAATTTACTCAAGCCGTAGCCACGACACCAACCCAATGGGATACCTTGAGCCCGTAAGGATTTACTCGGGCCGTAGCCGCGACACCTGCCCAAGGGGGGTACCTTGAGCCTGTAAGGATTTACTCGGGCCGTAGACACGACACCTACCCAATGGGGGATACCTTGGGCCTGTGATAATTTACCAGCTTGATCAAGGTTGCACCTGCATACACTCCATATAATATCCCGTATATGTCCGCATGTATCATGTCTATGTCATTAACATCATATCAAGATCAACCATATTGCATGTCATATTCATGTTAACCATATATGTGTGATGCATGTTGTTGCATGTCATGCGAAGTCATAAACGATATGCATATACAAACATGTTATAATCATGGTAACTTTCTTTTTTTATGCATAATTATAAAAATAATTATTTTGGATTTAAAATCGTATATAGCACATAAAAAGGGAACACACCTCAAAAAGTGGCGTTTGAGCGATCTAAGGTCCAGCAACGTCTCGCTCAATAGTGTGGGAACGAGTAATAATAAGGTCTCTCGGCTAGACTGACCGGGACGAGCTGGGTTGATCTGTGGCACAATCAGGAGAATCTCGATAACAACCACAAAATATCCTTAATTAGACCTCTCATAAACCATTAATAATTATCAACAAGTTAACTTATTACAAATAAAGACGCTTGCATTTTGGGTTTGATTTTTGGAGGCCTTAGGGTTGAAATTTCATAAAACGGGCTTCAAAAACGGGTTCAAGACGTCAGAAAACATAAAATAGAACTCTTTCGAAAAAGTTGACTTTTTAGTCAAAAGTTAATGCTGACGTGGCATGCTGATGTCAGCAGTCAACGATGACATGGCAGCTGACTTGGCATGCTGATGTTAGCAGTCAACGCTGACATGGCATGCCTATGTGGCATGCTGATGTCAACAGTCAACGCTGACGTGGCAGTCAATGATGACATGGTAGTTGACTTGGCATGCCTACGTGGCATGCTGACAGGGTGGTCAACGGTTGACTCTGGTCGGGCCGACTCTTCGGGTTGGACCGATTAAATCTTGGGTTAATGGGTCAGGTCGGTTATGGATCAGGTTTAACGGTTTGGGCCGACTGGGTTTAGGCTATATCCTGCCTAGGCTCGAACCGGTTTGAACCACTAGACCTGGGTCGGCTCAACCGATTTGGCCCAGTAATAATAGATCGGCCCACTCTCTCATTCTAGACTTCGATCACCGGAAGCTTACCGAAAAACGCTCTGACGACCCATAAAGACACCGATCCCGACCTAAAAACGAAGCTCAACTCATAACTAACCCAACCCAAACCATCCACACAAAAAAAAACAAGTCCAAAACAGAACGAAAATGACTTATAAGGTCACAGCTTTACCGGAAAGTAGCGCAACTCCGATGAAGGCTCTCCCGGCGGCTAAACGATGATCAGTGACTACGGTTATGCTCGTCCTGAGGAGGAGGACACGATAGGACCTTGATTATCGGCTAAAGAGGACTGACTGTGGTCGAATAAAAAACGGTAGCCTTTAGGGTTCTATCGAACCTTCACATCGTTCCCTGTGACGAACGACAACCGGTGGATGCGTGTGGATGAAGGGGAAATGCTTTGGAGAAGAAGGCGATTCTCCTGGTGTCGGTGGTGAGCCTCACAGCGCGGCGGTGAGGGACAAGGCACGGTGGTTGGACATTTCTTGGGGAGAGATCGAGAGATGAGAGAGAGAAGGGCTGTAATAAAGGCTAGAGTAAATGTGGTATATGGGTTTGGTTGGTATATTAAATACCAAATTTCTTTAGCCAGAATTACTCAAATGATATGTGCTGTCATCCCATATCAAAAATGAGGTTTAGCCCAGTGGTTAACACACAACTTAGGGTGGGAAAGTTCTTGGGTTTGAGCCTCCCTGCCCCCAAACCCCCTTTTTTTGAGTGTTACATTGGTAAAAATAATGGAAACATTGTGGATTCCAATGGAAGTACTTCAACAAATGATGCTTATGTCAGTTCGAATGGTGCCTCCAATAGTGTCCAGTTATTTACTTCAGCTGGCAATGCACTGACTGAGATAAGAGTATAATGACTGATATTCAACTTATTTGGTGATGTAGAAGTCCATTATTAGTGATTTTGAAGTTAATTTTAAGATGAAATATTTTGATATATATATTAAAGTTTATCACTAAAAAGACATTGAAAATATTAATTTCGTTTTTTTCAAATTCTGGTATGAGAATATAATACATCTCTATTTAATAAAAAAAATATTTGAAAATTTTAAAACTTTAAAGTACATAATGCGAACATAGAAATAATTTAAAGATTTACATTAAATTTTAGGTAAAAATATTAAGGAACTTAAAATAAAAATATAATTTAAAACTAAAAAAACTAAAAATATTAAAACTATCGGGTCGGAACAAGTATCCGGTTATAAAAAAAATTGGCCCAGACCCGATCCAACTATCCGAAAAAAATCCTGGGTCGGGTATTTTTTTAAAAAAATACTCGATTTTTTAGATTTGGATCGTCGGATTGGATCAACCGGATTAAGTATTTTTAAACAAACCTACTCATTAGACCAACTCGTTTTTTTTAACATTGGCTTTTCTAAAACGTAATCGTGCATATTGAGTTTTAATCATAAAAACTGTGTATTGTGATTAGGGACAAAAATTCTTTTGGTGCCTCCTTCTATGTTCTAATATTAAAAAATTTAAATTCTAAGTCTTAACCCTAAAATTTAAATCCTAAACCATAACCCTAAAAATATATTGTATCCTAATTCTTTAAACACTGACCTTAAACTCTAACCTTAAATTTTAATCATAAACCCTAAACTTAATTTTTTAATATGAAAGGATAAATATAGATTTCTATTAGAGGTGTATGCTTCTATTTAATTCATTGGAAAAACATGATACAATATTTGGCAAAGCTTTAGAAGAGTAACAACACTAATTTTACGTACAAGCAACCCCCTCTAACTCTAACCCCCCTCCCCTCCCCTCCCCTCCCCTCCCCTCCCCTCCCCTACCCTAAATTTCTCTTTATATATACTCCTCAAACTTTGCCAAAAGGATTCACTCAAAACCCTCATTCTTTTTCTCTAATTTCTAAAGCCAAATAAAACTTCCTTCATTTCCCGAAATGGCTAATTCCAGCACTTCTTCCTCATCAAACTCCTCGTTCTCGGACAAAACATTTTCCAGTCTCGGCAACCTCGTCAAGCTCCTCCCTACAGCAACCGTCTTCATCTTCCAGTTCCTCAACCATGTCTTAACCAACAATGGACAGTGCAGCCCTGTGAACAAGGTCCTCACCAGCATCCTCATTGCCCTCTGTGGCTTCTCTTGTGCCTTCTCTTGCTTCACAGACAGTTACAGAGGCAGTGATGGTTTAGTTCATTACGGTATTGCCACGGTTAACGGTCTTTGGCTGTTTTCGGGTTCGGGTTCAGTTAACTTGTCTAGCTACAAACTGAGGATCGGTGACTTCGTTCATGCGTTTTTTTCAATCATTGTCTTTGCTGCCTTGTCTTTGTTGGATAATGACACCGTACGTTGTTTTTATCCGTCTTTTGAATCAACTGAGAAGGCTTTGCTGATGAGTTTGCCTTCGGTTATCGGAGCGATTTCCGGTACCGTTTTCATGGCATTCCCTAACAGTCGCCATGGGATAGGTTACCCTCCGACTGATTCCTCCTAATTTGGCTTCGGACATGAAACAAAACAAAATAATTGGTTATAGATATTGCTAGAGAGAATTTTTATGTTTTATGTGACCTTTTCTTTGTATCAGAGGTTTGATTACGTTGACAAAAAAAAATCAAAGGATGTTAAGTGTATAGATAATAGAATCATACTTGAATTCTTTATGGGCAATGACGGTTCAAAGATTTAAAGGGCTATGTATAATTTATTAAAATGTAATTTTTAATTTTTTAAAATAAATGTTTGCTTACTTATGTATATGGTATACTGATTTTTTAATAAAAAATAAGTCTAACAAGACTCAAAATTAATCAAGTAAAACATTATTTTACTTTCTCCATGTACTTTATCATTAATCCAGAATTAATTTTTTTATTTTATCACTGGTAAATATTTAACTTAACTCGTTTTGAACCCATCTTTTCTTAAGATGCGATGTGTCGCTCTTATTATACATGTTCAGAACCACCGCCTGTATGCATGCGTGTATTATTAGGTTTGTTGTGTCATAATCTTTCTTTTCCTGATTTATGAGATAGTTAATTATATTTTCTTAACTTTATATTATAACTTTTATTGAAAGAAAGTAGTGCTCATGGCCCCGATGAACTAATCGATAATGGGCTTGATCAGTTGAGCGTAGTCAGGGGCCATCATTGAGGCTAACAATGTTGCGGAGAAAGTTGCTGGAAGGGTTAGCAAGGATGCAAGTTTTAATTTGAAAGGTTCGTTTGTCCCTTGGGGTCATGAGAAAGTTACTGTTGGTGAGCTGGTGCCTTGTTAAATTTCAACTTTAACATGAACTTGGAACAAAAACTAAGAACATAAGATATAGAGCCTTTTAATCCATTTCATTTTTGAAATATTATTGATGATACTAAGAACATAAAATATTATTGTCCGAGCCAATATAAATAGAACAAAAAAATTAATTATTAAAAAATGTGATAAATTAAATAATTTGAGCCATATTTTTTATGGATAAAGATGGAGATTCAAACGATGAATTTTTTGGTTCATGTTCTACTTTATAAGACCTTTACATCGATATTTCATGTGCTCAAAATGGTTGAATGATAAATAAGAAATTGATACTCAAAGTAAGGTGCTGGTGAATTGTGTAAGAAAAGTTAAAAACTCTAATCTCACATTAATAGGATAATAAGCATTAGAAGTTTTTATATACACCAACCCACTTAGTAGTTAATGAGTGACTTTGATTGATATTGTGCATTGCATGCATTTGTAGGGGTGCAAATTAGAGTGTCTAGACTTCGAATAAATCAAGAGTTTCTTTTCTTCACTACTTTATTTTAATCGGTTGTTAAAAATTTATTTATCTTTTTATTGTATGAGATTGTTATATTTGTAACACATAACAAATAATATATATAATTTTTAATTTAAATATATAATAACAACTAAAAATAATAAGATTACATGTTTCAAAAACTTTAAATTTATGCAAAAAAATACTTTATCAGAAACATAATATTTTCTTCATCAATTAAGATGAACACTCCATCTTTTCATAGAATTAAAATCATCTATAATCGAGTCAATAAGAAATTTTTCAACAATTTTTTTCAATGTATACAACTAAGCAATTCGGAAAAATTCACCTTCCATCTTATTTCGTAGACTAGTCTTGATAGTTTTCATTGCTAAAAAGGCTATTTCAGAAGTTGTACCAAAAGGAAGAGTCAAAGTAATCAAGTCGAATCAAGTCGAATCAAACTATCAACAAAGACATAGAAAGAATGATTTCTCACTTTCTGACAAATTTCGACATAATTGAGTTATAGTGCTCAAATTCTTCATCTCTTCATGATTAGAAATATGACAAAAAATAACTAAAGTTCATACTTCAAATGATATTTATTATGTACAGAAAAATCTTCGGAATAATACTACTCTGCAATATGGCAAATTTTTGTTCACATTAAAGTCCTTATAGTCACACTTATATGATTCAAGGCCTCAAATGTGTTTCTTTCTCTTTTATAAAAATAAAATAAAAATATTAAACCTAATTTTATTTTAAATCTTACATTGACTATATATATATATATATATATATATCTTGTCAAATGCTAATCAGTTGTTGGGTTTGCTTTAATTGTTTGGGCACATTTATATTTCCCAAGAAGTCAGGGGTTTGAGTTTCCTTGCTATCATTTTTATTTCCTTTATTTTCATCGTATTAACTATTAGGGGCGTTCAAAACGGGTTGCCTACAAACCCGAGCATTCAATCGAATCAAAAGAATTTTGAGTCACTATGATATTTATCATGATTAGAAACATCAATGATTATTAAAAAAAATTAAATATGACAATATGAATATTAATGACAATATAATACCTAGAGGTGGACATTCGATCGAATTGAGTCAGAAGAATTTTGAGTTAATTGAGTTAAAGAGTCATATTTTATAACTCAAACTTAGTTTGAAATTTTTTCAAGTTCTATAGAGTTTTGGAAAGTCAAGCTGAGTTCAAGTTTCTATTCAAATTTAATTGTAAACATCTATAATGTTATGATATTAATTAGTTCCAATTTAAACGATTTTCTATAACCATATACAATACACATATATTTCTTCATATTTTTTCATATGTGACGCAAGATTGAAAGACTCGAGTCGAACTTGAAAATTGATCCATTAAATACTAAAAATTTTGAGTTACTCGATTTATTTCGAATTTCTATTTTATAACTCAAACTTTATTTAAAATTTTTCGAGTCGAATTTATAAATTACAAGTTGATTCAAGAAGAATCGAATAATTTTGCACCGAGTCAAATTGAATAATTCAATTTTTTCGATTTGAGTCAAGTTTTAACCACCCTTAATAACACCATTTCAAAACCTTAAGCAATTCTATATCTATATAATTAAACGACAGTATAACAGCATGATGTAATTTTATGCAATTAAACAAATTAAATGAGTTGCCAGGGGAGTCCAACTGAACGAAGGCTTGTTTTGACCAGGGGAAGCAGTTGGAAAAAGCTTCCAAACTCTAATTAATTAAGTTGCCTTTGATTGCTAGTTTGTTAGGTATACCATAAATAAGATTTATTCAGTTGTAACGTCATCATTTTTATCTAAAATTAACGATAAGTGGTTTGATTGAATCTATTTTAAAAGCTTAATAATTTAATTGATAAAATTTATAGTTGAGTGATTAAAATAAAACCAGACTAATAGTTGAATGGTCATGGATGTAATTTACTTTTAATGTGTATGGTACATTCATTCTTTAATTTTATAACAATTATTTTCTTTTATTTTATTTTGGGTAATTAGATTGGTAGTTAGACATCTCCTTCGGTTAGAAATTAGCTTGATTTCACTTTCATACTTTTAAATTATTCGGGTGCAAGAAAAAAAACACTTTTTACAAATATTAAAAGTAAAAAATAGTAAGTATTTTAGCATTCTTAATTCAGTCTCATGATAATATATGTTTTTTTTGTAATTCTTTATATACTCACACACACTTTAAAGATAAAATTATTCGAATCGAGTTTTTTAAAAAGAACAATATTTATTTTTCCCCTGATACCATTTTTGGTTTTGAAAAATAATAATAACTTATTATTAAAGGATTTGTAAATTGAAAATAATACCAAGTTTGAAACCAACATACGTTGCATATTATTTTCTAAATATAGCGATAGGAATGATTTAAGCTAAGCTTAGTGTTGTTTTCCATAACAATTTGCTGAAAAATGAATAAAATTTTCAGAACTAATCAAAATGCTAAGTGTTAAATGAATGTTACATTTTCAATATATATAGAATCTAGTTATACAATATAAGTATTTTTAGTTTATACTGATTATGAAGTATTGAAAGATTGTAAATTGATTATTGAGACTAAAAAATTAAAATTAAAAATAAATGTAAAGAAAAAAAGAGAAATAAATAATCTCGATTATAAATTTATACTCATATAATAATCTAAAATTGATGTAATTTTTTTAAAAAAATTATACACTATAAGCGAATTGTACCCTATTTTCAATCTATCAAGTTTGTTTTTTTCTTTCGGAAAACAACTTGCTAACAAAGCTAAGAATTTTTAATATTAAGGTACACGCAAAGTGTTACGTTTCTAAACATCACATTATCATCATTGGTCTCTGTCTTTCAACATCTCATTGAATTTTACGTGTTGGCAATCTTCCAATCTTGAGATGAATTTATGATATATATTTTTCGAATAAAAAGTATAAATTTTAAAGGTTAAATTTACGTGGATGCAATTCTTTTAACTTATAATTTTATATTTTAAAAATAATAAAATTAAATTTTTATTGTTTGAGTATAATATAATTTATCGTAAGTAAAAATTTAAAAATTTAGGGCTAAAGTAGATATACCATTTAAAAGGACTAAATCTCAGTATATGTATGTATTGTTTATCCATTATCTGTATTTTATATTATTTGTTTTTCATTACGATATATATACATGTAATTTTTATTTTAATTTAATTATATATTTTAAAGATAAATACATCTATTTATTTTTATGTAAAATAAAAATATATATTTTGTATTTGGAATATGTTAATTGAAAATGATGTCATGTTGAGAATTGTGATAGTATTTTTTTTTAAATTGAATATATATATATATATATATATATAATAGTACAAAATCAGAGTTCATGCATCGCAATGTACATTTAACAAAAGTTCATTTATAATTTTCAGGTTTATCCGGTTTTAATTAGATACATTCACCGGCAGGATTGGATCAGGCTCATGTATGGCATCAATATCATATGTATATATGATTAGGATCTACTTACACAAAATGCAAAACTTATAATTTTACACGTTTTTGGATCGTTAGGTAAAGAAAATAGATGACTGAGATTAACTTTTTACTTTTTTCCAAGTGATAATCATAACATATTCTATTGTTAATCTCAACCATCAATTCCATCCATCCAACGGTCCAAAAAACATTTAAAACTTAAAAACTTTTACACTATTTAAACAAATCTTAGTCCATATATATATATATATATTACACACAAGCTAAAACTATGAGTTTTACACGTTTTTTTGTTCGTTGGATGGTTTAAATGAATGACTGAAATTAATTCCTTACTTTCTTTTTCCCAAGTAATAATTTTCACATATTCGGCCCATTGTTAATCTCATTCATCCATTTCACTCATCCAACGATCCAAAAACGTATAAAACTTAAAAACTCTTACACTATGTAAACGAATCATATATATATAAATATGAAAATATTTTATTTTCACAAGCTCCTTAGTTTTAGGGTTCATTGATCTATTTTAGGGTTTGGAGGTTTAGGTTTTTGGGATTCAAAATCTAGGGTCCATGGTTAGAATTTAGTGTTTAGGGTTAGAATTTAGAGTTTAAAGATTAAGGTTTAGGGCAACATGGTTAGGGATTTAGGATTTAACTTATAGACCCTAAATTCTAACCACAAACTCTAAATTCTAAATCTCTAAACCCTACACCCAAAACTAGATCCTTAAACCCTAAACCTAAGGCACTCAAGGATCGATGGACCGAGAGGGGGCTGGATGGGGTAGTCGCCCCCTAAAAATTTGAAATTTATACATGATTTAATTTTTTTATGTATTTCCTATTGAAAATCTATTTTCACCCCCTCAGAATTTTATAAGTTCACCCCTAGAATTTTATAAGTTGGCGCCCCTAACATAAAGTTCTGCGTTCGTCCCTGAAGGCACTTATGAAATTTTTTGTTTCCACCGCCAATGTATAGTGTAATTACCATATATATGTATAGGATTAGGATTCACTTACAGATAATGTAAAACTCTAAGTTTATGTTAGGTCCAGAAGGACTTACCAGTGCTGAGCCTACAGATTCATAAATCATATCCCAGAAATACCCCAAATCAGATAGTTTAGTAGACAGACAGGATTCATGGTTCGGATCAGAGAGAGATTCTTAGTTTCAAAACAGAGATAATATACATGTACAAAGAACACACCAAATGGTTCAATTTACCACTTAGAGAACCTTAATAATTACATATGGAATATACTGAACTTTAGTCCTGTAGCGATATCATTTTCACTAAAAAAACATATTTTTTTATCTATTGTTTTGAAAATAATGTCTTCCGTGGGGTTATTAGAAAAACTGTAGTTTATTTATTAAAATGGAATCGCCACCGGCCACTTAGGTAGGCCGGACACAATGAAAACCAGAGATTTTAAAAATGTCGGGTTCAGGAGTTGGTTACGGATGGGGAAGTATTAGCACCCCCACACCGCCCAAAGTTGGTACTTTAATAATTATCGCTTTATTAATATTAGACTTTCCGGATTAAAGTGACGATTAAATTAAAATTTGGTTATAAGTGCGAGTAGATTTTAAAGGCCCCGTTATCCGAGAGTACACACCTAACCACCATCACTACGCCTGATATTGGCCTCGTTTACGCTCGGATAAAAGGGCACCGCATTGACAATTTATATATCTCGATATGCAATCTTAGTGAGCAAAATATAAAATATGGCAAATAATTTAAATACAATAAAAATACAAATAAATATTAACATAATAAAATACTAATCTAAAACATACATACATAAATATTAATCTAACTCATAAATAAAAACAAATCTAACATAACTAAAATGCTAACATTCATAAATATTAATCTAACACATAAATAAAAACAAATTTAACATAAATAAAATATTAATATAAAACATAGTAAATACTAATCTAAAACATAAATAAACATACAAACTAAAAAACACAATTTTAAATTAACTACTATTTCATTAAATCATAAAAATTACAACACAAAAAAGGAAAGAAAATATACCTAACTAGGAGATCGAATGACAAACCCCGACTGAACCCCACCGGGATCTACCACGACCTCTCCAAAAATTAACTAGATCGGGTCCAAAATAAGACCCCGATCGAACCGGTTAGGACCAATGGCACTGCCCCTGGTCCTTGGCTACCCAAGAGCAAAGCTCTCTTATATTGGGCATGCCATGGCCGGCTCTTGCCTTCAATTGCTCCCCCCATGCCTCATATTTATAGGCAATTGGGGGGCTTTAAGGGGTGACGTGGAGCACCTACTCCACGCAATTTCTTTTTTTTTGTTTTTTTAATTTTTTTAATAATATTATTATTACAATAATACTAATAATACTAAAACCCGGACAAAAATGAGTGATTACAGTTGCCCCTCTTTGCTTGTTCTTGTGAAACGAGAACAAAGCAAAGATCAAAAGCACTCATTTTGTCCTACGTCATTGTTTGTAGCTTCGGAATCACGTGTTCTTCTAGAACTCTCCGCTCCTCCTTAGCTGAATCTTCAGGCTTGTAAGCTCTTTCTATATAGAACTTCGTCACCTTCCGATCTTGGAGCTACAGGCTCTTCCTATATAGAACTCTTCACTTTGAAGCCTCGAGTTATGAGTCCCTCCTATATAGAACTTTTCACTCTGAGACGGTAAAGCTTGGAGTCCTTCCTATATAGAACTATTCGCCTTTAACGCGACGGGTTTTTTCGTTCTTGGGTGACGCAAGTATCAATGATTTCACTGCTTCTTTATCCGATATCTTGGAATCACGTGTTCTTCTAGAATATTCCGCTCTTCCTCGGATGAATTCTTCGGTTTTCCTGTTTGTGGTCTCAGAATCACAAGCTCTTCTGGAACTCTCCGCTCTTCCTCGGCCACCTCTTTGACCTGTATGCATTTAAATATTAGTCTTGAGAAGACATTCTTACGAAAGGATTATATTAAGAAATTTGTTTAAAATAAATCATACTTATGGAATGATCATAATAAAATAAAATTGAATTTTAAGAAAAATATCTTTATGAAAGGATAAAATTAGAGATTTAAGAAAATCATCCTTATAGAAGTATAAGATTGTGAAATTTAGTTTTAAGAAAAACATTCTTATGAAAGGATCAGATTAAGAAATCTAAGTTTTAAGAAAAACATCCTTACGAAAGGATCAGATTAAGAAATCTAATTTTTAAGAAAAACATCCTTATGAAATGATAAAATTAAGAAATTCAATTTTAAGCAAAACATCTTTAAGAAAGGATTAAATTAAGAAACTGATTTTAAGAAAAATATCCTTATGAAAGGATAAAATTGAGAAATTTAGTTTAAGAAAAACATCCTTATGAAAGGATCATATTAAGAAATCTAAGTTTTAAGACAAACATCCTTATGAAAGGATCAAATTAAGAAATCTAAGTTTTAAGAAAAACATCTATATGAAAGGATAAAATTAAGAAATTCAATTTTAAGCAGACCATCCTTAAGAAAGGATTAAATTAAGAAACTGGTTTTAAAAAAAATATCATTATGAAAGGATAAAATTGAGAAATTTAATTTTAAGAAAAACATCCTTATGGAAGGATCAGATTAAGAAATCTAAGTTTTAAGAAAAAACATCCTTAAGAAATGATTAGATTAAGAAATCCAAGTTTTAAGAAAAACATCCTTATGAAAGGATAAAATTAAGGAATTGATTTTAAAGCAAGCCATCCTTAAGAAATGATTAAATTAAGAAACTGGTTTTGAGAAAAATATCCTTATGAAAGGATAAAATTGAGAAATTTAGTTTTAAGAAAAACATCTTTTAAAATGATGCATCGGTTCTATCTGTCTTGACATCAAAAGAAATCCATGAAAGGTGATGGCTCGAGAATTCAAAATATAAACAGCTTCTGGGGTTTATCAAGGTTTATGCACCATTAGGAAAGTAACAAAATATTGTACTCGACTAATTAGCATGTTAATCTTTCCCTAAGTCAACGGGAAGGTATCTCCATATTACCATCAACAAAAGCTGTAACATCGTAATTACAACATACATCACAAACTGGGCACAAAGTTCAGTCCTGGAACTCAAAATAGAACACCCCAAGGCTTTACTTGGTGGTTATGATACTCAAAATGTCTCCCCCATTACATTTTCTACTTCATAAACTCCATTTTCTTTTCATGCATCAGATCCTCAAGTTTCTTGCATATGAACCTACCTGAAAACTTTTCATTTCATGTATCATTAAATCACAAACCAATGCCAATATTAAATGGGAGAAAAACAAAAACGCAAAGACAATAAAACTCACTTGGTAATTTATAGCTCCACGGGGAATTCCAAAACATAGGAAAACTTCAGTCAGAGTTAACGGGTCGAGCTCCACAACTGGCACAATCTTGGAGCTCCTCTATAAAGATCTTGTCACAAACTCGGGTGCCTTGCATCCTATAAATAATTTTCAGCTTAAGAACAATGTATTTTGTAAATGGAAAAAGTACACACAAAGTTCATGTCTCAATATAACAACTCAAGCAAGCATGTCATATAATCATCCAAAAACTGCATTTCATATACTCTAGTTTCAAATGGCTAAAGCTCTATCTATTGTTAAAATGGCATGAAAGAGATTATCATCAGAGCACCAGTTTTAATTTCACATAGAAAGCAATGATTCAAGCTGCAGGTGATAAAATAAATTTTACAAAATCACTCTAATTCTAGTAAAAAGGTTCATTGTAATGTTGATTTTTGTTGTATAACTTTCCATCATTAAATATACTATGACACAAGGAACTAAATAGTAATTGAAACCTCAGAGAAAGAAAAGCCTCATTTTTGCACTCATTTGTACAAAGCAAATGCATCATTATTCCATACTGGTAAAGAAAAACGATTCATCATTTAGTCTAAGCTATCACTTAATTGGCTGCAATTTCTAAATTGATGACACATATGCTAGTTTCAGCACTATGTTATAGTACCTGGAAATTTGCTCCCCTTTTGCAACATTGTAGAGAGAAACAACGTACTCCTTCATAACCCAAATGTCAAACTGGCTCCAATTGGTGACATGAATTATAAACAGACAGCCTCCTAGCACTCCAAACTGTGGAAAAGTTGCATTTACTTCATCCGCTTTATTAAAAAAGTCAGGCGTTGGAACAGTCCCAAATTGCTCAGCATCAAAGTCAAAACAGTGTATGAATTCATCACCAGCAGAAGAATTGTTACACCAGTGAATAACTCCATTCAAGAAAGCATTGAAAGGTGAAGAAACGTTGGGAGAAGGTGCATTTCCTACGCTTCTCCAGGTGCCAGTCCCAATGGTGTATATTTCAGCCGTTTTAGCAGCAGATTTAACAGATTTAATTGTCGGATAGTAACTTTGTAAAAGTTTGTATTGATTAGTAACGGTTGAATAACCAAGCCCCCAAAAACCATGTCTACCCCTATCCTTGAAAGGCGGAGGAATTGTGATAAATTCACCCAAAATTGGGTTACAGACATAGAAGGAATAATCTCTTTTAGGTCCAAAACCGCCTCCAACTAAACAAAGCAAACCATTGCATGCAGTCATACCAGAAATATCACAACTGGGTACATTATATTTGGGTGTAAAATTGAGTTTTGAGACCTGGAAACTTGCACCATTGACATCAACTTGGGCTAGCTGGAGCCTCTTGGAAGCATTTTTGGGAGGAAAAGTCTTGATTAGAATGCAAAGGGGCGATCTTTCAAAGTGGAGACTTGCGAACTCTGATTCAGAAATGAAACAGGAGAATCTTTTGCAAACGCACCTGCAATGGAGAATGTCACTAATGGCAAGCCTTGAGAGAATGTCGAGAATCAAAGGGTGTGGGAGTTGAAGGAATCGGCAAGTGTTTGGTGTTGCTCCGTGCTTGCTGCTGCTGTGTGATGCTTCCATTGTAGCTTTCTTTCGACCCCTCATTTTCTTAGACTAATTTTGGTTCTTTTTTTTTCGAATTGGAATGGGTTTGAACTCTAAAGATACCGTCGGTAAGAAAGATTTTAGTTGTGGAACCCTAAAAAATAAAGGGTAAAAATTCAATAATATTTTTAATAATTTAAATTTTATTAACGTACGGCTAAATGGTTAAAGCGCCCAACTCATAATTGGCGAATTTGTAAGTTCAATTCCTATTGGATGCACGCCAATGAGACCCTCCAATAAGTTTATTGAAATTGAATCTCATCTATACATAATGAATTCGTGTGTTATATTCATATCATAACATATGAACAGTAAGAACTAGCATTCTTATTGATACTCGAACTCATAGGGAAGAAAATAGATTTATTGGATAGAATCAAATATGTAGTAGTTACAAACAAAAGTATTCGGTTATTGATGAAATAAAATCAATATACTTCTAATGTCGAATCAGGATCAACTAGAACAGAAATAAAGCATTGGGTCGAACTCTTCTTTGGTGTCAAAGTAATAGTTATGAATAGTCATCGACTCCCTGGAAAGAGTAGAAGAATGGGACCTATTATGGGACATACAATGCATTATAGGCGTATGATCATTATGCTTCAACCGGGTTATTATATTCCACCTCTTGAAACGAAAAGAACTTAAATCAAAATACTTAATAGCACGGTGATACATTTATACAAAACTTCTACTCCAAGCACACGCAATGGAGCCGTAGACAGTCAAGTGAAATCTAATCCACGAAATAATTTGATCTATGAACAACATCGTTGTGGTAAAGATTGTAATGCCAGAGGAATCATTACCGGAAGGCATAGAGGGGAGGTCATAAGCGTCTATACCGTAAAATTGATTTTCGACGAAATGAAAAAGACATATGGTAAAATCGTAACCATAAAATACGACCCTAATCGAAATACATACATTTGTCTCATACACAATGTGATGGTGAGAAGAGATATATTTTACATCTAAGAGAGGCTATAATTAGAGCTTGTGATAATAAGTCATGTATGATTTCACGCTCATAAAATTATACTTTTTTCATCAAAAAAATTTAAAATTTATATTTATCCTAAATAAATAGTATAGATTTAACAAAATTCTAAGTTTTATGGAAATCATCTACGTCACCTTAAAATTAAAATTTATTATTTTTACAATTTTAGGATATGTTACTTTTATAGTGTGTTGTGTATCACTATTAAAATGGTTATTTGTGAGTTAACGGTCAAAATTAATCAACTTTGACAGTCAATATTATGAGAGGGTCTAATTGATCGATATTTGAATTATGAGTACTTACCTAATTTAAACTAAACAAAATAGAAGTTATAATTTAACTTACCGAATTTCAATAGTCACAAGACCTAAAACATGGATTGAGTTAGGATCAAATATTAAGGGTGCAAGAATCTATTAAACTTTTAAATATAAAATGAAAAGGAACAAAAATCTTAATTAACTAATATTTAAATTGTAAAGGACCTAAATATAATTATACAAAAAAAATTCAGAGAGATAACTACCCCTCCCATCCTATGAATGGCTTCTTCCCTGACTTAAAATATAATGAACCCAAAAATTTTAGGCTATAACTTGAATGAAAATCTTTCGCCCCTTAATTATATTTTTTTTCTATGTTTCTCACTAAAAAATTAGTTTAAAGTATATGTTTAAGGGTTTAAGATTATAATTATTGGTTAGGGTGTATGACAT
Organism: Hibiscus mutabilis; assembly: GCA_019671005.1. Taxonomy (NCBI): domain Eukaryota; kingdom Viridiplantae; phylum Streptophyta; class Magnoliopsida; order Malvales; family Malvaceae; genus Hibiscus; species Hibiscus mutabilis. The sequence continues at coordinate 3,710,823 of CM033721.1, read as the reverse complement.
GCGGGTATATTGTATTTTATATGGTGTAGGATTTAAAGTTTAAAATTTAGTGTTAGAATTTAAAATTTAATCTTTTAATTTTTTTTAATGAGAAAACATAGAAAATCATAATCAGGAGCATAAGATTTTTTTTCCATATAACTTCTCCCCTTTAGACGTGACTCCATCACTATTCATAATTCTTAAATCCTTCGTTATTTCAAGATTAAGAGTACACATACAAACAAAACAAAACATACATATAAAAGAAATAACAATCAAAAGGATATAAAGTGTAAGTTGGTTTTTTATTATTTATAGATAAATAAACAAGAGAGAAATGTTACGAAAAAGGGGGAATATAAGAAGAAAAACGGAAATTTGATTCAATTGATTTAAAAATAATAGAGCAACACATTAATTTAACTCATCTTTATTTTTTTAATATTTTTTTAAATTATATATTTTAGACACACTAAAAATATTTTTTCTCTTATTTTTAAATAAAATTAAAGTTAAAATTAAAATTTATCAAAAAAAAATAATACTCAACAAAATTTTCATGCAAGACATGAAAAAACATGAGCACTTTTATTTATCTCCACTAAAAATTAACCTTAAAAAAGATATATTGGCGTGACAATGCTAAGTGGGGTTCCACACCTCTCTGATTTTGCCACGTTATCCCTCCTCCTATCTTTTTCATTTTTCCATCTAAGTCAACCCCACAGACACCATCCCTTTCCCACCAATCAATCCTTCCACATCATCATCTTCATAATTCTTGTAACCCAATGAAAAATCACCTCAAGTTTTTGTTTTTTGCTTTGTGGTTTTCCCGGTTTTATTTCCGGCGAGCCGCCGTGAACGTTTGGAAAACAATGGTACCGGCGGTAGGGAACTCATCCATTGCTAAGCTCCGACACCTGAGTGCAAGTTGTTCCAAAGCATGCGCCAGCTTCGTCCAAACTTCACGGGTACAACATGTCGTCGAAACTGAAACCGTCGACGGCATGAAAACTTGAACAGCTTTCTTCAAGGTCAAACCAATGTCATCCGGGTCGTCGTAAACCGACCCGACACACTCGAAGCTAGCGTAGCTAAACCCATCCTCAGGGGTAACATGGATGGTCGAGTAACGATCACCGTCAATGCTATTCATTGAGTAACCACATGGATCAAACGCAAAGTCACAAACGAAAGCGCCAGGGCTGATGGCATCATCCCCGTCAGCTCCGTCATTTCTTTCCCACCTACATCCCCCGCTTTTCCATCCCCGGATTTCATGAAGAATCGACGTGCGAGGAGGCAGTTGAGTCCCGTCATGCAAACTTCTACGGTGAAAGTAACATCGTTGTGGTGGGGAGATTCTAATGGCGGCAAAAAGGTAGAAGTGAAAACGTGCCATGTAAAACGGAGGCTTTTCGATAGCAAAGATTGATGGGGATGTTTTGTTCAATATAAATAACTTCTTCTTTGAAGCTGGTGTGGGGGAAAGGTTGAGCTTTGGGGAAGATGAAGTTGCCTCTGGTGTACCTACATGTTTGCAGAGTGAGGCCGAGAGTGTTTGCTAAGTGGATCAATGGAGGGATTGATTTGAGGAGTTGGGTTGCCCCACAGGTTTTGATGATGATCTTTGTAGGGTAAACAAATAAGCTGGATTCAGACAACGTAAGCATCGAAGAAGGGGTTCCCAACAGCTGATACAACAGTGCATTGGACAGCAAATAGGACTTGTTCAAGTGATTCGAATTCGAGCATTCTAAGCCCCAACATGTTGTTGTCTTCGTCAATATCACCGAAGAAGTGGAGCTCTAGGCGTTTCTCAAACCCTGAAACAGGCATTTCAAAAACAAAACAGCAAACAAGATTAGATTGGATTTGATGGTGTTTGAAGAATTAGAGGAATACGGTAATTTATAGGTGGCTTAAGAGAGGGGAAGGGGCGGCATGCGGTTGAGGCAACCAAGAATCATGATAGCAGGCACAATGAAGCGAATAAGATGTTTATTAACTGTTTCATTAGCAAAGAATTAAAGGATGCTGCTGCTGGGGTAGAACTCATTATGTATATTGGGGGGCATGACACAATAATCAGTCATATAATCCTTTTTTTTTTTTGTGTTTAAGACAAGGTATCCATCGCCGATAGCAGTGACCAATCCTCTCGGTGCGGGTACTCCACTAAGAGGTAAACGGCTGGCCATGAAATGTACTCCATTTCTATTGGTAGGAATCAAACTACTGACCTCATGGTTAAGGGATGAGGAGCAACCACCACATGACATCTCATGGTTATAATCCTTGTTCTTTCTTCAACATTTTGACTTTGCTTGGTAGAGAGAAAAAAATTAGGACAGAAAATTAAAGTGATGAAAAAAATGAAAGGATGAAAAATATTTTTTCCATCGGTATACTTGGTTGAAAGGATAAAAAATTAGAAAGAAAATAAGTTTTTTTCTCTCTATTGCTTGGTACAATGGAAATGTGAGAGGGAAAACTTTTCCATACTCTTATAGGTATGTTTCTTTATTGATAAATTTAATTATAATATTATTTAATTTTAATTTTTATTAAGATAATATTTATTTAAAAAAATCTTTACTTTTTAAAATCTTAATATAACAAGTTTATTAAATTATTTAAAATAAAATATATTATAAAATATTGTTATATATATATATACACACACATGAGGATATTTTTTAAATTATAAATTAAATTGAAAAAGAATAATTATATCAAAATTATAATAAAAAAATATTTTTGATAAAAAGATAATAAATAAAATAAATTTAAAAAATTATGACAATATGATAATTTTTAAGTCAATTGTATAAAAAGTCAAAATATACAAAAAATCATCCATCAAATATTTAAGTATATGCATACAAAATAATATTTTTAAAATATAACTACTACAATTTGAAGAACTACTTTATCCGGACATCATTTTTAGCAGCAAAGTCCAAAAAAGGCTCAGCTTCGAAATAGCAGTGGGGTCTTCCTTTTTCAGCAATCTCAAGTCCTTCTTCAGCAATGCTCGCAACTTTTTCTGCAATTGTATTCCCTTCTTTTATTACTTTAGCAACGTAACAGATGGCAGTGTCTAAGACTTCAATTTGCTTTTCAAACAAATCTTTCATACGAGCTTTCTTCTTAGAACTTCTCGATTGATCTACAACAAAATCATTATCCAAGCTATGAATTAGAAATATGAAACACTATATGCTCCCTTACCATTGACTCTATCTTTTGAAAAAAAGTTTATATAACTTTCCATATGCGTAAAATCAAAATTAATGGACTTTAGAAATTTGTCTGAATTAAAGAGGAATCACAAAGATATTTACAGAAAGTCCAATTACAACTGACTAATTTAAAATCCTTGTTTATGCGCATACTAGACATATGAACAAAACCATAATCTTTCAAGTAAATCCATACGTAAGGTAGGCCATAAAATGAAAAAATAAAGCTCAAGAAATCTTCCTAAGCAATTACTTGTTATTATCAACAAGGGTTAATTTGGTTTTTCACGTTGATGTATAATGAGAGTTTGATTTTTCATTTCAGTCTCAAAGTCATACAAGATAAGAAAATTTATGTAAAAGATAATCAACAAGACATAATTTAAGTACAAGCAAGAAAATTATGTGAGAAAAGTAAACTATTGCTATAACATTCTCTGTATTTCTATTTTCAGTTTTTACTACATAATAGAAGGTCGCCATTCACTTGTGCATAGTACATTTATAATAGGCTCCAAAATAAAGTTAGATGCTCTTGAAAACTGATAAACTACTAAACTCTTGGCAATTGAGAACGTAATAACAATAGAAAATAAATTAAAAGAAAACAGATTTCAATACTTGGAGTGAAATAGAAAAAAAAAAATAGGGAAAATCTAGGGATTTGAGATAAAGAAAACTAGGGATTTGGAAATTTTATAGAAAATTGATAAAAAATTATTACCGACAATTTCAAATCGAAACATATTGGACTTGAGAGAAAGAAAACTAGAGGTTTCAACACAAATGACGCAAGTAAATTTCGGGCGTAAGAGTAAAAGATAATTTTTAAATTTAATGAAGGTAATGTAGTCATTTTATATTTAAAATCAGATGGACTAATCTTTTCCGTCCAATTTTGGACGGATAACTATTTTTACAGCAGGAAAGAAAACATCCTCCCTTCTACTTTTCTTTCTTTCTAACTTTCCTTAGTACCAAACAATTTAAAATTTCATTTTTTGTTCAATTTTTCTTTTCGTATGACTAATCTTTCAGTTTTCTACTGAACCAAGCAGGACCTTTATGTAAAAGTTTTTAACAATTTTGTCTCCGATCTTATACTTCACATGCATCACTTTTGATCTTTTTTCTTCTTCTAACACTCACTACTGTCGCCATTTTTTGTAAGCAAAAATACATAACAAGATGACTGTCCAATTTCTTCACGTTTAGATAATTTCTAGAAAATTTTAATGTTCACAACTAATATTTAATGTTATCCAGATTTAAATAAATGTCGAATATAAATAGTTAGGTGAATTTATATATACATATTTCTATTTTCTTATTTCAATACATGTTCAACATAAATATTTAAAAATAAAATTTTAAAAAATCAAACTAAAATGCTTTGTAGGAGATTTAGCATGGCATTGTCAAATCATTTGACAATTTTTAATGAGTTTTTAATTAAGAAAGGTAAACTACATTATTAGTCATTAAACTATTAAAATTTTTAATTTTGGTCACGAATTATTTTCTGTAGATTTGGTCACTAACATAACGTCTCTTTTCTATTTTTTGGGATAATTTTCGATTTACTACCCAAAGAAAGCAAAATAACTGTTACAGTACAAACATCAAACACAAACATTCAAAAAGAAATGACTGCTAAAAAACATAGCCATACTTGCATCAACTTTACAAACAAAACAAATGACAATACTATACCCCCAATCTATACAATTCTTGACATTAACCCTATCTTGTTTTATATTAGATCCAATGAATGTTATGTAAACGGTCTCTTAGTCTCGAATAACAAATTAGCTTCAACAATCTTTGTTCCCTTGAAATTCTATAATTTCATTTCTTCCAAATCTAGTAAATGTATACATTGTATGTTGTCTTTAATAAAATAGACATAAAAGACTTACCTTTAAGCCTTGAAGATTGCCCACAAAATCTTTTGATTCCATGATCCAACATGTCTCGTTGATCGTGGTGCATATACTTCAACCGATGTTGCAATTTTAGTGTAAGCATACACGTTGTTCAAGTAATAAAGTGGTCACTAAAATTGTCCAGATATGATCCCACAGGAATTGAATATCAGTATACTTAAAATGCTATTCAATGTAGTTAAAAAGAACAAATAGCATGAAAATAAATCAAGAGTAGTTTGTGTTGGATTAAAATCCGTAATAGTGGGCACATATGTATAATGTATATTGCTATTTTAAAGTATGACACAAAATTAAGTGACTAATTATGTTAGGCGTGTCATGGGTATTAAAATGTCATGGAAATAAAAGTGTAGATACCATAAGATGTATTTATAATTCGATGAGGGGCAGAGTTATAAATACTTAATAGTTGATTATTAAATCAACTATATAAAGAGGTAGTGGTCCCCAAGAAATATGTTAACTTGTTTTTCTCTCATTCCCCGTCAGAGAGTTTTACGTCAAGAGAAAACCTATCTTCTTGAAAGATCAATACCAAAGATTTGGATTTCAACATCAAGATTCAAGGTTTTCAGTCTATCGATTAATTCAGCCGATAAAGATCATAGCCGACTAGCATAAGGTAAATTAAATCAAATTTTTAACATTTGATTTTATTATAAAATATGGCTCATGGCAAAGTTAGGTTTTCTAATTAATCGTAATAAGGAATAGGGGATGCATGAAGTCTGCCATTGTCAAACTTCGGATACACGTTCTTTGAATGGGAAATTTTACATCAAAGTCCCCTTATTTTTATTATGTTCAATTTTGTCTCTCTCTATTTATAAACTAAATCCGGTTGATTTTGAGAGAATTCATGTTAAAGCAATTGATATTTCAGTTTCTTATTTTTTATTTTATGGTTGGTGTATATTTGTTGCAAACTCAACTCTTAAAATTCTGTTCAAAATTAGGTTTATTGCAATTCAAGGGCCTATTTTTTAAAATTCAAGTTTGGACAGTTTAGATGCATACTTAAGGGGTTTAATCTTTATGCAGTATTAATTAGAAATATACATATCAATTGCTGTATTTTTGGTCTCGATTGCTTGGCTTTTAATCGTGTTTTTTGTTTGGCTTTGAATCACTCTACTGTTAGGCTATATATATTTTGGTTTTGGAATTGCATTTGTTGTTAAGTAGGAAAAGATTAAGTTTATTTTCATTGTAAATATGGCACATGGCTTGCAAATTTTATAATCAATCTTGATTAGAAGCAGTGGATTATTGCTTACTACTGGACTAAGGATTCAGATTTTAGGTTGCATATTATTTTGCAATTTTATATTACGTATTACTTGTTTTTATATCAGTTATGGAATAAATAAAGTAAATATGTGGTTAATGTTATGAATTACATAACATGGATTTGGAATTGATAGATTTTTAATTCGATTAATCAAGAATTTTATTTCTTTTGATCGTAAGGTTATTATGCATATTAAAGTTTCATGCGATCAGTATATGAATTATTCATTTACATGATACTTCTGATTTTGACTTTAGTTAAAGATTGATTGTTTTGAATTCGACTTTAATTTCGGTAAATGCATGTTTAAGGAATTTTTTTGGGGGGGAAACAGTCAAAGATTCAGTTTTTCTATTTCTGATAGCCCCATATAGACAACCTTATTCTGAGTTATTTCGAAAACTTAAGTGTTATCAGAAACTTCAGTTGACTGTTACAAAATTTTAAATTTGAATATCGGTACATTTATGTAATATATTTTGAGATAAATTAATTGAAGCATTAAGTCACCAAAGTGACCTCTATTGTAGAAATTATTTTATTTTAATATATAGAAGGTTTCTTGTAGTTTATCTTAATTTTTTTCAATAAAATAATATTTTCCCCTCTCTTTCTCTCGTCTACGCATTTTCCATCAATTTCTCAAACAAAAAATATAAAGAACTCCTCTCAACTATTTTTTTATGAAGCTCTCAACTCTTTATTTACTTCACTATTCCTTGTTTCCTAACTTCTAAAACCCATATCTGTTTGAAATTAAAGAAAGCACAAATTAGAGTTCCATTGCCCTTTTAATTCTTCACTCATAGCTTAGAAAATTTGTAAGTTTCTATAATTTTACACAGCCAATAATTACAATTAGCACCGTATAGAGACTGGTTTAACGAAAGTTTTGATTGTGGGAACTGGAAAGCGACGTGACATAGTGGTTCGAGCAATGATGAGTATAAGGGACATTTTAAACAATATTCAATGGGTGTAAAGGTTGGTTTGAGGGTGTGGTAATTTATGGGTTTAACTTAATCTACCTCATTTTTTTCCTGAAAAACTAATGGTACGAGGAAAGATAATAAAAAGCAACAACATTCTCAAGAGATAAGTATATTAGAAATCCAATCAATGAAAAAGAACACATCTTGAAATTCTAAATTGACTCTAAAAATATCACATCCATGGGAGATTCTCAAAGTATCATAGTGAGAGGATCATAGCCTCAAAACAATATACTATCAAAAGAAAAACCATTAAGTTAGCTTAACTACAAAATAAGTATCTATATTATGTCTTTTTTGTAATCAGTGCTTAAAGTATTTTTTTGGCTAAAATAGGTACCTAAAATTTTATTTTTTGACTTGTTTTAAAGTCAATTGAGGCACATACTTTGACACTTATTTCAATAAAAGTAAAATTTTAAGTACTTATTTTAACCAAAAAATATTTTAGACATTTTTTGCTCTTCAATGATGAACAATATCATGGAACGTTGAAAAAGTTGAATGATGGGCGAAAATGAAATGGGCTTTGAGAGGGTGGTTGAGGGAAGCCATTATCGGGTTTAAGGAAGAATTTAAGTGACAGATAAATGGAGGTGAAGAGGAATGGACGTTATGGTGGTGGTGGGCTATAAGTCCTGTAAACAAACCGAACGAACATGAATAAAGGTATGTTCATGTTCGCTTGTTTAATTTTAACCGAACAAATGAATGAACACGAACAGCTAAACGAACATAATTTTTTGTTCGTGGTCATTTGTTAAAAACATAAACGAACATTGAGTATTATTTAATTTTTTCTTAAGAAATTTTAAGTCTCGTACATTAAGTATTTGTTTAATTTTTTTCTTTTTATTTCATATTTTTAATATGAGAAAAAGTTTGATAAACAGTATGTGTGAACAAAAGTTTACACGTAATTTTCAAATTTAGGGGTTAGGGGTTTAGTTTAGTGTTTAAATTTTAGGGGTTTAGGTTGTAGGGTTTAAAATTTAAGGTTTATGGTTAGAATTTATGGTTTAGGGGTTAGAGTTTAGGGTTTAAAATTTAGGATGTTAGGGTTAGGGTTTTAAATTTTAAATTTTATAAAGGGTTTTGTAAAAATATTTTACACGGGCCGTATATCAAAATAAAACTCTTTTAATATATATGTTTTTAAAATTTTTTAAATATAATACTTTTTGTCATGAAAAATAATAAATATATATGTGGATAAATTTAAACGAAAGGATTACAGAACGTTCACGAATATAGATGAACGGACAAGCCTCTTGTTCGCGTTCGTTCATTTAATTAAATGAACAAAAAATTATATTCATGTTTGTTCGTTTAAAAAATAAACGAACATAAACGAATTTTTCACCGAACAGTTCATGAACGGTTCGCTAAATGTTTGATTCATTTACAACCCTAATTGCTATGATGAATGTTGGAAGGAGAATAATAAGAAGAAACGAACGTGAAAGAGAAAGAGGGAGAAATATTATTTTATTGAGGAAAAATTTAACGTGCCACTCAAAAATCGAATTAAAAGTTTAATGATCAGATTATAAATTTTAAAAGTTTAGTGACCATAATGCAAGCACTTTAAAAATGTAGGGACTCATTTATATAGTTTACCCTTGATTTTGGTTTAAAAGCTAGGTTCTTTTTGCACCGTTAAGTCCATTAAATTAACCAAAACCCAATCATATATACATAAACTGTCCACCGTTCTTCAAACAGAAAATCTTAGAATAGATTATCCAAAAAGAAAAAGAAAATCTTTGAACAAAACATAGTCTAAAATTTGTCTCGAAATGGAAAAAAATAGATTTCCCAAACATGTCTCCAAAAATCTATGGAGGTTTGGTCCTTTCTTGATCTTATTTTTTCCCTTACAATTTGCTCATCGTCTTCCATTTAACCCTTTAACCATCAAACAAAACTAAAAAAAAAACTTGTTTATAATTTTATCCCATTTTTGTGGTTTAGTTTTAATCTCAAATGCCTGCTCTATTTTTCATCCTTTAAGCTCAGCTCCCCACCCAAAGAACCCAAAAACCAGGCACAGGATGGCCTTGTGGAGAACTTTATCGATCCCTATTGCTTCACCGCTTGGCCTTATCCTCTCCTTCCTCCTCCTCCTCAACTCCGCCGTCACAACCACCGTTGCCATCCGTGTCAGAACTGTGAAGCTTCCCGTTTTCAGGGAAGCCCCGGTTTTCCGCAATGGCGATTCGTGTGGATTGAGCAAGTCTGACCTGATCCACATTGCAATGACCCTGGACAAAAACTATCTCCGTGGAACAATGGCAGCTGTTTTGTCCATGTTGCAACACTCAACATGCCCCCAAAACCTGTCGTTCCATTTCCTTTGCACTCATTCCGACATCGAACTCGTTTCCAGCATCCAATCCACTTTCCCCTACCTCAATTTCAAAATATATCGTTTCGATTTGAACCGAGTTCGCGGCAAGATATCGAAGTCAATACGACAAGCTTTAGACCAGCCATTGAACTACGCAAGGATTTATCTGGCTGATATATTACCGGCAGACGCGAAAAGGGTTATCTATTTAGACTCCGACCTCGTCGTGGTCGACGATATCGGAAAGCTTTGGGACGTCGACATGGAAGACAAGGTTTTAGCAGCACCGGAATATTGCCATGCAAACTTCACCGTCTATTTCAACGATGGTTTCTGGTCGGACACGGAGCTGTCGAAAACATTTCAAAGTCGGAATCCATGTTATTTTAATACCGGTGTTATGGTTGTGGATGTTGAGAAATGGAGAAAAGGAGGGTATACGAAGAAAGTGGAGCAATGGATGGCGTTTCAAAAGAAGAAAAGGATATACCATTTGGGTTCATTGCCACCATTTTTGCTGGTATTGGCAGGGAACATTAAGCCAGTGGACCATAGGTGGAACCAGCATGGATTGGGTGGCGATAACTTTGAGGGGAAATGCAGGAGTCTTCACCCAGGTCCCATTAGCCTTCTCCATTGGAGTGGGAAAGGGAAGCCATGGTTGAGGCTTGATTCCAGGAAACCTTGTGTGGTTGATCATTTGTGGGCTCCTTATGATCTTTATCTTTCATCAAGACATTTTTTAGAAGAATAATTATAATACCATCGTTTCGTTTTTTGAATAAAAAATAACTACAACATTGGATCAAATGATTAAACAAAATGGAGATTCATATAATTTGGAGAAGAAAACTACTTTTGAAAACGACTTTTTATCTTATTTAATTGGAAGTATGTTCCTTTCAGTGAAAATCTATTTTTGTTAGTTTCTGGAGAAAATTTTCTATATTCATTAATTAATTTATCTAGCTGATATGACATTTTAGATTAAAAAAAACTTTATTGCTGGATTAACCGATTCAGAATAATACTTCCCAAAATCTCTGAAGACACACTCAACAACTACTCTCCACAAAACAATATACCATAACCACAAGGGAAGCAGGACACATGCGTCACCAAGGTGGAAGCAGTACTAGAAAATGTACGGTTAGAGTGTTCCAGGTCTTACACATTCCCTATTCCAATTTTATCTCCTTTCACGATCATATTTCATTTGTTGGGATAATATGAAATATTAACAATCCTGTAGGTTTGGTACTATTAAATCTGTTAATGTTGTCAAGTGAGAAGGAGATAGAGGTGGAGGAAAGGGGTGAAAAGTAGGAGATAAAGGTGGTAGGAGTCGTCACCCACTAAAGAAGGTGGCCGGAGCATCAACATTGTGGGATAAACATGAGGTTGAGTGCGTTTATGGGTAAAATTAATATTTTGTTTAAAGTTCAAGGGTCGAATTAGAAATAAACCATTTTGACTATCGTGCCACGTAATCAAACTAACGGGTGTTAACGGCACAGTGACTAAAATAAAACAGATCAAAAACGTAAGTGACAATAATAACTTTTTTTTTTCAAAATGGATGACCAAAATGGAACACAACTCAAATAAAAGGGACTTCCGGTGAAGTTTACCATTGATTAATTTATACAATTGGCTCCATGCATGTTATATGCTGTTTTGAAAGTTGCTGTTGGGTGTTTTGAATGTTTCATGCATGTTTTTTTTGGAACAATTTCTATCTAGGGGAAAGAGAAGAAAATTTTGCTCTTCTTGGATCTTAAACCCATAACCTATAGGAGAGTGTCAACTGAGAACTTTAACCACTTACTCTAGAAATTATTCACCGTACATATTGGATGTACATATTTTCTCACATTGCGTTTCTTACTTCTCTTTCTCTTACTACAAATGATATAATTTTACAACGAATACAATATTGTAAAATCTATATTGTAAAAAATAATGATACATAAAATAAATAAAACTGTTGGTTTGAGAAAGTCTAATTTTATAAAACTAATTAATTATTTAATGTACCATTGTTTTTTAGTGGATAAATTTATAATATTGTATGAAAATTTTTTTGATAATAAAAAGAGTATCACTATATGCCTTATTAAAAACTCTCTTAAACTTAAATGAGAAAAGAATATTCATAGTAATATGTAAAGAAACTACGAGATAAAACTCGGACCAAACAGCATAGCAAACCAAACTAATAGAAAAACAACAAAACTAACATCAAACAAAGCTAAAACAAAAACCCAAGACTTCTCACGACCTACCCCCAGAATCGGCATGCAGGTTACCAAATATAGTAACTTCCGCACAAGACCAGTCGAGCCCCTGCAGATTCTGCTCCAAGCTTTTAATACGTTCGGTATTCACCATCTCAACCAAGTCCGGCGGGGGTAAGGTAAAAGTAGAACCAGACAGCAAACCTGGCCGCCCCATAGCTGCTAGCCTATCCGCCAAAGAGTTACGCTCTCTGCGCACATAACGTATCACCAAATTCCAGTCCCTAGACACCAAGTGATGAATCAACTCAACTAAACCATTCCCTAGGAGAGCATTCAAGGAACGATTCAGAATATTAATTACCTCCAAACAATCCGTCTCAATCTCAACCATACGATACTCTGAATCCCAAGCACGTATCAACATATTATGTAATGCCCAAAGTTCCGCCAATAGGACAGAGCATCGACCAATAAATCTCGAGAAACAAAAAACCCAGCTTCCTTGATCATCTCTAATCACTCCACCTATCGCCGCTTGACCACTCGTAGTATTAACCGCAACGCCCACATTGGCCTTTACCCACCCCGGAGCTAGGCGAGACCAACACAAAGATGACTCCGGCCGGGACGTCTCACGTTGAACCGACTGGGAAAAAGCATATACACATTCTTCCACCATTCGAGCCCCTCAGACGAGGATATCTTCACGATGACCCACCTCTGATTCAAACAACTTAGTACATTGTTCTTTCCAAAGCAACCAACACAAGATCACAAAACGAATGCACCACCTATCATCTTGTACCACCAATTTTGGGGAAGAAGTAAGATTCTGCCGTATCTAATCATTAAAAGGTAGCTGCAGAAAACTGTCCAACTGATCCAGATGCACCAACCTTATCCAAAGGTCTGTTGGGAAACGCCGGTACACCCCATGGCGCAGCGAAAAAATTATTCGGCATAATCCACCAGTGATTCATGTACAAGGGACAAATTCGGAGAGATAAAGGATGAAACGTTACCTTAATAAATCTGGAATCTGGAAATCCGTAGGGAATTCAGAATAACCAAATCGAATCCGAGTCGTCACAATAGCGTTCCGACCTCTACGCAGTCCACCCGAATGAAATGAACAATATTTTTCTTCTCTAACTATTAGAGAGGTTTTTCAAAGTCGAGGGATGAATGACTGCTAGACCTTGTGCCTTTATATAGCATTTAAAAACCTAATTCTAATTAAATTCGGATTCTTAAATATACAATATATTTAACCAAATATAATTAAATATGTAGAATCTGATTCTACTTTAATTAGGTTTCTTTTAAAGATATATATTTATTTTAATAATATTTGATAATTACAATAACTTATCAAATATTAACATATATATATATAAACGAAATTATCCATAATTACAATAATTATAACCATTTCGATTTCTCACTAATTACGTGTACAACAAGTTTGTACACATGCTATCTAATTAATATTTGTTTGTGTCAATCATAGGGTATGACCCTTGTAGGTTCATGTAACGTTAGCAGTAATATCCAGAACAATTCTAATATTACAAGCAATGAATGCCATCTAGCAATACATCATTGCTACCTAAGTTACACGAAATCGTGGTTTGATTTAACCTTTTTCGTGATTAACTTCTTTTATGTATTTTATCCTTTTGTCCTCATATCTAGATCAGACACAAGTCATAGATTAGTCACACTTGTATAGTCCATCTAATGTTTCTTGATATCTTGAGTAGACTATTATAAACGAATAATTATGATATCTCATATCAATTTATTCGAGCATGGTCATGCATTTTCTAGTCCCACTCAATCAAGTGGCATATTATATAGGAGGGACAAATCCTATTTTGATCAACTATATTTCGCTACATGGATTATGACATATCCAATATCAGTCTTTATAGTGTAGTCAGTTACGACACACGTTTGACTGTATCAAAATATGTCACTCACGATGTTGAAATAATGATGATCTCAAGTCTGAGGATCATACATGTAGTTATTACCATAAGCAATGTTGTGACTGTCACATAATAATCCAAGAAACATGCTCATAGCGTGTCAGTCCAGTATGTTGTTCCCTAACACATACTTATGTATTGATTTTGACATCTCCATGTCAATGACAACACTTTGTCATCAATCAACTACATATTAGTCTTAATACATTATTGTTGTCCAAGCCCACAATAATTCTTGACTAAGGACATTCAAGAATAACTATATTATTATTCTAAGAACTTTATTATAATTCAGTTTATTTATAGATACACAGAATAAGACTGAAATAATAATAATGGCTTTATATTAATAAACAAGATAAAATAAGTATGTCTTTTACAACTATCTCATAATTGGTCTTTGTGCATACTCAAACAACGCCACGAGCCAACACGTACCCACGAAGAACATGTCTTCCACGTCTGAATGACAAATAAAACACTCATCTGATAGAGCAAAGTGTCGTCGCACACGTTCAGAATTGGTAAGATGTCTCTTATGCAAAGTGAGCCACATAAAGACTCGAACACGCTGCTGCACATGTAACCGCCATATACGCCGCCACATAAGGTCAGATTGCAACGACTCATCGTGCGTGAGAAAATCATATGCAAAACTTGTGGTAAATTGTCGCTTCTCCTCCCATCTCCACCCTGGTTTATCTGCACCCAAATGTTCCTGTGGAGGTTGTGCTGTCGCGATAGATTCTAGCATAATCGCAGGCAAAGCATTAGCCAAACGATCCCAATCCCCCGACTCCGTGACCATATTAGAGACCATAATCGAGCGAGGAATCGTATCCATCGTACAAGAGAAAGCTAGCCGACTATGCATCTCGAGCTAGTTATCATACCAGAAATCGGTTTACTTCCCATCCCTGATGTTCCAACTAACACTCTCACAAACGTCTTCCCAAATATTACTCAGACCATTCCATAACCTCGAGCAATTAGGCCATGCGATCGACACCGGCAGATTTTCACGCCACTTATATTTCCCCTTAAGTACCCGGAACCATAACGCATCTTCATCAATTACCAATTGAAAACTGAGCTTAATCAAGAAAGCACGGTTTTGTTGATGCAGATCTTTGAAGCCTAATCCACCTCCCTCGATGGGTTTCTGAACCATTTTCCATGTAACTAAGTTAATGCCTGGCCGATTTTGATTTTTTTTCTCTTAAAACATCAAAAATAAGTATAAAATTATAAAACTAAAATATCATAAGCTAATATATTATAAATTATTCAATAATTAAAATTTAAAAATATTTATAACATATTAAAAATTATGAAAACCTTCGTAAAAAAGTATGGCCGATTTTGATTTTTTTCTCTTAAAAGAATGTAAGGGGGAAAGAATCCTAAAATAGGGTTAATGTGATTCTTTCAACCGAATAAAAAAGTTTGTCCCTTTTTTGGTGACACTATCTATGCCCCAATACTAAAAATTTAAACTCTACATTTTAACTCTAATTTCTAATCTCAAACCCTAAAAACTAAACCATTTACTTGATTAATTAAATCTATTCCATACTTTTATGTTTCATAATCACTTTAAATTGATAAAATTTTCAATTAGAGTTTAGGATTTAAGGTTTGTGATTTAGAGCTTGAGATTTAGAGTTTGAGATTTAGAAATTAGAGTCAGAGTGTGGAGCTTATTTTCGAGTTTTGATTTTTAAATAAATTATAATTTAATAGCTTCTTATAGTTTAATTTTATAATTTTTACTTTTTTGACGTTTTTAATTTTTTATTTTTAGTCATGTGTTAATAAAATATTTTTAAACATTTTAATGTGCATATCATTTTAGTATTTTTATATTTTTTAAATTTGTATTTTTTTGCCTAAAAATCAATTTTGCCCTCATACTCTATCAAAAAAATCAATTTTGCTCCTCTGCCACGTCATCTTCACATGTGGATTGCCACATCAGCATCGTTGACCGCCATATCAGCACCCTTGACCTCCACGTCAGCACTGTAATAGTCAACGTTGGCTTTCGTCAGTCAAGGGACAAACAATGATACAATTCAACTAGTTTAGAGGCCAAATTGATACGAAAATACCATATGGGAGAAAACGATAAATTGGGACTACTATTGGGCAAAAGTAGCCCTTAAGCCTAAATTTAATTATTCAATCACGTAGTAACACGTGTCACCACCTGGACAATACATAGGTATAGTTGAATTATAGTTAATTTTAGGGGAAAAACAAAAATGGCTTAGAGGTGACTCAAATATAGCACACTTGGGATACATAAAAGCACCTAAACCACTAGACAAAACCTAATAGCTAGATTATAGTTGAAAATGTTCTATATATTTTCAAAGTACGGTCAATGCATGATTTAAAATAAAAATGAATATAAGATTTTTGTCTTTTTAAATTACACTTAATTTTTTTCTTTTCCACATTTATTTTTAGAATTTCACATATTAATCATTGAATTGAATTTTTAAACTTGATTAATAATTTTTAATTCTTTATTAAAAATAAAAAAGTATTAATTTAATTATTACACATATGAAAGAATTTAAAATCTTAAGATTATATTAAAAAATGGTTTAGTGAACCCAAACTCACGAACAAAATTCAGATGAAGTGTAATGGTTAAATTGTGAATTTTAGTGAAATCAGAACCAAAATGCAAAGCTTCGATAATTTCAGGTCAAAAGTGCAAATTTTAAGTTATATATTGTAATCACTAATTTTGTCCGGGGTTAATTTTTTTTTATATTTTTCAATAATGGACTTATATGTTTATCTTATTATTAGGTGATTATAAAATGGGCTCATATGTGTTAGTATACATATAAAGTGTATATCATAAGTATGTGTTCGTTATAAGTGTCTATTTAAAACTTGAATGTATATATGTTGCTTGTCCAAATTGCATGTAATATATGTGTGTGATTAGTATATTATATGTGTTCACTATTGTTTTAATGTGAGTGTGCATATTGCATGTACATACGTGTGTATTAATGTTCGAATATATATGTGTTATAAAAGATTATTACTAGGATTATTATAATGTGGGCTGTTAATTAATTAAAAATATATAATAAAAATAAAAATAAAAATTATAAATATAAATGTATAAATATGTGTAAACAGATTAAATATATATAATCCAAGCCCAAATATTTATAAGAGTCCAAGTCCATTACATGTTTAAAATAAAAAATATAATAAATACACATTATAAGCCCATTTTTTGGCCCATATTCAATATAAACAAAAACCCTAAAAAATTATCATTCCTTTCTATTTTTCTTGCAGCCACCTCAATCTGGCCGTTGGATCAGATTTGATCTAACGATTCAAATGGCACCGGAGCCGACCGTACAGGTTCACCAATCTCCCCACGCGTCGACGCGTCGTCCGCCACGCGCGCATGAAGCCCATGCGCGGTCACGTTATCGTCCACGCGCTGCTGCCGATTCGTCCACCGGCCAAGTGGCTTCGTCGCCGGCAATCTCGGGATATTATCACCAGCTCCCAACCACCAATATGGGCAAAAAAAATAAAAAATTCAAGGGTTAGCAAAACCTAATTTTAGGTGTAATCAGCCACAGTTATTCAATTAATGTTTGCTTGAAAGTATGAACAAAGATTGGGGATAAAAGATGTAATCGGGTTTGTAATCGGAAGTTTTCCAGATTCAAGAATATATGAAAAGAAAAGCCTTCTAATTTCCCTATTGTTTCCTTTTCTTTTTCGAACATAATCACGAGAAGCAACCAAGAAACAATCAATCATGTACATTCAATCCTTCGTCATCATATTAATCTTTTGAGTTCGAATATATATATAAAAAAGAGAGTAAGAACAGAAAAGAAGAAAGTTTACCTCTCAGCGGCGACATTTCCTGGCGAACGGAGGCTCTAATCGACGATCCCAACGGTGGAAAGCTACTTCTTGACGCGAGAAGCAACATAATTCGGTTGCGGCTCGATCCAAAGACGAAATACCCCGATCGACGACGAGGAAGATTAACAGACCCATAAGAATTTCACGATGTTAGGGGTTGCTTATGGAGAAATTACACCGGTAAGAAGGGAGAGAGGACTGAGGCGAGTTTAACAGTGGCCTTACGTGGCCGAAGCGGCAGGCCGGAACGTCGATGTCGAGAGGGAAGAGGAGCGGCAGCTTAGGGTTTATTTGAAACCTCCCCTCTCGTTTGTATTGAAGAAGAAGGGTAAGGGATTATAATCCCTTTATTTTGATAGCCGGTTGTTTAACCGGTCCAACCGGTCAACCGTTGTTCAACCTGCTCCGGAATCCGACCCGGTCCGCTCCAACAGTCCTGCCCAGCAATTTGCAGCCCAATCTGTTTGGGCTTGGTAAACCCTTTACTTTATTTATCTAATTGCAGCCCATATTTATTTTTTTAGGAATAACATGCTTTGTTTTATTTATTTATTTGTAGTATTTGTTATTAAATGTTGTAATACATGTATTTTATACATGTTACATAGTATTTAGGTGGTACATGAAATTTAATCTTTAGTTTATAATATACTATATATATATTCATCCAAAGAAATGGCCCCTCTATTAATATTTTATAAAAGCAAAAGTGTAAATACTATAATGTTTGTATATATAAAATATTTATAATACATAATGTACGACTTGTTAACATAACATAGGATATATACATGTAATATTTTTAAAATGTACTATACATAGTTTTTAATATATATCTCATAATATGAATTTCCTTTATACCGTGTATATAAAATTCTTAAATACATGATTTTTCTACAAATATAGATAATGTATTTTTCATTATGGTATATGTTTTCGAAATAAAATATTAATATCATTATAAACAAAGTTTTTTTTCTCTAGAAATCTAGTTTTATGTAATAGAAAGATTATAATGTATGCAATTTCTTTTTTTATAGAATTCATAATTTTTGAAAATACATAATATATATTTAGTTTTTTTAAGGGGCTCTAATACTTAAAGTTCTAAGGATTGTAATATAATCTCAAATTATATTTTGATAACAAATTTATGAAAATGTTCATGAGCCCTAAGCTTTTAGATTTGGTTTTTAGTAGTTTGGGCTTTAAGTTTTGGGCCTAATTTTAATAGTTTCAAGCTTTTGGGCTTAGGTTGGGAATAACCAAATTAATTCGAACAAGTTGTGTGCTCGTATTATAGGGACATGATCCTAAAATTTATCAGATTAGTCTTAGTTTTTAGAATATTAATTAGATTAGTGTTTGGATTAATTTAGTGAATTTAAATTTATCTTTGGTTTATTGGGGTAAATGTTAAACTCATTAAATTAATTGAACAATTTTCAATTACTTTAAAATAATAATAATAATAATATCAATTTTAAAGTCTAATATAGCATTAAATTACAATTTAGTAACCGTAAATTGGGATTCTTAATCTTTTAAGACTAAATGTATAATTGAGCTATATGTTAAATTGGGCCATCCTTTTTTTGGTGTTTACATTTATGCCATTGCTTGTCATACATTAATCACATTCATGTAATCTTATATCTTAATAACATCGTTAATCAACTTAAATCACAAAAGTGAGGTATTTATTAATTCTAATATTTGTGTCATAACAGTCCGAACTTAAAGGATGTTGACCAAATATTCGAATTAATTTTTGTCGTCCCGAGGTAAATGAACTAAAAATTAACAAAGTCATTACATCATATTTAAATATTTGCATCATGCATAAAGGCGTCGCACGGAGGTCGAACCATAAATTAACACGGCAGTCGAGCTTATTTGATGTCGGTTTAATTTATGGTCTGACATATCGCCAACCTTATTAATTAAATGTTTAATTAATTTGAGTCTACCAATTCGATAAGGCCCATGCAATCGAGGTTAATCTTTATCTAAGAACTTCAAATTAAATTCAATTTAAATTTCAATGACTTTCATTCTTTTAAAAGCAATAATCTTTCTGGTACCGATCCCCGGGCGTGATGGGGGTGCTAATTCTTCCCCACACGTAACCAACTCTCGGACCCTGTCGTAACGAATCTCTGGTTTTATGGTGTCCGGCCTACCTTACCCAAGTGGCCGGTGGCGACCCCCAATTTTCATCGTCTTGGAAAATTTAAAGCTTTCAAAAGAAATCCCCATTTTCCAAAGGATTTTCATTAACAATTCAGGGGATAATTAGTAGCCGACTTATTTCCTAAACAAACGCCCTTAACACGGCAAATTTTTTTTCAAAAAAGGAAAAAAAAAGTCACTACAGATTGGCAACTCCGTTGGGGACGTTTCTTGTTTTTTTAAAAAATAAAAGAGAGTTAGGCCAAAGGAAAAATTGTTGCTCTTGCATAATGAAACTTATTGGGATTTTAATTGATTTTAACTAGGATAATTCTTCCTTAAAATGTGATCGGGGTTGCATGGGCTTTGATAATTGGTGGTCCTCGAATTAATTTTTCATTTAATTTCTAATGAGTCACCGACATGTGTTGCATCATATCATTAAGCTCTATACCCGAGCTTCTTCCCTTAAGTGGGAGTGAAACGCCACATACCCATGTGAGTAGCCCTCCACGGGTCAGTAATTCACTTTCAGAATCCACGCCTTTTGACAAGTGAGCAGCCCTCCACGTCATCAGGTCATGCTTTCCCTCGAATTGAAACCAATTCGCAAGCTTATAATGGCCCAGAATTGGGTTCTTGTTGCCTCAGTAGGCAATAAGATAGGTTCGGGTAACCTTAATTAGAACAAAACTCATGTGTGAAAATTTAAGAAGCCCACCCCTATTAGAGCCATACAGATAACCTTAGCGAACTAGAACTCGTGTGGTTAGGTTTCTTTCTAAACTGTTTGTGTTTATCTTTTCTTACTTTCATGGTGTTTATCTCATGACTAACTATCTTCTTTTTTTTCTTTTCTTTTCATTGTTGTTCTTTTGTTTTGCAGATTATCGTCATATCATAAAGAACACATTGAGTTGGAAATAGTCTGAAGTTAAAGGCTAGATTGATGGGAGACCTAGTTTGCAGTAATGATGAAAAGAACTCCGACGTACAGATATGGTCTAAAGGGAAACAGTTGTATGAGGGAGACAATGTTCCTGTCGGGTACAGGTCAACGTTGGCAGCGGAGACATTCATGAATACATAATACAATGATACTTCTAGGCTAAAGACAGTGTGGAATAGTTGGGACTTAGAAGCAGGGTGCATTTTCAGAAGAAAATATGGTGACATTGCATATTTGCTAGATGTTCTGGTGGATCAGGCACTGCTGCAAGCCTTGGTGAGGTTCTGGAATCCCGCCTATAGTTGTTTCACGGTCGGTAACTTCGAATTGACTCCTACGATTGAAGAATGTCAAGACATTTTGAACTGTGAGAAGATTGACGAAACTCGGGTATACTCGAAGCCTAGTAAGAACAAAGCCTTTCGAGGCAAGCTCAAGAGATTCTCAGACATGTTGGAATCCTGGGTCGAGCATCAAGTCATTACTTGGAACGGTAAGGAGTATCTCAGATGGGATGTGATTCTAGCCCTAGCTTCTGTACATCCGGTAGGCCGAGTTCAGGGGGATCTCTTCGCGTTGTTAATTTATGGGTTAGTGCTCTTTCCCCGGGCATGAAGGCTGATTGATCCGGCAGTCTTAGACTTTTTTGACCGTTTGAGTGGCGGAACCAATCTGATGCTCGTAACTTTAGCTGAAACTTTTCGATCTCTGAGGTTTTGCCGAGAGTACGGTGGGGGTCGTTTCTATGGTTGCTCACATCTTTTGACAGACTGGTTCTACAGTCACTTGTGGTCGGATGCTAATTTCTCGAAGCCTCTCTACCATGGTAGTTTCTCACCTTTAGAAGAATTTCTGCGAAAGAAAGATTGGCCCACCAAAAGATCTGAGGAAGTTTGGGTAGATGTTCTTAGCAACCTGAATGAGGAATATATAGTTTGGAAGGCCTCGTGGCTTTCTGCAAGGAGTATCCTCTACAAGTACGGGGTACACTCTTGGGTGCCATTACTTGGACTTTGGGGGCACCCTGCTTATGCTCCTCTCATGGTTTTGAGACAGTATGGCTAGAAGCAATTTGTTCCGGATACCAAGGGCTTGAATGAGTTCAACATGAATTATGAGAAGGAAAAGGGCTTCAAGGCAGTGGTGTACGATGTTTCTTCATCATGGAACAATGTAAGACGGATCAGAGTCTTGAGTGCTACCCATGTGACCACTCTCGAGTACGAGGCATGGAGATTCAGCTACATCAATGACAACATTCCCCAGTTGAATCCCGATAGGAAAAGGACAGTGGAAGAAAGGTTGGCCACACTTCCTACCGAAGCCGAGTTGATGAGGAAACAACTTGAATAGGAGCAGGAAAGGTATCTTAAGCTCGAGGAGAAAGCTCGCCAAGAAAAATTCAACTTTAAGTTGGAAAAGATACAGTTTGAGGGAGTGGTTAAAGGTTTGCAAAGGAGAAATGATGAATTGGAACTCGAGCTCAAGCTAGAAAAGGAAGAGATCCAGAAACTCAATAGGTTAAGCTAAAGCAAGAGAGTTGTAGAAGATGGATTAAGCGAAGGGATAGAGCTCCGATTCAGGGAGGAGAAAGCGAAAGCCGAGAATTATAAAAGGATGTATTGTGAGAACAAAGATCAGGTGATCACTTTAACCCAAGAAATGAAGAACTTGCACACTTCCCACTCTAGGCAGCTCGAGAAAGAACGTCGCCAAAACGAAGCCTTGAAGGATCAGGTTAAGTGTCTGAAGAAGTCTCTCTTCAAGCACAAAGGTTCAACTAGCAAGTTAAAGGAAAGCAAGACGGAGAACCTGGTTTTAGAGGCTCGTATTGAAGAATTGGAAACCGAGGTTCAATAGCTCAAGAATCATGTGGCAAGCTTTAGGGGAGCCGTTCAAGTGCGTCTAATGACGAGTTTAGAGCAACTACAGTTCGCTGCCTACACCATTTGGAGACAAGAGTAGAAGTTAGCACAATAGATGGTTCAGATGCAAGGGATCGCCCAGAAGATACAGCTCTTCGCAGAAGACGCTACTGAACTTCATGATTGTATCGATGATGACTCTGAAGAATGAGAGAGGATTGTTTGGATTTTGAGAGAGATCATCGACCTCGATACCACCTTGAAGTCATATATTTAGTTGGCTTTCTTTGGTTATTGTACCAAGACTATGTTTCTATTAATGAAAGTCGTTTAACGATAATATTTACCAGACTCGGTGTTGCTTATTACATTCATGCATATTTCATTTATTTGCATTCTTTGTTTCATTAACAAATAATTGACTAAAAATGTTCTGTTTCAGAAACAAAAAAGAATGCATTTTGGTTCTTTAAAATTACCATCATTCCACATCCATATTATACCCGTTTATGAACAAAGCAAATTGAGGAAGGTTTTGCTAAGATGGAAGCCGATCTACGTAGTCAAATGGAACAAACCCAACAGGAATTAAGGGAAACCATTCTCAAGTCCCAGCAAGACATGATGAGGGAGATATCGCAACTGTTACAAGCTCAACTGAGGCAAGAGTCAAGAGATAAGGGTACCATCGAGAGCCATGCCCAAAACTCGGAGGATCGCCTTTATGCCCAAATCGTCAAGAATCCTCTGCTCATCGATCATTTGTCAAACCCTACACAAGGCGCATCTGCTTCTCATGCTGGTGCGACAGCTCAAACTCGACCAGGGGAGGCCTTCAGGAATCCCAAGATTATCAGAGACGGCATCCCAGATTTTGATGAATTAGAAAAGCTGAATCAAATGAAAGGGGAATTTGCTAAGCAACTAGAAGACACTCGGAAGGACCTAAAAGAAAAGCTCCGAGTGAAAAGAGACGAGGATGACCCCTATGGGTTAAGTGCTAGAAAACTCAGTCCGGTTCCAGATGTGGAGATCCCATACAAGTTCAAGGCTCCAGACTTTGAAAAGTTTGATGGAAGTACTTGTCCATCCGCCCATATAGTGATGTTTTGCCGAAAAATGGCCGATTTTACTAGCAATGAGAAGCTCTTGATTCACTGTTTTCAGGACAGCTTAGTTGGGTCTGCTCTAAGGTGGTATAACCAACTGACCAGGGCTCAAGTCAAGTCATGGAGAGATCTGGCAAAAGCTTTTACTGATTAGTACAAGCATGTAACCGATATGGTTCCCAACCAACTACTATTACAAGGTATGGAACAGAAGCGCAATGAGACCCTTCGTGGATATGTTTAAAGGTGGCGCGACGTGGCAGCCCAAGTCCAACCACCGCTTCATGAACATGAGATCTCCCCTATGTTCGTAGACAAGCTAAAAGGGGCACTTTATGATGCTGATCAGTAACTTTACAGAGATGGTCATGACTAGCGAACGAATTGAAGCGGCCATCAAGAGCGGAAGGATCAATGAAGGGGATCATTTACGGAAGCAGTTCAAAAAGAAGGATCTTGAAGTGAACAACACCAACGCTTTTGAAAAGACCAAGAATTTCACTATCTCCCAGCCATAGGCCCTGTCAGAGAATTCCAGAAACTTCAACAAGAGAGAAGATAAGGGACCTAAGAAGGAAAGGGGTGATAGGTCTTTCACGCATGTGCCAATTACCTACAAAGAACTTTACTCGCGGTTATATAAGGCTGATCTAGTCCGACCATACCACGTTACCTCTTTTAACCCACCGTACCTGGCTTGGTATAACCCTAAGGAGCACTGTGAGTATCATGCTAATGTTTCAGGTCACTCAATCGAGAATTGTATAGCTTTCAAAAAGTTCGTTCAGAATCTGATTGGAACTGGGGTGTTACAGCTAAGGGAGCCCAGCACGGCCAATAATCCGTTGTCGAACCACGGGGGACAGGGTATAAATGCCATTGAAGACGAGTGCCCCGAGAAAGCCAAAAAGAGCGTGTCTGAAGTCTAATCTCCCCTGAGATAGGTCTTTCAGCAGTTATGCATGGCACGTCTCATCAATCAGGGGATGGTGTTGGTCAAAGAAGGATGTGGCATGTACTGAGAGTAACATCAGTTAGAAGATCATGATATTCAGCATTATGAAGAATTCTGTCATTTGCTTCAAGCTATGATGGACAACAAGGAGATAGAGTTTTTTGAGAAGGGGAAAGGAGTAAGAAAGTTTGAAGTCTGTGCATCAGAGAGTCAAGAAACCAGATACAGTGCCAAGAGGCCACTTGTCCTCGATCTTAGGACGAGTGAGGCAAGCGAACCAAAAGTGGCTCCTAAAATCATAATTACTACCCCAAAATATTTTACTTTTAAAGACACCAATATGGTTACGTGGAATTACGCCGCGAGCATCACGATTTCGGGAACGTCTAGTGCACAAGAGGAAAAGAGGACGATGGAAATAAAACATGCTCAACAAAGTATCAGAGAAGCAAGCGACGTGGGGCATCTAACAAGAAGTGGTCGGTGCTACATTTCTAGGAAACTTTAGGGATCCAAAGGAGAAAGTACAGGAAGCTGTAGTAGGACCTGAAAGGTTGTTTGGAGAAGACCCACCTACAAAGATCAAGGAGCCCGTCACAGAAACGCAAGCACATGAGTTTTGAAATTTTTGAAGCACAGTGAGTATAATGTCGTCGATCAATTTCGAAAACAACCAGCTCGCATTTCATTGCTTGATTTGTTACTAAATTTAGAAAAGCATCGAGAAGCATTATTGAAGGTTTTGAACGAGACCTTCATTGCAAAAGACATTTCTATTGAGAGATTGGATCAGATCATCAGTCACATTACTGATGTCAATCATATTACTTTCAGTGATGACGAGATTCCAAGGGAAGGCACGGGGTCCATCAAGGCCTTGAACATTACTACCCACTATAAAGGTTATGTGATGTCGGACGTGTTTATTGATAATGGCTTTACATTGAATGTCATGCCATTAGCCACTCTATAATGACTACCAATCGACAGCTCGCATATGAAGCCATGTCATAATACGGTATGAGTTTTTGACGGGACTCAAAGAGATGTGGTTGGGAAAATAGAAGTACCTCTGCTCATTGGTCCCACTGAATATGTGGTCAATTTCGTGGTCATGGATATCCAGCCATCTTACAATTTCCTGTTAGGAAGGCCTTGGATACACTCTGCCGGCGCTGTTCTGTCCTCACTCCATCAAAAGTTAAAGTTTTTCACTGATGGGAAATTAGTAATAGTGAATGCAGAAGAGGACATCATCTATTCGATAACTCCGGATACATCATGCATCCCTACTGATCGAGAAGCGATGGAGTGTGCCTTCAGAGCCTTGGAACTTAACAATGCTACTTTTGTTGCCGAATGAAGCAAAGTTCTACACCCTAACCTGTCAAACTACACTAAAATGACGGTGTTCAAAACCCTGGGAAGAGGAGCAAGAAAGAATAAAGTTTTAAGGAGAAATATACAAGGGTGTCTTCATCCTGTTAGTATGATTCATAAGGTGGACCGCTTTGGACTTGGCTATAAGCCCAATTTTCTGCAAAAAAAAAAGGCAAGAGTGGAAAAAGATACAAGAACAAAGGAAAGCCAGGTGGAGGGGGGAAGACATTCCTTGGGCTCCCATAACCATTCAAACTTTAGAAGGATCGTTGTATCTAGGGGAGTTCGAAATCCGAAAGATGACATCCAAAGGGCAAACCAAGAGGGTGAAAGGTGCCTCCAAGAAGAGCTGATCAGAGAGGCTTTAGAAGAAATAAATGTAAACATGATCGGTGATGGGAGCAAGCCTAACTGGTTTTTGGCCAGAATTCACCCATGCCTCCCAGGGGAAGAGCTCAACAACTGGACCTTCAGGGTCATACCAACGCTCAATAGGAACCAATCAAAGTAATGCCTAGAACCACTCCGTTACTTTGGCCCGAAAGTAACGGACATCTTTTGTAAAAAGGGCAACTATGTCATGTTCATCAGTAATTAACTATATCAGTTAATAATTTATTTACGTCATAAACTACACCATTCTTTTCCAATATGCACTTTTAAAATCGTGCAGGCCCCTTAATATAAACTGTATGAATAATGCGGAACCTAATCCCAAAGTAGACTTCAAACGACCCATGTACTTGGCAGAGGTAGAGGAAGAAGATGAGAAAAGTAAATCCTTCCGCACCAAGAGAAGCTAGAGATCTTGAATTTAGGGACCAAAAGAAAGGAAAGAAGTAAAGATCGGGGGCACCCTGTCACCAGAAATCAGACAAGGGTTAGTAAAATTGCTTGTGAAATTTAGAGACGTATTCGCATGGTCATAACAAGATATATCGGGCTTAAACACAGACATTGTGACACACAAGCTTCCCATTAGGCCAGAATGCAAGCCCGTTCAACAAAAGCTTCGAAGAATGAGAACAAACATGTTACTAAAAATCAGGGAAGAGGTTAAGAAACAGTTTGAGGCCGGGTTTCTAGAAGTCTCTAAGTACCCAGAATGGGTGGCTAATATCGTGCCAGTACCAAAGAAGGATAGGAAGGTGCGTATGTACGTGGATTATAGAGACCTTAATAAGACGAGCCCCAAGGAAAACTTTCTTTTGCCCCATATCGACACTTTAGTAGACAATACTGCGGGGCATGCTTGGTTCTCATTCATGGATGGCTTCTTGGGGTACAACCAGATCAAAATGTACCTCGAAGACATGGAGAAAACCACTTTTGTGACCATGTAGGACACGTTTTGTTACAAAGTGATGCCTTTTGGATTGAAAAATACCGGGGCAACTTACCAAAGAGCCATGGTAACCTTGTTTCATGACATGATGCATAAAGAAATCGAGGTGTACGTGGATGACATGATAGCCAAGTCTAAGACCGAGGAGGAGCACATCCAGAATTTACGAAAACTCTTTCGAAGGTTAAAAAAATATCAGTTAAAGTTTAACCCGACCAAGTGCACCTTTGCAGTCATATCATGGAAGCTCTTGAGATTTGTGGTAAGTCAAAGGGGCATCGAGATCGACCCCGACAAGGTGAAAGCAATTCAAGAACTTTCGCCACCGCAAATGCAAAAGGAGGTCCGGGGATTTTTAGGGAGGTTAAACTACATATCCCGATTCATATCCCAGTTGACTAATAAGTGTGACCCCATTTTCAGGCTACTCTGAAAGAATAACCCGGGAGTCTGGATGAAGATTGCCAAGAGGCATTAGAAAAGATCAAGAAGTATCTGACTAATCCCTCAATCCTAGTAGCACCAGTGCCGAATAAACCATTGATCCTATATCTGACGGTCTTTGAAAATTCTATGGGGTGTGTACTCGAACAACACGATGAATCAGGCAAGAAGAAAAGGGCCATCCACTATTTGAGCAAGAAGTTCATAGATTGTGAAACCCGGTACCTGCCAGTTCAGAAGTTATGTTGTGCTTTGGTATAGGCCACTAAGCAGTTACGGCAATACATGTTGTATCATACCACCTGTCTGATTTCTCAGATAGATTTACTGAAATTTTTGATGGAAACGCTGTCATTGACCGGGAAGATGGCCCGTTGGCAAATGCTCTTGTCGGAGTTTGACATCGTTTACGTGAACCAAAAAGTGGTAAAATGAAGTGTCGTGGCAGATCTTCTGGCAAGTCGCGCCTTGGATGACTATGAACCATTGGATTTCCATTTTCCAGACGAAGATTTGATCTGTGGTTTAATGGAAGGGAAATCTGATGTCGAGAAAGATGGATGGAGGCTCTATTTCGATGGGGCGTCGAATGCCCTAGGCCATGGAATAGGGGCAACATTAATTTCCCCTGAGGAGGACCACCACCCTTTTACCCGTAGACTAGAATTCTTCTGCACCAACAATATAGCCGAGTATGAAGCTTGTGTCATAGGACTCCAAGTAGCCATTGAGAAGAAGATCAAGGTGCTCCAAGTTTTCAGAGACTCTTCTTTGGTGGTCTACCAACTTCGAAAAGAGTGGGAGATCAGAGATCCGAAGCTGGTCAAGTATTACGAATTGGTCCAAGATTTGGTCAGAAATTTTGAAGAAGTCAGTTTCACCTACTTGCCAAGAGAGGACAACCAGTGGTTACTGATGCAATGATTTCTTCCTCCACACCAACAGTTATTAATTGTCCATCGATCACAAACTTCAGCTTCTGGTGTAAAGTATATGGGACCGCTCCTGCTGCATGAATCCATAGGCGTCCAAGCAGGCAACTATAGCTAGGTCTTATATTCATGACTACAAACTCAACGTCGAAGGTCACTGGTCCAATTTGCAAAGGCACATCAATCTTCCCTAACATATCCTTCTGAGTTCCATCAAATGTTGTAATTGTATTTTGATAAGTCCTCATATGAGAACTATCTATTGGTAGTTTCTTCAGTGTAGCTAGTGGCAGAACATTTAGCGCTGACCCATTGTCAATAAGGACACCTGGTAACATATGTCCCTTACATCTGGTGGTGATGTGCAAAGTTTTGCAAGATCCTGTTCCTTCACCTGGTATCTCTTCATCATTGAACGAGATGAAGTTGTTAACGGCAATGTTACCGACTAACATATCCATCTTATTAGTTGCGATCTCTTTTGATACAAACGTCCGGATCAAAATCTTTAACAAGGCCTCACGATGGCCCTCAGAACTCAATAGTAATGAAAGCATAGTGATTCGAGCCGAAAGCTTGTGGAGTTGCTCCACGATGTTGTATTCACTGTGCTTTAAGATCGTCAAGAATTCCTGAGCCTCTGATTCCTTTACAGGCTCATGATATGTTGTCAGTTTTTCTTTGAAGAAATCTCTGTCATCTTCTTTTTCAGGCTCCTCAGCAGCAGCCTTTCTTTGTGCCGAATCCATGTCATCTATTATTGGCTGGGAATAGAGCCTTCCACTCCTCGTGAAGCGGCTCATCTCATTGACCGGTTCTTCCTTCCCCTAAATAGACGTTTCTCCCGGAGCTGTCGCCTCACAAGTGTATTTCCAAGGGACCTGCCTGCTATCCTTGTAAGGAAATGGTGTTGGTGCCTTAATTATGAGCCGTGGAGTCACATTCATCGCTGGCTCACCAACTCTTGCTTTAGCCTTAATCACCAAAGGCTTTATTCCAGTGTAGTCTCTTCTAGAAGATGACTCCTCTGATACACATACATTCAGTAAACATTCTCTATTTTTTTTCTCAAAGAACTCAAGTTCTTTCTTATTCATCTTGTCCTGAATTAGTTGCTTGAACTCCAAGCAACAATCAATCTCATGTCCTTCCTTCATGTGGTACTCACATTATGATTCTTCCTCAATTTTTAGTTTCTGAGTTCCTTTTTCCAACATTCATGCTGCCACCATCTGAGCCCATATCCACCTCATGAGAGCCCTAACTTCAGTAACACATTCCTTGACCATCTTATTCTCATCCTCAATGATTGCATTCACTCTCGCCTTTTGATGATTTGGCAGGGGGTTTCCCTTATCTTCCGTCGTATCAAATGATAACATCCCTGATTTTCTTAAATCATCTACCAGCCTTTTGAATGCAGTACAAATTTCAATGGTATACCCCCTAACTCCTACATGATATTCGCATTGTGCCTTCTCATCATACCATTGTGGATATGGTGGTGAGAATGGGGGAACATATCTTGGTAGCACTATTTGGGATTTGATTAATTCAACAAACAATTCTGCGTATGTCATCGGGATAGGAGGAAAATATGGTTTCGAGCTCCCTTGATACCTTCGTTCTTCTTTTGGAGGATTTGTGACTATTGGAGATGTGGTCGAGACATTGGGTTTGTTGAAGACTACCCCATTCGAGTAACTGGGATTATAAACATTAGCAGCATTAACTTCATTGTCTCTCTTTTTGTAGGGTTTCTTAGTTTCCCCACTGTCCAACCTTCTATTTTCATTGCTGCAAGTATTAATTCTCCATTTATAAGCATGTCCGCAAAGCTCTTTGTGGCATGATTGAGCATACGATCATAGAAAGATCCATTTAGTGTCTCCACAAACATTAGGGTGATCTCACTCTCCAGCAATGGTGGCTGGACTTGGGCAGCTACGTCTCTCTATCTTTGTGCGTACTGGCGGAAGCTCTCATGGTGATTTTGCTCCAACCCTTGCAGAACTAAGTGAGTTGGTACCATATCTGAAACATACTTGTACTGCTCACTAAAGGCTCTGGACAGATCTTTCCATGATATGATGTTGATTCGACTTAGATGCGTATACCAGCGCTCAGCTGACCTAATAGGTTATCTTGGAAGTAATGGATAAGCAACTTTTCGTTCTCCAGATACATTGACATCTTTTTGCAATACATAGTCAAATGTGCTGCAGGGCATGTCATTCTATTGTATTTTTCAAAGTCGGGAACCTTAAACTTTGGTGGTACTATCAGATAAGTTACCACACTTAAATCCTTGGCATCCATTCCTCCATATATGGCTTCTTCTTGGAATGATTTAATCATTTCTTCTAATTTCTCATAACGATCCTCACATTTCTTCTCAGCTTTCACCTTGTCGGCCATTTCATCGAAATTAGGCACCTCAATGACTTCTTTAGAGTTTATCTTCCTATCATTCCGTGCTGAGGTTTCAGCAAAATGTGGTGAAATCTTGACCCTAGAAGATTGATCTATATTTGGATAAACAAAGGCTATCCTTTGAAATTTCGGCTCAGTATTTGCCTCTTCGCCAGTTTCTATTGCATCAGGGTCCTTAAAACCTAGCATGGCGGTAATTGAAGCAACCGTCTTTTGGTGAACTAACACAATCTGTTGCTTCAGATCTATCTCCAGCTTGTCTAACCTATCCTGGGTACTCTTGTGGTTTCTTTCTAAGGCCGTCACTTTGTCTTCCATTGCTCTGACTTGAGACCGAGTACCGTATTTGTGGTTTGTTTTTGCTATTTTTTATTTGAGTTAGATTCTTATTATGTCATGTATGCATGGAATGCAATGCGAAGCAAAGAACAAAACAACCAAACAAATAGAAGAATGATACAAATGCATGAATGCAAACAAAAAGACATTGGTTTAATAAAATATTTACTTTTAGAAACAGCTTTATTGAATGTCAAAACCCAATGAAATGGAATGATGATGCATGAATGAATATGCAAAACAGCAAGACAAAAATATAGAATAAAGAGACCAAAATAATTTCACGAATAATTCTGGGTAGCGCATTCCAACATTCCAGGACATGTCTCCACGGATTATTCGCAATGATTTTGACCAAACTCAAAACCCTAGGTTTTTCGCATAGCTCTATTGGGGTGGGCTCTAAGTTCCAAACGGTTGAGTTCTAAAAGGTACCCGAGCTGTCCCTGTTGTCCCCTACTAAGGGTAGCAAGGCCCCTAGTTCTCACCCATTATAGGCTTCAAACGAACCAAGTTCAACTCATGAGGACTCACTTTATATGTCTTCTTAAAGAATCGGTACCCTTATGAAGACATGAGGCATATGAATCATGAAGGTACTTGCTAGGCTCATACGGAGAATCAATATTCTGACATGAGCAAAGCGTTTCCCCTCACTTAACAATTGGGTAGAGCTCAGGAATAGAGCTTTTTGCAACAACTTTTAAAATGCGTAAAATAGAATTACATTCATTAAACGGACAAATAAATTGAAAACTTTGTGAACTTGCAAATTCCTTTTTCTGAAAACATTTTTGAAAACAATTTGTGGCCTGACCCGCTTTTGTTTTTTTTAAACAAAATGTCCCCAGCGGAGTCGTCAAGCTGTCGCAACCCTTTTTTAGGAGGTTTTGACGTTTTGGAAAACTTTATAAAATCACGGAGTCGCCACCAATCTTTTTTTAAAAAGTGTGATTGGATCACTTTTTAAACAAAGGTATTTTGATAAAACGTTTTATTTATCAAAATTACATTTTTGGTCCACAAAAACTAAAGAAAACAGGTTTGGGGGTCGGTTACGTGTGGGGAAGGATTAGTACCCCCCACAACGCCCAAAAATTGGTACCTTAATTGATTTCAAAAAGCATTTTTAAAACTAGAATTTGCAAGTTCACAAAATTTCGATTTTATTTGTTCTTAAAATGAATGTAAATCTATTTTAACGGCCTTATCGCCCGGGAAATGAACTTAAATCACTGCCAACACTCCTGGCTAACCTGTCATTCCCGTTTGATAAGACACCACATTGATTAAGTTTTCACTTTTTAACAAATCAACAAGAAAATTAAATGTGTTAAAGTTTTCGAAATTAAAATTTAATTAGTGATTAATAAATAAAGAAACATCTACATTTATTTTTATTATTAAGTTATAATATAATTAAGCGTGTTTTATTGAAAATGGAAAATATTTTAGAACATACATGTCTCTAATCTAAGTTTTAAGTCCCTAATCCTAATGTTTTACATACATACAAATATATATATATATATATAAGGCATAAAAGAAATAATTAATTAAGTAATAAAATGAATAACTAAGCAATTGTTAAGATTAAATAAAGAAAAAAGAATTAGATTTTTATCTTTTTTAAAATAGAAAATCTGAATTAAGGATTAAATTGAAAGAAAACCAAAATGTGAGAGTTAATTCGAAAATAATTAAAAATTTGGTGCTGAATTGAAAGGAAAAAGGACGAAATTGAAATAATTAAAAATTGAGGAGCTGCGGCGTGAGATCCGAAAAAGAAAGGCGTGGGTCATAACTGGTTTCAGGTCGGGTCAAACGGGTTAGTATATATATCAATTATAATAAACAAGTTTCATTTTATAATTCCTCCCCAAAATGAATCAAAACTGATTTTATAAAATCCTCTGAAGACATTCATCGTGTTCTTCATGAATTGAAGAACACGGTGGTGGTCTGCCGTGCCGGCCGCTTTTCACCAGCGCCGGCCTCTGTTGTCGGCGGCAAAATTCCCAGATTCTGACTAAAATTTCCAGATTCCGGCGATGTTTCGAACACAAAAAAAGGTAAAATAATTCTTTTTTATTTAAACTGGAATTGAAAGTAATAGATAGGAAGAATTACCAGAACTTGCTCTTGTATTACTTTTGAATGTCGATTACAACTGTTTGCTCTTACTGCTTCCGAATGCTAGTATATTTACTGGTTGTGTGTGATTCTTGTGTGATTGTTCATGTCGTTTACAATGATTTACAGTGCTATTTATAGTACAAGAATTGCCTAAATCCCTGATTTCTTCCTCTTTGATTGCTTGATTCTTGCCATGGCACCGATTTGGTGATTCTGGTCTGTTGCTTTGGTTTTGAATTGCCTTTTGCATATGTAAACGCAGCTTGATTCTCTTCAAGGCTTTGAATTAGGGATTTTAAATCCCCGTTGATTTTATCTTGACTTGTCTCTGCCCTGATTTAGGGATTTAACCCCTTTTGTTATTCTGTTTTTATTCTTCCGATGATTCGAACGGCGGCGGTGAGGAACGATCGGAGCAAATAACGCGTCAGAGAAGACGAATCAGTCGGCCGGAGTTGAATCGTCGTGCGCGTGGTCGCCACGCGCGAGTGGTGATCCGCGTGAACACCCGGAAGCGATATGGGCCTTTGGATAACATCTTGATCAAACGGCTGGAAAACGCGGCCTTGGTGATCCCCATATGGCACAACTTGCACCGTTGGATCACCCCCTTGATCTAACGGTTCTGCTTCAGCTGCGCGCAAGGAAGAAGACGGGAGTTAGGGTTTTTTGTTATAACGGGCCAACCGACCTTTTTGAATATTGGACTCTTTATTGTTTTTTTATATAATGGATTCTGATTTTAATTGAATTAAATGGACCTTTCATTTATTTCAAATTATAAATGGGCTATGCATTTCATATTTTTGGGTTTTAATATATTAACTACTATCTAATATGCAATCTATGTTAATCCTAACTACAACTATATACGGCACATTAATAAACTAACAATTATACACATTGTAACACATTATATGAGACATAAACTATATTAATCTTGTAACTTAAATACATCAACTATATACCATGTAACCCCTAACTATGTTATTAGTAACATTAATATTTACTATTAAACACATTAACTATGTTATCAATATCATATAATGACAACATGATAATACTAAATTAACAATTAAAACAAAGGTGAAAATCTAGTGACAACACCGTGTATATAAAATTCTTAAATACATGATTTTTCTACAAATATAGATAATGTATTTTTCATTATGGTATAAGTTTTTGAAATAAAATATTAATATCATTATAAACAAAGTTTTTTCTTTCTCTAGAAATCTAGTTTTATGTAATAAAAAGATTATAATGTATGTAATTTGTTTTTTATATAATTCATAATTTTTGAAAATGCATAATATATATTTAGTTTTTTTTTTAAAGGGGCTCTAATACTTAAAGTTCTAAGGATTGTAATATAATCTCAAATTATATTTTGATAACAAATTTATGAAAATATTCATGAGCCCTAAGCTTTTAGATTTGGTTTTTAGTACTTTGGGCTTTTAGTTTGGGGCCTAATTTTAATAATTTCAAGCTTTTGGGCTTAGGTTGGGAATAACCAAATTAATTCGAACAAGTCGTGTGCTCGTATTATAGGGACATGATCCTAAAATTTATCAGATTAGTCTTAGTTTTTAGAATATTAATTAGATTAGTGTTTGGATTAATTTAGTGAATTTAAATTTATCATTGGCTTATTGGGGTAAATATTAAACTCATTAAATTAATTGAACAATTTTCAATTACTTTAATAATAATAATAATATCAATTTTAAAGTCTAATCTAGCATTAAATTACAATTTAGTCACTGTAAATTGGGATTCTTAATCTTTTAAGACTAAATGTATAATTGAGCTATATGTTAAATTGGGCCTTCCTTTTTTTGGTGTTTATATTTATGCCCTTGCTTGTCATACATTAATCACATTCATGTAATCTTATATCTTAATAACATCGTTGATCAACTTAAATCACAAAAATGGAGGTATTTAGTAATTCTAATATTTGTGTCATAACAGTCCGAGCTTAAAGGATGTTGACCAAATATTCGAATTATTTTTTGCCGTCACGAGGTAAATGGACTAAAAATTAACAAAGTCATTACATCATATTTAAATGTTTGCATCATGCATAAAGGTGACGCACGGAGGTCGAACCATAAATTAACACGGCAGCCGGGCTTATTCGATGTCGGTTTAATTTATGGTTCGACATATTGTCAACCTTATTAATTAAATGTTTAATTAATTTGAGTCTACCAATTCGATAAGGCCCATGCAATCAAGGTTAATCTTTATCTAAGAACTTCAAATTAAATTCAATTTAAATTTCAATGACTTTCATTCTTTTAAGAGCAATAAATTTTCTGGTACCGATCCCCGGGCATGATGGGGGTGCTAATCCTTCCCCACACGTTAACCAACTCCTGGACCCTGTCGTAATGAATTTCTGGTTTTATGGTGTCCAGCCTACCTTACCCAAGTGGCCGGTGGCAACTCCTAATTTTCATTGTGGAAAATTTAAAGCTTTCAAAAGAAATCCCCATTTTTCAAAGGATTTTCATTAACAATTTAGGGGATAATTAGTAGCCGACTTATTTTCTAAACAAACACCCTTAACACGATAATTTTTTTTTTCAAAAAAGGAAAAAAAGGTCGCTACATATATATATATAACTTGACAAATTTTTAGTGAATTTTAGTGATGGTTAAATTGTGAATTTTAGTGAAATCATAACCAATTTTTTTTTAACTTGACAAATCTTAATTCTAGTCTTACACCTACGTAAAGGGGAAGGGAATGAGAGACTTTAAGGGAAGAAATGAGTGTTCTTAGTGGGTTTAAAATTCATAACCTAAGAGAATATGAGGGGATAAAGATGAATATCTTGATCAACCGACCAAATGTGCTTGCTCAATATATAGGATTAGGATCTACTTACACAGTGTAAAAGTTTTTGAGTTTTACACGTTTTTTGGATCGTTAGATGAGAGAAATAGATGACTGAGATTAACTCTTACTTCTTTTCAAGTGATAATCTTTACATATTCTACTAATAATCTCATTCATCTATTTTCTCCGTACAACGATTTAAAAAACGGATAAAACTTAAAAAAATTACACTATATGACCAGATCTTATCTTATATATATATAATAAAAAGCTAGTCAATATATAATTCATCAACGCTTGGTAACCATTACTTTTACGTCCTATTACAGTAGGTTTTCTGTCAGTTTCAACGTTTATTATACACAAGAAGAAATGAATGAACTCCACAGCATTTATTTCATGTGATTACAGGAGAAAGAAATGGCTAATCATGTGAAACTTTTGTTTTGCGCTAAAAAGATTTTCTTTTTCCCTCTTTTTCTAAGTCCACAAAAACGGCCACCTCTGTCTAAAATTTAGACCACTTGAGAACCCTACCAATGCTAAGAAAACATCCCGAATTATGAAAGGTAAAAAAAAAACACATCTGCTGGATAATTTTTCACTACAATCAAGTAACAAGTATAACCACATCTAAAGTTTAATTTCCTTAGGATTTTGATAGGTTAATATCATGTCAACAATCTATTAAAATGGCACGTTAAAACATGTATCAATTTATAGAATTGTTAAATTTAGATATCATAACGACTGAGGGAAAAAAATTCTAAACTCAGGGGTCAATAGATATATTAAACTATTTTTACTTGTACCGATATATTTCACGCACTTACAGTGAAATATTTTTTTTACAGTGAAATGTAAAAAATACATAAAAAGGAAAAGAAATTGAGTAAACAAGCTTGTTTGTGAACATAAATGAACCGAACATATTTTTATTCGTGTTTGTTGGTTTATTAAACAAACATAAATATTTTTATAGTCGTTTATTTAACTTAATAAACAAACATTATACGAATAATTCGTCAAACACTCTGTTCATTTATACCAGCGAACACCTTCCCCAAAGAGATTTGATTGGACACATTTTTACTCTATATAACTACAGTATGTGCTTATTTTCGTAAATAATTTAGAAAAAAATAATATTTCTTTGGCTAATTTTTTCTTTGATGTTACTGTTGAAAAAATATTTTGGATCTATTACACTCCCTTTTTTGTTTTCGAATTTATTATATTTTTTACAGTAAAAAGTAAAGTCGGTTAAATTACAGACTAACCTGAAATAAATAAAGGAAAAATAAGTCAAATTAATGTCACTTTAGCAAAAACTATTAATTGTCCCATTAATATAATAAAAATTATTTTAAATTATAAAATAAAAACAAAACCACATCCTATCTTGAAATAAAAAAACTAAACAATAATATCTTAAGAATGATCTACTGTTTCGTTAAACAAGTATATTAGAGTAAATTTACCAATATATAGGTGGCATTTGAATATCATTTTTATAAAAAAAAAAAAATCATGAGACAATAAATCAGGACAACATAAATATCTGTTTCATTGGAAACAGATGTCTTGTCGACATATAGGAAGTGGAACTTTCAGAATGATCTTCGAGCATCTGGTTATTTTGGACAAAAATTGTATTCAAACATTATTTTCCAACACCTGTCAGAGTTATATGCTTCCAGCAATTGAGTTCTTATAAATCATATCCGAATTTCTTAATTCTCTCTGTATCCAAATTTTAAAATTAAATTCTAAACTTTCAATGTTTAAATTTATATTAATAATTTAATAAGTATATTCTAATAAATTTGATGCCGACTCTGAATCCAGATGACTGTTCCCTGGTCTAAATCTAGATCTCAAACTTCCCTTTCAGGGATTATCTTAATAAAAATTCCACCTTTTTGCTTTTTGGTAATTTTGCATTTGGAAAAAAAATAAACCAACCCAACAAATCTAAATTCCAAAAATCACAAGGAATGACTAATAAAAAATATGATGTTTATCTTAAAATTTTAAATTTGAATACTTATATATAAACACGACGAAATATAAAAACAATCAATATTTCAATCTCGAGGGTAAATAAATACTATAAAATATTTATATATTATCCTGTCTATTTGGTACAAAGTAAAATTGCATACCAAATTATACAACATGCATTTTTTTAGTCACCGCATAAGAAAAAAGGAAACACTATAACATATCAGGGTCCTTGAGGCACTGTTATTGATCCAAACTCTGTACTAAGCTACCACTGCCCTTGTATTGAAGATCAGTGCTAGTGCATAAGGGCGACGGCTGCCTCCTGGATGAAAGGCTGGGTGACATGCACGAATTGTTCGGCTTCCCGCTCCACCTCCTCCCAACACCGACGAGCACCTTTTCCATCTTTCATCTTCTTCACGAATGCGACAAACTGTCTCCAATTTTGCGGATGGAAGAGCGATGGGTTCATCCTCAAGTATGTAAATGCACACATCTCTCTATTAACCGGAGCGCCATCGACATCCAAAGACGATGCTTGTAAGATCTGCTCGTGGGCGTATTCATCGTAACAGGGAAGTGCATTCTCCCCGGCAAGCGGAACTTGTGCTGCTGCGGTAGCTAAAGCCACTTGCTTGACCAGCTTTTCAGGTGCACATAAAGCGTCTTGAGGCTGCTCATGATCACGCATCTCTATGCAAGTGAAGTTGAAAATGGCACCGTGACGTGCTAGCATTTGGGCAATCGGGAGGTAACCGTCTCGGTTCCTTGTGTTATAGTACCCTGCTGTGAGTTCGGGAGCATGGGATCGGGTTCCATAATGCCAGTGGATTCCGGCAACTTTCACAGAGATCTTCACACCTGCACCGTCGAAAATTGATGCCGCGGACGATAGAATTCTCTCGCTGTGGTCTAACAACATCTGAGAATACCAGGAAAGGAAGAATTCACCATAGGGACTATTCCAACCACCACCTTCTTTCTTGAAAAATGGTGCATCTTCTGGCCAATTGTTGTAATGACCAGCATCAGTTGGCCCAGTGCTACCCCATTCCGGCTTACCAGCCGCTTCAGCTGCTGCTTTTAGGCTGCTAAGCATGTACTGCAACAAATAACATCGGCATTAGTCGATACAAACACGACAAAACCATGCAACGCTTGGCCTAAAACTAGAAACAATAGAAATCATTGTAATGTTAAGCACCTTATCGTAACATTGAAAGGCTCCAATTCCAGGGAATTTCCATGTCCCATTCGCCTCCGGGTAGGAAGGATACCGGAGCTCACCTGCCGGACCCATTCCGACTTGAATTTCCTGCAATTAAAAACATTGGTATTTCCTTAGCAGTTGATTTCTTGAAAAACAAAATTTACCACAATAGGATGAATAATTGGTAGTAAGTTTGAGAATTTACCACAATGGTATCACCAAGGAGATGTTTGAAATTGTCCCTAAAGGCACGCATGAAATCGGCATAACATTGAACAGGCGAACGGCCTTTTAAGACAGGAAGGGTATCGCAACCAAGTGAAAGGTATTCATAATTCCTTCTTCTCCATTGATCAGTATATGCAAGGTCTGGGTCCTTGTCCATCTCCTCTGTCACCCACTTTGGCAAAGGAATTCTGTACAAAAACAACCATATCTTCCTTTTAAAATAAACCTCCATAACTACGACTTCGGACGATTTCGCTAGTGCTATATCGCCGTAGCTATTACGATAACGGACTGTTATTTAAATCGGGAGAAAAAAATGAAATTTGGATTTGAACCAAACATCTTTCTTCTCGATTTTCCAAGATTCATCCAATTCCCAAAAATATAAAAATAAATTAGATTATACCATTTTCAAATCTCAATTTCAGAAGTTCATGTGCTCATCTTATTAAAACAATTGAGAGCTTACGTGCAAGAGTCACCGACG
Organism: Hibiscus mutabilis; assembly: GCA_019671005.1. NCBI lineage: Eukaryota > Viridiplantae > Streptophyta > Magnoliopsida > Malvales > Malvaceae > Hibiscus > Hibiscus mutabilis. The sequence continues at coordinate 3,670,017 of CM033721.1, read as the reverse complement.
TTGCCGCCGCACTGATGAAACGACATGACAGCCTGGACTTTAAGCCCGTGTTTCTTGGCCATCTCGAGAAGCTCGGCATAGCCACCCCAATTGTAAGCACCCGGCGCTTCCCTCTCCACCAGCCCCCACCAAACGTCGATCATTATCCCTTCCACTCCAGCGCTCTTCAGCGCGTGTAGACTCGCATTCATCGCCTTCTTCCTATTCATCGTGTTCTCGTACGTCACGCTATCCAACGGCATCATAACGTAGACCGGAACCCCTCCCTTCTCCTCTTTCTTCCCTCCCTCCTTCCACGACACCGCTGACTCCTCCTCCGTGTCCAGCGGCGCTAACGTACCGTACGCCTGGCAAGCAGCGGAAAGATCCGGACGCAGCATCGGATTCGGACTCATGATACCCGACCTGCTTGCCGCGCTCCGCGGTGTCAGCGGTGGTGTTAAAATAGGAGGGGATACAGTTTCTCCGGGGGCGTTGCACCGAAGGTTCGCCAATGGAACTTTCCGAACTCCGGACACATTCGCCGGCGCCGACGATGGCTGTTCTCCGGTGGTGACTTCCTCCACTATTTGTGTACCGGCAAGAGTCCCAATCTGGTGTGCCAAATTCAACGCCATTTTCTCCAATTAACAGGATGAATTTAACTCTATTTTTCGCAGGTTATTTCTTTTAGAAGCTTTTTTTCTCAGTGGGTGACTGTTTCGTACTTCGAATCAGAGCGTAGGTTGAAAGGCGAGTTGAGATGGGATATTTATAGAATCGAAACTAAAATTTGATTAATCCAAAAACCCGTTATTTTCTCGACACGTGTCCTTTCTACTACGTGGCGAAAGCAAAGGCGATCTAGGAGGCAACGGCTACGACTGCTGGACTCACGTGAGAATGGGCGGTTGGATTTAATTAAATATCGTGAACGCGCTTATATGGAGTAAACGACTAAAAAAGGGGAAATTATATTACATGCCCGAAATCTTCACTATCAAATATGCTTCTAATAAAAAAAACTATTAACTACATTAATTTTCCCTCGTCATTTTTTAAGGCTTAAATATGTATTTGATATTTGAATTATACTCTTTTTTTTTAATTGGTACTTAAAAAATTTTTATTCTCAAACTGGTATCTAAATTAGATATTTTTTCCCAAGTTAACACCTAAAAAAATTTTGCTCTCATTTTAATACCCAAACTTTAATTACATTCACTATTTTGATACTTTTATTAATATATTTAGTCCCAAAATTTATGCATTGTATTAGTTTGGTCTTAATTGAAATAGTTCAATAAATTTAACCATTTGTATTTTAAAAACGCCGTCAATTTAGTCATTTTTTTACTATACTTTCATATTAAACAAGCCTAACGGATCAAAACAACAATGAGATAACTGTATTTTACCATAAAATAACATTAAGTGCCATTAAAATTTTTATACTAAGAAAGTGATATAATCTTTATAGGAGAAAAACAAACAATTTAAGAGCATAACAAATAGTAAATTGATAAGATTTTTAAATATAAATAGTTAAATTTATTGAATTATTTCGAATTAGGACTAAATTGAAAAAATATATAAGTTTTAATAACAACTTGGGAGGATGTGCCTAGTTCAAGTACCAACTTGGGAGTAAAAATTATTTAAGTACTAACTTAGGAGAAGATTTTTAGTTCAGTACTAACTTGAAAGCAAAATTTCTTTAGGTACCAACTTAGGAAAAAATGTATAGTTTAAGTACCAAATGTATATTTAAGTTTTTTTAATTAGTGAATATTTACTACCTTTCACATATTATTTAATTTTTTAAAAAAAAATTGTTATAGAAATGAGTCGATGACATAAAAAAGTGGTGAATTAATTATTATTTGTTGTGACTATGGCTGATGTCATAAGTGTAAAAAAAATTCGATCTAATCGATCTCAAAATTTTTACTTGTTATATATGAAAAATTAAAATTTTCACGGGTACAAATATTGTTATATTCAATAATTTGTTGTTTGTTATATTCGAAAATCTGAAATTTTTATAGATAGGACCGCCAAATTAAAAAAAAAACTTAAATCAAGTCATAAGTTTAGATATTCGAATATCTAATCCAAAAATCTGATATATAAAAAATTGAATATCTATTTTTTTCCGATCAAATACGAAACGTTAATTTGTCAATTTAAAAATCTCGAATATCCAAAATTTAAGATCGAATCTAATCCGAATTTGAAATGCACACTCCTAACTAATATGGTAAGCAAGACCCATATTATAATATTTTTTTTAAAAAAAGGGATATCAAATGAGAAGGAGACACGTGTCTAGAAAGGAGCATTCATGTGCTCAACCCTTTGGGCTTAGGACGTAAGATAAGAGGATTTTGTTTTTGTTTTGTAAGCTAGTTTGACGTCCACGCAAGCGGCAGGAAAGGGGGACAGGTGGCAGGTTTTGAGGGGGACATATTGCCACCTCCTGTTGAATAATGACACGTGGGTTCCATCAAATAGGGTGATACAGCAAACATGAACGGTGGGAAATAGGTTCGAGGTCTGGTTTGATTTTCAATTGATTGGGGATTTGTGGTTATGATTCATTTTGGATTCTTCGTGTGGACCAGTCCTGAACGTTGGATCCATTATGGGAACTGCTGCCAATATGTTTCTTAAGTTACATAAAGTGAAAACGACCCATACCCGATAATTTTAAGGCTTAATAATTAAAAAGTGCCCAATTTATATTTTTTTAATTTAGTGTTTAAATTTTTTTATGTAACTTTGGTATCTAATATTTTATTTAATAACTCAAATTGAATTTCTTGTCAATAACTATTAAAAAATTTCGTTAACTAATTAAAACATGACCCGTGGTCTATTTTATTTATTTATTTAATTTTTGAATTACTTTAAAATTATGTATTTCTTAAAAAATCTCAAAGTTTTAATTTCTTTCAAACAAACACGCAAATCACATTTCCCTCACTGTTCGGCATCGCCTACACTTCGACAATTCACCGTTTATCACCCAAGCATCGGGTACCTTACCGTTCAACATCCCTCACCCTTTAGCCGTCGATTAGAAGCTCAATCGGTCTCTTTTTTCTTCATTTTTATATATTCGTCTACAGAGCAATCGACGATTCATTCATCGATTTTCGACAACAGGATCATAGGGCTTTCAGTCGTGGGGAGCTGACGAAGGTAAGAGTCGCCGGTGGTGGTTAAATCGGTGTTGGGAGGGGAGGAATTTCGGTATCTAGGGTTTGAGTTTGGGGGTTTTAGAAAAATTAAAAGTAAATTTTTCTTATAAAGCTAAAGATTTTCTAATTTTTTAAAAAAATTAAAAAAAATACCAGAATATGCCATGTGACGTGTTTTATTGGATAATAAAATATTTTTAACGTTCATCACGAAAAAACTCAATTTAAATTACGAAATGAAATGTTAGACACTAAAATAACTCAAAAAAGTCGTTAAACATCAAACTGAAAAAGTATAAATTAAATACTTTTTAACTATTAAGCCTAATTTTAAACACTGTGTCTATAGGAAACAATATAAAGAAACACAAACGTAATGATTATCATTTAAAAGGTAAATAAATTATGAAAAATTATTTGATATATAAGTAGTGTAAAATAATTATTTTATATAATTATGTTTTTATTTAAAATATATAATTTAAAATTTAATATTTAGAATTTTAAATTTTAAAATTAAAATACACAAAGTTATATAAAAATTATTTTATTAATCAAATAGTCTTTTCATGTGGGTGGGAAATTTTAAAAGTCCATAAATTAAATAATCGACTTATCGATGAGTTTAGGTGTGATCAAAAAACAATAATTTTCGAAATTTGTCAATAATATAAAATGTTAGAGTTTGTTTAAAAATCTAAAATGTTATAAAAAAACAACTATTGGAAATTGCTTTGTAAGTATTGGAGTTTTTTTTTTAAATCACAAAAAAATCAATCTAAAATATTATCAAAAGTCTGACATTTTAAGTTCTTGAAAACTTTTTAAAATTTGTTGTTTTTTAATCGCACCCTAAACTTGTCACACTTTAGACTCTCAATTTATCATTATTTATTATTTTGTTAATTTAGGAAATAATCTATCACATAACTTATGTGTTTGTAAAATTATGTCTTTAAAAAAGTTTTTTATACTTAAGTTCAAAAAAAAGTTTTATATTGATTATCTCTTATAAAATATCATTTATTACAATTAAACTTAAATTCTATTTAATAATATAGTTCATTTCCTCCAAAAGTGGAATCTTTCGTCTGAAAAACTGTCCACAATAAAATTCCTACAATAGTCGAATTATCGAACATAGACAACTGCTCAGGGCCCATAATTTTTTTAGTGTATTGTATTTATAAAATATCTTTATATTAAATATAAGATTCAATTATTTTCAATACTTGTTATTAGGTTTTATTTTTTCCCAATATTTATTATTAGAACTTAATTTTTTCTCAAAATTTATTATTAGAGGTTTATTCTTATATATTTTTTTAATTTTATTATTAAGTTCCCAATTTTCCTAATATTTCTTATCTTATACACTCTTAAAATTCATTTTTTAATACTTATTATTAAGTCCTATTTTTTCAATTCTTGTTATTAAAGAACCAATTAATTTTTAATATTTTTAGAGAGGTACTCTTAAAATTTAATTTAATTTTTTAATATTTATTTGTTATTAAGAGTGCACTTTTTTCAATACATTTTATTAAGAGCCCAATTTTTTTCAATACTCTATATTAAGGGCCTGATTTTTCAATACTTTTTATTAATGGCCCAATTTTTTCAATATTTGTTAGTATGAAACTATTAATTTTTTTTGCAATACTTATTATTAGGGATGATGATTTAAATAACGGTTCGCAACTATTATGTCCACAATAACATATGTTATTAATAATTCACAACCACGATACTCGCAATGATCACAATAACATCTATTATGTCGTAATCACAATAAAAGCAACGCGACTGAAAACATAACCACAATCGTAATTTAAATCCTTAATCATGGGTATAATTTTTTAATTTACCCTAGGCTACTAAAATCTCGGAAACGGGCCTAGTCTTAAGAGTCTATTCTTTGCCTATTATGTTCAAAGAAACCAGAAACCATCAATCATATTTTTGGTCACTGCGAAATCTTTTAGCGTCTTTGGCAAAGATGATGCGGAATGTGGGAGGCGTCGGTTACTATCCCCGCAAAAGATATGCTATTGCTTTCGCCTTTTATCCCCAAAGTTGGGCTCCATAACCAGGTCTGGTTGTTCAGTTTTTTTTGTTTGTTTCATATGGTCAATCTGGCTTTTCAAAAATGAGGTTGTGTTTAAGGGGGTAAAAGTTGATTTGTGTCTAATGTTTGATTTATGTATCCTGAGATTAAGTTGGTTGGTGGTGCAAACCTTGTTGGCCTATTAAAGGTCCCTCAATTGCTGATTTAACGAGATGTGCTAAAAAATTAATACCGATGGTGCCGTTAGTGGAAGTTTTAGAAAAGCCGGAATTGGAGGTTGTTTACGGAATGAAAGGTCTAAGGCGCTGATTTCTTTTTTCTACAAGGGTTGATTGGAACATAATTTTTGCGCCTAGAGAATGTAATCAATTAACAGCTAATTTGGCGACAAAAAGAATAGCACGAGCGGCTGATTTTGCCCAAGTCTAAGCTTCCTGGATCAAGCCTATGTTTGTTTCCCTATGTTTTTGGCTGGTGTTGGGGACTCGATTGTATCATCTGTTGTAATAACCTAGTAGATTTGATATTAACATTTGTACGATACACTCTTTTTCTTTTATCTAATTTAAAAAAAAAGTTTAACGAGACTCGTATTAATATCTTAATGTTATATGATTTTGTCATTTAATTATACATCTCTAATTTCAAAAGAATAATATAGGTCATCTTATTGTCACATTCCACTTTTATTGATAAAAGAGAAGATTTTCTTTATTATCATCAAAATCAATAAAAAATTTACCAAAAAATCAAATCAATAAATATAATGTCTTATTATAAATACATAAGCAATTTTGAGATAGATGGTCCATAATCCACATATTTATCATCAAATTTCGATAACCATGAATTTTAGCTTCTTTTTAAAATTTGGCAGACAATATTTATGTGATGGTTCTATCTATTTATATAAGTTATTTTTTTATAATTTAAGATTAAATTGTTTAAACTCGTGGATACGTCATTTTTAAGTTCACATAAGTTATATTTTTATGACTTCGAACTGATCATGTATATATATAATCTTTAAGTTATATAGGTCTTGTTTGACAATATTTATTTGATTATATAATAGTGTTTGGTAAAATTAATTAGTAACTTATATTTGTTCGAGTATTTCAATAAGTAAAATGACAGGTAATTTACATTTTAAATCACGAAATTTAGTTTCTACTTTCATATGAATCATTATTTTTTAATTATATCGAACTAAATCATCCAACTTTAATTATTAACGAATTTAATCATTTAAACTAAAACCGTTAATTTATATTAACGGAAACCGACTCAACGCTCTTACTTAACATCTCTTTTTCGCATCAACAAATTAATATTAGTTGGCTTTTTAAATATACTTTTACAAACTTTCCTTTTCAATCGCATATCAATAAATCAATTTTTTTAATCAAAAACCGATTGAATATTATTAATAAGAAAGTAAACAATTCTTGGAAGTAAAAAGCCCATAAAAAGTGTTGAGGAAAAAAAATAACAAAGCTTAAAGATACAAAAGGTTCTCGTCGACGGAAAATACAGTCGGCCAGCATCTCCCCTTAGTTAGAGTTCTTAGCTAACAACAAAAAAATCACAATAAAAAAATTCAATCTCATAAATTTTGAACAAGTAAATTTTAAAACTAATTTTAGAGTTCGATAAAAAGTGAAAAAAAATTCAAATATGTGTTCATTTTAAATCTTTAAGAGCAGTCCTTTGTCAAAATTACTATTCAACGTGATAGAAAAGTATTGAAAGAATGAGAAAAAATTCTGTGAAATTGATTTATAGATTTAAATAGCATTCGTGGTTACGTTACGTTTATCGCGGTTGCGGACATAACAAAAGTTACTGCAATTACTACGGGTCTTGCGATCGTGAACTTTTTTAAAATTCGTACAACTTTATAAAAATATAATAATTATAATATAAAATTTATTTTAATGATTTTTAGAATGCTTTCTAACACATGTGAACTTTTATTAATACGAGAACAATTATTAACAATTAGGGCAAGAAAGAAGGGACCTCAACTCATGCCCTACACTTAAATATAGGAGTTACTACTCTAGCAAAATCAAATGTATTTTTAAATTTGAATTATTATTTAATCATAGTAATTTAACATGGTAATAAAAATGTATTTCAATGGAAAATGAAGGTCGAATGGAACTTAAATAAATTTAAAGAATACAAAGGACTAAATCAAATAGAATTAAAATAAATTCAATTGTAAAAACTTAGATTACTAACATTAAAAGATTAAATTGAACGAAATTAAAATTTATACTATAAATTAAAAGAAAATCAATAATTAATTAATAATTCTCAAAAGGGCATGACTGAAATTAAAATCAACCCGTATGAAGTATGTTACATTTATTAGGCTATATAAACAATGGTCTTTGTGACTTTGGCCCAAATCACTTTTTATCTGCAATAATACGATTTTATTAAAAAAATCATTATCATAAGTTTTATTAAAAATTTACATAAAAAAAGTTTTATAGTAATAAATCTAAAACAAATTAAGGAAACTACGACAATAAAGCAAAAAACTCAAAATTGACCTAAAAAGGGAAAAGAAAATAAAACACCACCAATAAGCAAACAAACATCCATCAAAATAGGATAGGATCAACCGTGTAATCACCAAATCTTTGAATTAGCATCCATCTTCCATGTATAATTCAACAATTAATTTTATGGTTGAATTTTAAATTTTAAAATCAAGAGCATTTCGCATTGAAAATGGAGCGGGTTAAAAATGATTTTAGATTTCTAATTTCGTCCCAACATTTATAGATACGATTTTGGAAATTTTTTATTAAATATTTTGAAGATTTTATTCGTCTTCATACCTATCCCTTATTGATCCCTACAAGTTCCGATTAATCCTCAACCCAAAAATAAACAAATGTTAATACATTAAAATAAATACTCAATATTAAATATAAATAATAAATTTAGTTTTGTCAACAATAAACAAACTATTTCAAAACTATAAAACATGACTAAAATATTAACTATTAAAACGTGACATCATAACTATAAAACATGACTGAAATATTAATTATTGAAACGTGGCAGCATGTACTACCTTTAAAAGAGAATGTGTAATTAATCATTTTCAATTTCAAATCATGATATGTTTGTTTGAACTAATTTTGATAATCTTTCTAACCATAAAAATTACCTATTATAATTTTACTCGTACGATTTATGGCGAAATTCTGTATCATTGTCATTGTTGTTTTTCAAAATAGCCTTATCCATTTTTTATTGACCTTTGCTCACTCAAAAATAAATAACTCCTAATATATAACTCAAAATCGAGCACAATTTATTTTTAAACAAATATAGACTTTCGTATGATTATAGAAATATAGGGTTCACTTCGTAATTTATCTTATAGAATTTTTGGTAATTTTACAAAGACAATGCTAAAATTGCTCTCTAAAAATTTGCTATCAAATTTATATCTTTTAAAATTTATATCGAAGTCAATCTTCGTTGTTCTAACAAAATTATACTGGATCACGGCTACAACGATGTATAGACTATTTTCTAATTATTTTTACGAAATTTATAAAGAATTTTCAAACTTACTACTTTGTAATACTCTATTTTTAGGCAAATTTCACAACTAACAACCAACTATTTTCAGGGTTTTTAGATTTTTGTTAAAAATAGGTAAATAACCCTTTTAATTATATAACTCTGTAAAATATCGAAGATCCTATGGATATTTTTTAGAGATCTCTATAACGATTTATAAAAGTACGATTCGATAATTTTTATTATTCAGATATAACAATTTTTATTTTCATCCTTACGTGCGATGATAAAATTTTCTCGTCTCATCCTCATAGATAAAAATTTTAACTATTCTTCATATTTATCGATTCAAATTTCTACAATTTTTAGTTATACCTAATCCAAAAATCTCCTCATTTCTTATTGTATCAACAAAATCTCTATCTATTTTAATAACATTTTAACTTTTTTTTTTTTAACCTTAAATTAAGCTTCCTCAACCTGAACAACCCAATGTACCTTAAAATACTTTTCTTTCCCGGGAAAAGAAAATAATAAAATGCCCTTTCTCTCTGTACATTGGATTCCTAAAAAGTTCCGCCATGAAATCACCTTGAAGAACCATGACTAAACCCCTTCGTATTTCTCTTTAAACTTAAGTAATCATCAAATGGGTTCTACTGTACCTCTCCAAGACCTCAATCTCTTCCCAGAACCTCCCCAAACCACCACCGTCGCTCCCTCCTCCACCGTGACCACCAACGGCATCGCTAACGTGAATCTTTTAATACCCAAACTTGAACCGAAGGAAGAACCTTTCGACGAAACACCACCAACCCATTTCCAACAAGAAAACTTCCTCTTTTCTCTTTCCGGTTCAACCCCTGATTTCCTTTCTAATCCCGGAACTGCTCCTCCATCTAACGTTTCTTCCGCCGAAGACCAAAACGCATTGTACTCCGAATATTTCCGAATTGCGGAGCTCTTCCGCTCCGCTTTCGCCAAAAAATCACAAAAATATGGCGACGTCGAAGTAGTTGACCCGGATTCTCGGGCCATCGTTCCCGTGCCCGAAGAACCGCAACCACCCACCGAAATAACTGCAGCTAACGCCTCCAACCCGGATCAAGCTCTCTCCGTCGTCGTTTCTCGTCGCAAGGCTGGAAGATCCAATGAGCTGGTTCGGGTGACGAATTTGGGGATCGAAGATGAGAGGTATTTTCGGGATGTTGTCAGAAAAACCCGAATGATGTACGATTCCATCCGCATTTTGGCCATTACGGAGGAAGAAAAGAGGACGGGCCCGGGAAGCGGGCGTCGGGCGCGCGGAGACTTGAGGGCTGCCGCAGTGATGAGAGACCGAGGGCTGTGGTTAAATCGAGATAGAAGAATAGTGGGTGCTATCCCGGGTATTGAAGTAGGTGACTTGTTCTTTTTCAGAATGGAGCTTTGTTTGGTGGGATTACATGGCCAAGTTCAAGCAGGTATAGATTACTTGTCTGGGAGCCAAAGCTCAAATGGAGAGCCAATTGCCACCAGCATTATTGTTTCCGGTGGATACGAGGATGATCAAGATTCCGGTGACACAATAATATATACAGGTCATGGCGGACAAGGTAAGTTTTCTAGGCAATGTATGCATCAGAAGCTTGAAGGAGGGAATTTAGCTCTAGAAAGGAGTATGCATTATGGAATCGAGGTAAGGGTTATTAGGGGGATTAAATATGAGAATAAAGTTTCAAGTAAAGTCTATGTTTATGATGGTTTATATAAAATTCTTGATTGTTGGTTCGATGTGGGGAAGTCCGGTTTCGGTGTTTATAAATATAGATTGTCGAGAATTGATGGGCAACCTGAGATGGGTAGTTCGGTTATAGGGTTTGCTGAGAGCCTTAGGACAAGGCCTTTGTCTGCTAGGCCGATGGGGTATTTGACTCTTGATATGTCTATGAAAAAAGAGAAAGTTCCGGTTTTTCTTTATAATGATATCGATAGCAATCATGATCCTATGTATTATGATTATCTCGTGAACACCGTGTTTCCTCCATATGCATTTAGTCAAGCGAGTAATGGCACTGGATGCCAGTGTGTTTCGGGGTGTACAGAAGGGTGTTTTTGTGCTATGAAGAACGGGGGTTATTTTGCTTATGATTATAATGGTTTTCTCTTGAGAGGGAAACCGGTGATATTTGAATGCGGGAATTTCTGTCAATGCCCACCAACTTGTCGGAACCGTGTTTCACAACATTGGTTGCGAAACAGATTGGAAATATTTAGGTCAAGAGAAACTGGTTGGGGAGTTCGATCTTTGGACTTGATACAAGCAGGTGCTTTTATATGCGAATATACTGGTGTGGTTCTAACTAGGGAGCAAGCACAAATTTTCTCGATGAATGGCGATACATTGATCTATCCCAATCGATTTTCTGAACGATGGACAGAATGGGGGGATTTGTCTCAAATATTTTCAGAATATGTGCATCCATCATATCCCTCAATTCCACAATTGGATTTTGCAATGGATGTATCAAGGATGAGGAACGTTGCTTGTTATATTAGCCATAGTTCCAGACCAAATGTGCTAGTGCAATATGTGTTGTTTGATCACAATAACTTGATGTTCCCTCACCTTATGCTTTTTGCAATGGAGAATATCCCTCCTATGAGAGAGCTTAGCATTGACTATGGTATGCCTGATGAATGGACCGAAAAGTTCTCTATCTGTAACTAAATAACTTAAGAGGATGTTTTTCGACTTTGATGTGGCGCAGCCGCGCAGTGATACAGTGCACTGTGAGGTGAGCTTACTTTTAACTGCTGCAAGCATTTCCATTCATATACTGATTCTTAATTCATATTAGGATCTGTTGTGGCCATCTTATGTTTAAATATTACTCTTGGTTTTGGTTTTTGTCTGAATTGTCGCTTGTTTTTAGGTGCTAGGAACATCATTCCTCATTCCCTTGTGCAACTCCATAATGTACATATCAAGTAGTCAACCATATACAAAAAGATTGAACATTAGCATCTCCACATGTTTGATGAACCTTATTTACGCAGTCCCTTTATAAATACATCTTTTGTTTTATATGTGCAGTGTGCTTCTATGTGATTTATGTTTTGTAGTATATCAGCATATCTGAAGAATGTATTTGGAAATATCCCTTGTTCTTTTCCCATTTTTAGATTAAAAATGATAAAAGTTCATACATTATAATGTTTTTTTTAAAATAAAAAACATACATATAATGATTACTGTCAGCTGATGAAAGCATTCACATCAAATGACCCATCTACAAAAATATAATAAATTTCTTTTAGAATCCTTTTACATGATATGTTTGTTTATATGATTCTGATGTTACAAGGTCATTGGTTTGAAATATTTATTTTACATTGTTGATACTTTTATTCTCAAAAAGAATTAACGAAAGAGTGGAGAAACTTATTCATCTCTATTTGCCAATTTCCGGCAATTTTCTGCAGCGGGGTTTGGAGAATTGTTTCATCCGGTTCCTTGAATTTTTTGGTCCTCATTATTCCTTTTGAACGTTGCTGCCAATGGTGGTAAGATTTGGCTTATCTGCTGCTGTGTTTTTGTTGTTTCAGTTTCGTTGTGGTTAGAAAAGAGGGAAACTGGCAAATGAAATTGTTTTGAGATTATGGTTTGCTGTTGTGCTCTGATGCTGACTAGTGTTTATGATCTTTCTACAGCACCATTGCACTGAAGCCTTGTACGAGCTTTTCTGCATCGAATAGTCAGCTTTTGCTGTCGTAAGCTTGTATTCACGACTCCAATGCTTCTAACTTATTCTTTTGAAAACCTTGGTATATATGAGTTCTAGAATGACATGCTTGTACAGGGATTTTATCAATGTATCTGTAGTTGAATGAATCAAGTCCATTTATCTCCATTGTTTCGTTCTTTAAACCTTTCCCACAATGGAGATGGAACCTTACACTTCTGTCATTCTTAGAGCAAGAATATGATAGGATTCAGGCTAACTGCATCATCTCATTACAATTAATTGCGGTAGCTTTGCTTTTCTTTTGCCCTAGAAGATTGCAAGCAAATGTGCAAAGCTTTTTAATCTTTATTGACTCAATAGATTCTTAGCTAAACCCACCAAGTATTGAACTCTGGTTTATAGATTCATGAGCTCTGTGCAGAGAAAATAGCTCAAGATAATTGCTTTTGCTCATCTCTGTTTGATTGCCATAATTTCCATGATACACGGACTCGGATATATCCGACATAAGTATGCTTAATTTTTCATGTATTCTTCATGCATTTAAGGCTTTGAAAGGGCAGTATCCTCGTACCAATATCTTAAAGTCAAAGTTATGCATTTAAAAGTAATAGATTTCAAATGATACAACATGCTTGTATACTAATGAAAGGATCAACTGAATGAAGGATATTGGTTTAAATCTGTTTCCTATGTTGCGTGCACAATTCAGTTGTCCTAAAGTATCTAAATCCATAATATATTTGGACATTGATATATGATGTATGCTCCTACAAATATAGGGGAAAAAACTTTTCGGTGTCTTTTTTATGTCTTAATACTAAAAAAAATTAAATTCTAAGTTGTAATCATAAATTTTAAATTATAAACCCTAAAGATACATCCTATCCCTAATTCTTTAGATTCTAATCTTAAGCCTAAACCTTAAACCTAATTTTTTTGGGTGGGAGCATAAAAAATAGCATCGAAAAGGGAAAAATAATTTTTATTCCCAAATATATGGGAAAAATTGCTACTTTCTGAATGCATGTTTAAACTCTAATATAGTTTCCAGAACCCCTAAATAATTTCAATCATAAAAAAGCTCACACCTCTACCTCTAACACCAATTGCTACTATTTTATTGTTGGTTTTCTTCTTAACCACATCAATGTTGATAATCAGGGTCGTTAGTTCAAGGGTTTAGGGTAATATAGTTATATGAGAAGTACCACTCCTTGAGGCAAAATGGGGTTGTCAGCGGAAGAGTACATGTGACACCCCTGAAATCGGTCTGATTATATCGGCAACCAACCATGTCTGATTATATCGGCAACAAACCATCAACCGATTGGGGATTCATCTTTCTAAGACCATCGATAGAACCATAATCAGAGATTAGCATCGTGAAGATCTCTGTATGAGCACCAACCAACCGCTAAGGTATGATGAAAATCATGCCACAAGGACATATGAAACGAACCATAAAAAATAAAAACGTGTCATAAGAACAGAAGAAACGCATGTCACAAAGGCATAGATTCTTATTAAAACAAGAAAAATAATAGACCCAGTGGTCGACAACTAATACTAAAATTAGTTGCCGACCACCAACCAAAGAAAGAAAAGTAAAGTTGCAGGCGGCAGAAATTTGAGAGATGACAGCTAGGTTAAAAGAAAAAGTTGATTCTAACAGATTAGATATTCATGTTCTTTGCTTATGTATATGCTATGTTTTATGAATAAATCAATGACTATTGCTTAAGTATATGCTTTGCCATTATGAATAAATTACGTGATCTTTGTTATAAATATAAGCTGTCTTAGTGTATGAAAGATATAATGTGCTTTATAAACAAGGAGCTAAAGCTCATCTATGATAAGGTAAGGAATGTAAGCCTTCACATGTTATAAGATTATGATTAAAAAACACATTCGATGATAAACTAACAATTGACATGTCATAAAATTTATTGAGTACGAATATAAATTACGATTTCATAGTGTCTTGGAGGATCGATTTCATGGTGTCTCGGAGGATTATTGTGAATTGTGATCTTTAGTGATGGTATAATTCGCGTATCCGTGGTTACTTAGAATTCAAGTGGCTAAATATTTGCTAGGTCATTCATAACCTATTATGTGTATGCTGCTACGAGTATGCTAAATATTTTCATTTACCGTATTCTCTTCTACCTACATCACTCGGGTTCAGACCCTCATGTGAAATCTTGTTGGAAGAAAAAAATATAAATTTGCTTTTAATTAAAAATAAAATCAAATTAAAATAACTTGTAAATAATGAAAGTTATATTTATATTTTTTTCGAATTAAGACTAAATTGATTGATCGTACAAACTTAAATGATTGAATGTGTTATTATAAAAAAAAATTAATTATCACGTCACCCCATTTGGGACCAAATCAGGTACAAAAACACTCGTTTAAAGCGCTCTTTGTGACCGTTCAATATTGCTTCCTCGTTCGAAAGCCAAACGCTCGTTGGAAAAGCACTGCTTCCTCGTTCTAAAGCCAAACGCTCGTTGGAAAAGCACGCCGAACGGCCCCTAACTCAACAGCAGCAACCATGGACTACTAGTTTAAAATACACCTAAAAACGCTAATATTAGTTCAATTTTTGGATGATCAGAACCTGTTCATCTGCCTCATTGAGAAATATCAGCCCTTGATCTATACTGAATTCACACAAGCCATATCAAACAGAAACATCTTAAATGGCCTAAAAGATGAAATACTAAACAGGAAAATCATGTAGACTTCAAATAGTCTCACCTGTAAGAATTTAACAGTTCCTTAGTAACAAAGGATGACAAGGGTAGTCAATTCATCAACCAGTCTCTCATGGAACTCTTCAACATCATTAGACTGATCAAGATCCATGGAACTTAATACCACCAACCATGGCAACAAAACTAGCACTATGTTATTTGAACGAAAGGCGGACATAAATATGTATCCGACCCACATTTCTAAAAATGTTTTCGAAGTCTATCTTCACACTTATATGGCCATATTCGAATATGTTGTCAATCATGACGGTCAAACACAACAAAATGAAAAATGAGAGCAACATATAAAAGATATTTATTTGTTGAGGGTGAAATTGAACTGGATCAGCAATCTTTCAAACAAAGAACAAGTAATTATTTAAAACCTTCCTGACTTACCAGTACAAGATGTGCCAAGTAACAAGAAGCAACCACTTATGATCCATAATAAAAACTGAGAACTTGTTACATATCAATCATGGATTGCAAGTTTCTTGTACTCTTTACCAGCAATGGCTAATTCCATTACCTGCTGAGGGTTCACAATCCCACCTTCCTCCAAGAACAATGTCAGTAAATTCTTTGAAAAACCACTCACGAGTGCCACTCCATCCTGGTTAGCAACCACCGGAGTTGAAGATGAGTTCCGCAGGTTCCAAAAAACGATCTCTGGCACTCTTTTGTACCCACTATCATGGAACTTCTGTTGTATAACTTCATAATCAGTCTTCCATTCGTTATGCATGTTCTTCTCCCACTCCTTTCGAGGCTCCTCCCAACTTATTTCATCATCATTGTTACCCTGAGTATACATTTGATGCCAATATTTATTAAGAATCCAATTGGCATCATTAAACTCCATATCACTGAAAACAAATACCCTCTTTATTAGTTGTTCTTCACTGAGCTTTCCCTCCACTGCAACCGCTAATATCTGATCAAACACTTTCTGAAAATCTGTGCTACCACCCCACTCCATGTTCCTCACAAACTCAGTCTTGGCTTTAAGAGTGTCTCCTTTAATAAAATGAAGCTCTGGATTATCACTAAAAGTAATCACTTTTCCCTTCCACGGCTCCTCGCTGAGCTCAGAAACCAACAATCCAAGTGCCACCGAAACCTCCATTGGTATCCCTGAAATACTCCCGGAAACATCACAAACTGCAATGCAGTTGGTTAGCTTCCCCTTCTTAGCGACATCGTCCACCATTCTCTTCCATTGTAGCTCAGCCACTTCCTCTCCATCTTTGTCTACCAAAGAACCAATTATTTCTGGGGAAGCAACCTCCAGCAGCGATCTTCGCCTTCCCGGACTTCACTTGCACAATGTACTCCTCAAACCGCTCCTTATCATGCTCTTTGAACAACCCCTTGTAGTTCTTCATTGCAACAGATGCCACCCTATTGTAAGGAAGGGTGTTCCATTTATTTGCACTCATGTATACCTCCGGCAACTCAAGCGCCTTATGCAAGGGAACAAGCACTTGCTTCCTCAATCTATCCCGAACCCTGTATGCATAATGCGCTTCCTCCAACCCCTCGTACTCTTTCTCGCTCTCCCGAGGGAAAACTCTCCGAGCAATCGCCTCGTATATCAAAGTAGCCTTATCATAAGATGAATCAATTGAAGGACACCATTTTGCAGATAAAGTGATATCAAACAATTTCCCATCACTCAAATTCTTAATATCAGATTTCAAGTAATCAGCAAAAAATTAAGCTACAGAATCAAACAAAAGCCTATAATTTGAATCATAATTATATTTATCTAAAGCCTTTTTTGCTTTCGCTCTCTCCCTCTCTTTCCTCAAAGCCCTAGCTTCCTCCTTATCAATTCCTCTACTCATTTCCTCCACATTCTCTAAACAACCCTCAATTTCTTTTTCAGAAACCTCCACTTTTTCATCACTTTCTCGCTTGAATTTTCCCCGATTCTTGATTTTCTTAGAAGATCTATTCCCTCTTTTTTCGTTCTTTCCATTCATTTTTCTGGATCTTTCTTGCATCGGGTCCTCCCAGGATCCAATAAAGAATCTCGGGAAAATCCTTAAAATACCCGAATTCAGCAATAGCCTTAAGATTAAAAGCAAGGGTTTAGGGATGCTTACTGAAAAGCCAAAGCGCGGCCGTATAAAACCCTTCTTTATCAGATTTCCCCGTGCCTCTTACACCCCTGAGATTACAGATCAATTTTAGAGCAGTTAAAGAATCGTGAGCCCAAGCCAATTCCAGCCGTTCGATCAGCTCATGAGGCGGTGTATCAGGAACCACGTGGAAGAAAAAGTCCAAACAGGGATTACCAGATGAAAGAAAAGTTGCAGATAAATTTTCCGTTAATCCCCGTGGTGGTTCTCCGGTGAGTTTGCATTCTCCGGCTTGGATGGCGAGAGATTCTACGTCGGAAAAGGCGGTGGAGGGTGGGTTTAAGGTATGTATCGCCGGCGGGCCAACGAGCTTAGGTATTGTAGAAATCATTTTGGGTTGAACAGAATTCTGTGTGAAGACGCAATAAGAACAATCTGGTTTTGTAAAGAATTTTTAATTCTTTTTAGGAAATTATTTTATTTTATGGAGTAGTATTTAATTTATCAAATTTGACCTTTTATTATTTTTATTCTCAATTAATTTAATTCAATTTTGCAGGTATTTTTAGGGCTAATTATACGTTTTTTTTATCTGAACTTTAATTCGAGATTTAGTTTGATACCAAAGCTATTTTTAATTCTTTTTAGGAAATTATTTTATTTTTTGGAGTAGTATTTAATTTATCAAAATTGACCTTTTATTATTTTTATTCTCAATTAATTTAATTCAATTTTGCAGGTATTTTTAGGGTTAAATATGAGATGACCCTTCCAATTCAATTTGCTTCATTCATAATATCAAAATTTGAATCCATAGCCATTATTTAATGATTCTAGTGCTTCATCCTACTAAATATAAAATTATCTAAAAATTTAAACTGATGGTTCACCGACCAACAACAAATAGAATCACGTGTAAATCGAAAGTAGATTAAATAAGTTATTAAAAGCTACATTTGAAAATCATAAAAAATTTAAATTAAAAATTACAAATAATGACTACAAATAAATTTAATTATTAAAAATTAAAACAAAACTAATAAAATAATAAAAATGATAATGGTGTTTGACAATTAGTTTATAAATAACTGTATTAAAATAATGTATAATAATAAAAATAAAAATAATAGAAATAATAATGATATTTGACAATTAATTCATAAATAACTGTATTAATTGATTTGATTAATAAATTATATTAATTAATAATATAAAAATATTTATTAAAATTAATTAATAATTATTTAAACAAACAAAATAACAACCCATTATCCGCTCTGCATTATGTGTTGCTCTAAGGCCCTTATCTGCTTTAATTTGTCTTGAATAATGAGGGTCCATTTTTCATACGGACTCATTTGTAAAATCATCCATTGTGTGTGGGATGATGGTTATAGAATTGAATAAATAAAATAAATGGTAATAATACCTAAACTTCACAGCCTAGTTTGATGGTTAGGTATTTTGCTTTTTAATTATTGTGCTTTGAATCGATTCTCAGCAAGCACAATTGACATGTTTTTATTTCTTCTTTTTGTCTTAAACCAGTTAGGTTTTTTAAAAATATATATATAAAATAATTAAATTTTTAATAATATTTTTATAATATCACGTCAGTAAAATATCACATCAACAAGTTATGTCACATTATCGAGAGGCATTGATCGTTAGTTGATTGATAATTTTCATCCAATAATAATGAAATTTGAACAAAAATAAAATTTTAAGGGTTTGTTTGAAAAAAAAGAATAAAAGCTAAAGTGAATAAAAGTTTAAACGATGGAGACTGTTGCCCCTATAACAGTTGTTATCGATCCTGTTAATGATAACTTGGATAGGAGAACTGAGCCTATCGCTATATTATCTGATATTATTTCTATCCTTACAGTATTTAGTTCTATTTTACCTGAAAAATCTGGATGTGTCTTTGCCTGAATTCACTGCTGGAATTAATGACTCTATAGAGCAGTCTACGAATGCTACAGTAACTATTGATTTTGTTGGCCATTGTTCTTCTTCTCTAAAAACTGTGGGTACTGCTATTGATTGTATGCTGGTTGGAAATTTCCTTATGCCTATAACTGAAGATGCAGCTGCTGCCCCTATGGGAAAGGTTGCACATGTTGCTAATGATGAACATAATTTTCCTCCTTTGCAGGGTTCTCCTAAGAAACTTAGAGGAAGGCCACCAAAAAACAAGGGGAAAAATGCTTCTGAGTCTACTACTGTTGTTCCTAAAAGGCCTAAGTCAGCTGTAAACGCTGTTGTACAAGAGATCAAAGAGAGGAAGAAAGATCAATTGGGTGCTATTGTAGCAAGTAGTATTATCTTTTCCTCACCCTCCTTACGATAATTAGCTTCTGGAATGTGAGAGGGCTAAATCACCCTAAAAAACGTGAGAAATTAATTCACAGAATGAAAAAGATGAATGTGGATGTTATGTGCTTGTTGGAAACCAGAGTAAGGGAGGCTAAATTTCAGGGTATTCTTACAAACTTTGATGGATGGGATTTTTGTACTAATTATTCACATGTAGGTAATGGATGAATTTGGTCTTCTGAAAGAGGGGCTTGGATCTAGTGATTCACTCTATTACTGATCAAACTATTACATTGAGGGGCAACTATGGAGGTACTATTTTTTATATTACTTCGATTTATGGGAGCAATGATGGAGGAAGGAGAAAACACCTATGGCAACACCTCAGAAGTCTTGATTCTTCTGTTTCTTCTTCATGGATTCTAGGAGGAGATTATAATATCCATCTTAGTGCTGCTGAAAGTTCAGATCCTACAGCCTCACTGTCTACCACTGACATGAGGAACTTTCAGGAGTGTATGGAAAGCCTTGATCTTACTGACCATTCGTACTTTGGGCCCATCTACACTTGGTCAAATAAGCAAGATGAAATTTTCTTGGCGAAGAAATTAGACCGTGTGTTGGTCACTTCAAATTGGTTTACTAAATTCCCTGAATCTTTTGTAGAATTCCAAGCTCCTGGCATCTCAGACCACAGTCCTGCTTTTATTTGGTTGACCAAAGAAATCCCTGCAAATAGGCCGAAACCTTTTAAGTTCTTCAACTTCTGGGCAAATCACCCTAACTTCGGAGAAATTGTAAAAGATTCTTGGGGCTTGCCTACTCAAGGGGATCCAATGTTGGTTCTGTTTAGGAAACTAAAACGATTAAAGGGACCTTTAAAGCACCTAAACAAAGAAGTGTTTGCTGATATTTCTACTCAAGTGAAAACTAAGACAAGTCTGTTAGAGCAGCAACAGATTATTAATCTCTCTGGTGTGAGTGTGGATGTTGCTAGGGAGAAAATTTGTTTCAGGAACTGGCTGAGTTGGAGAAGGACGAGTCCCTTTTTATAAGCAAAGGGCTAAACTTCAATGGCTTCGTGAGGGGGACCAAAGCACCAAACTCTTTCACTCTACTGTTGCAACCAAACTCAAAAGAAACACTATCAGAATTCTAGAAGATGACCAAGGTACTCGATGAGAGACGTTTGATCAAATGGCTGTTGAGGCTGTCCGGTTCTTCACTTCACTTATTGGTACAGCTGATCAGAGTGTTCAAAGAGTGTTCGGTGGATTTTCTTAGAGATCTTTTACAATATACTTTGCCTCCGGATACCCAAAATGAACTGGTTAGGAGAGTATCTGTCGAGGAGATAAAACATGCAATTTTCTCTCAGGGAAATGACAAAAGTTCTGGTCCTGATGGTTAACATTGCCCTTTTCTTTAAGAAGACTTGGTCGATTGTTGGTTTTAATGTCATCTCTGCCATTAGTTACTTCTTTGCCTCCTCCAGCCTGCTTTTTGCTTTCAATGCAACTTCAGTGACTCCGGATACCCAAAATGAACTGGTTAGGAGAGTATCTTCCGAGGAGATAAAACATGCAATTTTCTCTCAGGAAAATGACAAAAGTCCTGGTCCTGATGGTTACATTGCCCTTTTCTTTAAGAAGACTTGGTCGATTGTTGGTTTTGATGTCATCTCTGCCATTAGTTACTTCTTTGACTCCTCCAGCCTGCTTCTTGCTTTCAATGCAACTTCAGTGACTCCGGATACCCAAAATAAACTGGTTAGGAGAGTATCTTCCGAGGAGATAAAACATGTAATTTTTTTCTCAGAGAAATGACAAAAGTCATGGTCCTGATGGTTACATTGCCCTTTTCTTTAAAAAGACTTGGTCGATTGTTGGTTTTGATGTCATCTCTGCCATTAGTTACTTCTTTGACTCCTCCAGCTGCTTCTTGCTTTCAATGCAACTTCAGTGACTTTGGTTCTTAAAATCCCAAATCCTTCAAGGATGAAAGATTTTCGGCCTATATCCTGCTGCCTGTAATATATAAGGCAATTACAAAGATTCTGGTCAGTCGGTTGATGCCTCTAATTTCAGGGATGATTGCATATAATCAAACTGTTTTCATTCAGGGGAGAAGCATAGCTGATAATGCACTCTTGGCTCAGGAGATTGTGAGGGGATATGTAAGGTAGTCTATGTCTCCTAGATGTGCCCTCAAAGTGGACCTACAAAAGGCTTTTGATAGCCTTTCTTGAAATTTTATCTTGGCCATTTTGGAAGCTATGGGGCTACCACACCAGTTCAAGGAGTGAATCCGTATCTGTTTAATCACTTCTCGGTTTTCTATTTCCTTTAATGGGAGCCTTGTGGGATTCTTCAAAGGGGAAAGGAGGATTCGACAAGGTGATCCCTTGTCCCCATACCTGTTTACTATGAATGTTCTATCTAGGACATTGGATATTGCTGCAAAGGAAGGGGTCTTTCAATTTCACCCTAAGTGTAGGAAAATTGAGGTTTCACATCTTTGTTTTGCAGATGACCTGCTAATTTTTAGCAAAGGATCTTTGAAGTCTTTGGTGGGGATCCAGAGTGTACTGGCTCAGTTCTACATCTTCTCGAGTTTGCAGCTCAATGCTTCTAAAAATGAATTATTTGCTTCTGGTGTATCATAAGAGGAGTTGCATGATATTGGTAGACTCACGGGATTCAAGCTGGGAGTCCTCCCTGTTAGATATCTTGGAGTTCCCTTGGTTATGCGTAAGCTCACTGAAAATGATTGTAGGCCTTTGGTTGATAAGATTAAGGGAAGATTGGATAGTAGTTGGGCTGCCAGGAAATTATTGTATGCTGGGCGTTGGCAACTCATTCAATCTGTCTTATATGAAATTATCAATTTCTTGAGCAGGCAATTTGCCTTACCTAAGGCTGTGCTGAAACGAATAGAACAACTTTGTTCTCGATTTTTTTTTGGAAGGGAAGCGACTCACCTACTCATGGAGCCAAAGTAAAATGGTCTTCTATTTTCTCGTTAAAAGCTGAAGGTGGATTGGGCTTGAAGGATATCACTATTTGGAATAAAGCTTGTTCCATCTTATTTATTAAAAATATACTTGCTGATGAAGGGTCCCTTTGAGTGGCATGGTTAAAGGCTTACGTTATCAAAGGCCATGACTTTTGGTTTATGAATTTGAAACCATCGATGAGATGGGGCTTTAAGAGGATGTTAAAGCTACGAGATGAAGATGCCCCTATTTTTGCTACTGTGACAAATTTGAAAGTTCTAAACTCAAGATTGGTATGGTCTCGTAGTAGTGTTCAGCGAGAAAAAGTAGACTGGAAAAAACTGGTCTGGTTTCCCCAACATGTTGTAATCACATGGCTTGTGATCCTTGGCAAAATTTCTACTAAAGATAGGTTGTTGCAGATTGGGGTTGTCCAAGAAGCAAACTGTATTTTCTGTGATGCTGACATGGAGACTCGCAATCATTTATTTTTTGACTGTGGCTTTACTCGTCCTATTTGGGAGCACGTGTTGGAGCTGTATGGTTTGAACCGTGCGTACACTAGCTGGGATGGTGAACTATGCTGGGCAGTGAAAAACATATAGGGTAAGAGCTTGCAGACTTTTATTTTTAAGCTTTCATGGAACGCATCAATTTATGTTATTTGGGAGGAGCACCTAAGAACGCGGATGAGATCTTAAACTACATTAAAGAAATTGTAAAAATTAAAATTTTAGATAGAGACATAAATAGAGATGCAAACTGCCCTGTTTTTATAGCTTGGGGGATAGTTTAGATACCGAGTATCTTTTTGTACAGAGGACAAGGATGTTTGAGCTAGAATATTTGTAGCTTTTGTTACTTTCTTAGATAATGAAAACAAATGATTTATCTAAAAAAATTTAAACGTTGAGCGTTATTTTTAACTAAAATTTTAATGTACAAGATTTTTTGCATTCAATTTTCTCTTGTTTTGTTTTGAAATTCATGTTTACCACTCTCTCACTTATATTTGCTGACTTAGTTGATCCATTAAGAAGTGGAAACACAAATTATTTTCCGATAAATAATTTTTAATATATTGGTTCCAACTTCAATTTTTTAAAGATTACTTGGACCAATATATATATTTTTTATAATACTTGGGCCAATATATATATTTTTTATAATACTTGGACCAATATATATATTTTTTATAATACTTGGACCAATATTTTAAGCTTTAGATTTTTGTTTGGGCTTAAATGAAAAGTTTGTGCATGAAGTACATTTTTTAAACTTTAGGTGCCTAAAATATTTTTTTTGTAAAAATAGGTGTGTAAAGTTTTAACCGTTATAATTTTAGGTGCATGAAGTTTCAACAGTTGCAATTTTAGGTGCATGACCGTTAAAGGGTGTTAAAAAATTGTTAAACAATCAATGCTTGACACGTGGTATGTTTATTTTATTTTTTTTCAAAATTTAAAATTCAAAACAATTTCTTTTTCAATTTTTCATAAATTCTCAAAATTTTGCATTTTTTACCAAATAGTCCTCAAATTCCTAAAATCTCCCAAACCCAAATTCCCAAATTGATGCCACTTCCGCAGCCGATCGCTACCCCTAATCTTATCCCTTTGGTCACTGTACTTAGTCGGTCATTTTTCTCATCACGACGTAGCCGAAAACGATAAACAGTGTGGTAGCCGAATATCGAACGCAAAATCGATAGGTGGCGGAAGTGGCAGCAGTTTGGGGGTTTGGGTTTGGGCGATTTTAGGGATTTGGGGATTGTTTTGTAAAAATTGCAAAATTTCAAGAATTTGTGAAATCTAACATTTTTGGGTGTTTTTCTTTAATAAATTTTAAAAAAAATCAAATTAGTGTCACGTGTCAAGTATTGATTGGTTAAAAAAAATTAACACTCATTATCGGTCAAACACCTAAAATGCAACTTTTGAAACTTTGGGCACCTATTTTTACAAAAAAAATACTTTAAACACTTAAAGTTTAAAAAAATATACTTTAAGCACCTATTTTTCATTTAAACTTTTTGTCTTTTTAATTAGATGCTTCTCCTATTCTTTGCAAAAATGTCTGTTATTAGATTTAGTTGGTACGATATAAAATCGAAAATTGAAAATCTAAAAAACCTATTTTTATTTAATAACCGGACCTGATTTTACGCTCTTGTGTTACGATGAAAAAGGATCCTCACTGAGAATATCAAACTCCAGTCAATGATGAGTTTGGGAGAAGGGAGATGCAGACTAGGGATTTGGTTTCAGTTAAATATACTTTTAATTTAATATAATTTTATTTATATTAAGTCAAAATAATATTTTAGTTGGATGGTTAGCCCTTAGGGAAATTTTCCATGATTTCAGGGCTTGAATACCCTTAATGTTGAAAGCATTATTTTAATTTTAAGAAGACGGTTGTGATACGGGTTATCATCATTTTAGGTCATATAAATATGTCAATGTTAATTTAAATGTTAATTAATAGTTAATTAATGATTTTTATTTTAAAAAATATCTTTTTGACTAGAGACTATTATATTAGGGTTAAAATACTAAAAAAGATGGTTTAAAGTTATTATTCAATAAAATGTTAGAGGTCTATTTTTTGGCATGTTGCCTAAAACTTAATGAAATAAAAAGAATGCGCCATGTCAATGCCGAGTCTAAAAATTATCCAAAACCAAATAATTCGAGCAAAGACCTTAACAAAAATGAAATGGAACCATAATGATCCCTGTCGCACCACCAACGTAGAGCACCCACATGGACATGCCCACACAAAGATGGTACCACATAGACATGGCATTGGTAGACATGACTTATACCGATCCTCCTAATTGCTCACAATCCACCTGAGTCAACGATAACATAGGGATCCACTCTACCAATGCCAGCTTTGGCCAAAGAGTCCGCAGACGTTTAATCCCTTAAATAATATTCAGGACCATTTTTTTAGTCTTTACGATACCTGAAATCATAATAGTCTGTTAATAAAACGAATATCATCATGTAGCTGTACACAAAAATATCATATTTTTGTTGCTATATTTTCATTAAATTACATGTATTTTAAACTAATATAATTAATTTGTATTATTTATTAAGATTCTAACTGAATTTGGTGTCAAGAGTCTCGAACACCAAGTTTTTTTGACAAATCCTAACTCCAATCTTAATATTCTCTAAAGAGAGGGGAAAGGAGGAAGAAAAAGGGTGCTCCTATTGGGTCTAAAATTTATAGCCCAAAGAAATCTTAGAGAACAAACATGAGCAACTTGACCAACCGACAAAATGTGCTTACTCTCTCGGACCAACCGACAAAATGTGCTTACTCTCTCGAACACCAACTTAGTTAGAAATTGCCAAATTCATACGTTAAAATATACTAATTATTGTTGTAAGAGTGTTTTTGTCTTTCATAATTTTTGTAAACCTTCTACCACTCCATCAACAGTCAATAATTGATATAATTTTTTCAAATTAAGTTATTTACATGAAATATCTATTTTATTTTAATGTTTATTTTTAAAGTGTGATTGATTTTAGTGACACTTAATTATGTGGAATCAATTCAATTGAGAAAAGTAGGCAGACGAAAATCAAAATATATAATAATCAGTATAGCCTTATAAGTTTAATTTACTCTTTATGTATTAATTAATAATTATAATTGAAAATAATTAATCTTATAAATTTTTTAAAACTTCAATTTATTTTTATTCAACAAGTATGATTTTATTAGAGAAAAATCATACAAATATTTGATAAAAAAATCATACGAGTAAGATATTATCATGTGCCTCATTAAAAATTATCCTAAACATATAATGGGAGAAAATAGTACAACATAATTATATTCAAAAGACAAAAATAACGCCAAGAACTAAATAAACAAAACACTAAATCGAATCAGTCACTCTGACTCAGCCAAACTCAAAATAAGACACAATCACCTAAACCTAAACGAGCATATACCCAACGACCCACTGCAAAGGCAAACAAAACATAACCAAGCAACACCTAAAATGCTCAACTCTCACGTAAACACAACAAATCAAATCACTCTCGCACTTATATTGAATATGCAATTGTATGCACCCAAAAATAAAATCACAATGACCACGGATCATAGAAATCCCACCCGCTAGAATGCATAATAAAATTTTCAAATTATTATTTTCACAATATTATTATTTTAATAAAATTCTATTAGTTTTAAAAATTATTTTTCTCACAGAATGAGTGAGAGAAGTTTAGTTTAAATTTAAAATGAAATTATAATGAACAGTAGCTGCATGAACCTATGCACCATGAAAGAACCACAATCTTTCACCTCATTAACATATAAAAGGTCAAAAAGGAGTGAATTAGAAATTTTGAGTTCAACAATTGTCGACAATCGTGGCTGGTGATGACCGACAATGATCAGTAACAACGGTGAGTGGTAGTTAACGACGGGAGACTTTGGTCGAATTTATGTGTTAAATTGATATTTTACCTAAAGTTTAGGAATAAAATAATATTTTAACTAAAATTTAGGTGTCAAATTAGTATTCTATTTAAAGTTCAGGAGTTAAATTAAAATTAACTCTTTTTACTAACATGTCATGTAATCAAACTAATAACATTATTAACAATCCAGTGATCAAAATATAACAAATCAATAACGTAAGTGATCAAAATGTAATAAAATAATAGCATAGCTAAAAGTAATGTAATTTTTTAAAATTAATGACAAAAAGTGGGCATTTATAAAACAAAAATAACCATTTCAATATTTTATCCTTTAACTATTTTATCAGTAATGAGAAAATGTAATTTAAAATATAATACAGGGGACTGCTACTCTATACCAGAAACAAAATCTCAAGTCTGGAACCTTAAAAGCAAAATTTAAGAGTTCGTGAGAGGCAGGATTCGAATCTGCGCGGGCAAAGCCCACATAATTTCTAATCATGCCCGATAACCAGTCCGGCACGACTACCCTGATGAGAACTGCGGTAAATATTTCAAATTTTATTATATTTCCTTTGGGAAGCTGTTTACTGGTTCAGAATTGTGCAGATTTCTTGTTGGCCAGAGAAGTAAGCAGGAACTAGTCTTTGAATTTTTAATCTATGAACTTTTAAATGCACATCATTTTAATGGTCCTTTGCGGGGTTTTATTCTTTTTTGCGGGGACTTAAATTTAGCTTGTGCTCGTATTTTCGGTCATAATATCGGATGTTATTGTGGTCATTACAAACTGTTATTTTTTACAATATCGATTTCAAATGATGCCTCTACTGCTATATATAACGGTTATTATTACGATAGCATACTGTTATTTGAATCCCTACTTCTTTGAGTATTTCCCGGTAGATTTACTGAAACTTTCATGGCAATCTGAATGAATGAATTTCCTTCCATTCTGGGTGATCTCCAATTTCTCAATATTATAATCTAATTAGCTTTTTTTATTTAATTAATTTCACCTCTTTTGCATTTCTACATTAAGGGATTCCGAAATGGCTGCTGGACTAACTAAGAAGTTGTTTATTGCATCATCTCTTTTTTATTGAAACCACTCGGTTTAAATTATTATTTTAATTTTTTAATAATATAAATATTTTGTAGATAAAGTTGTTCGGACTATAATATCTTATGATAAACATCATCTCTTTTTTACTGGAACTACTCATTTAAAAAAATTGCAATTATGAAAGCTTATCTTTAGTGTTAGAGGCAATGAAGGGCTTCCTAGGATTGCAGGTAGAGACGAATATATTTACATTGGATTGCCTTGAAATCTTTCCAGCTGTAGGGCTTCCAATGCCATTATTTGTTGTTTTTGCATAACCCGACATCAAAATCAACCTCCCGATTCAACCAGTATCTACTATACTTATGTTCTTAGATTTCAGGCCAAATTATACAGCAGGTTTCATAGGGCAAATTTAGAAACTTTGGGTTGGGATTGAGATTAGTTTTTTAAAAAACAAAATTTGAGGGGGCCAAAACTAAGAAATTCACATTAAATTTGAGTTTGACCGAGATCAATTTTTTCTATTAATTTCATTAAATCTAAGTGCAAATGCAAGTTCACAACGTATTAAAAAGCAAGGCACATCAAATTATTTATTGAGTATATATATTTCAAAAAGTATAGAAGGTTAAACTCTTTTCCTCCGCTAAAAGACTGACAACCCTAGCCGCTCTCAACTTTGTTCAATTCTTTTGATTGGTGGTCGGCAATCAATCTTAGTATTGGTTGTTGACCATCGGATCTATTATTTTTCTTATGTTTTTTTTATTTTATATTTTAATAAGAATCTCTTCTTTTGTGGCACACGTTTCATTTGTCATTGTGACACGTTTTTTTTTGTTTTGTTGTGGTTCGTTTCATTCTGTCCTTTTAGCATGATTTCAGCATACCTTAGCGATCGGTTGATGCTCGTACAAAGATCTTCACGGCACTAATCTCTGGTTATGGTTCCGTCGGTGATCTTAGAAAGATAGATTACCACTCGGTTGATGGTTGGTTGCTGATGTAATCAAACCCGGGTAGTGGAGCAATCTGCCTGATAGCTTGTTCGCTCACCACTTCTTTTTCACTCCTGTAAAGCATCTCGTTTGGATAGAGACAAGGAGATTCAGGAAGATTTCTGAATTTTAGTATACTAATCTCGATGGAAGTGTATGCTTTTCTTTGTACAATTGTAAGAGATTCTTAGTGGTCTTGTCCTCTTTTTGATGCATTGGATTGTATTATCTTTCATGGTGATTAATAAAATTTAGATGCCATTATTCAAAAAAAAGTATAGAAGGTTAAGAATCGCTTTGTCTCAATAGAAAAGAGGATGATGTTCATCTTAAAAAAATCGAGTTTAAATGCTTTGTCTACAAAGTGTGTATATTGTCAAATAGTTAAAAATATCTATAAACATATATATTTTATAAAGGAAAAAACTTTGATACACAGGCCGTGTAAACTTTAGTTTACACGTGCCTTTTAGTTTTAGGGGTTAGGGTTTAAGGTTTAGGGGTTTAGGTTGTAGGGTTTAAAATTTAAGGCCAGTGTTTAGAATTTAGGGTATAGGGTGTGAAGTTTAGATTTTAGGGTTAGGGTTAAGAATTTAAGATTTGGGTTTTTATAGTGTAAATATACATGCTTGTGTAAAATTAATTTTACACCGGCCTGTGTATCAAAGTTTTACTCTTTTATAATTACTTTAAAATTATTAAAAAATATAAAAAAGTTATACCTTAAAAAATGTTTGTCATTGATTTTTATTTTAACGTGATCTAATCTCGATTTTTTATTTCCACGGATGAAATAAACATTTCACTATAAAACATAGAGGTTACAAAGAGTTTGAACACCCTATCAATAAAAACTAAACCATGAGCCTCGAGACAAATCCCACTTTTATGCTCTCTAGTATTCAATACATTGATATTTTTTGCACTACTAGACTAGCATTATACATTTCCCCCCTTTCATGTACAATAATGCCCAAATCGTAAAAGAAAAACAAAAAAAATGTGTAGATGTCACATTAGCTCATATTTACAAAAATAAGTTATACCAAATTATTTAGCAGAACAAATAAAAAATAACCTCAAGATTAACACTGCACATTTTGAAAGACAGTTTCAAAATAATTAAATTAGAGTATATAAAGTTTACATTCGGAATAATGAAATTATAATAGACGAACTAATATAAAAAATATAAATATTATAGATGTGATTTTATAAAATTTGACCTATATTTTAATTTGGCATAACGTTAACAAAAGTCTTCCAACGTTTGACTGGATAGTTATTTTGGTCCTTATTTTTAAGCACTTTAATCCTTAATGTATTATTTTAGACTAAAATGGCTCCTACATTGATGAAACATGCTAGTTAACTAATAGTAAATGGCTTCAATGACATAAAAAATCTACATGGCAATGCACGCTGACATAACATTGTTATATAAACAAAGATTAGTGTTTTTTATTTTGTTTATTAAACCATTAGGTTGGCAGATCATTGTGTTTGTGACTTGTGAGTTTTCTGCAGGTTGTGATCTTTGTTCTTGAATGGGACATTATCAATGTAATCGTGTGTTTATGAAATAAAACAATGACACTATTTTTTTCCTTCCGATGGTCAAATCTTATGTCTTAGGTTTTAGGTTACAAAGTGGGTTTTCAACGATGTTCAATTTTAATTAATTTTTTTATTTAACAGAATAACAAATTAATCAAAAGCTAGCTTTATAAAATATAAAATTATTTTTTCTGTTAATGTGTCATTTTATCGAGTCGTATTAAATTATTTATCGTTAGTTGACTAATAATTTTTATTCACGGAATGATCGTTTTAATAAAAATAAAACGTTAGAATTAAAGTGGTTTAAATAAAAATAAAGATCAATTCAACGGAATATTAGAAACTTTTTTTGACACTGCACTTTTAACTTTGATTGCTGTCTTCTGAGAGAAGAGGTAGAAAAGAAGGCATGTTGAAGGTGAATGATGTTCATAAATACAAAGATTTGCAAGGTTGAGAGAATCCAGAAAAGTTGCAGAGAGGCTTAGAAGAGAACAGTTGTATTTCACAATCAATTAAAAGAATGTAATTATGAAAAATGAGAGAAGCAGCATCATTAGCAGATGGCTAGTAATCTTCACAGTCAAAATCAAATGATTGCAGAATCTTGAGCACCCAAATGTGTCCCATTTTTCATCAACAGGATCTCATTACCTAATTTCATTGGATCAAGCACCCAACAAAACCCTTATTTTTATTTCAATAAATATTGCTTTCGTTTGTTACATATTAAAGATGATAAGAATTTTGAATAATATTTGGATTTGAAATGTATAATTATTACTCTAAAGTATTCGGAATGGACGCATACATTCACTATGAAATGTACATTATTTGAGGCCATATACAAATAATGAAATATGAAATGCGAATTCATTTCCACTAATTGCTTTTGTTTAGGAAATTTTTTAAAATTATGCACGTAATAACAATATTTTTTTATAATAAAAAAATTCGAGTTGTTAAATTCAATTAGTTAAGGTCCAATTGTATAGGTCTATATGCTTTGCATTTTTAGTTGTTTAAGTCTCTATTAAAATTTGATTTTTTTAGTTATTTATTTTTAGCTTAAGGGCTACTTTTGTCCCTATAATAGTCTCAATTTATTGATTTCGCCCCTATGGTATTTTTGCATCAATTTGGCATCTGAAGTAGTTAAATTGCATCATCGTTTAGGGTTTAGGGATACTTTTATATTTTATAATCATTTTAGATTGATAAAAAAATTAGTAGGGTTTATGATTTAAGGTTTGAGGTTTAGAAATTATGTTTAGAGTGTCAGTCAAGGGGCAAACACTGACGTTATTCGACTACTTCAGGGTCAAATTGATATAAAAAATATCATAATGACAAAATCGATAAATTGAGACAACTGCAAAGTGCCATGTGGTATTATCACACCATCTGCCATGCCATGCAGACATGCCACATTAGTTGACTAACAATTTTCATCCAATGGAATAAAATTTAAACGAAAATGAAATATTAGGTAGTTGTTTGCACCAAAAAAAATAAAGACTAAAGTGACCAAAAGATCAAACGTTGGGTCATTGTTTTATCATGTCAACCATTATTGTCCAAGATCAAAACCTACATTTGTTCTTGATGACTTGTACTAACCAGATATTTCATTTGTTTTTAGGTATTTATACTCAGAATCTAAGGGTGGGAATCGATTGATGCCGGGATGATTTTGTATTTTTCAATCCATCTTCAACACTTACATGTACGCTTTCGAGTAATTTTCGTTATATGCTTTGGTAATTTTTTTCGTCCTCATCCGCATGTCTATCGAATCTTTACGATTTTTGGAGAATCTCTATCCCAAAAAGTTAAATAAAATTTATTATTGTACTAACTAAAATATATGGTCGATTTCAATTTACAAACCATATATTCGATATACTTAAACATATGGTTGAAGGGGAATATGTTTTTGCGTAACATGAATGGTAGAAATAGGGAGATAAATAAATTATATAATGTTAATTAACAAACAAGATTAAATTACTAGAGAGGTCACTCAAACTTAATAATGTTTAAACAAAAGACACAAATACTTAATGAACTGAAATATTGATAATAAGATAGGTAGATATACAAATAAATGCTAGTTAATTATATATATAGTTTTTAAAAAATTTGTAAAATATTGAGATCCTTGGGATATTTTTCGGGATCTTCATAGTTTTTTGTACAATTATAGTTCGGTTGTTTTCATAGTTCAGATATAACAATCCTCACCCCATTTAAATTTCGATGATAAAAGCTCCTCGTCCCCGTCCCCGTGGTCTAAAGGTTTAATTTCGTCAGTTCGAATCCTCACGATTTTTAGATATTCTCCCCTCAATTCTTTAAAGATATTTAAATTTTTAATATAATCCTATCCGATAATGCAAGTGGCGATGATTAATATATTCGGGGAACAACTTCATTGTTAGTTGTAACTGCAGCACTCAAACTTTAGACAATGATGCTTCTCAAGACAAAAGCAACAATGCATTATTATATTACCCACCAAGATCAGTTCTGATGTTGTGCTTCTTCTATGATACTTCATGTTTTCCGGAGTCGAATTTTTTTCCCTAAAAATGTTTGTGTTTTACATTTGTGTCCGACACATATTCGAACATGAAGCTGATTTCAGTCACAAAAGATTGAATTAATCAGATTTTGTAGTCCAAACTTGAGAAGTATGACAAAACACTCGAGAACTTAAATTTAAAGAAATAACATGGCCAACCAAGTGAATGGAAACACTTTTAAATCATAATCACACAAAACATTTATTTCTATGATCACAAGCATGTAAAAACTTGAGCTGCAATTTATAGCAGCAGAACTCGAAAACACTCTAAATTTTGCGATAGTCCCGTATTTACAGTATGACAAAACAGCATTCAGTCAAAGGTTGCTGGATTGTATATATGATCATGGCACTGTATAGGAGTGAAACTAGATTGGATCTCACCTAACAAAACAAAACCAACCAAAAAACAGCAGCGAGAATCATGTAATGATTCGAGAATGACAACCCTAACAAGCGGTGAGAAACCAATCTTGGGCGTGATATCGATATTCAACTCATCAACTTTTCTAATTTGCTTTAGCTTCTGTGTTCAACCTCTGGAGTTTTTTTCTTCTTTTTTGTAGCTTTTTTATGGAAGTTGTAAACGGCTAATGGCGATGATGTGCCTAAATAGTTTTGCTTCTTTGCCTTTAGTTGCTTTCATTGAATCTCGGAGCTGCAATGAATGAAGAACGGGATTTAGAAACCGAAGAAGAACGAAACTGAAAATGAAATCAAGAAGTTTTTGCTATGTTTTACTTGTACATACCAAGTCCATTAGCCTCAGAGGTCCTCATGATTCGAAGCCTTCGAACGGAGCTGACAAACATCCTGAAACATCACAAGAAACCAAAGCATACTATAAGCATGGAAATTGAAAATCAAATTGAACTACTTCCATTTCATTTTCCGGCTGCTGCTGTGGCTTTTGAATAAAAACAGAACCACTAAATTTAAGATTTTTCATCAACTCCATACCTATCATGAATGGACAATTGCAATTAGCTAAAGCTAGTAATCACATTCATTCATGTTTCATACCTCCATGGGACATCTCCTACAAGCATCCAGTCTCCCTCTTTGTCTTCATAAGTCAAAACAAACTCAGAGGATCCATCCAAAAGTTTAGAAGCCATTGTTAACGGTTCCTTCTCTGCGCCGATAAAAAAAAAGGGTTATTCGAATTAACATCTAAAACACAAAGCAAAGAAGAACACTATGTCTATAACAGAACAAAAGAGGAAATACCAAGTGAGTTAGCAGATCTGAGGAACATATCTTCGAGTGCTTGAGCCAAGCTCTCATAGGAAGAATGAGCATTCAAATCAACTTTCCTTCCTATTGGAATCCCATCTATATTCACCTTCACAAACCCAAGATGGCCTTTCTCATTAACCATTGTTTGTTTACCATTGGAATTGAGTTTCTTTTTCAAAGCATCTTTGTGTTTATCTTTTTCAACTATTCCACTGTCTCCTTCATCACCTCTTTGTGCCTTGGCTTGGTTCACCAAGCTGTTCATCCTATAGGATCTTATGGGTGGCCACCCCACAACTTGGCTACTCCCAATAACAAGCATTAAAATGAATCATATTAGTACTAGAAAGAATTTCTTCAAACATGTTATAGGCATGGCAGATATTGATAAAAGAAGAGAAAACAAGTGTTACCTGGCACCAGTCGGGGAACCACTCTCATGGGAGACAGACTCGGCAGCTCTCTTGGTCCCAGAAACAGCAACAGAAGAAGGACCGCCATTGTTGGTTCTTTGAGAAACCACGGAAGGGAAGTCCTTTGCAGTCAAGATTCTGCCGCACTCTCCCCATGAAGAATTAGCAGCCTTGGTCTTCCCTGTAGCACCACCACCACCACCAAGGCTCAGCCCCAAGCCCAGCTCCAACTCACTCTCAGCTGGATATGATGAACAGGCCTCAGAAACAACCTCCACTTTAGACAACACTGCAGACTCATTTGTTGAAACCCCAGAAGAACCAACACCGCGGTCGCCGCTGCCGCTGCCGCTGCCTAGTAAAACTAACCCACCTTCCATCACCAAACAAGGAAAGAAACCCAAAGTTCAGAACTTGTTACAAGTGAAGAAAAAACAGAAATATGAACTAGTTTTAACAGGGGGAATGAAAGAAACAAGGCTTCAGGAGAGGGCAAAAAGAAGGGATTAGGGAAGGTAGGTTAGAGCAGATGGTGGAGGAAGTGATGATATGGGGCCCATATGTCTGGTAGTGCGCCTAGCACTCTCACCGGACACCACCCTCTTTACTCAAAAAAATACATTTTTTCCCCTAGACATGATCATGTCTCTTTAGAATCTGGTTTTCCTTCTGTTTGTTGAAAATATATAAAATTAAATAAAGATAGACCCAAAAGAGAGAAAAAGATAAAAATAAGAAACAGTTGCAGGGAAGAGCAGATTGAGTGAGGGGGCATATAATAAAAGTAGGAAATTTTAATGAAGTAGGGGTTAATGGCAGATATGTTTGGTCTGATTGTCGACATTCCAGGTCTTCTGGGTGTGAATATGAACTGTCGTTTTTTATTAAAGTTCAAAAGTAAGTTACATTTATTCTCACCGCTTCCCACCATATCTTACTTTATTTAAAAATATAGGGTTGATAGTTTAAGGGTTTAGGTTTTGATATTTAAAATTTAGAGCTTTTAGTTAGAATTTAGAGTTTATTATCAAAGTATATGGTTTAAAGGCCAAGGTTTAGATTTTAGGGTAATACGGTAAAAAATTAAGTTTTTACTTATAACCCATAAATTCTAATCCTAAATTTTAAATTCAAACTACAAACTCTAAATTCCAAACACATAACTCTAAACCCCTAAATTATGAACCCTAAGCTAAATCTCTAACCCTTAAAATTAGGGCGCTTGTAAAAACAAAATGTTTCTACCGCCAGTGCATGGTATAATTACACTTACTTTGTTTGTGATGTTTTACCATGTTAACCAAAAATTTATGCTTTCTCCGACTCCAACATTTGATCTGGATGTTCATCTTAAACAAAATATTTGAATTTGTTAAAGTTGTGATCCAAATTTTTTTATAAACCATAGGTTTAAGGTGTATGAAGTTGATTAATTTGTGTAAAATTCTACTTCATTCTTTAGATATCTATCGAAAAATAAGAAACTCAGTTTGAGTATAATTACTTTGAATTAAATAAAAAGTCAGCTCCTAAAATATATCATATGTTTGACTTTAGTCCTTAAACTATTTTTGGTGAAAATAAGTACCTAAATTATTATTTTTAGTTACTTTAAGTCTAGTAGTTATCTAAGTCAAAAAATTTATTTCAGTTAATAAAATTTTGATACGTCACAAAATATTTTTTGACCAGGAGATAGTGTAAGGACTAAAAACAAAAAAAAACATAATTTAAGTATTTATTTTGATAAAAAATAGTTTAGTTACTTAAAGTGACCAGAAATAATAGTTTAGGTATTTATTTCGACCAAAAAATAGTTTAAGGGTTAAAAGCAAACAAAGATAATAGTTTAAGAGTTGATTTTTAATTTAAGCCAATTACTTTCTATGCAAGTTTATGTTGTAACCAAACAACCTATGCCTATAGATAGTTACCAGAGATTGGGATTAGAGTTAGAAATCATCGGTTGCTCTACCTGTAATTTCTTCCTTCCAAGTTTTTTCATGTAGATTATTGGGATGAAAATCGTTTGTCTCTAATTATGCCCTTGTTGTTGTTGCCACTTTAAACTAGTGAGTTTAGGGTTTAAACTTAGGGTTTATGGTTAAGGTTTAGAGAATTAAGAGTAGGATGTATTTTTTAGGGTACATGTATATGTTTTAAGGTTTAGGATATGAATATAGGATTAAGGTATAAAATATATTTACTAATATTTTTAGTGTGGGGCATAAAAAGGGCATGATTAGGAGGTATAAAATTTTTGTTTCTAAGTAATAGAAGCCCTAAAAAGATCCATTACACGAATCTCAGTATTTAATGCGATCTCAGAAGCCACAATGGTAATAAGAACAACTAATATAATTATCGTCATCTTTAACAAAATGTAACATTTGTTTGACTTCTTCCTTCACCAAATTATGACGTCAAATTATACCATTCTTTCAAAATATAAATTAAGTTCAGATTTCACACGTGGTACTATATTTCACAACTAAAACATCTTGCAAAAACTCCGACGAACAATTTGATATAACGTTTCCACGAACATCCATAGAAAATGTACATTCTCTATTTTCTTCCACGTTACAAAAAGAAAAATACATCCAAATATATCTCTCTTTTTTTATCGTATAATTTCAGAGACTATTTATTTATACTTACACAGCATTATGTTTTAGACGCTTTTGCAAAGGATTCCTGACATTGGTTATTTTGGGACTTTATGCCTTTTTCATAATTTTAGTGACCAAAATGTAAAATTGCTAATAGTCGGGTGATTGTGAGTGTATTTTATCCAAAAGTAATACAAATGTACATGGATTATCGAGCAGGTGATCATGTAATGGTTGACTATGTTTTGAAGTGCTTCACAAGAAGTCAAAAACTAAGAACAAATTTCAAATTTTGTTCAAAGAAAAAAAAAACAAATTTCAAAAGCTGAACAGAGAGTTTGATAAATATGTTAATGAATGATTAATTAGATTAGTCAAAGTTGCAATTCCTTAAGATCATATTATTTCAGGAATTTATGTAATTCTGTGTCATGTAGAGATGTTTGTTTTGCTTTTAAGAATTATGGTTTAAGTTGAAAATAGAAATTCAGCCGGTCGAGAAACAGCTGGAGGAAATGAACTAATGTTAAAAGTTTGACTAGTAAAATACGTTAATTTAGATATTTGATAAATACATGCTTGTAATAGTAATTTAGGATGAAATTTTTGAATTTAAAAAAAATAACTTCTTTTTAAGAGTTTTTTGAGTTATAAGATTGATCAAAGCTCTCAGTTGACACTTATCCCTCTCCCCCAAGTTGTGGGTTTAAAACCCATTGGGAGTAAATTCCCTCTCCCCTATATAAAAATTGTTCAAAACAAATATATTTTTATAATCTAATTAATAATAGATAGATATAAAATATTGATAACTAATGAATTATTTAAATAAGTATTGAATATTAATATTTTTATAAGTCGTTTTGTTTGTTCAAATAATCAAACAGTTGTCACATATCAATTAATTTTATCAAATATTTTTATACAATCAACTAATACAATTAGTTAGTCAAATAAATTAATGTTATTCGCTATTAACTAACGTAATCACATAGTACCAAATATGGCAAAATATACTTAGACGTGTTTAAGATAGAAATGGCAACTTAGAATCTAAAAAAAGAAATAAGTTGATTAAGGTTCGTAAAATTGGAGAAACAAACTGGTAGCAAATTTCTTTCTTTATTTAATTTTTTGCCTCCAAAACATAAAATGGATGTAAACAAATTCAACACAAATAGAAAGAAAGAAAGAAAGAAAGAAAGGGGGGAATGGCCTAATCTTCTCCGATTGCTCAATCTTCAAACGCCATATTTAAGTCGCTCAATAAGTTGTTGTTCCCCCTTTTTTTTTTACTTAAAACAAGGCACTAAATTCTCTTTTTTCTATATCCAGATGCCCCAGGCGCAGAAGTTACCGTAACGCCACATCCAAAAATGTTTCCGAAACATGTAAACGACTTGCGGCGGGGATTTCTTCGACCATTCCTTGTGTTTTTCGACGTCGATGTTGTCGGAACCCCACTCGACAGGAAACTCGAAAGCTCCCCTCTGTCGTACAACGGCGGCAGTTCGGTTCTCCACCTTTCCAGTTTCGACTGGAGCCCTTCGACGCTTTCGTCTAAACTCCACCCGTCAGCCATTGAACTCTCCGTCTCCTCCATTTTGTTATGTTGCAGGTTCCTAACCACAGCCGCCGCCACTTCCGACGGCGACGGACCCAGTTCTGAATCCGTCCATATTATCGACCAACCAAGTTTTTTCGGAGCCCCGTTATCCAGCCCAGTGGATCTCATCCCGGTTGATGACTTACCGGGTGGTGTTTTCAACCCAAGTTTCGCACCATTACTGGTTTTTTGCACGGTTTCAGAATTTGGTTTTCCTTTCTTAGTATTTTCATCGGTCACGTAGTTTAACATTGAGCGCCGTCTTGAATTAATCTTGTGGGTTTTTTTTCAGTGCGGGTAACAATCGAACTGGATTTTCCGTTCTGGGAAACTTTATCAGACGTGTAGTTTACCAGTGAACTTTCTCTTGAAGTAATCTTATTGTTGGATTTTCCAGTTTCTGATTCTAAAATGGAACTCGAGTCACTCTTGGTTCGTCGAAGTTCGGGCTTGAGCAACCCGTTAAGTAAATGCTGAAAGTTACTGCTTTTGGTAGTGCTTGAAACTGGATTAACAATGGAGTTTTGAAATGGATCTTCTTCACCCATTAAATGTTGGTACCCGACCGCCGACGATCCCATTTGCAAATACAACGGCATGCTCCTCATTGTACTGTCGAGCAACGCCACCCCAATGTTTAAAATCCCTTGGGGTCGACCCGACGGTCGCCAGACTTGAAGCGCGACAAACCGCATCCCTAGTTCGACTTCTTGTCGATGTCGCCGTTGAGAAACTGGCGGGATAAGGTTTCCGACAAGGGCTTGGACGGTCCCGACATGGATGTCACGGAACGAATGCACGGCGTAGATCTCGATCGTGATAGCCGACGTATCACGGTGAAGAAACTCGTCGTCGACACGGAAAACAAACTTGTCATTCCATGTGGGATTGGTGTGGCCTATGGTGTCGATTCGGGTCGAAAGTTTTCGTTGCGAGTGGACCCAAGCCACCGCGTAGGTTTTCATTTTACGTCGAGAAACGGGCTCCAAATCCTGTGCCGAAATCATATTGATTTCCAGCAGGTGGAATAGCGACGAAACGCTCATAATGCCGGCCTTGATGAATAAGAGAATAGCCGCTGATGTCGTCGAGTATGTTGTTTAGGGAAATGAAACAGTGACGAAATAATAAAGGGTCGGAAGAAATTGAATTAGGAGATGAAACAGTTAGACTTGTAACGTTTTTTAGTTCGTCATTGAATTCCCCTCTGTACAAACGGAAGTTTTGAGTATTGACTGCAACAAAACAAATTACAGAATTTCGTTGCTTTTACAACTTTAATTAGGGTTATAAATTAAGCTATATATCAGCTTTTATGTTTTAACTGCCCAGCACAGAAGGCTGACAAAATAATTTTGTTTCAAATATACCTTTAATTTCAGTTAAAATAATAATCAAATGTATTTAGTTTGTTTTCATTTTTGGTTCATAACTTAAAATTTGATTTTATAACTATTTGAACTGAACCGAATCGAATTTTATTCAATTTAATTTTTATGATATAAACATAAACATCTGACTGTTATTCTTTTAGTGATAAAAAAATTAAAATGTTTATATGTGGTGATGTTTTGGTTATCTATCATAATTATTTGAAAATTTTATAAGATAGTAAAACGGCTCATGCACAAGGACATGTAAACATTGTGCAAATACTTGTTCTGGAGGTTCTTTAAAACAGTTTACAAGAATTGGTTTGATTCTTGAAGCGTTTTAGAATATTTGTAATATTATTGGATGTGGAGGAACCAACTATAAATAAAAACATTCTCACATCATTCGTATTTTTTTATAAAATAAAAAAATATTAATATATG
This sequence comes from Hibiscus mutabilis, assembly GCA_019671005.1. Lineage (NCBI taxonomy): Eukaryota > Viridiplantae > Streptophyta > Magnoliopsida > Malvales > Malvaceae > Hibiscus > Hibiscus mutabilis. Next base: position 3,628,963 of record CM033721.1, on the reverse strand, counting down.
CCTCGTTAAAAAAATTTAAATCTTAAATAAAAAAAATACACGTAATAATAATATTTTACAGGAACAAAACAAACTTAACTCGGCTAGTCCACAAATAAGAACAAAAAACCAAGGAGATAAAGCAACCCCGCAGTCCACAAATAATCAAGTTTATTTATAATCATTATTAACAATGTTTAACCCTAATTTTCAATCTTAAACACTCATAAACCTATATTCCGTGATTTTTAGAGCAAAAAAAACCCCTTCAAGCTTTGGACTAGATTGCACCACGTGTCATCTAATTGACCGTCTCGCTGGCTCCAGCAAGCTTTCCATTGATAGACTTATAGTTCGAAGAAATTCGTCACACTTTTCTAAGACAAATCTGATGGTTATACTATACGATAAATATTTTGATAATAAAGTGTTTAAATTTTAGTTTATATAAATTTATTAATTTTAGATTTTAGAATTTTATTTAGGGTTTAAATATTTAGTAATATTTTATGTACAAACGTTTTTAGATTTTTTTAAAATTTTAAATATTTCGTTTAAGGAGTATTGTTTAAAATTTTAGTGGGTGAGTTTTGAATTTAGTAAGGTGGATAATTTATACGATCCAGTTTGATCGGGTCAGATTTTTAATGAAAAAGACGGGTTTAGGCCAGGTCGGGTTTATTAAGAGTGAAGTCGGGTCAAGTTTAGGTTTATGGTGAAAAATATTTGACCTGCATGTCTTGGAACTAACTGTGTAATTTTCCCCTAAATTCTTTAGGAATATTTATAATAATACCCCTATTTATATATATTTGTTATAATTAGGTCCTTAAAATTGAATTTTTTATTTACAATTTTGTCCTTAAAATTATATTTTTTATAATTAAGTCCCATAAAATTATTTTTTTACAATTAGGTCCCTAAAATTATTATTATTTTCTATAGGTCGAATTGGGTTGAGGTCGGGTTTAGTTTATTTATTTTCGGGTCAGGTTCGAGTGGACCAAAAACCCGACCCTACCTGACTCGTGCTCATCCCTAGAATTTAGGGTTTGTGGTTAAAATTTATAGTTTATATATTAAAACCTAAACCATAACTATATTGTCCTAAAACTAACCCTAACTCCTAAACCCTAAAATTTAAAACTAAATCCTAAATTATAAACGCGTACAATTAAAACTATAAACACTAAAGACTAAATTAAATCTCTAAACCTTAAAACAAGAAAATTGAGAAACGTTTTATTTTCTACCGTCATGAAATATTTTTCCTTAAACATTATATAATACAAAATGATTATTTGATACATAGTTGTCGGAAAGTGTGATAAACTTCAAAGTCATTATGTAACTGTAGCAAAGAATTGCATTTTCACTATGGTGTCGGATTTTCTGTAATAATTTAATCGGAAAATAACTTTTTTAAAATTTTATTTCTATGTTTTCACTATGGTGTTGCAATACTGCTTTTTCTTTCCAAAAAAAATGTGGACTTGGTTTAGTTTCCAGCTTTTTCTTTCCAAAAAAAAAAGTGGACTTGGTTTAGTTTCCGTTCGGATAAGGTTGGCGGTTGGTTTATTTACTTCTTTTTTTTCTAGATCATAAAAAAGCAACTCAAAACAATAAATTAATTGGTAAACTTCATGTGAGAAGTCCTTTCTTCAACAAGGAATCACATGCATCTTTGTTTATACTTGACTTTCTTATCAATCCAAGTTGTTTACTTCTTCAATTTGTGGTTAACTCATAAAATTACATGTTTTGTTCTTGTTTTCCCCCTTAGGGTATCTTTTAATATGATCAAGGAATGGGATTTTTGAGTAAGAAGTGAAGAAAAGGAGGAAAAATTACTTAAGACTGCAGACATGAGCATATGGGAAATTTTTATTACAATTTATTATTAATGTTGGAAGTCAATTTGGGTTTAGTTTAATCATGTTTTTGTTGTTCACCAGCTCACTGGCACACACTTTTAGGCAAGATAAGATCTGTATTTAAGGTGACTGAAGAAATGCTTCAAAGAAGCTCATCCACCCCAGTTATTGGAACCCTTATCTTCCCTTTTTCTGATAGTCCAAATAATGGTCTTGATGCTACTTACAGGTTGTTTCATGGCAACCAGGGTGGAAACCTCAACTCCTATTTGACCCCATTATCGCATACTTCATCTCATTCAGATTCAGGGTTGTTTGAATTCAATCCAGAATCGGGTAGTTTTTGCCTTAAAGGCTTTCGAAGAGCTAAGTCTGAAGGTAGCTTAGAAAGATTAGATTATAGCTCTTGTGATATAGCTCAGTTTCTTGATACCAGCATACCAGAAGGATCTTTTCATAGGCACGGTATAACAATGTTGCATAGTGCGCCGTCTTTTTCGATATACAATGAAGGCGATGAAGATGGAAAGGTAGGGGAGGAGGCATTGGAGAGGACAGTTACAATTGGTGAGAGCATTGATGCTACAGGGAATCCAGATTTCAGCTTCCGGAAGAAGTGTATGGAGTTAATTCAGGAAGAAGAAGGGGAGGAGGAAAAAGAAAGACCGAACAGAATTCGAAGTTCTTATAATGATGAAGAAGAAGTTGAGCTTGAACCACCTAGTCCTCCCATGTATCTTGCTGCAGGTCTTGGAATTGATTGTGTTGGCTTTAGTACCATGGCTGACGGTGTTGATTTAAGCTCCATGGAGCTTGATGAGGCCGAAGATCCAGAAGAGTTTCATAGGAGGTTGGTTGATGAGTACCCTTGTCATCCTTTGTTCCTAAGGAATTATGCTAAATTCTTGCAGGTGAGACTGTTTGATTTTTCTGTAGATAAATTAATCCGTTTGATGTATTCAATTCGAGTGATAAACAAGCTGATTATCAAGATATCCAAAAACTGAGTATTAGCATTTTAGGTGTATTTTAGATCTATCTCAAAGTAGATTTTACAGAAGATGATCATATAACCCTATGGAGTTTGCTTCAGAATGCATATATAGCTTATGAAACATAATTTTCTCACTTTTTCTAGAATAAAAGAATGCATGAACTTTCAGTTTTATGGAATATGATTGGAACTCTTCCCACAGTCCAAGGGAGATCTTCAAGGAGCAGAGGACTATTATCATCGCGCAACGCTAGCCGATCCTGAAGATGCCAAAATTCTCTTGCAGTATGCCCAAATAGTATGGGATCTTCACCAGGACAAAGATAGAGCCCTTAGTTTCTTTGAACGTGCAGTTCAAGCTTCTCCTCAAGATAGGTCAGTACTTATCTATGCTTGGCCAGGCAGTTTAAAATCAGTTATCTAACATCTCACTCAAACTATTTACTAGCGTTCTTCCTAAATTGTTGTTTAACTGACTATTTCCTTGTCGAAAAGAACAAGGGTAAGAGAAACTTAGCTACTGGATTTTTGTTGAACAGGTCAGATCCAAATCCAGATCCTAAGTTTTAATTTGTTCATTTCATTTTGTGTTTTTCCAGCAATGTCCTCGGAGCATACGCTAGTTTCCTCTGGGAAATAGGGGATGATGGAGAGGAACATGGAGAACAACAAGAATACCAGAAGGTGGCATTTGATTCTCGAGTTATAGAACATCCATTTTGATTTTCTTTTACAGACAAAAAATTCGACATACCGTTGGGTGTTGGCAATGCTCTAATAGCTATTACTTTTTCTCAGGTTAAAGAAGAGGAACTTATGAAGGTATCCGAGACCTTACTACCTGAAGAAACTAAGCTAGCTAGCCTATCCTTGAACCCTCCAAATCCAGAAGGCTTTGGGGCTCATACTGCTATCCAGGATGTCAATATTGAGGATTATTATAGGAGGATGATTCAGGAAAAACCCGAAAACCCTTCGGTTTTAAGTAATTACGCCCGTTTCTTACACCAGGTATAAATTTCTATGTCCTACGTGCATTTCGCATTATGCAACAGATTTGTATTCATCACCATAAGTGGATGGTTCTCATTTTGACTGCCACTTTCTCCCTTTATTTGTTTTCTGTACTTGGATCGACAGTCTAAAGGAGATGTTGAAGGAGCTGAGGAATACTATTTACAAGCCATACAAGCAGATCCTGGGGATGGTGAAACCATGTCACAATATGCCAAATTGGTCTGGGATGTTCACCATGACCAGGATAAAGCTTCACACTACTTTGAGCTAGCAGTTGAAGCTAATCCCGAAAATAGGTACTTCGATTCAGTTTCTGAAAACTTTTATGGAATCCAACTCTAATTCTAATGTTCTGCAATTTCTTGGAGATATAAAATGATTTCAGTTATCAATAAAAAGAGTATGTTTTAAGAGAAATGATCCCATCCATCGTCAATGATTTTGACTCCATAAACGGGATTAGTATTGTGGCATGGCACCTATCCTTGAATGATTTTTAGACTCTAAAAACTTCGTTGTCGATAAATCAATAACGAGTTCGTGTTTTTCAATGATCTACCTGGCAAATTCTTACCCCATAGTTTTCTCCTTGACAGCGATCTTCTAGCAGCATATGCTAGCTTCCTCTGGGAAACAGAAGAAGATAAAGATGACAACACAAGGCAAGATCAAATTCAGGTTTCTCTTCAGAATGGAGCTTTGTCTACAATAAACTCATAGGCCTTACACTCTTATGCTTCATATAAAAGCTTACATTTATAGGTACTATATCAATAGCTCAATCTCCAATGTTTGCGTCATCTATCAGACAATAGAATAAAAACATATATTTATTTATTCTTACATACTTCCACCATTATATCAATACCTAGCTACCTTTTGTCTGTCTTTTAAATGAACTTGTTGATTAGATTAATACATCCAAAAGAAAAGAATATCAAACTTTTGATCGAGCATGAACATCACAGAGGAAAAAATGGGACCTGTTTCCTTTAGATAGAAAAATTGACCAAAATTGTGAGGCAGGCCTAAACATAAAAGCATATAAAGCAATACAACTCACAAAAAAACTGACCCAAACTGAAAAGCTAATTCAAAACGATCGATCTTATATTGATCTGGCCTGAAATCAACCGAACCGATATGATCCGAACCGACTTGATACTCGAGCCAATCAGCATATACTCGAACTAAAATCAAACCAGACTCGAATCAACCTCAAAAATAGTTATACTCAAAATGACCTAAAAACGAAAGATAATTACAATTGAAAATGGAAAAAGGGAAAAGAAATACCATTTTACCTTTTGAAATTGGCAGAGTATAAATGTGCAGTTTAAAGACAATGCTGGAGACAAAAGACTAAATTATTTGGTGTCGTTTTGGGACGAAACAATATAAATTTGATGAATGAATGAGATATTCAACACAAAAGAACACTCATTAGACTCCCAAATTGTAAAAAGAACTTTGGGTTTATGCATGCAGAGCCACAAATGGGAACAGTTCGAATTTCTTTCTATGCTGGCAAATCTTAGGCTTATTTGAATGAAGAATAAAAGGGTGAATATTTAATGTTACTTGATTCAATAAGATTAGTCTTTGTTTGTTATCTAACAGATAGACAAAGAACACTCTTGCTTCACACCAAAGAAAAAGGTAAAAATTTGATACACTTAATTGTATAAATTTATACATCATCAGTAAATGACATGATAACACACCCTCAAAAATAAATTTAATTTTAATATGTCATTGTATAGAATTACGCATTGTTAGTGTATCATATATTGATCATATAATTAATGTAGAGGAACATTGAAACTATGATATGGATACGGGTAGTTATTGTTTGGATGAAATTGAACAAGGATTAGAATATTTAGATGAAAATAATCAAAGACCTAAATCTTGGGGCTATAAAGAAAATAGATAACTACTCTTGTGGTGTTTAATTTGAGGAAGAACCAACCAACCCTACAAAAAGCAAGCCATGTGCTAATGTGAATGTGCTCTCTATTTTTTTCTGCTAAAAATAAAAGGTTTCTCCCTGGTAATATTCCTTCATAAATTATTAAATAAAAATAACATAAAATTTCTTAGAGTATAAATAGACAGCTTTCCAACCTCTTGGCTTCTCTTGATTATGTATATTATAATTAATATAATGGTTAAATTTTGATACGCAAGCTGTATAAAAAATTACACAATCACTTTATAAATTTTAAAACATAAATCCCCAAATTTTAGCACCCTAAAACCTATACTCTATTTCTCAAAAAAATCTATATTCTAAACTCTAAATTCTACGCCCTACACGCTAAATCCCTAAACTTTAAATCCTAACTTAAAATCTTAAACCTTAAAATTTAAAAGTTTGTGTAAACTAAAATTTACTATATTAAAGTATTTTCCTTAAAATAAATCAATTCAGCTTTCACTGTTCTAAGCAAATTAATTCGTGCAAAATAGAGGGAAAGGAAGCAGCAAAATAAAGTGTAACAATGGTAAAAAAATTATCCTCCCTTACTTTTGTGTTATTGTATATGCCCTAATAGTAAAAAAATATATATATACATTTTAACCCTAGATTTAAAATTCTAAATTTAAAATTTTAACTTTTAAACTCTAAACTTTAAATCTAATTTTTTAATGTTGAACGCACAAAAAATATATACTAATAAATACATTACGTTAAAGAAAATTTATAAATCAAAATCATAATAATTAATGAAAAGTGATTGAATCACCGGCTACAACAATAATTAATATACTAATAAATAAATCATTAAAATAAGTATAATAATTATGATTTTACTATAAAAAGTTTTTTTTTTCTTTTAATTAGGTGTAATTTTATAAACTTATACTACTTTGTAATTACCTTTATATTATTAAAAAATAAATATAATTTCAATGAGAAATACTAATTGGATTTATTTTGTTCTATTTCATTACTTTTCAAAAATATATTTTAAAGAAAAAAAGACTAAATTGATTCAAATTATAAAAATATAAGGAAAGTTGATTCATAATTTATGATCATGTCCAAAATCTTAGATTACATAAGAAATATAAGGTTATGAGATTTCACCATACTCTTGTGAGATGTGATGCTTCAAATATATGAAACATTCATACAAAAACAAACATATTTAATAGCCACTTAAAACCGGATACAACCAAAGACACAATATTTTATATTAAAACGTACAAACTTTTAAGAAATTACAATAAAAACTTTTGAGGTGTTAAATTGTAAAGTTTTAAAAATACAAAATTAAATCATCAATAAAAAATATTTAAACTATATGTGAACTTGACCGCTTTCATCAGCACCCCTTAGTTCATCGTGGATACAACCTAAATCTTATAAATCAATGTATGATAGAAACCTAATATGGACACCACAATTCTATAATACTTGAATAAAAAAAAACCCTTGGAGATGATCCTCCTGCTCAATCTAGGGCAACATTTTTACATTATTTTATTAGCATGGGAAAAGATTGTATAATTAAATTAAAAGGAAAAGAAAAAAAAAAGAGGCAACTTGGCTAAACTACTTTACAAAAAGCATATAAAGACATGAAAGGAAAATAGAGAAGCAATAACATGGAGCACCCACATGGTCAAGAAATAAAAAAACAGCTAAATTATGAAGGAAAAACAAGAACAATTGTTTTTACAATATATCCTCTTTTTTCACATTCTGTGAAAGAATTCATGTTTACATTTTCATTGGAGAATAACAAAACTTTGCATATCTTAAGATTAAAATTGAACTGCAACATATGATAGGTGAGACCCTCAACCCTTCAATAATCTGAAAAAAAAAACATATTATCAATCACACAGAGAAAACCCCAGAATTTTTCTGATGTTATAGATCAATATTTGAACATACCATCATGTTTTTTCTTCAAGACATTCCTAGCAAACATCAACAAAATGACAAGGAATCCCACACTTGCTGCCCCTCCTAGTATTATAGCCACTGTCCTGCCTGTATTTTGCCTTGTTCCTACATCAATCAAGCACATTATGAATACCCAACATTTACTCGGCCATTAGCATTCAAAAGAAATCGAAAACCATACCTGATGAAGATGAAGAATATTGGGGGTAAGAAGAAGAAGATGACCTTCTAGGGACCCCATTTGGATAATAATTGTAACTGATAAAGCATTTGTGGAGATAGATTTGACCTGAAATGGAACTCCCACACTCAACTTGAGCTCTCTGAACAGCACTCTTCACACACTCTCCACAGTCCGAATCCCCCACATCTCCTTCACATTGCCCCAAAAGATAAACGGATTGGTAATTTGTGGTGTAAAAACCATGGTTGGTAACAACCCCAGTTTCCAGCACCGAGAAGGCAGTGTCCCTCCTCTCCTCAAACCCTGTCCCGGCAACGTTGGTCGCACCACAAGTCTTGAACAGCATCTCCATGCCGGAGATTTGAGCAAAGCCAGCAACTTCATACAACATGTAGCAGCCATGGAGTTGGATCCTTGCAGCTAATGTTTTGACACAAAGTTTGTCGGCCAAAGTTGGGAGCTTGCTAGCACAGTTGTAACAGTCGCTGTTGCTGAGGTCTCCCCTGCACTGAAAGAGACCGGTGATTGTGGTTTGGCCAGTGCCGGTTGTTGTCTTGTAAAACTTTGCTTTCATGGACTGAGAAAGCAGGGTTTGGAACAAGGCGGATAAGGCCTGGGAGTAAACCCCAGCTGGATCTGTGAAAGACTGCTTTGCACAACCTTTGTAGACCAGAGTGGTGTCGTCCGGAGCTGATTCAACTGGAGGGTAAAGTTGAAGGGATGAGAAGAAAACAAGGAATGAGAGGAAAAGGAAGAAGGGTTTTGAAGGAAAACCAAAACCCATTTGTTAGGGGTGGGATTTGTGGATCAAATCATGGTATTTTGGGTGCAGATTTGGTAGGGATGTAAATGAGCTGAATGGAGAAAGGGGTTTGAGATTTCCAGCTTTACTTTTTCTTTCAGTGGCGCCTACCTAAGGTTTTATCTCTTGCAATTCACAAGACGTGAGAGAGAGACGGAGGTTTAATTTTTCTTTTTCTTTTTATTGAGATAAAAATCTTCAACTCTTTTCAATGTCACTTATTATATTGTAATATTAAAAAAATAAATTTTAAATTTTAATTTTAAATTTTAAATTATAAGCCGTAAAAAATGCATTTTACCCTTAATTTTTTAAAATTTCACCCTAAACTATAATTTTAAATCAAAATTTTAATATGGGACGAAAAAAAAAAAAACCAAAAATGAATGATGATTTCTATTCATTAAACAAAGCTTTTCCTTTTGCTGCTCACAAGACTTGAGGGAGAGAGAATAAAATCTTTAAGGGCAGTTATATTTAAAATATCAAACTAAAGTATAAAAATTAAAAAGAAATTTGGATTAATTTTAGATTAAATAAATTTTTTTAAAACTAAATAAAAATTATTATATTTAAAATGTTGGACTAAATTAAACAAAATATAATTATATTTAAAATGTTAGATTAAATTATAAAAATTGTAAGAAAATATGGGTATATTTCGGGTTAAATATAGATTTTAGGATTAAAATAAAAAATATTATTATATTAAAAATAAATTTAAAAAATAAAAAGAAATATGGGACATCTTTCAGGCTGAATAATGATTTTTAGGATTAAATTAAACAAAAATAGCATAATATTTAAAATATTACATTAAATTAAAAAAATGAAAGAAACCGAGATTAGTTTTGGGTTTAATAAATATTTTTAGCACTAAATTGAAAAAACAATATAATTATATTTAAAATATTAGACTAAATTATAAAAAAATAAAAAGTCATTGGGGTTAATTTTGGGTTAAATAATATTTTTTGATAAAGTTGAAAAAAAATATGATTATATTTAAAATATTTGACTAAATTATAAAAATTATAAAGAGATAGAGGTCAATTTTGGGTTAAATATAGATTTTAAGGACTAAATTGAACAAAAATGTAATTATATTTAAAATATTGGACTAATTTATAAAATTTATAAAGTAATAAGGGTTAGCTTTGGGATAAATAAAGATTTTGAGAACTAAATTGAACAAAAATATTGGACTAAAAATTGAGATCAGGTTAAATAAAGATTTTTAGGACCAAATTGAACAAATATAAAAATTTGACAGACTTAACGTGAAATTTATCCTTTTATACAAGTTAGAGATTTTTTTGTTTATTAGTGACACATGACATGTTCTGATTTATCCATAATTTTTTTATCGAGAATTAACAGTAGGGGCAACTAAGGTCACAATTAAAAGTTTAAGGGACAAAATATCCCGAAAAATTCTTTAGGAGCCAACTTAGTATAAAATGTATACTTTAGAGGCCATTGATACTATTAAGCCATATTTTTAATACCGTAAGAATGCTTGGAATTGATTAATTAACCAACCGTGCTTTCTGTAAAAGAAAAAAACAACAACAGCCGTGTTTAATATTTTCAAGAGTTTAACGTTTACAATTTATGTCATTTTAGCTTTCATTTTTTAGGATAAATTTAACTTTAATCTATATCTTTTTGTCAAATTACTTATTTTAACTAGCATATAAATTAAAAAGCTAAACATTTAACGGTGATAACATGACATAATACATTTTAAATAATATAACATCTAACCTATTAAATATTTACATGTGAAATATAATTTATTTTTGTAAAAGTATAAAAAAAACAATTAAATGTTAACTAAAAGCAAAAAACAACTGAAAAACTAAAAGCAAAAACAAATCGTGGAGAAGTTAAATAAATTTTACGGTGTTTAAAGAAAATATCTTTCAAAATCCTTGATCAGTTTAAGTTTTAATATTTAAGGTTTTTGAAATCTTGAAAAGTATATATATTTGTTTCGATATTTTGAGTTCTTTTAGTTCCATAAAAAGTTCATTTGATATTTAAGGTTTTTTTTTCAATATTTAAGTTTTAATATTTTATTGTTTTTTATATTTATATAAAAAATTATATTTCAAATGTAAAAATTTAATAAGTTAGATGCTATATCATTTAAAATATATTGTGTCGTCATCATTATAAGATTTTTAACAATTTAATTTATATGCCAGTTAAAAAATAAGCAATTTAATAAAAAAAATATAAATTGAAGGTTAAATTCATCGTGAAAAAATATGAGGGCCCAAATGACCCAAATTATAAACGTTAATGGCCTGATAATATGCCAATAAAATACATAAGGTTGAAACGATATTCTATTGTTTAAAAATAAGGTGAGGAGGTATGAATGTATTTTTCTTTGAGGTACGAGTGTAAGTATATGATTATGTGGAAGGGAACCAAACTCATCTCACTTGACAAAAGTTTTGATAATAAGTTACGTTTGCCAATTTGTTGATAGCGGATTATTAAATATTTTTAAATATTTTATAATTTTAAAGTTAAAAAATTTGACGAGCGAGAAGTAATAAAGTCAAAGCACTCAAAATCAAAACCTATGAGGCTAAACGTATAAATAATGCAGTCACTTGGGCTTCGAAATGGATTTAGGCACTCGGGCCTAAGAAATAATGTACTGACCAAACCATATAACTATACCCGACATAGTTGTCTTGAATTCGATTTCAATAATTGAACCCCAAACTGAAATAAATTTTATTCATAATTTAATAATTTAATTTATTTCTTCTAACATCTAGAATTTCGGTATTCATGTCAACAAACTTTAGAGTATGTGGTTAAAACTCTCAAGTAGGGATGACAATGGATTTTGAACTCGACCCGAATTCGTAGATCCATATTCGTTTTATAGGATTTGGATCCAAAAAATTTGGGCCCGATAGATCCGGGCCGGGTCTAGATCCTCTGATTAAAGTACGGATTTGGGTCCGGATCTGACACTAAGATCCGGACTTGGACTCGTTTATCCGTTTATAAAAACACCCACATTCCGTTGTTTGTTTTAGGATGTTGATGATTTAAGTAGTGATGAAGAGTAGCACTCTAAAGAGGTAGAAGTGCGGTACTCGACTTGCGACAATGGAATGTTTCATGATCTACATTTTTTTCAATATGTTATTCAAAAGATATTTGTGTAATTGTGTTGGAGTTTTTTTGAGACTTTAATTTTTTGTTTTTTATTATGTTACTAGTTGTATTAAAATTAATATTCCCTCTATTGGAGATGTGATGTGAAATTAGTCAATGACTGTTTTATTACGTTAAAAATAGGTTTAATGGTCATTTTTTAACAAACTCGTTTGAACCCATTTTGGACCCCGATCTGTGAGATCCGTTGGATTTAGGTCCCAATTTTCTAGACCCCCAAATTCGGGGCGAGTCTGAATCCAAGATATAAAAATGGGTCTGGATTTGGGTCCAGCTGGATCCAGTCCAGATCAAGCCTGTTGCCATTCCTACTCTCAACTTGACACTATTCCCTTACTCTAGGTTGTGGGTTCAAAATCCCGTAAGAGCAAAATTCTCCTTCCTTTTTTTAGGTAGAAATTGCCCGAAAAAAATTCAGTATTCACTATTCAAAAAAAGATTCAATATTTTCAATATTCTTTGTATTTTTTGTATTTTTAAAATAATTCATTTGTATTCCAATTCTAAGAACATTATGTTTTTTAGATGGAGTTTTGATTTAGGGTAAATTATACCGTTCATCATTTAACTTTTTTCTCACTCCTATTTTAGTTATGGAAGTATAAAAATTTTCAATTTAATCACTCAACTTTCGATTTGCTCTTATTTTAGTCACTCTATAATGATATGACTTATTTTATTAATATTTACCTATGACATGGTATATTTTATTAAAATTTTAATGTCATGTCAGATTTAAAATAAAAAATAAAAATAAAATAAAATCTTCAAATTCTAATTTTAATATCAATCCCTAATTTAACCCTAATCCTCAATCTATAAACCCTAGTCCCCAATCTACAATCCATCATCGTAATAGATGAAGGGAACCATGACTCTATCACTAGCACAAGTTGAAATGGTCGAGAACAAAATGTTCAACGACATCTTGCCCTGAAGCTTCCGGTGCTTACCAACCATAAAAATTCCAATGTCAGAGAGTTCTCGATTCCCATGGGGTTTAGGGTGATGATGAGGTTTTGAGCTTTGTAGATCAGGGATTAGGGTTTATAAATTAGGAATTAGAATTGATATTAGATTTTAAAGATTTTATTTTTTATTTTAAACCTGATATGATATTAAAATATTAATAAAATATATCATATTATAGAAAATTATTAACAAAATAACACATGTCATACTAAAGTGACCGAAACATGAACAATTTAAAAGTTGAGTGATTAAATTAAATTTTTTTATACTTTAATGATCAAGATAGGAGTGAGAAGAAAGTTAAGTGGTGAACATCGTAGTTTACCCTTTGATTTAATGGTAAGAAGGATTTTTTTGAGAGAGAAACCTTATATACACCTTACGTAAATTTTATTTTACACAAGTTTTTTAGTTTTAGAGTTTATAATTTAATATTAGAGTTTAAGATAGAGCTTAGGGTTTAGGTTTAGTAATTTAAGATTTGAGTTTATTGTATAAATATGTAGGCTTGTATAAAATTAATTTTACATAATTTGTGTATCAAAATAAAAAATATTTTACTTCTAGAAAATATTTTCTATCTTTTTTTAGTTTCTCACCAAAAACAAAAGTTAATTTTCTAACGTCAGACTTATTATTTTTTAAAACAAAAATTTATTTTACACAATTTGTGTATCAAAACTTTATTTTATTTGCTCTGACTTTTCTTATGCTTTTTTAGTTTCTCAACAAAAACAAAAGTTAATTTTCTAAGGGCAAACTTATCATTTAAATTATTTTACATCGCACATCTTATTTAGACCTTTTCTTCCCAAAACACTACAAAAAATCAACATGTGACAAGAAAATTGGGACATAAGGAGTATTAAAAAATTAAAAAAAAAATCATGATATTGTAAATGAAGTAATTTATGTTGGAAAGGTCATCCCATAATGAACCTCTATAGTACCCAATCCGAATTAATCAACCAGTGAGTTAAAATTATATCCAAAAAAAAATGTTGGAAAATGAATATTTTTATGTATTTGAACCATTGTTAAGTAATGAAGATAACAATGGTTTTTAACTTTTCAATTTTACAAAATATTATTTTAGTGAAAACAATGACAATAGTTTCTATTGTTTTCTAATTTTTACAGATTTTCATTTTGCAAAAATATTTGCTAAAATTTTAAACCAAACATAATTTTCATTGTTTTCTATTTTCTAAGGAAATGAAAACAAAAATAGTCTTTGTTTTCTTGAACCGAACATAGCATTAACTTTTGTGTATGATCAATATTTTAAAAATTCAACCGTCATATTTCATATTCTATTCAAATAAATTATGTATGTCAAGTTTTGAATAAACTAAAAATGTCTAACTATTTTTCTTAAATAGAATACATTCAATTATTTAACATATATTAATAAATACAATATTATAAATAGATATTTTTATAGGATAACGACAAGAAAAGTGATCACACACTAAATAAGACGTTAATGTTTTATGTGGAAAACTCTTAACATAAAAATCATAGACAAAATAAGAGAAAATTCATTAATGTCGAAACAAAGAGGATTACGCGAGATTTGTAGAATCAACATAACGTCAAAACCTATTCCCTAGTATCTATTTATAGAAATAGTTACTTGAATACAAAAAAAATCTTGCATGGTACTAAATCAACTCAAATTAGGCTTTCTAATAGGAACCAAAGTCTAAAGGAAGAAGTTCAACGAATTTGGATCACAAACTCTAATAATGTACACCGAATTATGGGAATGCAAGGAGTCCAAAATAAAATTTTAAACTTTGACAAAAAAAATTCAAAGTCAATGAGAAACGAATTTTGCACCTTAACGAAATAGTTCTCCATATCTTCCACAAAACCCCTCGAGGTATTAGTCAACAATGTATGTCAACCAAGTCCAAAGCCGTCTCAAGCTTGAATGTAGTGTCAAAACCCTAATTCGGGCATAGTACTTTTCCCTTAATTTTGAGGGTTAAATTAGACCTTTTGAAACCTCTGGGGGTCAAATTTGTAGAACCTGAGAAGTCCGATGGGCGATGATTTGTTGTATAAAATTATCATTTAAGACTTGTAAATGGGAAGAAAAGTAAAAGAGGGCAAAGGGCACCATTGGAATTTTAGAGATTTCTCAAATTTGATTGTTGTGGAATGTTCGTTAAAAAAATATGAGCTGTGAGTAGCATTTTTACAAGAAGGCAAATGATATATTCCAGAACTAGCCTCATCAAACGGTCGTCGAAAAAAATGAAAGCATGAGAAGATTATTAATTTTGAACGAGTTTTGTGAAAAAATCAATTTGAGAAGAAGAAAAAAGAGAAAAATACAAACATTTGGAGTATCGATCTTGTTGCGAACGATGGGTGATGATTGATTGACAGTGGCTATCGAAGGAGTTTAGAGTTTCCTTCTATATATGTGTGTGTATCGAGCACGTCATCATCTCGTTAGTGATTTAATGGTTCATGGTAAAAAAAATTAATTCAAAAAGTTTAGTACCTTGCTTGAAACTTTTCTAGAGACAAATCCTAACTAATGGTGTAGTTCACTCTTAGTTTAACTTTTTATTAGGTGTTAAAAAAGTTCAACCAATAAATCTATAATAATGGAGACTATATTCTTGAACAATACGTTCAAACTTTGTTTACATAACAAAGATAATTATATAGATAAATCCAACCTAATATAGGTCTTTGTGGGTAAATGGCATTTTCTTAGTGATCCCTATACATAAATAGCTTTAGTGGGAAAGAAATTCTCTCGAAGAAAATATCAGCAAACATGACATTGTTCTGTAGGAAAAAAAACCCTATACATATACCGTGTAGACTATAGAGTAGTCGAGAATTTCGGGCTTTACCCTGATCAGGAACAACATTCAACAGACACAAACATGAATATTTGAAAGTTGTATGGGCCTGTTTCCACACTTTCTTGATTAAAAAAAGTGAGACATTCCAACTCATCACAAATCCAGAATCTTGATCTATGTACTACTTTTCAACCTACAAATTTTCCACTGGTAATAATGGAAAAATATATATACTATTCCCTGGAAAATATTTGATGTTAAGTTGGTATATATTGTATGAATTTTGATTCATAAACAAAGGAACATTGTCTGAAAAATAATGCAGATGCCTGATGATTTATCTGATCCATCGATTCCCTTGCACTGCTCAAGGAATTTAAGATTACAAGTGAATAAATCACTTTAATTTTTATTAATCAACGTGATTGGATTACTGATAAGCCGAGGTTATGGTCATAATTTTGTGCACGATGTCGATGAACACGACGAACATCGGGTCAATACAACAGCAGAAGAAAAACCAGAATCAGGTGTTCAGATTTTAATTTGAAAGATGAACAAAATCTAGGTTAAAGTTATATATGCTTAAAGAACAAGTTTGACTGAAAGATGATCACACATGAGATTATGAATGAGACAACACATATGGGTTAGGATCTACTTATACAGAATGTAAACTATAAGTTTTACACGTATTTTAGATCATTGGATGGAAAAAATAGATGGCCGAGATTAATTTTTTACTTTTTTTTCAAGTGATAATCTTCACATATTTATTATTAATCTCGGTCATCCATTTACTCATCTAACGATCCAAAAAACGTATAAAACTTAAAACTCTTGCTTTGTGTAAACGAATCCTACCATATATATAATTCCAAGTTCTGACACTGACAAGAGTGTTGGATTGAAGTAAGAAATGAGGAACAAATCCATTGCTCTTTTGGAATTTGGAGATGCTGCTTTAAGGAAGAAGGGGATGGGACAGCAATTTGTCTGTTGAGAAATCATTGGATAGAAAAGAATATTAATTAATATAAACTTTTTAATAATTTAATTATAATTTCTTTTAGAATACTGTTCTATAAATCATTTTCCGTTCAATAACCAAAGGGGATTCAAGAATAAAACTTTTGAGTGTTTTTTTAATTTATTTGTCAAATCCTTAAAAAGAAAGCAAAAAAGAATGTTTCTTCACTCCCATATTTTTTTACTGGTTAAAAAAGATTTTATTTTTCCTGGACTTAATCTTAGACTTGAGTCTACTAGGCCGCCTACATTTTCGAGGTCTTGAATAAAAATTTAAAAATAAATTTTTGTAGAACGAAAGTATATTATATTATTTTGAACAATTAATTTAATATTTTATTTATAAATTATTATTTTATTAAAAAATATTTTAACTGCAGCTAAAACAATAAAAAAAATAAGCACCAACTTACAAGATTACTACTGAAGAAATTATTTAAGTTGTTCCTAGAATGCATATAATATTTGAAATTTAATTCAATTAGTTTATATGTTTATTTTTAAGTAATAATATTTCATATGATAAAGTTTGAATTTAGACATTTATAATTTTTTATTATTCTCAACCATTCCATTTGTATTTTTTTTAAATGAATCGGACGTTGAAACAGTTAGATCTCTAATTTTTGTTCAACCAGTTCAAACCTAAAGAATAATTAATACAATACAAGTCATTGATAGTACAAAATCATGTTGTAGGTTTAATACTCATTAAAAATAAATTTTTCTCGCTTTCCCTAATTAGAAAATATTAAAAAGAAATCAAAGATAAGATTGAACCAAAACATAACAAAAAAATCCAATAATTATTTATTTTTGAAATTGATCCTATTTTAAAATTGGCTTAATAGGCAAATAGGTGCCCAAACTATGCTCTTTTTCCAGTTAGGTGCCAAACTATTTTTCGGGCCAAATAAGTACCTAACGTTTCATTCCATGACCCATTTAAAGTTTGCCGTTAATTCTCACCGTTAAAAGACACGTGTCACCTCCTGAAAATTTCAAAATCATATTAAAAATAAATAAAATTAATAAAACAAAATAAAAATAAAAATATATCTTAATTTTTCAAATATTCCCAAAATAGTCCCCAAATCTCTAAACCTCCTAAATCCGTCCACTTCTGCCGGCGTTGGCCGTGTTGCCGGCAACGAAATGAAGCGACCTCTCCTCGCCGAACAACCCACACGCCGTTCGTCGCCTCTCCTGACGTCGTTCGTCGCAAATCTTTCGAAAGAACCATTCGACAATTTCGACGATTCGCACGGCGCCGATCAATTTCCGATGACAGGGTGGTGGTGGAAATGGTCGTGATGGTCTGGCGACCGATGTGGTCGGTGGCAGCGTGGCAATCGGCGGCGGAATCGGCCCAAATCAAGATTTAGGTTTTGGGAAGTTAGGGATTTTGGAATTTGGGGTTGTTTTGTGAAATCTGGAAAACTTAGAGAATTTTTGAAATTAAGTAATTTTATTTATTTTTAATATAATTTTGGATTTTTTCCGGAGATGTCAGTGTCCTTTAACGGTAGGAATTAACGGAGAACCTTAAATGGGTTGCGAAATGAAACTTTAAACACCTATTTGGTCCGAAAAATAGTTTGGGCACTTAATTGAAAAAAATGGCATAGTTTGAGCATCTATTTGAGAGAAGCCTTTAAAATTTACCGGTTCAACTTATATGACTGAATTGCTAATTAAGTCTATTCTTAATTCAGGTGATTGAGACGATTGGTTTAGTTCTGGAAAAAGGAACTCCATAAAGACAATACCTCAAGTCTAAGTTTAAATGGTTTATAATATTGCACACGATATTGTTCATATTTTTTTTAATATGCATTTCCGTCTTACGTCTATATTCGGAATGCGAGACTACCTTTACCGATAATATTATCTTCAAAATTTAAACTTTTGTTCTCTCTTTGAAAATACAATGTGCCTTACCAATAAACCCAACATTAATTGATATAGTACTCATATTTTACATTTCATTTGTAATCTAAATTAGACTTATCCAACAATCATACCATTCAATATTCACATTAAACCCTAATTAATCCGAACTTAAAATTAAATTATCATTCAATAAATATGACTTAATACTCATAATTTTAACACCACAATCTAAATTTGTTGAATCTGCAATACAACAAACCAAAAAGGTTAAAGCGACAAATGAAATCGCGACACATAAAGGGGTCGATGGGAGAATGAAGAGGCAAGTCCAGTATGGTTGAACCAGCATAAGTGCTGTTTCCGTGCAACATCCTTACTCTTCTTATCTTTTTCACTGCTCAGAATCTCTCCATCTTCATCTATTTCTCCAGAGCCGTGTAACCTTAATTATCAAACATATATAATCTCTAGGCTCCAACCTGTCTGATTGGATTCCTTTTGCTGTCTTATAATTGTTTTACTCATTATTTAGTAAGCATATTTTCCAACTCTCGGATTGAGTTCCCATCAAACCGGGAATAATCCCTAACCCAATCTCTTTACCAATTTTGAATACACTTTGTCTTGCCATAGGAAATAAGGTGCAGGAGTTTGATATAATACTACACCACACCAAATTTTGTTCCAAATATAAGTTAGGTTGGTGGTGGAAATACAAGCTAATATGCATATAAACGAATGAAAATCCTCTGCACCTTTTGGTGTTTCTTTCTATGTCCTAACACTAAAAAATAAAATTTAAGCCCTAACTATAAATTCTAAACTCTTAAAATACACCATATTCTTATGTCGAGGCACCAAAAGAGGTAGATAATTTTTTTATCAACAAATTGTATGATTAAATAAGGGAGAATCATAGGTAGAGGATTTATGTAGGATAGCTCAACTGATTTATGTAGTCACTTTTAAAAAGGCATATCTGTAAAAAAAAAAAAAAAAAGCTCTCAACGTTTGTCACATTTTTATTTGTACCATTAAAATTTTTTCTTTGACAATTTAAATCTTAAAGTTTTATTTTTCTTTTCCAAATAAACCCTTTTTGGATGGTCAACCAACGGTAAACTAAGGACAACATTTTTCCTGAAGGGTGTTATTATAACGTGAAGGGTGTAACTAGAGAAAAAAAAAAGCAAGCAATGAGGCCAGAGTTTTTTTTTTTTTTTGCTATTATGTCCTTTTTGCAATCTTAATTTATAAATCTATCTCACCTTTACATAAAACAATTAAAAACACTACTTAACGATTGAACAATTGGAACTTGATGGTCTAAATTTTGATCCAATGATTTTTTTGGTAAAAATTTATATACAACTGTATTTTCATGTATCTAATGGGTTCATGTTGTACTAGGAACGTGTATAAGTTGTGTAAGCATTTTCGGAAGCTAATTGTTTCATTAAAAGACAATTTTTCTGTGATTCTGAGTTTGTGTTTTCGAAAGCAAAAGAACAAATTTCGAAACCAATAGGTGGTTTCGATATCTTTTCTAGATAGTGAGTTTAAGGGTTTAGATACCTTAGACTGGGATTTATTTAAAATTGTTTGCATACTTTACATTTTAGTCATATATTTTCAAAATGCAATTAGATGTTTGTTTTAAGTTCAAATGACCTGAGATTTTAACAGTGACCTTAAAATGTACTTGATTTAAAATTGGAACTGGAAATTTATTGTTTTCAGGTCAGCAAAAAAATATTTTTCCTTGCAATTCAGGTATGTATTTTTATGCTCACGTACGCATATAAATATGTTTTTTTAATATGTTAGTGTAATTACAAAGTAGTATTTATTCAATTTTCTTAGCCCTCTAATACTGCACACACATGGTACTCGAACCCAGGTCACCAAAATGAAATACATCATTCTTTACCACTGGACCACTCCACGGGTTCATATGCTTATGTTTTTTTTTTTATCTAAGTATATGGTAAGTACATGTATGTACGTGAACCTTAGCTACTTGTCTTGTGACGATAAGTAGTTACACAACTTCTGGTTGTCTATGGTTGTTACTAATATATGCTTACACGTAAATCTTGATTGTTTTTATATATGCATATACGCGAAAATATATGCATAGACACAAACTATTAACATATATGTAACCACACGAACTCTTAGTATGTCATTTTTGGTGACAGAGTTAGAGTCTTTTACATAGTGAGGTCAGAAGTGACGTATGAGGTATGAAGGATTCTCATATTACTACAATAAGTATTGTTAAATTTATACCCAGTAAATTAAGTGGGGTCAAATCTAATATTTCTTATGAAAAATTTTATATTATTTCTTTGAAAATCCCATACTCAACAAATCAAATTGGGTCAATTGTACCCCAATGTCTTAAGATTGAAGCATTAAGATTAAATTTTAGATTGTGTAATGATATAGATATATTTGAGAAAAATGTTGTTCAACTGTATGAAAAGACATTAAGATTATCAACTGCACCTCCAAAAGCAACGTCCTACATGGAATTTTGTTCAAAGGGGTGCTTATAAAATGTCTTAGCATGTCGTTTGCAGAGTCGGGGATGATAGCGTTACCACTTTTTCTCAAGACCCAAATTTTAAATAGAAAAAATAAAACGAGGTTTAGGTTCATTTTCTGGTTAAAATTTTCATCATCATACAATTTACGCACCATTTTGATATTAGATTTTCAAAGTTCAATACGAAATAATAATTATGTTCAATAAAGAAAAGAAGTGAAAATAAAACACGAGTTTAAATTTTGAAAATGACATTGTTGGGAGAGACGACCTCACACCTCGAACATAAATCGTAAAACGAACATACTTATTACTAAAAAGAAAAGGAAAAGAAGTGAAAATATCTAAAAGAACTGAAAATACCACAGCATAGAAGCCCTTCATGAGGATCGATCATGGAAGGTTTGTGCACATGGAGGGACATGAAAACCTTACAAACCTAACTCATAAGTTCAAACCTAAAAATGTATGTTTGATTCTGGTCTATAATCTATATATGCTAATATAGCCTTACAAGCTAAGAAAGATGTATGATAAGAGCATATTTACATATATGGAATATGAAATTCATTAATATTTTTAATAATTAATAGAACTGTTATTGTTGTTGATTAATAGAACTGTCATTACCATTGTCATTCGTCATGTGAACATTTTGTTATTAAATAATTAACACTGCTTGTGCTAGCATGTCTACATGTCAATTTTTTAATAAATGATTATCCTTTAAAAAGATGATGATGCGTCAATTTTAATTTTTGATGACGTGGTAGTACAATTGAAGTAGATTTTTTTTAAAATCTATAATTTTAAAATAATTAATTTTAAAACTCTCACTCGTATCATCACGTCATCAAAACTGACCTGCCAACATTGACATAACAAGACAATTAGATATAACGATTGATGTGGAAGCATATAACAACCACATATAATCACAAATTTAATGGCTATGCCAATCAACGACAATCAAATAACGAAATTAATACAAATTAAAAGAGAAACAATATTACTAATTTTGAAACACTCGTAAAAATTAAATTAGTACAATTAGAAAAGAGAGACAAGTTATTCCTTACGGATCCATAGAGGGGTGGAAAAGTGTCTCAAAAGCCACAAGTTTTACCTTAACCAAGCAAAATTTCCAGAATTTGCCAGTTCCCTTTTCATAAACTCTTACATAACGAACCCTCGTATTCATATATATCCCCCCACCCAACTTCTCTCAAACACAGGCCATTTCCTTGAGTTCAAACTTGGGACTTAAACGCCTTCAACCTCCTGGTTTTTTGAGCCATTTCTAAGCTCTTCCCTTTCTTCTTTCTCTCTATTTTTATTTGTTTTTCTCAGCTTTGTGTGGGTTATTTTTGTTTGTGAAAAATCCACGTTGAAAGTGAGTAAAAAAACCCTTGGCTCCTCGCAATTCTCGTGTTGACGCAGAGGAGAGTTAACCCACTTTCGGATTTTCACAAACACCAAAATTAAACTCTCCCCAAACCTACTATATATATCCAAGTTTTGACACCCCATACCTTCCATTTTCTTAGCCAACGTTTTTCATATTCAAAGGAAACAAAACAGACCAAAATCTTCCAGATTTCTTGCGTTTCTTACATCTTACATCTGTGCTTTTTTTCCCCCTTATTTCAAATGAATTTGTCTTCTTCTTCTTCATCTACCCTAGTGTTCTTACATTTTAAGCTTGGGTCTGTAAATCAGTAGCAAAACTTCTTTTGTTTCCTTTTTTGTCCACGTTTGCCGATTATATTGAAGAAGATTAAACCATGTTGCAAGACATGATTCATCCACCAGAACAACAACTTCCCATTGTAATTCTCTCAACCCTTCTTGAATTTAATTTTTTAATACGTTTACATGTATTAATATGTTTAGAAATTCATTTATGTAATGAAAAAATCATGACAAAGATTCTTTTCGTTAATGACTAGGTTTTTATCCATACTATTACAAGGTTTACGTGAGTTTTTGTCTAATACTTTCGTAAGAAATATTGGGTGTTCATTTGTTTTGTTTTTGTTCATTTTCATATCATTTTAAGTTCAATCATTTTCATGCCTTACTTTATTTCCTTTTTAAGCTTCCATTTTACAAGTTTACATTTAACCAAAATAATGCCACTGCGTTAGTTTTAGGCTTTCATCCATTACCCATACTACACAAAATTGAATCCTTGTGTAATAAAATAACAAAACCCTTTTCTTCTCCGAAAATGACATTGAAATTCTTTTTGGATAATTATCAACTTTGAACGAATAATGTTAAAATTTTCACAATATTATTTTTCTAAAGGATATATGTGTGTATTCGTATAGGAAGAAGACATTCCCTAATCTAATCATCATATTTTCCCCCTCCATTTTTTGTTCCAACTTTTCTTTTTGATCACTATGGAATAAGTAACTTTTCATGCTTATTGTTTAAGCTTTTGCAACTGTGATTCCTTCTCTTTCTCCTTTTCTTAGATTAGGTGAAAGATCCTCAAAACAAACATTTCACATGGAAAACATAAATGGGGTTTTCCTAATTCTATATTTCCTTTTATTAAATTCCAATTGTTTGTTTAAATTTGGTTCTTTATTTTCTATGAACTAATAAATATAATGTAGCATTAACTTCTGATTTTTTTTTGCAAAACATTAGGAGTGTTTTCAGTTCTTATACATGTCACATGGAGCACAAATATGAGTAAATTTTCATACTCTTATGTGTTTAGAGGATCATATCTCTGTACTTTTTTAATATGCTAGTGTGATTACATGTTAGTATATGTTCATATTTTTTCTTATTTTTTTGACAAAACAAATACCTTACACACACATATGTTTAAACCCGGATCTCTTAGAATGAACAATATTCTCTTTTCCAGTGAAGCCAGTTGTTGGGTTCTCATATTTCTATACTTATATCCACATATATATTAAATTAAGATACTTTTGAAGAATCCATGCATACCAAAACTTTTTTTTCTTCATCATAATTTCATTGATCTAAACATGGATTTTCATTTTTATTTATTTTCAGGAGGACATACCAAGCCCCATCAGTGGTCCAAATTTTTATTTTTCAGATAATGATCTTTTCTCAGACGCCCTGCAGAACTCTCAGGTCACTGATGAGAACTCTTCCTATGGCAATAATCTTAACATAGCACCAGACATTGAGCAACTCAACGGCTACCGAAACATTGGAACTACGAACTCCGCCACGACCACCTCCACAAGCACCAGCAACACCGCCACAAGCACCCCGGCAGCCACTAACAACCACAACAATAACAATCTGTCCATCATCTTTGATTCACAAGATGACATTTCAGCTTCCATAGACTTCTCTGATTGCCCATCTTTTCCAGTCCCTCCATTTCTAACCCAACAAGACCAATTCGACCTTTCTTTAGTGCAATCTCAAATCCAATTACCTGATGTTTCAGCTGAGGGGCTCTCACAGTACACTACAGACACCGTCGGACCGCTTTTAGGGCCGCCATTGCCATCTGTTTTCGAGGAAGACCGCTTGTTTTCAGTGCCTTCTTATGTAGCTTTAAACCATCCATCTCCTTCCTGTTCTTTCCTTGGCCATCCAATGGTAAGTTTCATGCCTGCTGATAATTCTGGGGTTTTCACTGAGAGAATTCTTCTGAACTCTGAACTTCAACCACGAGACATGGAATTCCCGGGTGACAATGGTGGAATCTTTTTCCCAGATTCTGTCCAACGAGTTTTCAAACATGGAAACTTGCAGGTACTTGTTTAATATTCATCACATTAAGTATAATTGAAGCAAATATAATTTTATAATTTCGTAATCGTTTTTTATTGTTTCGAAAAGGGTCTCGGAACTGATGCTCAGCAACTGGTTGGAGTAGCAACAACTAGCTCAACTCCATTAGCTTCAGAGATTTCAAGTTTGGAAGATTCAACATCCAACAAGGTTGGAAAACTTTCTGTTGAACAAAGGAAGGAGAAGATCCATAGATACATGAAGAAAAGGAATGAAAGGAACTTCAGCAAGAAAATCAAGGTCCCTATACTCTTCCCTCTCATATCAACATATATACACATTCTCACGATCCGTCAAACTACAGGAAACTACTACTTTGTTGGATTGCATTGCATCAGTGTCGGATGCAATGCAATCCAAGAAAGTGGTAGTACTTACGATGTCGATTACTTTGGTATTTTCAAATTTCAAGAATTGAAGTAGTGATGTTTATGATCAAATATGTAGTATGCATGCCGCAAGACATTAGCCGATAGCAGGCCCAGGGTAAGAGGAAGGTTTGCTAAAAATGATGAATTTGGAGAGACTCACAGGCAAGCTTGCAGCAATCATGAAGAAGAATATGATGATGAAGTAAGTAAGGGTCTTCAGAAAATTCCCATTTTTTTTCTATTTATGGTATGTATTGATGAAAAAGTTTTGGTTTGATTTCAAAGCAGGTTGTTGTGAAAGAAGAGGAAGACATGGTTGATTCCTCTGACATTTTTGCTCACATAAGTGGAGTTAACTCTTTCAAATGCAGCTACCCAATCCAATCCTGGATTTGAATAGTTTTAAGCTATAAATCTACTGCAAATTTGCAGGGACCCCTGTTTCAGACAGGGTTTTCTCCATGTTTGATCTTAACAAAATTAAGAGGGAGAGAGGGGAAATGATAGGGTCCTACGGTATACAAAAGAATCAAGTCAGGATTACTAATAGATAGGGAATAAAAGTGTAATTTTTGTAGATATATGATATTATCTATGTGTGTGCATGGTGAATCCACTTGTATCAAGTTCAATTGTATGTGTTGTGCACATTCTCACAATGATGTTATGGCATTCCTTAATTTCCATTGTCACTTGTTGAAGAAATTGAATTTTATGTTAGATTGCAAGTGTGAACAAGTAGTTTTGTTTGCTTGAATTGCTTGGCTCATCAGTCATGTGTAGTATAAATTTATATAAATGAAATGAAAGTTTAAAACTACAACACTATTTGCACATTCTCCCCATTGCAAAGATTGGTGAACTTAGTTTTTATCTCAACATTTCAATATCCACCAATTTATTAAATTCAAAAATTCTAATTTGGCTTTGTTCATCGTTAATATTTTAGGGAAAATTTAAAAATAAAAAAAGTAGAAGAAAGTATATAGGGGAATAGTCCTTTTCTATTGTACTAATAGGAGTCGTCATCAGCTGACGACGACATTGTGAGATTGGAATGGGAGAGTCGACGATAGCTGACATCTTTTGTCTAATATATTTTAACACTTTAGGACAAATGAAAAAAATTAAAATTTACAGGAATTGAAATGAAAATTTTCAAAATAGAAAATGGTGAGTAGAAGACAGTTTCACAAAATTGCAGTAAAAGTACAAAAACTAAAATGAAAAATTATAGGGACTAAAATGAGAAATTAAAAATTACTAGGATTAAAATGAAAATTTTTAGAATTATCAAAATCTTATAAAAAGATATAAAATTGTATGTACCAAATTAAAAAAATTGAAACCAAAGATTTAAAATTATTGATAGAAATCAAAAAATATAAAATAAAGTCAAAATAATATTTTTTTCTAAAAAAAAAGCCTCAATCAGACACCTGAGTTCTAAGTTATGGTTTTTCAAATTTTTGGACTAAATTTATAATTCAAACATTGATATACATTAATTCCTTAAACTCACCGTTTCACTTAAAGAAATAATTTCAAACAAAATTCTATTTTAGTCTATGTCATTTCATTTTCCTTCATTTTAATTCCTAAAATGCAAAAAGAAAAAAAAAACACGCCCTTTAAGTTAAAAAAGGGGGAAATGCTTGTTTTAGCTTAAGTATTTTTCTAAATTATATTTTAATCCATGTAATTTTTAATGAAATTGGACCAAAATCACCGGCAAATCTCACGATGTAGTTACCAGCAAAAAACGACTCAACTTGGTACTATAGAAAGTGACCATTTCTCTAAAAAAAAAATTCTTATATAACCCATTTCCTAAAAAATATTTGTTAACCTTTTTTTCTAAATTAACCTCATTTGTTAAAAAAAGGCAAAAAAATTACCACATTTCTTAAAGGGAAAATGTTTGATATATAGACCGTGTAAACTTTAGTTGATACGTGCTTTTTAGTTTTAGGGATTAGGGTTTTAGTTTAGGGTTTAAAGTTTAGGGGTTTAAGTTATATGGTTTAGAATTTAAAGTTAGTATTTAAAATTTAGTGTATAAGGTTTAAGGTTTAGTATTTTAAAGTTAGGGATAAAATTTAGGATTTAGATTTTTATAGTGTAAGTACACAGGCTTGTGTAAAATTAGTTTTACACGGCCTTTATATCAAAGTTTTATTCTTTCTTAAATGTTATGATTTTTTTTCTATATTTCAACAACCTAATAAATCGTACTCAAGCTATAGTTCATACTTAAATCTAGAGTTCACCGAATTTTAGTTTTTCCTCTGAATTTATTGGATTCTCGACCAAATCTATTGCTTTTAAACGTGTTTTGATATATATTTTTTGTTGTTTTTTTTTTCCCTTTAAATGACTGATGAGATCCAGATTTCGTAAAGTTTCATCTTATCTTTAACTGTTTGTTTGATTTTTCTTTTGTTTGGTTGAGGATGAAAGGGGTTCTCAGATATACAAAAAAAAATGTTTTTTCAAGAATTTTTAGAGTTGTAATCAAAATTGTTGCTTGGATGAATTTTTGGAGACATCGAGAGAAGAGATAGAAACATACGAAAAGAAGATTAAATTTAAATGTTGAAGACTAATTTTTTTTTAAATTAAGATCAAATTATACTAATTTGTTAATACTAGTGATTAAATTTGTTTTTAAACTAGCTTCGATTAACTGCCACGTCATATGTCTAAATTTTTAATGACAACAAACTAATTTATTATTTTTAAGTTTGATGATTATTTGAAAATTGAAAAACACAATAAAAGATTATGAGTATATTTGATGCACCACTAATAAATTTTTTTACATAAGCGGGCTTCAAATTATGTCACTAAATCTTGCACACTAAAGGTTAAATCTTAAATTATAAAATCTAAACTCTAAACTCTAAACTCTAATTTCAAACCTTAAAAGCTAACCACAAACACAAAAAATTTTAACCTTAAATTTTAAAATTCGAACCTTAAACTCTACAAATGTACCGCTGTCTTAAATTTCTCTCTAAAAACTAAATCTATGACTTTTCTTTAAAAAAAACTCTAGCTTTTTCAGTGACGCTCTTCGTCGGTCACCACCGCTAGTCGTTAGGTATAGTCTTTTCCGAAAAAATAATTTTTCGGTCATTATTAATAGGTCGCCTGACTCTTTTCGGTAGTCGAAAGTCTGCCCGTTCAAGCCCTCCTCTACATCCCTTACTTTGAATTTTTGAGGTGATTCAACGTCCGATCGATATTTCGGTGGATGGTTAGATGGTTTTATACCGGTGACTGAAAGCTTGGCAGAGCCTCATTCATTTGGATTTGTCCGTGTTTTGTTTTTTTTTTGTTTTAGTTTTTTTGGCTTTTGATCTTTTATCTATAGGTAAGGTCGTGCCAGAGCAGATATGCTCCTGTTGGTGGTCCGGTCATCGACCTGGCTCTACTTCGCCTTCTTATACCTTTTCTGCCTTCACAATCTCAGGTATGTTCGCGATGCTGTTGTTGATCGCTTTTGTTACATCACATTTACTGTCGAAATATTCCAATAACCCTCGAAAAGACATACAGTGCAGTCTCATGGATTCTAATTTTTCTCTTTATGTTTTGTTATTTTCTCCCGTGTTGGTCTTTTATGTTATTTTTTTGTTGGTATTTTTTGTTTTGATGTTTTTTTATCCGCTTATAATAGTCGTTTTTATTTTAGTTTAATTAACCGTATTTTTTTTCGTTTCTCATGTTATATTCTAATATTTGTATGTGTATTTTTATTTTGAATGTCGGTAATTTTTATTTAAAAAAATTGCACCGCTGATAAAAATTTCAATACATCAAATCATTTTCCAAAGATTATTTACATAATTCTATCCTCTTTTTTCTTCTTCTTTTCTTTACCCCACGGTAAATTCATCTTGTAGAATTTCCCAGAAATCTAGTAAAATCAGGACAACTGCTGAAATATTATCATCATGATGTTGTTTATGTTTCAGGCTTTGGAAAAAAGAATGATGGTCAAACTTAAAAGTACCAACTTGGCAGCACTTTGACCATTGTCCCAGCTAATAATAACCAATATCCCCGCAGCATGTCTCCCTTTCTACCTACCTCATTCACATGTCTTAAGGAATAAATTCAACAAAAAAGGTTAAAATAAACAAGAAAATTAAAACAAGAAAGTCCTTCCCATTCAGCAGGTGGCTGGCCCTCTCTTTTTCACATTTTTTGGGTCACTGTGGATTCTGTTAACATGCTGTGTTCCAGCTCACTTCATCATCTTTCTCCTTTGTGTAATTTTTTAATGGTTTCTTTAAGAAGATTTCCTTTCCTATGTGGGTCTTTTTCGCTTCTCTTTACTATTTCATTTGCCTAAACATAAAAATAATTGATTAGAAAATGTGGGTCACTCTTCAAAGTTGAAACCTTGGAATCTAAATTCCTCAACTTGGGAATCTAGAATGGTTTGCTTCGTTCCTTTTTTCTCTTTCCCACAAGCACAAAGGAGTATTTTAAGCCCAAGTTAGTGGGTTGAGAATAAGCTGTTGCTTCTTATTTTATGCTTGTTTTGCTTGGCTATTGAATTGGAGTGGAGTGGTTCATCTTTGTTTCCTGGATCCATTTCTTTGACGTAAGAGGGGTGGGGGGAGTTTTTCTTTTTACTTGTTCCATTCAGAAAAGTTTGTAACTTTCTTCTGTATTTTATTTCTGGTTTTTTTGGTGTTTTACATGTTTCTTCTTCTTCTCTGGTATACTTAATAGCAAGTAGTTCCCATATTTGATCTTATACAGTTGGTAACATAAGAGAAAGATTGGATTTTCTGGTTTAAGTGTTTCATTTTCTTCAGATTAAAAAACTTTCATATCTACCTGAGTTGCTTGGTTGATGGGAGCTGGTTTATTGTCACAGAGTTCTATGTTTTACAGTGTTCAACAATCCCATACAAGTATGATTTTTTTTAAAAAATTTTCTCACATTTTTGTCCATTAATGTTGTTGTAACCAAGCTTTTTAATTTTGGTTATATGTCATAATTGTGATTCATTAATGGAAAAAATTACATTATTAAGATTCCATGAGAATAAATGAAGGAAAAAAGGCAGGGCAAAGTAGAAGGATATTTGTTCTTGTCTTTCTAGTTCATAACTTCACATAGTTAGATTACATATATCTATAAGCATTAAAGCTCCATATTTAGTTGATTAAGTTATTTGAGGTTCCATTTCGTTTCTCATTGCTGAAAATGCTGTTCTGTTCATGATTTGTCTTAGCCTTATTAGTTCTAGTTGAGGTAAAAGACCGGTAGCGTATGAGTCGTAGCATTCTTTCCATTTGTATCTGCCTTTTTTTACTTGTCTGTATTATGTTGATGTAGTTCTTCATATTTTGTTCAGATTTGTAGTGAAGTACAAATTTGGTAGTTTGGAGGGTTATCAACCATTTTGAGGCCGAATATGGTAATGAGGTGTGGCTGTTATTGATGTGTTATACTTAATTCAACGCAATCGATGGACAACACATTTGTTAGCGGTCGGAAAGATGACTGGGGAAAAGAAGATTCATTTCGAAATTTGGAGGATAAGAAGAATACATCAGGAGACTATGAAATGAATTGTTCCGAAATAAAAACAAAAAAGCTGGCGAGTCCGGTGAATACGCAGCATGCCTTGCTATTGAATGTTAGAAGAATACAGGCAGGGAAAAGTCTTATAAATGATGCATTGCTTCGGGCTGTTTTTGGCATAGGGAATAAGATTCCGAGGCATGTTGTTACTCTAGATGAGAAGTATCTTCGCGGTTGTCTGGAGTTGATTAATATCAACGCAGCAAAAGCAGCTCAATACAGTTTCTCTGTGAACTTGAGCTCTATAAAAATTGACATTGTATCCGATGGACTGAATTCAGCTACATTCGGGGATGAAAATATGTGTGATTTCAGCAGGTTTGTTTCTAAATGTCCACCGGAAGTCGCGACTGGTAGTTTAGTCTTTGGTTCTGCAGAACCGTGGATAGTAGGTTCGATAATGGGCAGCAGGAGCATGAAAAATATATTGAACAGTCCGTTGCTGGAGAAATTGGGTGCATTCGATGTCGATCCAAGTTTGAATGATGATAAAGGATTGATAAATTACAACTTCATGAGCTCTCCGGGTGGTTTCAGTAACTATACCTCATATGAGCTAGGAAGTGAAACAGCAATAACGGATAATCATAAATATGGATCCGAGACTGTTTGTAAAAGGCTTGTTTCCATGTCAAGTATGGATTCAACATGCTCGGATCAGTCATTTTCTTCTCCTACAACAATTTCTCAGTGAATGCTTCAATGCACGTGGAAGGGTGGGACTCTGTGTTTCGTTTTCTCTGTGGAAAACCAAAGGGAAGTGTATGTAGCCAGTTTGTCGAAGGAAGGAACTGCTCGAAATAAGGATCTGGACTATGTGTACTTGTTCTATTCAAGCAAGAGAAGCCATAAGGAGCATCGGATTAGTGATAATAAGGAATCACACGTCGTTGGCAAAATGTCAGTGTCCACTTCTTTCTCGGCCTGCTCCCAAGATTCTAAAATCAAGGAGACAGAGTTTGTTTTGTTCAGTGGTAATAAAACTTCCATTCGTGGGATGCAAACATCGAGTGATCATCACTGGAAAAATAAGGGTATATCGAAAAAGGTGGTGGAAGCATTCAATAGTAGTCACTCATTGAAGCAAAGAACAGTGCCTAGATTTCACCGATCAAGTTCCATCATTGAAGATTCTTCTTCGGATCCATGCCGAGATACAGTCAACAAATCTGATGCACTAGATCAGACAAACCTTGAGCTGACGGCCATTGTTGTGACGGATCATTTCCCTAAGAATCCTCAGGGGGAAGTTGGAGGATGGGGCTTAAAGTTTCTCAAGAAACCGGCGGTTGCACAAAACACCAACAGTTTGGAAACCCCGGTTCGTTCTGTTTGTTCTTGCAGTTGCAGTACCAGTGATTGCTCGACAAGTATAAATGTTCTAATTCCAGCAGGTATTCATGGTGGTCCAAGAACCAGAAATGGTGGCCCCTCTAGTCTTATCAAAAGATGGAGATCTGGTGGACATTGTGACTGTGGTGGCTGGGACTTAGGCTGTCCGCTGGCCGTACTCAAATCCACGTCCAGTAAAGGAGGCTCACCTCCAACAGATATGCCCAAGACGTGCAAATTAATGGAATTTTCCATTCAGGTATCCCAGTCTCACCATCAGTGTTTGCCTAATTTATCCTCAATAACACAGATTAGCTTTTCTTGGTTAACACTCAAATAACTTAACTACAACCTGAATCACAATACAGGGTCCGAAGCACGGTTCTCCGACCTTGACAATATCAAATATTCGTGATGGCCAGTATTTTGTTCGTTTTCAATCAACACTCTCAGCGCTGCAGTCCTTCTCCATTGCAGTGGCCTACATTCATACTCAAAGTCCCACTATTCGACCCAAAGGTGTACAGCAGTCGAGGCAGCAAAAACCAAGAGTGGATGTTTTGTAGTTGTAACCCTCTTAGTGTACCACAGTGTGTAAGTTAAACTTTAGGTATTTATACATGATTATTGAATAGAGATTATTATGTTCTATTTGTTTTGTTTATATTCGAACTTGTCGGGGACTGAACCCTGATCACCGGAAGCGAAAACCCGGCATTTTATCAGCAAGCAACACGGTTGTTGGCTTGCCATTTTTATGTTTTCTTGAAGTTAGTTTGAGTGTTTTCAAATTATATGGACTGCTACAATTGATTGGGATTATTTTTGTTCCCTTTTGATTCTTCAGAAAACCCGACAAGCAACAGTTTGGTTCTTCAGAAAACTCTTTAATTACCCATACATATTCCTGGTCTTTTCTCTGCTCCTTTTTAGCCATTGTAAATGTGTGCGTTTTATTTTTCACCACTGAAGTTTTAAAGGTTCTATTTTACTGATTTGGTCCTCCGTATTACAAGTCTACTTCTACTTAGGCTTTTTTTCTTTGTAATTAAAAAAAACATTTAATTGACACCAAACTGAAAATTGAATGATTTAATTGACAAAAACTTAGTCAAGGATCCGAATAAAATCGATTGTATAATTCAATGATTAAATAAATAGTTAATTTTAAATTAACATATATAAAATTACGTGTAACGACACGTAATAGAAAAAGAAAGAAATGAAGTTAATTTCAACGCACGTTATTAGATTATGATTCTCATTTTAAATTAATCATTAAACTTTTAAATGTTCTAATTTTACTTTTTTATTTTAAATTCATCCCTAAGCTTTCAAATATTTCAATTTCATCCGCATATTATAACACTCATTTTAAATTGGTCCTTAAACTTTTGAACATTCCGATTGCATCCTTAATTTATCATTTATGCCACATCATAGTATTACATAATAGACATCGGTTTTTATATGACAATTGATAATTTTTATAATGATATTATTAGCATGTGATATGATTAGAAGATATTGATAATTTGGGGGGTGAAATTGGAATATTTAAAAGTTTAGAGACCAATTTAAAATGAAGTCATAGTTTGGGGATGGGATTAGAATATTCAAAAGTTCAGGGACTAATTTAGAATGAAAATCGTAGTTTAAGGATAAAATTAAAACATTTAAAAGTTTAAGGATCAATTTAAAATAAAAGTCAAGTTTAATGATGTGTGGTGCAATTAACTTGAAGACAAGCATATATTTAAGAATAAACATAAGGCTAAAACTGGGCTTTGTAGAAGAAAGACCATCGAAACAGGAAGTTCATTGAAAGGAAAAACCCAGCTTGTTTAATTCTAAAAGTCCATTACTACTTATAACCCCATAACTACTTGAAACCTCTCTTTCTCTCACCTTTCCAATTCCTCTTCGAAGTTTCTGAAGGGGAAAGAACAACAAATATAAAAGCTTATGGCAACTGAGGCGGCGGAGGAAGTTAACGTGCCTGCAGCGGCGGCGGCAGAAGCACCTGCAACAGGGGCTGTGAAGCAGCCACATAAGCTTGAAAGAAAGTGGGCTTTTTGGTTTGATAACCAATCCAAGCCTAAACAAGGCGCCGCTTGGGGTACCACTTTACGCAAAGTTTACACCTTTGACACCGTTGAAGAATTTTGGTGGTACTTTTTTTGTTTTATCAAAAATCCACCTCTCTTTTTTTTTATGTATTTTGTAAAGATCTGTTGGTTTAGGGGGGGGGGGGCATATTCTCCATTTGGGTTTCCATTGTTATGTAGATGCTGATTGATTTTCTTGGTTTTTGATTTCTGTATGAAGGTTGATTTATTTGAGATTTGGTTTATTTAATGGGAGAAATGGGGTTTCGAAGAAGTTGATTTTATTAGATTGTTTTCATTATATATAAAATCTAATCTGAATTGTTAGCATCTCCTCTTTCCTTGTGATTCAGTTTATTGATCTTTTTTAGTCTTAAGCTTAGAGGGAACTTCATGTTTTCCACTATTTTAATTGTTATTTATTATTGTTTGCTTTGAAAATTAAGGCTCAGCATGCATTTTGTTATGTTTCAGTTTGTATGATCAAATATTCAAGCCCAGCAAGTTGCCTGGAAATGCTGAATTCCACTTGTTTAAGGCTGGGGTTGAGCCCAAATGGGAAGATCCTGAGTGTGCTAATGGAGGAAAGTGGTCTGTCCCTTGCAACAGAAGGACTAATCTTGAGAACATGTGGCTTGAAACTGTATGTGTCTTGTCTCTAGTAGGGTGTTATTCTTATCGATACAGGATTTGTATAATGTGCAGTATAGGTGGTATGTTATCCTATTTGACCAACTGATCGAATTTTATGGTCAGTTGATGGCGTTGATCGGGGAGCAATTTGATGATGTGGATGAGATTTGTGGTGTAGTTGCTAGTGTACGCCAAAGACAGGACAAACTTGCATTGTGGACCAAGACAGCGACGAATGAGGCTGTTCAGGTTTTTATCTTAGTAACTGTTGATGTTTTGAATCTGAACCTATTTGTTTGCTGAACCATGTATCTTATCCTGTGGAAACCTATCTTCATATCATTTTTAGTATACAAGTTTTATTGCTTCATTGCTTGAATCCTTGTGCTCATGATTGAACTTTTATAATTTCTACGAGGAACTTTCTTCATTGATTACTCTGCAAGAAATTACTTGTAGTTTACATGCATGAAAATATATGATAATTTAGCTTGATTTTACAATTAGGTTCCCCTCTCAATCCATGATTCATCCATTTATTTAAAATTTGACAAGTTATGCTTTGCTGACAATGGGCCCATTTTGTAGTCGGCTAGTCACACTTTGGTCATCTTTTGCTGGTGATGCCTCTAAACCTCATTTTCTTTGCATGTGAGCTTATTGCTTTCATATTTATGAACTATGCTGTCACAAGTCCATATTGCAATGGTATGTTGTTGCGCTACATAATTTCCCGAAGCACTCTGAATCTGTAGCCACTTATTTATTGCATACCTTTGATGATTGATTTTATCCCTTTGAAATTCAGCTAACCGAATATGTTTGGATGATGTTAATTGGAACCGTGTGATACAGATGGGGATCGGAAGGAAGTGGAAGGAGATCATTGACGTCAATGATAAAATTACTTATAGCTTCCATGTAAGCTTGATACCGCACTTGTGATTTTGGTTGCATATTTTCTCATCATAACTGACTACTATGCATGTTGCAGGATGACTCTCGTAGGGAAAGATCAGCTAAAGGTCGATACAACGTTTGAACTCTTAGTGGATTCCTTTGCTCGGCCGTGTACTCTGTTGCTAAACTGTGGCAGGAAGGTACCGTAATTTGTTACTTATTTTGCTTATGAGTTTTTGGTTGTGTAATACCATCGACAATAAGGTTTTTATGCTATGGACAGTTTTGATATTTCAACACATTGAGAATTTTACAATATTCCTTGAATACTTTAATTTGCTGAATCTAATATCATATGCATGCCTACCGATTTTTCCTGAAATCTTGTGTAAAGAATTCTAATGATGATTCCTACTTATTTCTGTAATTGATTGCGTGTTATGCGTTTTATTTCTACCGTCAGAAATTCGAATCGAAGAACATATGTTGGTTTACAGATTTCTGATATAATCTCAAGGGAAAAAACCAGATGAACAAATATATTTACACCTGGTAAATGTCATCATCATGCAAGGAATCCTAACCTTTCCCCATTCTTCTTGGCCAATCGAATCAATCCTTGCCTCCGTTTAACGTCAGCCCCTATGGATTTGCAGAATTCATTAATCACCTGAAATCAAAAATAGAAGATGAATTCAATAAAACTATCACATTTTGCCATGTCAATCAAATTTCAATTGGTCTCGTTGTACAAAACTACATATCCTTGGGACAAATGAAAATGATATACCTGAGAGTGCAAAGCAATTGCTTTTCCTCTAAGTTGATTGAACCTTTTCTTGCCAACGATTTGGCGAGTAACCACCACAACAGGAGCAAACAACCCTTTCCCTTCATTCACATTCTTCATCACAGGCTGTGCTCTAACAGCCTTTCCGACTCGAACACGGTTTGGAACCGACTTGGCCAACATGGCGTAGTCTTCACCTCCATTGAAGGAACTTCCTAAACCTCCCTTGAAGACAGTTGCAGATATTAAACAGCCATTAAAACACCCTCTTTAGAACTTTGCTATAAACTTGCTGTAGGATGATGGTTTTATAACTTGTGTGATATGTAAAGCTTGGTGGGATTGTTTTCCTTTTTAATATTTTTGGTGGGCTGTTAAATAGAGAGCCTTGGGTTTTTTCATAGGAGCCTGGTGAATGCATTAGGAACCACACATGCTGGTGGCTTGGATTTTTGTTTCCAGGAACACGTATGTTGTTTGCATACTCTGTGTGAAACTAATGGTCCCAAAATTTCTAAAAAGAATCTTTTTTTAGATTGTACTTTGATTTCTAGATGTTTCCAAGTCCCAACTTCTTGGAAGCTACCATCTGCGAGTGTGAACAACGTGCCATTTTTGAAGGCCAACGGCCAGAATAGTCGGCAAATGGAAAATTAAGATTCAAAGTTAGATTTCTAAAGTATAAAGAGTCATATTCATTACATTGGTATTTTGTATTAAAAGCAAAAACGAATTTGGAATGCACCAATAGGGAAGAAACCATCTTTTACTCCAACCACAAAGCCAGTTTTGATGAACAGCAAAATACGCTACATTTGATCTGTTACCTAATCGTCGTGTAGGTTTAAATTAGAGGGCAAAATCTGCATGGTTGGTGCATTTGGACCAACACATCATCTGATCATAATGACTAAACTGAAAAAGATATAGAATAGATTGTCAGTAGGGTTAAAGTTCTGAAATGGTCAATAAGCTATCTAAAAAAATTAAATGATGCACAAGCTTCTGTAACTTTAGTTTATACAAGCATTTTAATTTTAGAGTTTAGGGTGTAGAATTCGAGGTTTGTGGTAAAAATGTAGAGTTTAAAGTTTATGATTTAAAGTTTAAGTTTTAGGGTGTCTAAGAATTTAGATTTTAAATTTTATAGCTGTATAATTTTACAGAGCTATTGTAGCGAAATATAACTCATATTTATTATATTATAACATATATTTTATTATTATATTATACATATATTTTTTATATTTTAGTATATATGTTATAGGTATGTAAAGGAAATATATATATAAAAAAAACTAAACCTAAAATTGGTGAACAATGAAAAATCTAGTTCGGAGCTGCGAAATAAGGATAGAACTTTACGGAGAACGCTCTTTCTATTGGTGGTGCCACGTTGGCAGAAAACATTTTTAGAATCAAATATGTTACTATACAAATTTACTTAAATATCACGTGTCGACAACAATTTCACTAATAATTAATGAGTTCTTTAATAGTCTAAAGGTGATTACAAGGTAATATATGTTCATATATATTATTAACCCTTTGGCAATGCGCATACATATCGTAGACAGAGCGATTTGAATTTGTGTCTTTTAGGATGAACATCCTCCGCTTTTCTATTGGGATACTTCTTGAGTTCCACTGATAATTAATGGTTGGTGACTTGATTGAATGTTTAAGTAATGAGGACTTAATGTGTTATTATATAAATTTACTTAATTGTCACATCAATAATTCGATGACTTGATTGAAACAATTAAAATACTTTAGCAATTTAATTGACAAAATGCATGGTTTAATAGTCAAAATAAAATTGAGTCAACAATTTAGTGATCTTAAAGGTAATTTACCCTTATATTTTGATTTTGCATAATATAACCAACTTCGTTGGTTTTTGCTTTGATTTTGCATTTAACGATTAATCAATTCATCTAATCACATTTAGGAATAACTTTTAATATCAAATTTTGAGGTATTTGATTTTCTTTTTGGTAATATAGAAACAAGATATTAAACTAAGACATTCAAGTCTTTCAAGTTTCAACAAAGTCGCAACAGCTTTTTTCAGGGGTTCAACAAACATGACTGCTCCAATCGGGGCTTCCCGGCAGATTCGAGCCAAAGAATCCGCAACAGTATTAGTTTCTCTCCGGATCCATATAATAATTTCTCGACTACCTAGAGCTTTCGATGAACCCATTTGATTTTTGTTTTTCAAATTACAATTTTTTATGTGAAAATGTATAGTAGACTGTTGTTCAATATATATAATAATGGCCTTTCAATTTCATTTTCAACAGTTTCATCTAATCATTGTTTCTTATCTCACTATCAATCTTGTCCCATATCGACCACAAAATTTTCAATTAAAGGACAATTATTAGTAGTTAAATGTTTTCCATCTATTTAAATCAATGAGTTGTTTTAATGATAAATTGTAACGTGTTTTGTTTAGATGATTAAGTTCGAACAGTTTAACATACAAGTATACGTGACGAAAAACATTTGGATTGTCACCAAATTATTATAACTTTTTTGTTTTGATCGTCAAACTATTTTTTTGCAAGAATGATCGTTAACATTACATATTTTCTGTTTTTGGTCATTAGTTGTTTTCCTTTTGTTAAAAAATTAACGGGAATAATGAAGAAATATGATATAATTTGGGGACTAAAACAAAACAAAAAAACTCAATAATTTAGTATTCAATAGTGTAGTTTACCCAAAACAATTTGTGAACAAAATTTTACTACATGCCCTTTATTGTGTCTCACCAATCTATTCATTATCGGAAAATTTCAAAGATGTTAAAAGAGATCGGAGGGACACAAAGTTCTGTTAGCATAAAATCCACGTGTCAATGCAAGATTAGAGGGACACAATAAAAGGCACATACACAAGGACAGTGGAATTTTGTTCAATTTCGGTGAAATAAAATAATTAAAAATAAATTCAGCATAATTATAATTTGAAGAAAATATAAGTTCAAAAATAAATTCTGAAAACTAGAAAAAAAAATTATATTTTAGATTTTTTTTCATTTTTACGAGTTTTTTCAATTTTATATTTATTTATTTATATTACATGTATGATTTGATTAGATATGTGACGTTTTAACAATAATAACAATTAGAATAAAGTGGACCTAACATGTGATCTCAGTAGAAAAGCGGATGATGTTCATCTTAAAAGACTCGGTTCAATCGCTCTATATACAAGGTGTGTGCCTTGTTAAAAGTTTAAGTATATATATGAACAGATACTACCTTATAATCACATTTAGACTATTAAAACGATTAGAATAAAATAACAGGCATAATAATAATAATACAAAAAAAATAAATTAAAAATATTAACAAGAACTCTATAGAAAATTAAGATAAAATAGATGAGATAATTGGAAAATTCTAAAATTAGACACCTTAAAATTAGGCTAATATTAGGCAGCATCGGTATTACTGTTAGATTTAGGTTATATCAATCTCAGCCGTTGATTAAAAAAAGAAAGAAAAAAAGAAAAAATGTAAAGGGTAAAGGGCTAAAAAGGTTAACCGATTACCATTTTAAAACTAAAAGGATGTTTAATAAACCAAACGTCAGAACCGATATCACTCACAAAAACCCACTTCTCCTTTATCTTTCTTCAATCATCTTCAAAATTTTATTTTTTACAAGTGTGCATTGAAATAGAGTAAGATTTGAGGTAAGATTCGTGTTCTTCACATATAAATCCTGAAAATAATATAAAAGTCTTCATCTCTTTGGTTGTTATGGAGTGGCTAGGTTTTGCTAGGGCTATTGTTTATTATAAGTTGTGGAAGATTTTAGTAGATAGTTTTCAATTTAATA
This sequence comes from Hibiscus mutabilis, assembly GCA_019671005.1. Taxonomy (NCBI): domain Eukaryota; kingdom Viridiplantae; phylum Streptophyta; class Magnoliopsida; order Malvales; family Malvaceae; genus Hibiscus; species Hibiscus mutabilis. Next base: position 3,588,316 of record CM033721.1, on the reverse strand, counting down.
TGTCCATTAATCTTTTGTTTCTATTGTGTATTGTATGATGATGGATAATATTGAAATAAGTAGGGTATTCTAAAAGTAGACGCAAGGAGCAAGCTTGCGGACAGGATAAAAATGGCACCTTTGGGACGTTTTTGTAAGGTAATACACTATCACTACTAGTATATGGCATATGAGTCATAAAAGTTGAGTCTTGTAGGTTATATGTGTAGAAATGCATTCCATGTTGAATTTAGTTAAGGAATATTTTTGAAATGAGTTTGACATTACAAATGCTTGGTAATTATGTTAAATGATGCGTGAATAACGTTAGTGGCTTTATGTATAGTCTTAGGGACACTATGAGACGATTAGAGTTAGATTGAGGGTCATTTTCGAGCTTAAAATGATATTTCCTGCATTTTAGTATCGGTATTGTTCTTGCAGCATCACTACAATTTGAATGAATGTAGAAATTTGGGTAAAAGTATCACGTAATATCTGTACTGTTCTTGACGATATATTTACTGCTCTTGATGGTATATGTACTGCTATTAACGGTATATGTATTACTCTTACATATTACGTGTGAAATTGAGATTAACACTATACTTGCACACATTTTATTTTTCAAGCACTTTTCCTTTTTTACTTATATATATAATCTTTAAATTTATTGTTTTGGTTAATGAAATTTACTGAGAATTGAGATTAAATTGTTGTAAACATATTTATTTGTTTTTTTGTAGGTTGACTTGTCCGATTTCTTTAACAATGTCTCTTTGTTAGACTTGAGGAAGTCCGGGGTTAATTTATTTTCGGTTCAACCCTTTTGTTTGATGAGGTTGCTGCTCTCTCTTGAAACTTTTTAACTTTCGAGCTTCTTCCTCCTACTTTGATCCACCGCCGGCATCAGATGCTTGATAGATTTGTTTCTCTTGTTTTTCATGATTTGCATCTATGCCTTTGGTTGTCATTATGAATTTATGGATGAAACTTTGGAAGTTTTTTTGTTGCATTGATGTTTTTAATTTTGTAGTTTCATTTTGAATGATTTGGATCTATTTGGATATCCTACATTATGCATATATTTTAGAATATGACATTGATCATATGTAACTACAAATATTTTGGATTATCCTTGACTTTTACTTATATTGTGCTTATCATTTTATTTGTGTATTGTCTTTCGATACTATTAATTGTACAAATTTTCTTAGAGCTTAGAACAATTGTTTCCAAGAGTTTAGAACAATTTTCCCTTTAAAGACCTCCACAAAACTTTACTCAAAGAAAATAAGTTTTTAAATTATTTTAAAGTGATTTTAATTAAAACCTACAAATTGTTTTATGATATCGAAATTGTTCTTGTGTTACCGACTATATACTGTGAAGATGCATGTCTAAATTGTGGATTAATACTAGTACACATACAAGAGTGAAAATACACATGGTATGAATTTCTGTAGATAATGACCTAAAATGGTACAAATGCTACACAATAGTACTGGTACAATTAATATAATTACTGGTACCACAGGAACAGTACCGGTTCTGAAATCATACATGCAACAAATTAGTATTGATTATGGACGAATAATATCGATTCTTCATGAACAATACCTATTCTTACTAACTACTGCTTGTTTAAAAGTATGTTAAATGGGGTAAGTAATCGCGTAGTTACCTTTTTTTCTAGAAATAACTTCAACAATTATGTAAGTATTGTAAAATGTTGTGTAGGTATCCTATTTGTTAAGAGTTTGATAAGTTATCCTTTAAGAATTTGTGTGGTCACACAATTTCTTACCATAAGTTTGGTTGGTTTTAAATTAGGAGATATGGGGTAGTAATTTGTGTAGCAACGTTATTTCTTATAAATTACATAAGCATTTACGTAGGTATTGTAAAACATTGTGTAGGTACCCTATTTGTTAGGCGTTTGGTAACATATAAAATTATCCTTTAAGATTTTGTATAGCAACACAATTTCCTAGCAACATTTCGGTTGATTTTAGATTATGAGATACGAGGTAATAATTTGTGTAGTTACTTCTTTTCTTCTAAATTACGTAAAGATTTATGTTAGTTACACAATTTGCATAGAGTAATCCTTTGAGATGTGTAGTTAAGGCCAAATATGAACATTGCATAGAGTAATCTTTTAAGATTTCAGGTAGTTACACAATTTGCTACTATAAGTTTGGTTGGTTTAAGATTAGGAGATATGGGGTAATAATTTCGGTAGTTACTTTTTTTACTATAAATTATGTAAAGAATTATGTAAGTATTGTGAAACATTGTGTAGGAATTGTATTTGTTATGCGTTTTGTAACATATAGAGTAATGCTTTAAGATTTCAGGTAGTTATACAATTTTTTACCATAAGTTTGGCTAGTTTAAGATTTGGAGATATGGGGTAATAATTTAAGTAGATACGTTTTTGCTATAGATTTTTGTAGGTATAGTGAAACATTGTGTAGGTATCGTATTTCTCATACGTTTTGTAACATATAGAGTAATCCTTTAAGATTTTCGGTAGTTACAAAATTTCCTACCATAAATTTGGTTGGTTTAAGATTAGGAGATATGAGGTAATAATTTCGGTAGTTACGTTTTTCCCTATACTTTATGTAAAGAATTATGTAGGTATTGTGAAACATTGTGTAGGTATCATATTTATAATGCATTTTGTAACATATAAAGTAATGCTTTAATATTTCAAGTAGTTGCAAAATTTATTACCATAAGTTTAGTTGGTTTAAGATTAGGAGATATGTGGTAATAATTTTGGTAGTTACTTTTTTTACTATAACTTCTGTAAAGAATTAAGTATTGTGAAACATTGTGTAGGTATCATATTTATCATGTGTTTTGTAATATATAGAGTAATTCTTTAAAATTTCAGGTAGTTACACAATTTCCTACCATAAGATTGGTTGGTTTAAGATTAGGAGATATGAGCTAATAATTTCGGTAGTTGCGTCTTTTACTATATTTTATGTAATTATTTCTGTAGGTATTGTGAAACATTGTGTAGGTATGGTATTTCTCATGCGTTTTGTAACATATAGAGTAATCTTTTAACGTTTAAGGTAACTACATAATTTCTTACCATAAGTTTGGTTGGTTAAAGATTATGAGACATGGTGTAATAATTTCGGTAGTTACGTTTTTTACTATTACTTACGTAAAGAATTAGGTAGGTATGATTAAATATTATGAACGTATCGTATTTCTCATGCATTTTGTACCAAAAAGAGTAATCCTTAAGGATTTAAGGTAGTTACACATTTGCCTACCATAACTTTGGTTGGTTTAAGATTAGGAGATATATGGTAATAAATTCAGTAGTCACATTATTTACTATTATTTATGTTAAGAATTAGGTAGTTATGGTTAACTATTATGTATGTATCGTATTTCTCATGCATTTTGTACCAAACAGAGTAGTCCTTTAGGATTTAAGGTAGTTTACACAATTGCCTACCATAACTTTGGTTGGTTTATGATTAGAAGATACGAGCTAATAAATTCGGTGGTTATATTGTTTACTATTACTTATGTAAACAATTACGTACGTATGGTTAAATATTATCTAAGTATCGTATTTCTCACGCGTTTTGTACCAAACAGAGTAATCGTTTAGGATTTAAGGTAGTTACACAATTTCATATAAGGGTAATAAATTAAGTAGTTACATTATTTTACTATTACTTATGTCAAGAATTAGGTAGATATTGTCAAATATTGTGTAATAATCTTATTTCTCATGTGTTTTGTACCAAAAGGAGTAATCCTTTAAGATTTAAGGTAGTTACACAATTTCCTACCATAATTTTGGTTGGTTTAAAATTAAGAGATCTGGGGTAATAAATTCGGTAGTTACTTTCTTTACTATTACTTAGGTAAAGAATTAGGTAGGTATTCTTAAATATTGTGTAAGTATCGTATTTCTCATGCGTTTTGTACCAAAAAGAGTAATCCTTTAGAATTTAAGGTAGCTATACAATTTTCTACAATGATAAGTTTTTCTGTAACTCGTTTTTCTTACACTTACTGTAAAAAATTATGTAATTAAATCGTAACAAATAAAGTAGCCACAGGGTACCAATATAACCGATCAGTCTAATTTTAACCTAACGGCAAAGTCCCCGAAATAATTAACTATTAATCTAAAAAAAAAAACATGTTTCCACCTTCGCAACCAACAGCCTTGTCATGGACCCCACACCCATACTTCAAATCCTGACCGTTAATAAATAAAGTATTGCATTATAAAACAAAAACAAAACCCAAAACGCGCTTTAAATTGTAAAGTTCCATTTTTTCTTACATTTTCTTTTATTTTTTCTTATAATACTATTTCATTAATTATATAAAACTTTTTACCAAATTTGTTGTTAATGAATGGAATAGCAGTAATTCAGTTTAAATTTTGCTAATTTTATAAGAATAAATATATGATGCACTAATGGTGGAAATATTTTATTTTTACAAGCGTCCTAATTTTAAGGGTTAAGGATTTAATTTAAGGTTTATAATTTAGGGGTTTAGGTTTAGAATTTATGGTCTATGGTTAGAATTTAGGGTTTAGTGTTATGGTTTATGATTTAGAGGCTAGTGTTTAGGTTTTAGGGTAATATATTAAGGATTTAGGTTTTTACCTATAACCCATAAATTCTAATCCTAAGCTCTAAATTCAAATCACAATCTCTAAATTCTAAGCACATGAGCCTAAACCCCTACAATTAGGACGCTTGTAGAAACAAAATGTTTCTACCGCCGGTGCATAGTATAATTATCCTTTTTCGCTTAACTACAAAATAAGTGTCCAAATTATACCTTTTTATGATAGATATTTAAAGTATTTTTGACTAAAATATGTGTCTAACTTTTTTGTCTGAAATAAGTGCTTAAAATTTCATTTCGTTTCTATTTTTAGGTAACGTCGAAAAAAATCCATTCCTTATCTGAATTTGACACTTGTCTTTTATTATTTTTTATTTTTTAAAGAAATTGAAAAAAGACAATATTTTTAAATAATATCCTAAAATTTTAAGAAACTATAAAACAATCCTAAATTCCTAAAACCTCAAACCCCCAAATCTCAAAATTGATATCGTTACCACCGTCGATAGCCTTGCTAGACCCCACTATTGTCGTTATCGGAGGCTCCCGCTCAATTCATCCAACCACCCATTTTTAGTAACCGATGAGAGACATGCCAATTGGATGTCAAACAATAGAGTAGTTTTTCCTCTTATTGACAGTCCTTCCGATTACGACGATGAATAGTTAAAAAAATGGGTGTCGGCCTTTGTCAAAGGCGATGGTGACGTCCGACAAGGCTATTGTCGACGGTAACAATGTTATTTTTGGGATTTGGGGTTTTAAAGATTTATGATTGTTTTATAATTTTTAAAAATTTTAGAATATTTTTTAATATATATATATATTTTTAGTTTGCTTTTGAAAATAAAAAATAAAAATCATGTGTTAATCAATAAACTGAATGTGATTTTTTTGATAGATTAACTTTAAATAAAACGTTAAACACCTATTTAAATCAAAAAATACTTTAAACTTAGAAAAAACAAAGTTTGGGCACCTATTTCATAATTAAGCCTTTTCTTTTACATAACTCTTAATGATTTTTACAATACGGGACTCATTCGTCTCTTACCCTCATCTCAGTTCTCAAGTTTTGTTGGTTTCATTTTCTTAGTTTCTCTTCATTATTCTTGAAAATTGAATTGTCAAAAAGAGAAAAAAAAAGGGGTTGACTTTCTTCTGCAAATTCAATTATTTCATCAAATTTTGCTTTCTGGGTTTATGGGATTTTTGTATATTCTCAAGCTAACATAGCTTAATGGTTTGTGAAATCCTTTCTTTCTTTTTTCCATCTACTTGGCTTAATGGGTTATTGATTTAAGAAAAGAAGATCCACCTTTTTATCTCAATTATCAACTTTGAAGGCAGTTTCGTTTTAGTTTTAGTCTAGTAAAGTTTTTGTTTTTCAGCAGAATTTTGCTTTGTTGGGAGGTGTAAGTCGTCAATGGATGCCGTCCATAATGATGTTAATGGACATAAAAATGAGACTTCAGGTACCATAGATTCTCCAAAAGTTGAAGACAATACTGATGGAGATGATTACAGCGAGTCCAATGCTTTGTTGCCACCAAAGAAAGGTGGGATATCAAGAAAATCTGAAAAGACTGAGCGAAAAGTCCAATGGAATGATAGAAATGGGAATAAACTCGCAGAGATTATAGTGTTTGAACCAAGGTAATTTCCCTTTGTTGAATCTGAGTTTTCCTGCTAATGGATGCACTACTTTTTTGCACTTGGTTTTTTAGATCTGTCATTTAGCTGATTTTGTCAGTATTGAACTCTAATATCTGCAAACCTATTGCTCTGTTAGATCTCTTTGGCTTTGGTGAAGAGCAGAACTGCAAAATTTATGTAGCATATATGTATTGCCATCTCTTTTTGTTTTGTATGTAAATGGCTTGGAGGGTTTGCTTTGGTGGATACTTTCTGTATTTAGTATTTGATTTTGTCAAGTTTTCAATTGTTGTTTTCTTTACCTACAATCTTGGGACTCATTTGTAGTTGGTCCTTGTAAATGGCCCTTACCAATCTTAGGAAAAAGTTTTGAAATTTATCTTATTTTCCAAAATGGCTTTCGTTATGGCATGTCTTTCAAGCATTTTCTTGAAGTTTTAGGATTGATTTTGCACATTTCTTCAAAAAATTTATTGGCATAAGCTGACAAACAGCGTAGGAAGCTAAATATGGTGTTTTTATGTTCTCTTTCCCCATAATGCATTGGCATCCAACTATACAAGTATATAGTAAATCTACCAACCACTTTGAAACATCAAGAACTTTGCTTCAAGTGCAAAGGACTATCTTCTCTGATAACACGAATCGAGTAGTTCTTGACGAATTAACTAGAAATTACTTGAGATGAATTCTATTTCACAGTATGTGCCCACATGATATAATTCCATTTGGATTTTTGGGTTTCTTTTATCAAAATAAGGGCATTTTTCTTTTCATGTCAAAAACTTCACTGATATTCTTGATTGAGTTTGAACTATCCTTCGGAATTCTTTGATGTACGTCTTTGCAAATGATCGTTTTTCTTTCTTCCCGTGTTAGATGATAAATTGTGCAAGAAACTATGTGAATAAAGAGCCGTTGGTTTAACATACGTTTAATCTTATATCATGAAAATCCCAACTGACCTTGCAGTTTGATGTACTTGGTCTTGAATAGTCGCTAGTGTGCTTTTCATTGGTTCAACATTGAATCTTAAGACATCCTAATGTCTTACTCTTACCTGCAGTGATGTGAGCGATTCTGATGAAGAGGATTCGGACTCGGATTCCTGTATATGTACAATAATGTAGATAAACTACAGGAAGCAATCATGAATTATCTGCTGGAAAGATCAATTTTTGGGCTTCAATTTCCACCTTGATTTTGATGATTTTGCTACAAAATAGCCTCCTTGGTTTCTACTTGGTTTTGAAAGGATAGATTAAAACTTTGTTACATACACTCAAGTGTGAGTGTTGGATCATATGAGTACTTCAAGAAAAAAATGAAGAGTCGGGGTAACATAAGATTAAAGGGTCCAGAAGGCAGAAACTGAGCGAGACAGTCTCGTATATTAGCAGTTCATCGAACTGGAGCTCCTTATCATTTCTAAGGTGGTCTGACATGCATTTCACAGTGTAGAGAAGAGAATTCCATGGACCTTGTCTTACAAATGAAAGCAGATAAAGATGATGGCTATCTTTCTTGCATAATGTATATTGATTGATCGTTATGATCGTTCTTTCTTTTTGCCCCATGTATGTTGATAAACTTTTTGTACCAAAATCAAGAAATCACATTCCAAGATAGCAAAATGAAGTAATCATACTTTTATCTCATATTCGCTTCCTATTTATTGCCCTGGATTGTTTATGAATGTTAATCTCCTTCATAATACTAATGATTGCTTGTTGCTAGTTGTTTTGCTGTTGCAGTAGAACAACCATTTGCTGTCACGGAACCGTAACTCTTTTTTTCAAAAGACATATCTGGTAGAATGTGTAATGTTTCTGTTTATATAACAGAGCTGTCATATTCTAGTTTGCATAGTGTTTTGAGAAGCCTGAAATTAAACAGTCCAACTTCAACACATTGTTCAAATCCTTATACAAGATAGTACAACACGAACAAGTGTTCAAATCCTTATACAAGATAGTACAACACGAACAAGTAGGAGCCCCTTGGCTACCACCAGAATTATCGAATATTATCAAACATTCTAAAATGAATCAAAGAATCAAAAACTGACATACAAACAAACAATCAATACCCCCACAAACTTCTACACACTCTTGTCTCATAAACTTAGAATATGGAAGAAGCACCTTGCTGCTGCCATTGCACTCTTGAAAAACTATAGGTTGGTGATATCTAAGATCACCCGACTTCTCCTGGAGAGCGACCTGTCTGACATGCTTTTCTTTGATTGCAGGGTATTATCATTATTCGGTGAAATCAACCAATTAGAGAGGCTAGTGTCGACTGATATGTCTTGCAGAAGGGACTTTGACTGATTATAATTCGGTGAGCAGTTGGATCTCGGGTTTGGAGTGAAGGGTAATCGTGATTCTTTCTCTACTGCAACATTCTCCTTCCTCGTCTGCTTCGGATTTACGGCTGCTCTAGCTTTGATTTCTTTCCACTCATTCGTGTTTTCGACAGGATTCAGAACGGAACATAGATATTGGCTTCTGATCCTTGCATTTCCATCTGTTGAATCACAAAGTGACATTTCATTCTTGGACTTATCATCTTCCAATTGAATCAAGTCATCTCCCTTTGTTGAAACCATGTTTGGAGATTCAAATTTGTCATCAACATCTTTGTACTCATCATCATCATCATCATCATCATCATCAAAATACTCATCATCATCTTCTAGATCACTTTCCTCATACACCATTTCATCATCTTCATCATAGCTGTCTCTACAGTTCTGGTATCTATAGTTGCAAGGATAAACACTTGTCTGCAATGAACTCGAAACGCCATCGGATGAAAAGGGTAGGCTCCCTTTTCCAGCTTCTCCTTCATTCTTTTCATCCTCTTCTTCTTCAACACACTGTAAAAACCGGCACGTCGTTGTTTCTTCATCCGGAATCGGTTCATAGGTTTGAACCTTCAAGTTAAAGCTCACTTTCTTCCTAATTTTAACACTCGAGATCTCCTTAATCTTATTACTGCAATCAACATAGAAATCAGATACCATTAAAGGTACAATGTAATTGTTTCATTTAAAGAAACACTTTCACTAAAAAAAATCCTGCAACTGACCTCAGCTGAGATTTTGAGACAAGGGAGTCTTCTAGGAAGTCAACATCTGTAGAATCAGAGGAATCCAAGGGCTCATAGCTAACAAGTCTCTGCAATAACAACCCTTAAATATCAAAATTTGAAACTTTACTGAATCATTATCCAAACACACACACACGAAAATAGAAAAAACTTACTGAATCTGCAGGTCCAGGGAGAATCCGGTTGGCTGGTTTTCGACGTTTTCTTTTAGTAGAAACCCCAAAACACCCAAGGAAACACCCCATTGTAAAAGTACCAAAGAAATGATGGGGGAGAATCAGAAGACATCCATGGCGAATAATAAGAAGAAAAAAACAAAGGAGAGAGAGAAAGAACAGAAAGAGAAAGTGAAAGGTGGAGCAAGGAATGGAAGATGAGGGAGGGGTGATTTTTAAATTTGGAGTTTTTTTTAGGCTCCAACGGTTTATGAAAAATAAGAACGTTGGAAGCTTTAATGATGATACAACACAAGGGACCATAGAAATGGAGGTTTGGTTGGGTTTCAACTTTCAAACACAAACACTAGTTTTGTTTTTGTTTACATATGGAAATTGCGGCCGTCTATCTCCACTTGTCTTTAATGTTTGCTTCTTCCCTTTTTCATCTTATGTCTATGTTAAATTTGAACCAAAGAAAATAAGCTTAATAGGTAAATAGGTGCTCGAACTAAGTCTTTTTTAATTAGGTGTCTAAATTATTTTTTGGGAGAAATATGTGTTCATGTCATCTCCTAGAAATTCTAAAATTATATTAAAAACAAATAAAATTAATAAAACAAAATAAAAATATATCCAGAAATTTTCAAATATTTCCAAAATATTCCCCAAATCTCTAAACTCCCAAATCCGACCACTCCCGTCGGCGTTGGTCGCGTTGACAGCGACGGAATGAAGCGTCCTCCCCTCGCCGAACAACCCACACGTCGTTTGTCGTAGGTCCTGCCGTCGTTCGTCGCGAATTGTCCGAAGAAATCATTCAACCATTTTGGCGTTTCGCACGATATCAATCGATTTTCGACGATGTGGTGGTGGGAGAAATGATTGTGATGGTCCGAAGACTGATATGGTGGGCGGCGGCGTGGCAGACGGCGATAAAATCGGCCCAAATTGGGATTTAGGTTTTGGGAAGATAGGGATTTTAGAAATTGGGGTTGTTTTGTGAAATATGGAAAACTTAGAGCTTTTCTGAAAATTAAGTAATTTTATTTATTTTTAATATAATTTTGGAATTTTCAGGAGATAACATGTTTCCTTTAATGGTGGAAATTAACGGAGAACATTAAATGGGTCACGGAATGAAACGTTAGGCATCTATTTGGCCCAAAAAATAGTTTGAGCATTTAACTAGAAAATATAACATAGTTTGGGCACCTATTTGACGGTTAAGCCAATAAAATATTATGCATTCGACATATAACTTCTAGTTTTGAAATGCATATAAAAAATATATTATTATGTTAGCTTAGAGTGTTGTGAATAAAGTAAAGGGCAATAACAAAATAGATAAACGAGAACAAGATGAGAGACAAAGAAAGAAACTTGTATTATATTCTCAAAGTAGGGTTGTATATAATGCTTTTTCCAAACTCTATATTTATAGGCATAAGATGAAAACCCTAATTCCAATGGGTATTAAACCCTAATAATAAAGTACATTAAAGTCTCATTTAATATATGAATATCCACCATAAATAAAGATATTCATAACACTCCCCCTTGGATATCCATGAAGATAATGTACTTCGTTAAAACCTTACTAAGATAAAAACTCCGTGGAAAAAAATTCTTAGTGAAGGAAAAAGAGTACACATCTTTGATACGCACATGTTGCCTCATTAAAAACCTTACCAGGAAAACCCATAAGGACAAAACCTCGGTTAAGGGAAAAAGAGTGCAACGCGTATTTACTCCCCCTCATGAAAATACCACATAAGATTTTTGAGTCTTTATAATTCAATCTTGAATATAATCTTCAAATGTTGAAGTAAACTATACACTAGTGAATAGATCTTTCAAATTACTGCTTGAAATGATTCATCGAATATTATTCTTCTGAAGATCATGAGGGACGAAACTTTGAAGAAATATGTTTCGTTTTGTCACATTTGATGTATCCACCTTGAGATATAAATTTTGCATTGTCTCTACACAAGATAGTTTGCATCTTATCTTGTGAAAGCAATTCACATATCTTCTGGATAGGTTTAGCCAAACACATATTTCGGCTTTGCATCGTGCATAATAATTATTTATATGATCTGGAGAGGCATCAAGTTTTGAAAGATCTAAAGGTAATGGTCTCGTAGCACTTAGATAGTATTTCTGGACCAACTAAGATATGATGCTTCCAGATCAATTAATATATATATGGTGTTTTTGGACCAAGAATATCATCACCTTTTTTCTTGAGGGCGGAATGGATCTTTGTTTACATTAAGAAACCTAGCAACCATAAGGGTGATCAACGAATATGTGTTATGCATGTAAAATCTCTTTAAATATTTTTCTGTGTATGTCGATTGATGCACAAGGATTCCATTGTTAAGGAGATCTCTTCACGATTCTCAACGATATTCAAATCATCAACATACACAACAACAACAAAGACAAATCCAGAGCTAAACCTTTTAATAAAAATAAAATTAAATCATTTTTATAGTCTTCCACTAATAAGTATTCATTGAGGTGATTATACAATATGCGTCTAATTTGTTTAATCCATAAATAAATAAGTTCAATTTGATTAAATAGTATTCTCGAGAACTTGAATTAACTGCTTCTACAGTCTAAATCCTTCCAGAAGTTTTATGTAAATGTTATTATCAAGAGACTCATACAAATAGGATGTAACAACATCTATTAGGCGAAAACTAAGTCATTTCATTTATTGTCAGACTAATCAAAATCTAAAAGTAAAACTAAGTCATTTCATTTATTGTCAGACTAATCAAAATCTAAAAGTAGTTGCATCCACCACCGAGGAATATGTTTCCTCATGTAACGACATTTTTTTGATAGGTAGATAATTTATAAGTTTGGCGCTACGGGTTATCCCTAAAATTATTTCTTTGTAATCTTGGCTTAAAAAATTTATTTTTTGAAAATCGATAAAAACTTGAATTCGCCACCGGCCACTTGGATGAGGTAGGCCAGACACCACAAAACTAGAGGTTCATTTTAAAAGGGTTCGGGAGTTGGTTATATGTGGGGAAGGATTAGCACCCCTATCATGCCCGGAAATCGGTACCGAAAATATTTGTTGCTTCCAATTGAAGAAAATTGTCGAAATTTGAAAAGAATTTTAACTTGGTGACCCTAATTGAAAATTGACTTTAATTGAGCGGGATTTATTAAATTGGTGGGTTCAAATTAATTGGACGTTTAATTAATAAGGTTAACGATACATCGGACCATAGATTAAACCGACATCAAATAAGCCAGACTGCCGTATTAATTTATGATTCGATTTTCGCACGTCACCTTTATGCTTGATGTAAACATTTAAGATGTGATGTTATGATATTACCAATTTGGATTATCATTTACCTCAGGATGGTAAGGATTAATCCAAATATTTGGTCAACGTCCCTTAAAGCAAGACCGTTAAGACACTAATATTGGAATTAATAACTACCTCCTTTTCTATGATTTAGACTGATTAATTCCAAGTAAATGATTCATATGAATGACAATTAAAAATGAATGCCAAACAAAAGGCTTAAAAATAAACACTCCAAAGCCCATAAAAGCCCTAAAAGGCCCAAATAATGAAAAAACTTAATTGGTGATCTAATTATTAGCTAAGTAAATCTAATATTAGCCTAAATTAATTAAACCCTGAAATCTAGAGAACCATAGTAAGTTATGAATTATCTTGTAACATGGTAATTTATTCGATCAGTTCTAAACTAGTATTTCAATAAGCCAAGAACACTATTTAAGAACTAATCAAGTTAATCAGGGCCTTAATCAAATGCCAATCTAATCTCCTTATTAATTTTGTCTTAAAGGTAACTGTGAAATTGTTTGACTAACTTAACGAAATTAACATTTATCCTGATAAGACAAGGATAAATTTAAATTAATTAAGCTAGTTCAAACCTAAATTCTAATTGAGGTTATAAAAAATTCTAATCCTAAATTAATTTAATCAATTTAAAGATTGTGCCCCTATAAGACGAGCACACAATTTTAAATTAATTAAACTAATTTTGCTTAATCTAATCTAAAAGGCCTAATCTATCAGGCCTAAAGCCCATAAGACCAAGTAGCCCAAATTTCTAAACTTAGCCCGAGAAGAAAGGCCCAAAGCAATTAAACCCACATATCATATATTATATCTGAATTTCAAAACCTAACTACATACACCTTAAGGGAAAATGTATCATGTTTAATTAAAAGACTTTCAATGTCCATATGTCTAAAGCTACACACTTTAAATTGTTTTTTCTTTCTATTAAAAAACTAATCACATATTGCATTAAAATACACACGTACTAAAACTTTACATAGGGCAAATATGTATGTCAAAACAAATAGACAAACTAAAGGATCTAATAAACACATCCAAATAGTAAAATGAATCGTGAATAAAATAATAACATAGACAAATTGAAATAAAATGCATGTACATTAAAAGGAAATTAAACACTGGAAGGGACCAAATTATAAAGAAACAAAATTAAAGGGACAAATGTAAAAAGAAAAAGAGGAAACGGGGAGTAATTGCAAAACAGTGAGAAGTTTGAGGACCCAAACGGTGATTAAAAAGGCATAATGGCCTCTATCCCGTAATTAGACCATGCGAAGGGATCAAATGGGTTATTTGCCCATGCGAAGACCCTCTTGGCGCAATTATAACGAGGCAGAGGGACTCATAATGTGAATATCCCAAAAAAAGGACGGGCTTTGTATAAAATATAACGTTTTATAACAAATTCCCTTTTTGGTTATTATTCTCAACCTAAAATCCTCTCCCTCGTTCTTTCTTTTTTCCAGAACGGGGATGAACATCGCCGTGGTGTTTATCCCCAAACCCAGAAAACACCTCTATCCCCAAAATTTGGCCGTGCTCCACCGCGTCGGCCGCCGTTCGAAGGCGGTCGGCAACCTTTGATACACCCCTCAAAACACTCCTCTCTGCTTCCTAAACTTTGATCTAAACCTAGTTTCAACAGAAACGAATCGGAAGACCTCTCTTTCTCCAAAGCCGAAACGAAAAGCCTCATTTCCCCTTTTTTGAAATGAAGTATAAAGAAAACACTACAAGGCTTGTCATTGGAGGGGAAAACAGGCTTCGAAAGGTAAAATCTAACCCTAAATATCTATGTATATGCATGTTTTTTTAAAGATAAATGTACCTTTGGAATCTGTTTTTGTATTGCCGGTTGAAATTCTGAATCTGCGTTACATGTTTGTTGGGTTCCTTTTTATATCCGAGGGTTACATTTGTTTGAAATGAAATGAAAAAAAATCCTATTGGCTGCTTGTTGATAATGCTTTTTGCTGTCTTTTGGTTTGGTTGTCAACCTGTTATCTCTAATGTTTCTATCTTTGTTTGCCTTGCCCGTGAACCATGACGTTCGGCTATAAAAGATGACCGTCAGATAGCGCGACGCTCGTCCCTTAGAATGGCGTGGCGGACTGAAGAGGGGAGGGGACCAGAGTGAGGAAGGGCTCAGGGAACGAGGACCCTTGGGAGCCGTTGGATTTGCCCGCGTGGCGATTGGAGCGGATGATCATTCATCGCGTGTGGAAATCGAGGCGTCAGACGTGCGGGTGGAAGATGAATGAGCCGTGTGTGAATCCCACGAGCAGTCGCGCGTGCGGTGTGTGGGGCTCTCTGAAATGTTCTGCGCGTGTCTCAGCCGTTCGATCATCATCCTGAATCCAACGGTCCAGGATCAGCTACGCAGAGATAAAGACAGTTAGGGTTTCTTTGATGTATTTAGGGCTTGTTGGGCCAACTGTAAATTATATTTTATATTGTAAGTGGACTATTTGAATAAAAACTTGAGCTTTTTATTTAAATACACTGGGCTTACATATTTAATTATTTTGATAACTGTAATACTAATTAATATAACAATAGCATCTAATAGTTCAAAATAACAATGTTAAAACTTTCGTTTCTTTTCTTTACATATATATAAAATAGACAATAGTAGTATCATACAATACTTGTTATAAAGTAGGGACCTTGAAATAAACAAGTTTAATTTAACATACTAATTGGATTATTTTTCAAAACCATTTTTGGTAAATTTAATAATGGATAAATAAACCTTATTTGAATTTTTTTTCATAAAATCATATTAAAATAGTTAAAATTTAACATACTTATATTGAATATCTCAATACACAATTCTTAAGTCAAATATTATTAATTTTAACGATATAAAGTTCCCATGAATAGTTTTATTATGAGATCCACTTAGTGGCTAAAGATACTCATATTACACTTTTTGTATGTGTTTGAATCCTAATACGAGAATGTAATATCTCTCCATTAATAAAAATAAATCCAACATCATTATTAATACAACAAACAAGTCTCTTTTCCCAACTACCACTTGACGAAAGAACAAATGTTTCATTAATTGCTTTTGCTTTTTGTAGCTTATTAATACAACTATCACTTTGCTTGATCAAAGCCTCTCAAGTCCATCCTTATGCCATGTTAGATTCCTGAAACATAACACAAGAAAATCTCTTGTTCTTCTTCATATCATTTGAACATAATCAAAAGTATTGGAAATGTGCCTTAAGTGATGAAATGATTGATTATTTTGGAAACAATAGAGGATATCATTATCTGCTGATTGAGAGGAATATTTAAGTTCAAACCTGATGACGTAATCAAGCTGGATGAAGTTTATCTCTAATGGAACAAAGTTTGGCAACAACATCACTCATGTCAATCCGCTCACTTGGTGATTCAGCAGAGCAAGCGAGTCCTATTTCATATATCGAGTTCAAGCAGTGAAGATGTCTTTCAATTTCCAACCTAATTCCACTGAATGTATTGTCTGCGACTGGTCCTCGTTCGATTCTTTCTTGAAGAAGAATGGGATCTATAATTTCAATCACTCGTTCAGGCAGAGCTGCCTTAACAAAGTTGTGAAGATTTAAACCTTCATTGAACATTTCATTGGTTGGCTTTTTCCCGGTAAACATCTCTAGCAAGAGGATGCCGTAGCTATACACATCACCTTTTGTTGACAACTCGCTTCCCATGCCATATTCTACAGTTAGTTTATCACAAATTACATATAGAAATAATTGCAGAGGAAAACCCTCTTAATATACAAAAAAATAGATAAATTGTATATTTTACTTTTAAATAATGGAATAAGTGAATGGAGAGAACTTACCTGGTGGAGCATAACCAATAGTTCCTCTTAATCCAATGGAGCTTGACTGGTTAGCATAATAATTAAGCCCGTCAGCATAAAGGATTTTCGCTAAGCCAAAGTCACTTACATGACCAACCATTTCCTCATCAATTAGAATATTGCTTGGCTTGAGGTCACAATGAATGATCGATGTTTCACAACAATGGTGAAGATATTCAAGTGCATGAGCAACATCTATGGCCACACTTACTCTTTGAAAGAAGTTCAAATTTCTCGCCGGCGTCTGCTCATTCATGCTGAAAGATGGATGCAACCAGTTCTCCAAACTTCCGTTTTCCATGAACTCGTAAACTAATGCTTTAAAATCATTGCCTTGGTAATTGACACCTGAAATGGCTGTTAATATCTTGACAAGATTTCGATGGCGAATGTTTTTCAAGGCCTCACATTCAGCCAAAAAACTCCTGGACGCTCCACGGTTCAAAAGATCAAGCACCTTTACTGCAATCATTGTTCCATTCTCTTCAAGAATTCCTTTGTATACAAATCCAAAACTTCCCGAACCAATCAAATTCTGCATGGAGAATTCGTTAGTAGCCCTTAGGATGCTTTGATATGATAATTGTAAAAGTGAATTTTCTGCACAAGCTGTTGTTGCACGTTGCTCTTTCTTCTTTTTAAACCACAAGATGAGGAGGAAAGAGAATACCAAAGTCACTCCTAAAATCATAACAACAATTGAAATTTTTAATCTGAGAGAAGTGTTTGATGATGTTTTTAGGTTACATCTTGTCAAGTGTAACTCGGGGATGCCTCCGCAAAGCTTATTGTTTCCCTCAACAAATATAGCACTTGCATTCTTAAAGATTCCTTCAGTTGGTACCACTCCCTCAAAATTGTTGAAAGAGATATTTAGATGCTTTAATGTTCTAAAGCTCACAAGAAATTCTGGAATTCCACCCGAAAGATTATTAACAGATACGTCCAATGCCTCAAGACCTCTCAATGAACTCAAAGAAGACGGAATGGGACCTTCAAACAAATTTCCATTCAAAAACAAATTCTCCATACTTATACAACTACCAAGGTTCTTTGGAAGCAAACCGGATAACCTATTTTGAGAAACATCTAATTCACCTAGATTTATCAGTTTCCCTACTGCAACAGGAAGGTCACCAGACAAATAGTTTGATGATAAGTCTAATACAACAGACATGGATGGGACTCCAAATATTTCAGGGGGTATTGTTCCACTAAGGTTGTTATGAGCAAGACTCATTGCAAGCAACCTTTGGCTCCTACCTAGACTAGAAGGAATGCTACCCTGGAGATTGTTAACATGTAAACCAAGTACAAGTAACTCTGTTAAATTTCCAATGGATTGGGGAATAGGTCCAGAGAGAAAGTTACTATGAGCAAAAAATCTCTTTAGCTTGTGAAGCCTCCCAATATCAAAGGGAATGAGACCTGAGAGTTGGTTATCCGATACGCCCAGATACTCCAAATTAATTAGATTTCTAATCCCATCCGGAATTCTTCCCAATATTTTGTTTTGTGATATTACCAGATTGGAAACAGTTGTAGAGAGATTTTTAATGCAGTCAGGCAAGACCCCTCCAAAATTGTTTTCGGCTATCACTAGAGTAACTAGTTTGGTATTGTTGATTAAAGAACAGAGAAAGCTTAAGTCACCTTCTCCCCCATGCCCAAAATGGTTATTATTTAGGGTCAAATGGAAGAGTTTATCTAGCTTTTCTAGCGAAGGCACATTTCCACTGAGTCTGTTTTCATCAATCTGAAGTACATTCAAATATGAGGCATTGGATATTGCAAGAGGGAATTGTCCCGAGATTTGGTTTCCCCCAATGGAAAAGAACTCAACATAAGGCATATTGATTGCAAAGTCAGAATGAAGAGTACCTTGAATCTTGTTTCCCGCTACGGAAAATTCTTTGATATTGGAGAGATTGAACATTGTGAGAGGAACAACACCTGATATGGCATTTTCTCCTAGCATGAAATGTGAAAGATTTTTCAATTGTCCAAGAGCTTCCGGTATACTTCCCGTTAATCCATTCCGCGTCAAAGCGAGTATCTCCAAGGATGACAAATTCCCCAACGAAGGTGGGATACTCCCCATCAAGCTATTGTTGTAAAAACTCAAGTATTTCAGGTTGGACAAGAGGCCCAACGAAGCAGGTATTTCTCCTGTTAGCTGGTTACCAGTCATACCAACTCTTGTAAGATTAGAACAGGCAGATAGATTGGAAGGAACTTCACCACTAATGGAGTTGTTAGCTAGTTTGAGTTTTTCTAGCCTTCTTAAACGACCGATTTCTTGAGGAATCCCATAGTAAAATCTGTTTTCCTCAAGATTCAACTCCCTGAGAAAGCTCAAATTTCCAATGTATGGGGATAAATATCCTGAGAGTTTGAGGGATTGCAGTTCCAACTTGGTGACTCTCTGATGCTTGCGACTGCATGTAACACCACGCCATTGACAGAAGTGAATGGTACTATTCCAGGAGTCCATCACCCCGAGCTGATCACCGGTTATCTTTTCTTTGAACCGGAGTAAAGCTTGTCGATCAGTCTCATTTCCTCCAGCTACTGGGGCTGCTAAACCAAGCAAGTTAAGGCCTTGCAAGTTGAGACATGAGAGAAGAATTATAACTTCAATGGAAAAAAAGAAAACAGAGGTGGACGCTACCATATGCTTTCTCGATAGCTCCATCAACTTGAATCAGTTTCTTATTTGATGAGATTGATTTGTATTTGAGACTGGTTTGTTAATCAATAAGAACTAGACTGCAATTTATGTAGTTTTTCAACTCTGAGATTCATATCAGTTTCTTACTGCTACAAGTCTTAAAACTTTGAAAGTCAACTGCCTAAAAGAAATTGTGAATTAATCTATAGAGGGAGACTTCAAGTAAACGCTGGATTCTGTGGAGGATACAATCAGCAAGGTCACAATTATGGAGCCCCCGTTGACAATTGTTGTCTAAATCAACAAAGTTGAGCTACCCTGTGGTTTCTTTCTGGAAAAGGAATTGGAAAAACGGAAGTTTTGATTTTCAAAGTCAATACCCTTGAAGGAATGCCATTGTTATTCAGAAAATGCAGACACAAAATTTGGAAACTTTGAAATTTAAACTATATCAAACTTGCTTACAGGTTTGGTCTTTCTTAGGAATTTGAATAACATGCCCAAGAGACGAGATTTAAGGTTAAGAGGATTTAGGATTTAAGTTTAGGGCTTATAATTTAATTTTTTAATGTTGGGCCATAGGAAGGGTACAAAAAAAGGATAAAGGATTTTTGTTCATTGCGGGTGAAAAACGTCTACCCTTTGTGCTCCCACTCTAAAAAATTAAGTTTAGTGTTTAAGGGGTTAATATTTATGATTATGGTTTAGGGGATTGGCCATTTGAGATAAGGTGTATTTTTTAAGATTTAGGGTTTAAGATTTAGATTTTAAGTTTAAAGCTTATAATTTAATATTTTAATATTAGCATAGGATTAGGCACCAAAAAGAACAAAGGATTATATTTTGCAAAGTAATTTTTTCCAACTTGACTTTGTTTCAGTGAGAAAAAAAGACTATTTCACATCGGGGCAGTGTTTGCTTCATCAACTATAGCAAAGAGGATGATGTTATACAAGGATATATAAGTTCTTCAAAGTGTCATAGGTAGGGTTGAGCGTTCGATCGAGTCGATATAAAAAATTTCGAGTTGCTCGAGTCTTATTTTATAATTCAAATTTTATTTAAATTTTTTCGAATCGAGTCAAATTTTTGATTTTTTGTACAAATTTAATTATAATTATTTATAATATTATAATACATATTGTTTATAATTTGAACGGCTTTCTATATCCATATACGATATGCGTATATATATTTCTTAATATTTTCACATGTGATATATGTAACATAATATATCACGCAAAATTTAGAGACTCGATTTAAACTTGAAAAGTGATCAACTAATCACTAAAATTTTGGAGTTATTTCGAATTTTCATTTCATCACTCAAACTTTATTTAAAATTTTTTGAGTCGAGTCAAGTTTATAAAATTACAAATCAAGTCAAATTTTTTTGCATCGAGTCAAATAATTCGTTTTTCGAATCAAGCCAAATTTTGTTCAACCCTAATAACAGGAAAGGAAAGAAAAATTAAGGCAAATGAAATAGTAAAAAAAGAAAAGAACTTCGGGCACTTTCTTCTTTTCCAGGCTAACGGCTTACCCTTATAATCTTATTGAAATTAGAAGGCTTGATGCACAAATTGTTCCTTTAGTTGATCTGTTTTTTTTAAAAATTCGTACTTAATGTTTTTTTTTGTTATTAATGTTTCCTAATGTTTTTACATGTCATTCATTTTATCTCATGTTATTAAAAAGTGTTAAAATAGACATCTTAATCAATGTGTCTCTTTGACTATATCAATTCGTTCGATTTTAACAAAAAATAAACAGATAAACAACACTTAAGACATTAAAATATCTATAATTATCAACCCCCTTCTCAAGTTCTTGAAGAAAAGGATTGTAACATACAGTCATAGAAAACAAAAAGAAAATCCATCATAAACCATAAAAAATCAACATCATCCATAATATAAGAAGCACAAAATTCAAATATAAGTGCATAATGTCATATGATATGCATGAGAATAAGCCTAAGTAGTATTATCATCGTCGTCGTCATCATGAAAACAATCAATTAAATATTCTAAAGATTTAAGCCGTTCGTCCACTGAGTCTATCCAAGACATGATTTGCTCATCAAAAGAGGCTTATCTCGTCCTCGTAGTGTCAAACTTCACAACCAAGTAATCCTAGATAGATGTCAAGGTGATTGCCTATTGCGGTAGAGCATCTTGAGCCGAAGCAACATCATCAACACGGGAAACATCGGCATCGCATCCTCTCACCCATTGACCTCCAACCAAGGTAAAACTTCCTTTCTTAAGAGAATTAGCATCTATGTAATCACCAAGAGTAGGGATATCAAGGGAGCAATCTATGTTTTCCTTATAGAAGATGTGTAAGCACACAACCGTAAAGTAATGACTCAATTTGAGTGGTACTGAGATGATTGACCGTACAGATAAGGGTGGAGAATGTGATTTGGGCTAAGTTAATCTGACTATCAATTTGGAAACAATGAAGCTATTAAGCATCTATATTGCAAATAGAAGAGTATTTATCTTTGAATAGTCGAAGCTACCAAAAAGTCATGAGACGAAGGAAGCGGTCATAAGCACTTAAGGCATAACAGAGGAACCGAGGGGGTAGACCAAAGGAATTGTCTCACTCTCCTCTTCAAAATCGGTATTCTCTTGAATTAGGTAAGTGACAATGATGGCTGAGTATAAAAGAAAGGACTTATTCATGACATAAGATTGAATAGCAAAGGTGGTCGTACCAGAAACATCATTAATAACACACCAAAAATTTGAGTAAAAATTCCAAACAAGGGAGGCATGTTTGGCTGAGGGTTAGTGCGAGAGTTACTATAGGAACCAGTTCTAGGACGCTAAGATTGAAATTTAGGTGCCATTAAAACAGAATTTCTAAGACCACCTAAAGATTACTAGTCACTAACCCAAAAAGAATGATGTACCTCCTGCAATAATTAAAAAAAAAACATAATGTATGCAAATAATCAATTTCTCAATCCAATATGAGCAGCCAAGATTCAAGGTAAAATAAATTTTATAACTTAGAAATAATATATATGCATATAGGTATAAAATAGTATATTTATATATACAAACAGTATAAAAAAGAAAACAATAGTATTATAAATTTTTTTGAACCAAGTGTATATATATAGACGAAAATAGTATAAATATGTAGAAAAGTTAAAACATTGTGTACTAATAGTATATAGACATATTATGAAAACAACATTTATATATGGATATAGATACTAAAAAAATAAGTACAGAAATGTATATAAACAATTAAGAAAAAATAAGTATCAATTTTAGAACTGTGAAGGTTGGTTTAGATAATCTTTGGTTTTCTTTTCTGTGTGAGATGGTATGTGTTTCCCAAGAATGTTGCTGCTGTTGTTCTGTTTCTAGTTTGCAGCATATGTAATAGTCTTCTAGAATTTTTTTGACAAAGGGAAATTCATAATCAACATCTGAGAAAGCAAACACGTGCCCACGCAACGGCACAAGCCGACGCTGTTAAACGAGCCGGCTTAAAAAAGCTCCAGAACATTTGGAGAATGGCAACAAAAGACATGCAAAGCCACAAAATACAGAGAAACAAAAGAAACTTGCCAACAACAGCGAAACCAAAAGGGAAAAAACCCATTCCATCGAACAGAAGATAATCTTTGTGACCAACCTAAGACTGCTGCCAGAGCTCCATCACCGGAGACAGGCTTCTTTCTTTGGGACAAAGAGGATCTGATCATCAGCGACTTAAGTTGAAGAAGAATCTTTGCAAAATGGAGGGCTTTTTCGTAGTCTCGGACAGACCATGAGAGGCATCCAAGAGCCAGACTAACGCATGCAGGAAAGAAGAAGCAACAACCGAGCACAAAGTCGTGAAAGCTTCCTCCCCAGACCATGCAACGATCCCCAGTGGAAAGAAAACCCATAGAGAATAGGGGCTTCGGAGGAGGGCGTCTCGATTGTAGTCGCAGAGGGGGAGTCAAACGGGAGCCACATCCGTCTCTTTCCAACAAACCTTCCGTCGGACTCTCAAAAAAGACCGTCGTCGAGTAGAAGATCTCATCCCCCACACCACCATGATTACCGAGGTAAGGCCAAGAGGGGCCGAGAGAGAATATCTCCAACGAGCTGCAGCTGCCTAAGGAACCTCTCGAGAAAACCAAAGTCGTAGAGGGAAAAAAATCACTCGAAAGCAATAAAAGAGAGGAGGTCGGACGATTCCTGACGACGCCAAAATCATCAGAGACGAAGAACCTCAGTATTGCAAAACAAGAGTGAAAAATGGAAGAATGGGCGCACTTCCTTTTTCTAATAGTCTTCTAGAATTGTGCTGTTTGTTGACAATGGTTTTAATTTTTTGGAAGGTGTACTCCTGACTTGGTTATTTTTAGTAAGATCTTTCGAGTATTCTTTTTTGGTTCATTTCTCAGCATTGACCTCGGCTTAGGTTTTTTAACAAGGTCCCACCTATCTTTAAAAAAAATGAAAAACAAAAAATATTGTAAAAAAACTTAGAAACATGTACATTAGATACAACTAAAAATCCTATATTCCAACAAAAAGTGAAAGAAAAAAATAAGAAAAATAGATGTCACATTGAAAGATTGGGATTTAGACGAGAAATGAATGAGTTTGCAGAAATTTGATGAGGAGGAGGGATGATTTCCACGATTTCTTGAAGTAAAACGACGAAAAACGACCAAAATGAAGTATTTTTGGTGAAAAATCGAGAGGATTTTGAGAGGGGACGATGGTTTTAGGATTAGGTTTATAAGAAATTTGGGAAAAAGAACGTACATATAGCCTTACGGTGAGCACCGACACTCAATTAATGAGTATTAGTACTCGATGTCGATACTGATCAAACAAATGTTTTTTTCCTGTTGAATAAGTCAACTACTAATTTAAATTATTGGGGTATTTCAAACGAGCTTCAAAATATCAAATTATTTTTTCGATAGAATAAGATATTAAATTATTAATCAATAAAACGAGAGAGAAAAAAGTATTTGTTTTTACCAAATTTATATTAATATAATAATTACTGGGAATTGTTTATAAGTTTACCAATTTCATATTAATGTCGTAATACTTTTTTTGTAATTTTAATAGATACTTTATCTTAATTCTGAATCGAAGGCTCGCTTCCCGCTCACTATAAGTGTTACATTAGATGCATGATATGTAATTGTGCCCCTAATATATTTTGTAATTGTTTGAGTAGCACTAAAGTGATTGTCTGTTGCGACAGTTTGAGTTTCTACAATCTATTTTCGAAATAGCTATGATCCTAGATAACTTGCACAAAAAATGGTGTTGATACCGGTAACTCGTGCTCTGATACCAGTAACTCGACAATGGCAGATATGGTGTTGATGAATAAAAGATGGTGGCGGTGTTGGCGGTGATGGAGAAAATAAAGATGATAAAAAATGATGATATTTTATATAAGGATGGTGAGAATATTACAAAGATGATGGATATGAAAAATTAATACATTCATTGAATTATTGGAGCTTGGTGGTTTTTGGAAATTGAATGATCTCATGTACAATTGATGTCTTTTATTATCTCGTAAGGATAGTCATCAATTTTCATATATATTTTTTTTAATAGTTATTTAGCTTTATTTTGATTTTTTGTTACACCATCAATTTATTCTTTTTTCAGTTTCAATATTTATAGGTATGTTTTGATAGTAGTTTTTGGGCTTTGACTTTAAGATGAAATTCAGTTTGTATTTGATAATAAACTGGATTATTATAGCATTTTGTTTTGCTTCTTCGTTTGTAGCATATAATTGAGGTCCTCTAATTACATTTGAAAATTATCAAATTTGATATGGCTGATAGAATTTTTGTTTTTCAGCTATTCCTATCAAACTAATTATTTCAAAATAAAAAAATTGAAAGTAATCAACGTTTAGATAGCTATATAACTTAAATTTAATAAAGGCTAAAAATCTTTTAATAAGTGAAAACAAAAAAATTGTACTGTAATTTTTCTAACAAAGCCCCATTCAATATAGTTTATATCAAAAAGTTCATGATCGAATCTATATTTAATAACAGAAAATTTTTCTTTTATATGATTTTCAAAAATATAGGCTTGTAAAAAATGTTTTTTAATTATTCTTGTTGGTTGCAAATAGCTCTACTTATTCTAGAAAATAGTTCAATAGAAAGAACAAATCTAGATTTATTTTATAGTCATAATCTAAATATTTTTACTAAAATGAAATTTATTATCCTATTATAGAGAAAATATTGACAAATATCAAGAGGATTGTTTATTTCCTCAATTTTTAAAAAATTAAGCTCAAGCTCTTCTCAATCTCTATATAAAATAGATTTTAATAATAGATCTTGAATTTTATTTTCTTTAGTTGTTTTTCAATTAAAGTCTTAGAAAATTTTATAAGAAGTCTTCTAAAGTTTTCTCTTTGATTAGTGATATGATTTTTTCATACTTCATTAATCAAATTATATAAATTTAAATCTAAACCATGGTTATAAAATTTTTTGATTTCTTGAGATTGTTTTGGCTTCAATAACTCTTCTATTTTCTTTATAATTTCAGTATAATTGGCTTGATATTTTGAGCTTGAATCTTGAGACCATTAAGACTTCTAAGAACATTGCAGTGTGTTTACTGCTTGTAGTGTTGATATTTGTGTCATATTTCCAATTGGTTGTCTTACCATTGGATAAGGAAAATAATATCATGAATCAGGATAAAACATTATCGTAGTTTGTACTAGCACAAATTTTAAGTTAGGATATTGTGGTTTTTAAATCTCTTTATTGGGTTTTTTCGGACAATGATCCATTCTCCAACTAATTCTAGAGGTATTTTTTATCTCTATCTATTAAGCTTGCTAAGATAATCAACAATAACATTATAAGTGTCTTTGATATATAAAACTTCAAAATTAAAAGTACATAATTCATTATACCATCTAATTCTTCTAGGTATTGTTTCTAATTTCTTATCGGTGAAAAATTATTTAACCGCTTGATTATTGGTCTTTATAATAAATTTCTCTAGTGCTAAATATATAAAGAATTTTTGTATACCATTTTTTATGGTTAATAAATCTTTTTCAAAATTTGCATAATTAATTTTATTTGGTTTAAATTTTTTTTAAACCATATCCACATATCATTTCTTGATTATCTTTTGTTCTAGCTTTTAATATACAACCCAATATTTTTCTGAGCCGTCTGTTTCTAATATTAATTTATCTTTTTATTTAAGAAGATAAACTTTTGTGATATCCGTAATTTCATATTTTATTTTTAATTATTTTTTAATCTTGTTTAGACCATGTAAAAAAGTGTTATCAATTTTTAATTTATCATATAACATACCTATTTTTCAGACAATTTTAAAAAGAAATTTTTACCATAATTAATTATTTTTAGAAATTGTTGAAGTTGTTTTTTATCTTCAATATCTTCATGGAATTCTTTTATTTTAACAATAACATGATCTTGGAGTTTAAGATCATCTGAGGATAATTTTAATCTTAAAATTTTATTTCTGTTTTTTTTTACCTCTATTTTCTTAGGGCTTAATATAATTCCATGTTTTATGAATTCTTGAGAGATAATATTTAAATGTTTTCTATGTAAATTTAATATTTCTAAAAATATTAATATATCTTCTATGTAAACTACACATAATTCTTTATACTTATTAAAAATTGAGTATATTCATCTTTAGAAGACTTGTGGTGCATTACATAATAAAAAAGGCATTACTTTCCATTGATAATGACCACGAGGTGCACTAAAAGTTAACGGTTTTGATTCATCAGTTAGCATGATTTGTTAAAATCCTAATTTACAATTAAATTTACTAAAATATCTAGCTTGTTTAGCCTGATTAATTAAAAAATTCTTTCTTGGAATAAAATAATCATCAAATATAATATTTTAATCTTTTAAATGTAATAAAGTATCTTGTATTTTTGTAGTAAATTTATTAGGTTCAAAGAGTTCAATAATTTTGTTATTGAATTCTATTATATCTACCTCACTCGTATTTGTATATTCATTAAAAAAGTCCAACTAATTGCTAAATCTTTAATATCAGAAATTTTTGTTTGAATTCTTAAACATAAACATTCTTCTATTAAATGATCAGTTATGGATATAGAGTAGTTTGATTTAATTTTAAATCCTACAACCCATGCATGTAGATTTGATTGAATTCCTCCAATAACTGCTTTTAGTGGATTTTCAAATCTTTTATCTAAAAATATTGCTATGATTGGTATATCATGTCCCTCTTCTAAATAATGGTTTTATTGTTATCATTATTACTCCTAAATGTATATACTTAACATGAGGATATTTTTATCTTATTATTTTAACTTTTTCATTAGTAAATAAATAAATTTCTGATAATTCCCCTTTAGTATCTTTAGCGACGGTATTGCCACTAATTTTTTCTATATGCCTTTGACTCTAAATTTTAAATTTTGATATCTTATAAATTTTTTCTTTAGAAATATGATTTTTATTAATCTTTTTTAACATATCATTGGAGAGATCTTTTTCTTCTCTTATAATATTTTTAATTTTGTTTCTTGTTGTTCATTATCAGGGATTTCTTCCAATTGGTTTTTAGAATTATTCTTTGTTTTTAACATAAATATGTAGCCTTTGCTACTACTATCTGTATTAGTGTCTGATTCAAATATTAATTCGTTTAATATTTCTTCAGGATTTATTTCCTCTTCAAAACATACTTTTAATTCTTCTTCTTCAAAAATTTTAATTATTTTCTTAGCATTTTTATTCTTGTTAGGACATTCAAATGCTAAATGACATTCTTCTTCACATATAAATCACCTACATTTAGTTCGGTTATTCTTGAATTTGTTAGCAATTTTTCTTCTAACAAATCTTTTTCTTTTATTATATAAGGATACCTAGATTGTTTCCATAGTTTTCATCTATATAATTTATACTTTCTGTTTTTCTTTTTTTGATATCTTTTGATTTTTGGACGTACTTATTTACATCCAAATTCACATTCGTTTTGTTTGGTTATTCTTTCTTTATCAAAGTTTATTCTATTTCATATAGAATTTATGTATTGAGTTTCTATTCCTGCTAAATTATTATATTTTTCAAGATAAGAATCGTATTTATTTATACAAATCTCATCCCATGGTGGTGATTGTTTACAGAAATATTGTTTTCCCCCATAAGTCAACCGTTTTTTAATTTTTGATATTCATGAAGAAATTTTTTAAAAAATTCTTCTAAATATCTAATATCACATAATTTTATTTTAGATAATATATAATTAGCTTGACCGTCTTGATCTTGCTTATTTATATAACCACAAAATTCAGTTTTTAGAATTTTTGTTAAACCTTTTAATACATCTTTAGGTATTTGAATTTGATTAATTTGATCAATTAATTGTAAGACATCTCCTTGAAAAGTTCCAACAAAGTAATTTAAATTTTTTTTTCTCTTGTCCAATTATTGTTGTTGTTTACAACAATTGTCATAAATTGAGCCTTTTGTTCTCTACCTATTATTTTTGGCTGAATATTCTCTTTTAGAGAAAAAAATAGAGAAATATTTCTCAAGTTTTTTTGAAAAAATACTCTCCATTCGACCCATGTAGGGTGAACTCGCGTTCTGCAAGACTCAAGTTTTGTTTAATAAAAAACTTAATAAATTAACTTTTCTCACGTTTTGTAAAACGCGAGTTTAGAACTCTCGTTCTATAAAACATGAATTCACCCTACGTAGCCAGGATGAAGTATCTTTATAAATCTTCTTTTAAAGAATATTTCTCTAATTTTTTTTCTCAAAAGAGAATATTCATCCAAATACTCCTATTTTGAGACATGATATAGTGATTTCAACATACCACTCGACATGGTTTATGCATTATGAGAAGTCTTATCTACTATATGAGGAGCAATGAGTTAGATCGATCCATCGACCTAGAAAAAAAACATCAACTAATATAATATCATTATCCCCAACTAATTGGGGAATAGTGGAATCGAGGTGGCTCATTATTAGGGTTGTAAACGAACCGAACGTTTAGTGGACCGTTCGACGGTAAGTTCGTTTATTTATTAAACGAACGAACATGAACAAAATTTTTTGTTCGTTTAATTAAATGAACGAACGCGAACAAAGGGCTTGTTCGTTCATTTATGTTCGTGAACGATCGGTAATCCGTTCGTTTATGTTTGTTCGTTTATGTTCGTTCGTTTGTGTTCGTTTGTTTATGTTCGCTCGTTTATGTTCATTTAAATTTATTCACATGTCTAGGGGTGTTCATTGTTCGGTTAAACCGAACTAACCGACCGAACCAAAACAAAATTGGTTAATCTACTAGATAATTTTTGGTTTCGGCCAACAATTAAGAGTTTTTTCAAATTTCAATTATCGATTAAGTCGTTTAAAATCGGTTAATTAACTGAATTAATCGAACTAATCCAAAATATTCGTTTATGTTCATTTATATTCGTTTATGTTCATTTGTGTTCGTTTATGTTTGTTTATCATTTAAACGAACGAACATGAACGAACACGAACAAGCTACATTCCTTAATGAACGAACACGAACAAAAAATTTATGTTTGTTTATGTTCGTGTTCGTTCATTTGTTTGATTAAAATTAAACGAACGAACATGAATACACCCTCATTCGTGTTCGTTCGGTTCGTTTACATGCCTACTCATCATAGTAGCACCACCCAAAACCCACATTCCTGCCCCTTCAATATCTAGTACATTTAGTCCACCGGTTACAAAATAGTTATTAAATTAATTAAATTGTTGAATTATTTTATAAAGTTCAGTGATATTATGTAACAGTTTGATAAATATAATGATTATTTTATAATTTTTAAACGAACGGTGATTAAAACAATTGTTTTTCATCGTTTAGTGATTATTAGTGTTGTTTACCCTTTAATTTAACGATAGCAATATCAGCTCAATTTCTAGGTTTTCATGTTTCTACCAAAGGCGGGTAGCTCTGTACCCCGACTGATCTTGGCTTTACTTCAAGGTTCAACCTTTTTACTTGCTCTGTTTTATCTATTGCTTTGTTGGGTCTCGTACCGATTTTTTTTTTTTTTTTTGGGGGGGGGGGAGGGGGTTAAAAAGTGGAATTTAGGTGAAAGTTTGTAATTAACCTCGTATTCTTTTTCCTCTTCTGGGTACTTTTTATAATTTCATTTCTTTATTAGAACGGAACTTTAAAGAGTAGAATTCCTGGGTTTCTGTTATTGTTTTAGTTTGTCAAACAAAAATGATTACTTGAGGGCTAAAATGTTTTAAATGGTTGGGAAAATAGTGTTCCTTTGTAAAATTTTGTTAGGGGTTCTTTTAGTAGTGGTTTCTAGCAATGAGAAAGGTATTTAGAAGTCTGATATAGTAAAATAGGTTGCCATTTTTGGATTTTTTTTCATAAACCTATGGTAATCATTTTGCTTTTCATATTGTGTGTTACTTTATTTGCAGTAAATAAAGAGATTTCGGATACTTATCAGAATTTGGTATTGAAGATTGGTAAAGATATGCATCTTGGGTATTGGACTGAGTGCTTAGCGAGTTCGTTTAGTAAATTTGAGAAGTAAGAATTATAGTTAGGATACTTGGCAAAATGGGCAGATCGAGCCGGCGTAAGGAAAAGCATGAAAAAGTTGGGGAGCTCCCACAACATGATTCCCATGGAAGAACTTCTGCCCAGACTAGGCCTTTCAACTGTGAGGAGACTGTGTTCAAGAAGAATGGTAAAATACTTGGTGAAAATGCTGAAAGTGTCAATGAAGGCAATATAAAAGTGAGGAAGATGGAAAAGGACAGCCTAATCCCGAATGAATTTAATGTTAACAAATCTGAGGGAGGGAATGGCATGGTCAAGATTTTTCTCTGCGTCAATAAAAGAACCTATTGGAGGGAATGGAGGAGAGAAGTTCCAACAGGAGAGTAGAGAATTTGTATAGGAGAAATGATAACATCTCTAAACCGAAAACTAGGGAGAACCATGAGCCTGAAAGAAGATTGAAGTCTGAAGTGAGAAAAGATACGGGCATTAAGGATGAAGGCAAACATGAGAAACAAATTCGTGTGAAGAGAGCAACTGAGCAAGCAGCTGGTGGTTCAGAAAAGGTAGGTGCAAAGAAGCATTCTAGAGACATAGCAGATAGGGATATGCATGTAGGTAGAAGTGAGGGGAAATCTGAGAGAGATGAAAAGAGAAAACATCAAACTAGAGATGATGAACAAAATAAAGGAAGACATACTACTAAAAAACATGAGACACGAAAGGGGCATGCTTCAGAAAGTAGTGTCAAGAAGGAGAAGAAAGAGCCATTGAGATCCCATCATGAGGACTCACACCATAAAAGGAGACGGTCACAGAGCCGGGAGTGTGAGGACAGGCATAGAAGATCTATTTCTCTCTCACCAAGGGCGCACAAGCGGGCATCTCATCATACGTCAGAGCATGAACTTTCCTCACATGGTGTAAAAGTGAGGTCTGGAAGACAACATTCTGATGAAAGGAGCAGAATGACAAGTAATGGTTCAAGTGGCCACCACAGGCGACATGGTGGGACCACTAGTGGTCTTGGTGGCTACTCTCCAAGGAAGAGAAAGGCTGAAGCTGCTCATCGCTCGACAGAGAAGAGAACAGCTAAGTGGGATCTTGCACCTGCAGGAGCAGAAAATATGGTTTCTGGTTCAGCTTCTTCTAATTTACAAGCATTAAGTCAAATGGTTTCCTTAAACATGCATGCTATGGTCAACCCTGTTCCTAGTGTATCTACGACAGGGAAGCCTCTAGTTGGCTTCAACCAGCTCTTTATCCTTTGACTCAGTTCAGCTAACAGAAGCTACCAGACCTACGAGAAGGCTTTATGTATAAAATGTACCAGCTTCAGCCTCTGAAAAAGCTATGATGGAATCCTTCAATAATTTTTTGCTTTCATCTGGCATTAATCATATCCGTAGGACCAAACCATGTATTAGCTGCATTGTAAGTCTCTGGTATATTATTTGAATGGTGTACATTTTACTCCTGCTAAACATATGAATGCAACAGATGAGGATGTCATGTTATGCCTTGCGAATTGCAGATACACAAAGGAAAGGGCCAAGCTCTTGTTGAATTCCTTACACCAGAGGATGCTTCCACAGCTCTTTCTTTTGATGGCAGTACTTTCTCTGGTTCCATTCTCAAAATCAGACGGCCTAAAGACCTTGTTGAAGTGGTAGTATAAATAATAACTCTATTGTTTTAATTGTTAATCTTTGTGTATATATGTATTCTTGTTTTCTTTTTCAGATCTATTATACAGTTATCTTTCTTGTTTGTTTATCTTGGATTTATTTATGGAGAATCTTTAGGAATCTCTTTTGCGTAACTGTTGATACACTGCAACCTTTTGGCTCAAAAACCATATCTATATGACTAAATAGTTCATAATTAGTCTTTGTAATTATTGTTGTTGGTATAATGACTTACTGGAAATTTTATGTTCTCTTAATCTACTTCAGCTGTCTGCAATTATATATATTTGGTACCTTATAACTTGTAGATCATGCTGATTGAAAGTATGCAATGTTTTTAATTATTTCTTTTCATTTACAGAAGTAATTATGATTTTCCTTTACCTAAGGTTTAGTGTCCAATTCTTAAAATGCTTCTCAACTCTAGTAGCTTTTACAATATCTTACTTGGATTTAGGAATACCCATTTAAATCCATAAGCTTGACACTTTGGGGTATGGGTCTTTGCTTGCACTGATACATGGGACGTACGTTAAGGTGCCATTTGGCACACCGGTGTGGTGCAATGGGGAGCCCTCCCAACCACACTTAAAACTCTTATTTTCCACTAGACCCATGTGCCAAATGCACCCTTTCTAACCTGGATAATTTCCGAACTGATGAAGACTAAAAAGTTCAGTTGTCAAATGTTTCTGCTCATTGTGGTGCATTTATGCTGTTCAGAATATTGTTGTACTTTCAGACGTCAACTAACCTGGATAAATTTTATATGCTTTGCCTTCATTTATCTAGTCTTAGATATAATACTTATAATTTAATTAGTGCTTTCTTTTCAGCCAGAATAGTACATTTCTACTGCATTTCTGTTTCTGAGGTCTATTGTGGTTACCATCGTAGCAGGTTTTCAGACAGTCGCTATTTTCATGCTGACCGGTGAACCGGAGAAATCAGGAGCAACAGTGACCACAGTCGATGATATTGTGGAGGATTCGCATCACAAGGTATGTATTCATAATTTGAGTCTTTGCTACTCTTTGGCGTAAATGATTTATATTGCATGCTATTAAAGCAGCACCGACATTTTTCTAATTTATTTATAACCCATTTTGCTGTTCTTTTAATCCCCTTTCCCCCCGAATACTATGGCATGCACCGTTTGCCGATTGCATTCAACCTACTTACTGTTTTTTTCTTTTTTTGTGGCAATCTTTATATTATTTCCTTTTTCTTGTGAGTTTGGTGCAGATATTCATTGGTGGAATTTCAAAGGCTCTTACATCTGATAAGGTAATATGACCATAAAATTCCCAATGCTGCCCAGAGATTAGCTAGAGCTCTTATATTTCTTCATCTTCTTCCTCTTCTCTAATAATAATCCCTCTCTTATTTTCATTTACAATTTTATCACTTTTAAACCGACTAGGACTTGTATTTTCAGTTCGTGGAGATTTCTAATGCCTTTGGTCCTTTGAAGGCATATCACTTTGATATGAACAAGGATCTCAGTGAACAATATGCTATTGCTCGAGGTAACATGAAGTGTATTTATTCACGTTTAGTGCTTTTTTGTGCAGATAAGAGCGAAACCTTTTGTGAAAATGATTGTCACATCTACTCTCTTACTTCTATTCTTTTCTTTTGTACGTGTGAACAAATCCACTCTGCCTGACTTGAATATCTGATAAATTAATATAACAGTATGTCGACCAATCTGTTTCTCACAAAGCCTGCGCTGGTCTGAATGGAATTAAGTTGGGAGGGCAAGTAATCACTGCTGTAGAGGCTGTTGATGGCTTTTCCTTGGTACTACACAAGCACTGTTGCTTTTCTAACGAGCTTCAGCTCTAATTTTTCTGATTAGGCGTAATCTTATGTCGAGATATGTGCTAACTACAAGATATTTTTCCTAGGGAAATGGTGGAGATCAAAATTCCTGTATTATTCCTGAACTTGCGAGGCCTCTTCTTCAGAAGCCTACTCAAGTCCTTAAGCTTAAAAATCTGGTAAAGCATATGGCTTAGATCCATTTGTGGTTATGTTGGGAAATGATCTAATTTCGCTGTGCGGTAAACAATTTTATTGTAGTCCACTTACTGATGCTTTTTTCCTGGAAGAAAAACCATATTCCTTGCCGTAATTATGGTCATTGTTTTTGTGGCTCAGTTCCCAGAAAACTTTTCTTCTTTATCTGAAGCTGAGGTGGAAGAAGTACTAGAAGATATCCTGTTAGAGTGTTCAAGGTCTTACAAATCCCTATTTGAATTTTATCTCCTTTCACGATCATATTTCTTTTGTTGGGTTAATGCGGAATAAATATATATTTTTATGTATCAATCCTGCAGGTTTGGTACTATTAAATCTGTTAATGTTGTCAAGCATGCAAGCGGTATCATTAGAAATGGAGAAAACCAAATGGATGATAATACGAGGGAAGCTGGAAACATACAGAACATGGTAGACGGTGAAATAAATGGTGAAACCAATACTACAAAAGAAGTTGCAGATGGAAACTCTGGAGGAACTTCTGGTATAGCCTTTTCGTGTAACACTCCTGAGGTAGTGGCAGGCAACAGGTATAACAATGAGAAACCTGTTAGTAACCTTTTGGACAATGAGTTATGCCGACTAGGTGGGTTTGAAGGTAATATTAACAGAGAAGACAACCATGGGAATTTGGGTGTTGAGCCAGATAAGCCAGGAGGCCTTGATAGCAACAGTTCTGCTGGAGCTCAGCTTGATACTGAAATGGCTGTGGAAGATCCGACCTTGGAGATTTTAGACAAGACAGATTCTCAAGAGGTCCCTAATCCGACCCATACCTCAAAAGAGGAATCAAGTTACCATTCTGATATGTATGCTGATGAAAATTTTGAAAGTGAAACCACAAATCTTGATAAGATATCAGGAGCTGAAGAAAATGCAAATCCGGAGGAAATCAATGGAAAATTACCAGGTCATACTCAGGTGGCAATCGAAGATCATGCCATTAAGAGTGAGTCAATAACCAGATTTCAAGAGATCCCTACCCTGCTGAATACCCCAAAAGAGGAACCGGACTCTCGATACGACAAGGCTGCTGATAATATTGATAATGAAGTAAAAAATGTCGATAAAAAATTGGTTCTCAGAGAAGATTCACACCAGGAGGGAGGTGATGGAAAGCCAGCAGAAGCCATCGACGGTTCTGCTGATAGTGTGAGAACGGAATTAGATGCCATTGCGAAGGATGAAAATAGCAGGAATAACAATTTGAAACAGATTTTTGAAGCTGGTTGTGTGTTTGTTGAGTATAGAAGAACAGAAGCATCATGCACGGCTGCACATTCTATACATGGACGGTTATTTGATAACCGGTTTGTGACAGTAGAGTACGTTGATCCGAACCTTTACTGGGTGAAATTTCCAAAATAAATCAGATCACTGCAATTGGAGATAAAACTGCTTCACCTAACTTTTAAACTCCCCATATATTCTGCATCATCATGCTATATTGAAGTTTTACAGATCATTACAGCCGGCCTCGGCCATTCAACGGAACAAGGTAATATTTTTTCGAAGTTCGATTGAGTTTGACTAGTAAAGGGCCCATTGTTGCAACATACAAGGGGGGATTGGAAGGAAGAGGTGCTAAATCTATCGGGCCAGCTTGGTGATGGTATCACCATTTGAACTTTTTTACTTTCATTTGACATTACTGTAACAGTAGACAAATTATCAAGGATAGTCAGAAGTTTGTGTATTTATACACTGGTATTTTTGTAGTCTTGTACGAATAGGGCTACTCCCCCCCCCCCCCCCCCATGCAGAGATAATGTATGATATCTTTGCTTACATTGCAGATTATTTTGCTAGACATGCAATCAATCAATTTGGCGACTCTAGCTTGTTACAATGAATTCCAACCCTTTTACATGTATTCAGAAGTTGAGAAAAAAGTTCAGTTGGTAAATATATGATTTTGAATCGTTGAATATATATTATCATATTGTTGATCTATAAAATACGAAGATCAAATTTTAATAAATTTAATATTATACTTTTTTTTGTAAAATGAAATGAGTTTCGTAGTTATATATTAAATGGAATTTAGCAGGTGAGTATTTTGGTTATTATATAATAATAAGGATAATCGTGAATTTTTTTCCATAAGAGGCTTAATCTACCATTAAATGTTTTTAATTTAATACTTAAACAAATAATCAAGAACGTATAATGGTATTTACAGGATTTAACTAAGATAATAATGGATCTCTCCTACTTCAATCGGTAGTTGAGAGTTCAATCTTCGCTTTGAATATATGAACCAACATAACGCTAATGTGTTCTAAAACTGAAACAAATTAAAAGGCGAAAAGTACTTTCTATTGACAAATGCCATTATTAGATTGAGAAAATTCATTGGCGATGAACTTGTAATAATCAAGAAAAAAAAATTAATATTTGATCTACTATCACAACCGATGCTTAAAAATACAACATGCCCTCTTTTTATATTTATTCAATGTTTCTACCCATTGAAACTCACATGTTATTTTTTTAAAATTGAAAATTCACATGTTTTTTGATGTATATTTAAATGGTAAAAAATCATAAAAAATAATATACAAATATATTATTCGATATATATGCAGTGTGATTTTTTTTCTTCTAAAAACATGTCCATATAAGCTTTAAAATCAAATTTTAAAACTCTAATCTTAAACCCTAAACCTTAAAAATATAAATATTAAATTTTAACTCTAAATACTAATTCAACACCTTAAAACATAATTCTCTTATCTTTAACCTCTAAATCTTAAATTAAACATACTCGTCTACGATTAACCACATGGACCCTGCTTGTGGCACTTTTGATATTCCTTTTCAAAACGCCCAATTCGACCCTAAACCCAAATATTATTATCCCAATCCATCCCCGTCCTCTTCTATCCACAAGTCTTCCTCCTTTTCTCCTTCACAAAGCAAACGGGCAGATAAACTGAAAAAACACACACCAGAGAAAGCAACAATGGCAACTTTGGCCACTTTGGGAACTACTTCACTTCTTAGGTTTAGCAAACCGGAGCCTCTAAAGGCAAGGCCAGCTTCACCACTTCTGGGTTCCCTTTCTTCTCAACTCAGCGGCATCAAAATCTCCTACAACCTCCCTCTCCTGCCTCCTGTAAAGCCCGTTTCCTCGCCTTTCTCTCCAGCTCTCCAGCCTGTTGCTCGTAAATTCTCCCTCTCTCTTCTATTTGACTAATGATTTCTTTTATTTACCTTTCAGATTTTGTAATTAAATTTCTGGGTTGGTTTCAATTTTGCTCCTTTCTATATCTCTCTGTTTCAATAGTGTGGTATTGAAGTGCAAAAGTTTTTTTTACGCGAGTGGGTGTTTTTAGAAGAGTTTTAGTGAAAATTTCTAATAATATATCTGGGTTTGGTTACTTGAATGTAAAGTTTAAATGAAAATGTGAAGTTGATTAGTTTAAGTTGCATCTTGTAGAAATGTATACAAGACCTAAATCCCAAGCTGGAATCTTTGAATTGTTTGCATTTATCTAATTCCAAGCTTGAATTTGATAAAAGTATAATTTTTGAGAGTGAAGTTGACGAGTTATTTTTCTATAAAGCACCTATGTCTAATACCTTTGTGACTCATATTCGAACATGAGAAGTATAAATCGAATACACTCGTGTCGAATTGACATATACTCGTATATGACACTCATGTTCGAGCATGGCTAAAACTAGTCATAAGGATGTTGCATTGAAAGAACGAAGTGAACATACTCTCATCCTCAAACATTTGTTCATTGAAATCAGATCCATTTAATTGTTTGAAATACAATGAATAGTTAAAGTGTGATTCATATGTTCTATCCATCATTTACAGGCAGAATATGCCCTTTCACCGGAAAGAAGGCAAACAAAGCTAACCATGTGTCTTTCTCAAACCACAAGACGAAGAAACTGCAGTTTGTGAACCTCCAATACAAGAAGGTTTGGTGGGAAGCCGGTAAACGCTACGTGAAGCTGCGCTTGTCAACCAAGGCGTTGAAGACCATAGAGAAGAATGGACTGGATGCTGTTGCTAAGAAGGCCGGAATAGATCTTCGCAAGGAATGATAAGGTACTGCAATTTTAGGTTCCAGTTGTTGTTCGAAAACTATTTTCCGAGAAAACAAAATCGATGTAAACCTTTCGCTAATTCCAACTGATTTCCCCTTGTTTTGATTTGTGATAACATTGTAGAAATTTCAGTTGCAAAAATCTGTCCTTTGATGCATGATTACAAAGTGGAGTTGCAATTCAGATAACTGAGAAGTATCATCTACTTTTCAGGGTCCATTCCTTCTTGCATGTAAAAAAACAACGGAGGGGAAACTTTTCATTCTCTTCATTGTCAAATAATCGCGAGTTAGTCGTGTTGTGCTCGTGTCATGTTCATGTTCCAGGTTTCGACACATAAATTGTTTGTGTCTTGTTCGTGATTTAATTATCTGTATTGTGTCGAAATTCAAACATGATGTGATGACATGAATGATCAAGTCTACCCCTCTCAAGTAATAGAGTGCCGAATATTTCGACACAACACAGATAATTAAATCACGAACAAGACCATGCAACCTAGAACTTTCAGAATCAAGTCAGCAAAACAAAACCACCATTTTCATCAACAGAGTAGTAACACAGCAACGTTGAGATTACCATGTTGACTCGAGAAACAATTGCGAAAACTGGAGAATCAACCATCGAATTTGATAGTATTGTTGTTTGCCTTCAACCCATTTTCAAGATGGCCATGGTATACAGGGAGAGAGTTAGGATCAAATATTTTTTTTGACAAATTTTAATCATAATCTTACCTAAAGGGTAAAGGTAAGGAATATGTGTTTCTAGTGGGTTTAAAACCTATCATGTAAGAGAATGTGAGGGAACAAAGATGAACAGTTTGGCCAACTGATCAAATATATTTGCTCTAGGATCAAATATTTGGAAAGATTAAGAATGTTTATAATGAGTTCTTGCGATATTCAATTCGAATTAATCGATCATCAATGAGTCAGATATTAGTAGTTCTAAAAATAAATAAATAATAAACAATCAGAATGAATATTTTGGGCTACTTAATGAGAGAGCTTAAGAATTTGGCTCAAATTTGAACTTTTGAATAGTAATTTTTTTATGACATAAAAACTTCAAGTGGATTTGCCGGCTAACTATCTACACGGGCTTTAAATTCTCACAAGTGATTTTAAATAAGAATTCTTAATCTTCAAAGAACTTTTTTATTTACAAATCTTTCAATACCTTAATTTTATACTAATATATATTCAAATGTTTTATTTTATTAATTCATGATAAAGTAGTTTATAAAAAAGGAAATATTAATATCGTTTTTTTATTTAAAAAACTTAAAGCTTAAATGTTTTTCCATTTTTTATAAATTAATTTATTAAAGTGAAATATTTTAAAAAGTATATTGCCCTAGATTTTATATTTAATCATATATATATATATAATAAAATTAACTGATAAAATTCAATAAATAAAAAATAGTGACGAAATTCAATATCCAGTGAAATATCGCAGCAAATTTACATTTAATCTGAAAAGTAAAATAATAATAAACCACTTAATTTATTGTTGTGGATCAAATTAGTGAAGTCCTACTCCCTACCACATCAAAAAACAAGTTTTTTTTTAATTATATTTCATATACGTGTTAAATTACACTTTCATTATGATACAAATAATTTATTTTTGAAGTCGACCAAACTCGTGGTGGAAAAAAGATTTTATAAAATAAAATTATACTTGACATTAGATTTTAAGTTTGATCTGAAACGACATCTCTCCCTCCTGTTACCAAAATTTTACATCAATAAAACAGATGCACTAGTATACTTTGTTGTTTTTATTCAATTAATTGCTAAAATCTCACAAAAAATATTAAATTTCATTACTATTTTCATTAGACTTCAACCATAATTTTTTTTATTATTGGGAAATTTTAATAATCAAAATCAGACATGTTTTAATTATTTTTAACAATTTGAATTATATTATTTCATATTTAAATTATGAATTAAAAAAGCACTAGAATTAACACACATAACATTAATAACTAATTCTTTTAACGTCTTATGCTCCACATAACCTTTTCACATTTTCTGCAGATAACATTGTTTGAACTTTAATGCCACTGAACCACTCCTAAAGTTCCATTAGTAACTGGTTTTAAATGAAAGGAATGAGTATATTCTTCGAATAATCTAAGTGCCCCAAGAGCATTTCACCTAAATTTAATTAATATTTGATGCAATATCACCTTTATAAAAAGCTTTTGTATATATGGACCAACGGAAGATGGAGGATTAGTCACTATACTCGCTCGGAATATAATTAATATTCGGTGTAATATCACCTAGAATTCACACTTGATCATCGCTTTGTTTTGTTCTTATGATGGAAGTGAATGATAAGCTTCGGCTCTTGGAATTTGCATTGGGCCACTTTGATCTCATTGCAGTGTACTAGTGCTCAGCACTATGACTTAGGCTATTGCATTACACTTCAATAGTGGTGCATTCCAATATTATGTTTGCTGAATGTATGGTTTAGAGCATTCAAACATATAAAATATATACAGGGATAGGATCCATTAATCTTCGTCATCCATTTAGATTTGAATATTCCAAGTTAAGGGTGTGTAAAACTGGACTCGAAATTCAAATAAAATTTGAGTTATAAAATATATATATTACTCTTCAATTCGATTTTTTTACTACACTCGATCGAATGCTCACCCCTATTCCAAGCATTGTGATTCAGTTGGTTGGTAGATGAGAGTATGATGACAAATTGCATTATCTGTGATATGGACCAGATTATGAGGACATGGCTGCTAGGTCTTTCAAGTTGCAGCAGTTGTTCGATACGATTTTTCTGGACCAAACCTCAGGCACTGCATCTAGGAGTTGAATGTTTGATACTTGGTCTTAAAAATCATGATTTGCATTGGACTTTCTTGCTGTTATGCATTACCAAAAATGGACATCAATTGAGTTGGCAACTTAACCAGAGTTCAATAATTTCATATGAGATCAGTATATCAAGAAGCCTTCCAGAACATGCTTATGAGTATATAGGTCACCGTTGTTCGTAAAAATCAAATAAGTACTATTCACTACCGGTTGGTCCACCAAGATGAGACGTTAAGTCTCTTAAACAACATTAAGTTTTCGAATCTTGATACTATGAATGGTCTAAGCTTGGGTG
Source organism: Hibiscus mutabilis (assembly GCA_019671005.1). NCBI lineage: Eukaryota > Viridiplantae > Streptophyta > Magnoliopsida > Malvales > Malvaceae > Hibiscus > Hibiscus mutabilis. The sequence continues at coordinate 3,546,337 of CM033721.1, read as the reverse complement.
GGGAGGATTGCCTCTAAAGTGAGCTTTTGCACGTTCTGAATTAATCGGCCAATGAGTTGAATATCGATGATTTTTTCTTCTTGTCATCATCTTAAGGTTGCTTGTGGATAATCCTATATGGTTGGTTTAAAGTTTTTCGGGCCTTTTATTTCGAATCATTTTTAGTTTAGGTAAGTTTTAAGTTTAAATCATTTCAGGGTTCAGTTGTTGATTTTTTATGATTAAATTGAATTGTCTGGAGTTTAAGTATGAATTAATTGTATCAAGTTTTTGAATTCGGATCAAATTTGACCTATCAAGTTTAAATAGAATTTTGTGTATGAAATTCTGTGAGAATGAACTCACCCTTATTTTTACTCTAACATTCGGGTTGGGTTCGGATGGAGTATCATCAAGCGTCAAGTTGGATCGGATTCGAGGGGAGACTTTAAAGTTTCAGATTGGGTGTGGGTTGGCCAAAAAACCAACCCGACCCATATGATTAAGCACGTTAGGTTGGATTACCATTGAAACTCTCCAGCTATATTACACGTTTAAACACTAGTTTTGGTGCATTCTTTCATCATAGTAAGCAAACTAAATATAGGAAAAAGAAACACCTAATTCATAAATTCATGAGGTTCAGCATCTGTTTTGGAAGGCCATTACATTACATCATGATCATGTTATGATTACCCATCACCATAGTAATATGAACATTTTAAACCTAATCTTTCATATTTCTATAAATACTCCTTTCAATCTCTTCTCATTTGATACTTTTTTGGTTTATTCTATGGTTGACCTTTTACAATTTGCATCCTTTTTCTCTTTTGATATCTTAGTGCTGAAAACTGTGCAGCAGTGTGCAATTATTCTACTGGAATTCTGGTGTATGACATTACAATTCAATCATGCAACTTAAAATCATTAATTTCATATATCCATAGCATTTCATGTGACGTGCGTACACTCAAATTCCCCCACCAAAGGAAATTGACTCAGATACTCATTGTCCATAAACTAATTTTGTTAAGGTTAAAATAAACTTGAGCTGAACCGACCAGTGTTAAGTGTATAGGTAAGTCACATTACATTCTCAATGAGAAAATATGAATTTAAACTTTGGAGACGACATTGTTGAGAAAGACAGTCTTGTACCCCGAAAATAGACCATATGACGAACATGCATGTTACCAAAAAACTAAAATAAAATATATTTATGTCTAAATACGTTATCATCGTCCAATACCATCCCAAGTGTGCTAAGGTTAACCTTACACATCTATGTTTTGCTGACGACCTTCTAATTTTCAGCAAGGGATCCCTTGATTCTATCATTGGTGTTCAAACTATTCTTGAAAAATTCTATGAGATCTCAGGTCTTAAACTGAATGTGAGCAAATCAGAGCTATTCTCATCAGGGGTCTCTCCTCATAATTGGAGGAGATTCAGATATGCACGGGGTTCACATTGGGACAGCTCCTTGTTCGATATTTGGGGTGCCTCTCGTCACACGGAAGCTCCCTGAGAAGGATTGCTTGCCCTCGATAGAAAAAATCAACTCAAACCCGATCTGAAAATTTAAAATCTCAACCCGACCCGACCTGATATGATAAAAATAACCCGACCCGACTCGATATGATAAAAATATAACTCGAACCCGACCTAACCCTAAAATTTTAGTAAAAACCAGAGTAAACTCGACCCGACCCGAAGAAAATTAATAAAAATATTAAATATAATATATAAAAATATGATAAATATAAATATATATTAATAAATAAATCGGGTCAGGTCGGGGAAATTTCACCATAAACCTGAACCCGACTCGACTCAAGTTTCTTTAAAACCTGACCCGACCTGAAATCTAAAAATTAAAAAAAAATCCGACCCTATCGAATTGGGTTGGGTCGGCCGAAACCCGCCGATTTCAAGTTATTTTGCCATCCTAATTGAGCAGCTGTGCAGCAGGTTTTTCTAGAACGGTGCGAACACTACAACTAAGGGAGCCAGAATTGGATGTAGCCAGATCTGCAGTCCTAAATCTGAAGGTGGTATGAGATTGAAAAGTATCTTTTCGTGGAACACAATTTGTTTGTTGTTTCTTATGAAGGATACTCTCGCAAATGAAGAATCACTATGGGTCACTTGGATTCGGCAATATGTGCTGAAGGGTGATGATTTTTGACAGATCGAGAGCAAGTCTTATCATAGCTGGATTCTTAGAAAACTGTTGAAACTGCAAGGAAAAGCTCCCGTGGAGTGGAGGTCACCTTCGGCCATGAACTGGGGAACAATCAAAGTCTTGCTCATCTGGGAAGATATCAGAGAGCCACGTGACAAGGTTCCTTGGCATTGTTTAGTATGGTTCTCATTCTACGTTCGTAAATTCTCATTAATCCTGTGGATGGCTTTACTTGATCGACTCTCAACAAAAAATCGCCAGCCGAGGATGGGCATTGCTAGCGATGAGCTCTGTGTGCATTGTGGAATCGAACAAGAGTCCAGGAACTATATTTTTGGGGATTGCCCTTATTCGAGATGTATTTGGCAAGGAGCCCTGAACCTTTGTCACGTGCAACACAGCTTGCTTGGTTGGGAGAATGAAATTCAATGGGCCACTGCAAAATGGAAGGGCAAATCCCTTCTTGTTAAACTCTTAAAACTAGCTTGGTGCTCTTTTATTTACCACTTACGGGATGAAAGGAATAAAAGACTTTTTTAGACTTCTTTTCGAGACTCACTACTATACTGATTACTGTACAGGAAACGGTTCGTTACACGTTACAGAATAGATATATAGATTACACAGATGATGTAAATAAGCAGATTGTATTCAATGAGAGATTGTTTGATTCCGTTATGATGTAATTCGTAACAGGTTACATGCTTCTGAATAAGTACAAAGCAACCATTTATTCAAAAAAAATTAATTAAAATAATTTGAATATTTAGGGCATTTAAATGCCAAGTAGACTCACCAAAAAGAAATTACTTGTATATTATTTTCTGTTTGATTTGCATTAGTGGGTATATTTATGTCCCTATCAAAACATAGATTTTAGGGGAAAAACACCCACTAATGAATCCCACACCCTAGTGGTGTTTGGCTTTTCCTTATAATTAGTTGTAAAAATTGTAATTGCATTTCAATGTTCCCCACTCAAAATCATCATATGCGAGTCCCAAAATTAGTTTCATGGTTGGTTATATCCTTAGAAAATGAATTCATCTATGGTGCTGGTGATAATGGTGATGATGAACATATAGTCCCCCATGATGCCTAGTTATTGCAATTATTTGGATATTTATTTCAGTTATCTAGAGAATGGAGCTATTTATGAGTGAATTTGGATTAGGTCAAATTTGGATGATAAAAGAAATTATGTGTTCAGTGTTTTGATACTTCAAAAGTATTATAATGTTAGGATTATTTTTAGGGTTTAAATTTGATACACATACTGTGTAAATTTTTATTTTACACAATCATGTGTATTTATATTATAAATCAAAATTAAACTTAAACCCTAAACCCAAAAAACTAAACTCCAAACTCTAAATTCTAAATACTAACCTTAAATTCTAAACCCTACGACCTAAACCCCTAAATTCTAAAGTCTAAACTAAATCCCTAACCACTAAAACTAAAATACTTGTGTAAACTAAAGTTTACATATCTGACTTTTGGTTTTAAAAAAGAGTAGCTCTTAGAGATTCATTAATTGACCAAGTGATCAATAATGTTCATGTTGTCTCCTCTTGTATAAGTTCGAATCCTGACATTAACATCGAAAATGTAATTATCTCTACTTCATAAAAAAGAGTAGCTCTAAAATACTACCATGTAATTGAATCAACCTACTAAAAAGAAAATTTTGCTCTAAGCATTCAAAATGGAAAAGAAAAATAAATAGTGAAATTAGATTTTAGTTTGCTTTCAAAGTCTTTAACAACTACCAAATTTGATACTCTCCTGGCTTCTATTTTTCTCTTCTGATAATCTCCTTTAGGTTTTCAAAGACTTTTCTTTTTCTCTTTCTTCCAAGTTAAAAATAAATTGAATTGGGGCACATGGATTTTATGCCAACATATCATGGGAGCTTAAGAAAAGCAATACACTCCAAATTAATTAAGTCTTTCATTAAAAATACACTCAATTGTTGCCTCAAATTCGAAAATTACAATGAATTGAATTTTTGACCAACATAATTCGTCTTGATCGTTCTATAGACATAATTGTAACATGATAAAAGGACTTTTTTGATTGTCGAAAAAGTTTGAGGTCTTATTTAACTTCGATAAAAAAATTCAAAAAACAGTGCTATTCAAAATTATATTTATGAGCTAATTATATTCTAAAAACTAAAATTTACTATTCAAAATTATATTTATGAGCGTCACTTTAATACAAACAGTTCCTCACCAATTTTAAATTATAGGAGGGAGCTCCAAAAATCATTGTTGCTCCAATGTAAAGTTAAATTCATTGAAGATGTATTCAATGAAGGACAGTAAATTCAGGATGGCGGGAGATAGTAGAAAGCTTGTCTAATCTAGGTGTTCTAAATGTATATATTTTTACGATTATCTAGTGCTTTCTTTAATACTTTCTCGAAAACAATTAATAATGTACTTATTTTTATAATTTTTAATATTTTAAACTCTTTTTCAAATGTTTTAAAATTCTATTTGTTACCTTTTCAAATTTTAAAATTCTTTGAATTTTTATAACTTTTCCTTTTCGTTTAAGGGTTTAAATAAACTTCAAACTTTATGAAAAATTAATTAACTCATCCCACGTTCCCTCTCACTCTAGTAAGCTTAGAACTAAATCATCACAATGAATGTGATGTACAACAAGGAATCCAAGAAAATCTCAAATCTCTGAAATTTTCTTGAAAATAAAGTACAATTTTGATGTAGAAAATGAGAAGATGATTTATCTCAAATCTTTGAATTTTTATTTGGAAGACGAAACAAGTTTTCTTAAGAAGGATTGTATTTAATTTTATCTTTCACGCTCTTTGATTTTTTGATGTTTCTATATTCGTAGATATTAGAGTGCGTTTCTATATTCAGTTAAAGTTCTTCATTCATAAAAAAATTATGTCTTTTCTAATCAACTTTATATTAACAACAACAATAATCATATAGTTTTCCCTTATCACCTCTAATCAACGTGTGATTAGCAATAACTATAATTATGTGACACCCCAAAGTATGGCTAGTAGTTTCCCCACATTGATTTAGGATTCAAATGAAAAAAATATGAAATTTCAGGACCAATTTATAAATTTTGAAAAGTTTATGGACTTGTTCATAGTTTTACCATTTTAGCTTCAGTGCTCAAATGTAAAAATATGAGATTTGGGGCTGTGGGGACTCAAAACCAAAGCCCCTCACAGTCTAACCCAAGCCTTGACATCCAGTCGAAGAACCTTTTTCATATTGTGGTATGAAAAATTATTGCTAGACTGTTGTTGTGGTTTGAACTCAGGACATACTGCACCAAACTAACCAATCCACGCGCATGCCACCGACCAAAATCACCAAGTGTGTTACGTGTTGCACACAGCTTCATTTTTAGCCTTTATTTAACAACCCTACTAGCTAGATATAAATACAACCTTATTAACCCTAAATGTGATTGATCAAAATTTTTGAGTCAATGAGTTAGTGTTGATCCAAGTTATGGACTGGATAATTTAGTTGGGTACTTAGAGTAATTAGGGTCAAGTTTAGGTCTTTATGGATATCAATTAGGCTTGTTGGGCTAAAAACGATTGTTAAATGTACGCTCTTGAGGCTATGTGACATCGAGTCTTATTTACGTATGATTCTAACCGAATGTTTTCAAGGCTATCTGACATTGATCCTCGTTCAAAGATACACGAAGTATGGTTTCATGTACAATGAATTATCTAAGTGTACATTTTTAAGGCTATGTGACATCAGGCCTCACTCATGATTTATTGTTGTGTGGTTATTGATTGATGCATTGGTGATGATGTTATGATATGCATATTGTTGCTTGTCTGGACTAAAGTATGACTGTTATGCGGCTAAGTGTAGCACCACCTATTATCATTCTTGCCTTTTCTGCTCATACTTGCATGTATATTTATGTTTACGAATTGCATGAATATAGTAGAGTAGAAATGTGTCATTGAGCTTGTAAAACTCAATTTTTCGGATGTTTCAGATTGCAAGTTAGTAGATTATGGACGAGTTCAGTGGAGCACCGTTAGAGTAGATTTTCATTATATCAACAATATAATGGTACACTACTTATATTTATTTAAACTATGTATTCATAGGACCTTATCAGTTGAGTCTGTAACTCTATATCTATCATTGTTATTTTGTCATACGATGTTTTAAATGTTTGATTAATGATTTCTAAAAGCGATGAGTTGTTTCGATCGCACAATATGATATTTCGGATTCTTTTAGATGAGTCGAGTCAAATTTAGGATGTTACATGTAATAAAAGCATTTGCATGGAAAATGAGAAATTACCTAATAAATTAACATGTAAATGTATATTATCAACAAAATTATCTTTAATTGCTAGTTAAATTTCAACTTAACTAAAGTCAATTAAATTTAATCAGGTTGGACTTTTAACATAAAAATTCATAAAACTCAAACTACAACTCAATCCATAAATTTAAATAAGCATTAAGATATTAGGAACTATTACCAAATAAGAATCGGATAACTGATTGTAAATTAAAGTATTAAAACATGTGTTTTTAAAAGAAAGCATTGTGTTGTCATATAATTCGATTAGTATTTAAACATAGGAGAATATCCTACTTATTTTTATATAATGTTTAAACTATCCAAATTCTTCCTCGCCCATAAATCATAGGATTATACACATGAATAAAAGTTCTCTGCCTTTTTTGGTAACATTTTCGTACCTCAACACTAAAAAAATTAAAATTTAAGCCTTAACCTTAAATTCTAAATCCTAAAATATATACTCTAAAAATACATTCTAGCCCCGATTCCCTAAATCCAAGACATTAATCCTAACCCTAAACCTTAATCATAAACTCTAGACCTAATTTTTTTGAGTGAGGGATAAATAGAGGTACCCAAAAGAGGCAGATGATTTCTATCCAATACACACCTAAAAAAAATTCAAACCACATCTTTATCTATATTACAATAACAATGATGTCAACCGAAATAAGTCTCAATCTAAAATATATAACTTTATTTTTTTTTTCAAAGGCAACGAACTTTATTTTAATTTCCTTTTTTAAACGTCTACTTGCTTCTATATGGACACTATATATATCCTCACGAGGTGGAATTGGCATACAAATTAATGTTTGTTTTAGTCAAAATTAATCAATTAAAACGATCATATACATCTTTGTACAGAATCTTTGCATCTTTTGTCAGGGAATCAAAATGTTTGCACTATTTCTTATATGAAAATAACCATGAAGATATGCATTTGGTTGTCCACTATTATATCATAAAGAAGAAGAAGAAGAATGCAGCCTTTTCCCCAGAAGCAATAGTGGATTATACCGGTTAATATTTTATACAATTTCTATTCTTTTTATTAAAAAAGTGCTAAAATTATCAATCCTTGTTTTAGAAGAAAATAAAGTGGTAGATATGGAGAAAGAAGTCATATAAAATAAGGCAGCAGCACCATGTACGAAAGAATTATATAATTAAATAAATCGGATAAGAGAATTAGTGGGATAACCATTTATTTCATTTTTTAATATATAATGAAACACTTGAACATTATGGAGATATGACCTAAAACTCGTTTCTTATTCAAAAAATAATGTTAAAATTTTTCTTTACAAATCCCTTGATGTAAAGTGAACCCTTTGTTTTGTTCCCTTTGCTTTTTAGATTATATGTTAACCCTTCTCATGATCTGACCCTCTTATTTTTTTTGAATAATTTATATTTAGGATAATATAGTATAATACATATAATAAATTGATTAGTTTCAATATGTTATATGTATTATACTCTATTATAGGGAAGGAAAAAGTAGAAATTTGCTCTTACTTTTAAAACATGAAAAGAGACATGTAATGTAAAATATTTCACCCCAAGTTGCGAGGGCACCCCATTAAGTAAATTAACCCCCATGCTGCCCTTATTTGAGAAGTTATCTTATGCATCTCTAGGGGCACGTTAAACCTAGGACAGACGTAAAACTTTATGTTAGGAGTGAAATAATAAAATTTTAGTGGGGACGAACTTAAAGAATTTAAAAAAAATAAAAATAGATTTTTAATAAAAAATATATAAAAAAATTAAATTATATACTGATTTTAAATTTTCAAGAGAAGAATCGCCCTTTCTAGCCTCCCTCTTTAGCATCACTCCAATGTCCCACATGCAACCCATTAGATCCCATGTTTGTAAGAAAACTGGATCGGACATAGGTTTTTGACTTTTCGTTTTCTCTATCTTGTTCTTATCTCTCTCCGCCTCTAAACCTAGGCGTCCAAACACATTATGAAGATGTACTAAGGTTACTTTTCAAGGATGAAGGCTGAGAGCCTGAGACCTCGACTTCCCTTTCCTATCCCTTTTATGATCCGTGTTTCCTTCTACTAAGCTTGCCTACCACCGAAATATTCATTAATCTCGCAATCAGGAATTCAAATAGAGGTATGTAATTACAATAACTATCGTTATATAATAGTTTTGGTACCGTCCGAAACCGCGATACACACAACCGTTATGTTCGCAATAGTATATATTCTTTAAAAAAAATTCACAATCATAAAACCCGCAATATCTAGAAACTAAAGAATGAGGTCTAAAATTTTAATACTCTTCTTTCTCGCAAAATAGGTATGCAGAATTCCTTAGTTTTTTTTTTCTCCCCTTACATATTAAGCTAAACTTCTTGGATCTCTTAAAAAATTGATATACAATTACTACCGCACCGCAACTATAATTTAAATTCCTACTCGCAGCCCATCAAAAACATATCTAAAACTACATAAAAAGACTGCCAGCCAAGCTTTCTTTCCCCTTCAAACCAATGTCTTGAAAGCCATTAGATGTTAGCATAGTGAGATGCTTGCCCTACAATCCCTCTAATTATTACTTTCTTTTATTTTTCTCCCTGAAAAATCAAATAATAGAGAGGGAGAGGTTCAGGTCCCCTACACCAAAGTAATATTTTGGTTGTGGCTCTTTGTCTTAGTGGAGAAACGCACACATAAAGGTAATAATCTTTCATACGTCATATGCAAACACTTGAAAAGACAAAACAAAAAAAGTATTGGGTGGATTTGACACTCGGTCACCGCAATATCATCACCAGATCCCACTTGAAAACTAAATAAAGGTTGGTAAACAGGTCATTAAACTATTTTCGTTTTTATGTTTTGGTCACTAAATTATTATTTTTGGTAAAAATTTTACTAACGTAACATTTTTTTCTTATTTTAGTCACCCACCGTTAAAAAACTCACAAAAAAATAATAATTTGGTGCCCAAAACAGAAAAAAAGCAATAGATTGGTGACCAAAACAGAAAAAAGTAATATTAGTGATCAAAATAGGAAAAAATGTTCTTCAAAAAAGGAAAAAATATAATGTTAATGACAATTTTGTCAAAAATAATAGTTTAGTGACCAAAATAAGAAAACGAGAATTATTTAATGACCAATAGTGTTAACCCATAAAGTTGTTTTTTACAAATTATATGCTCATATTATAATTGTTTTAAGATTTTAATTTTTTTATCAAAGTGTCTAACACTTTATTCCATAATCATTCTTAGGTTGTTGATCAAAAAAATCCGTCCAATGTATATGTGACACGTGGCCTTCTGTATCTTTTTTTCCTCCTTAGATTTTCTAGGGAACAAATAGAAAATTCTAGAAATTGATTCATTTGTGAGAAATCAAACAATCTTAAGTCTCAATTAATTCGATTTTGAACATTCATCCATCCTTGGTGCATCAATTTTGATCAGTCTTCTTTCTTTCTTTTGCGAAAAAAAACTCTAAGCCCATAAATGTCCTCAAAATATTTCGATTGCGAGAATTCATTTATGCAAAAGTGAAATCAAGACCCCTCAAAATTTTTCGATTTTTGCTTGTAATGACGGGACGAATAAAAAAGAAAAATTCAATGCTCAAAGAACTCATCGATGGAGATAGCATTTTTTAACATGCGACTGACTTGTAAATGATTATAGAATGAAATGTTAGACACCTAATTTGATAAAAAGATAGTCACCTAAAATAAAATATATATATTATAGTCTAGACACTTATTTTATATAAAACCTTAAATAAATAATGAAAGTCAAATTTTATAAAAGGTCCCTGTACTGTGTGATTTTAATGGATTTGGTCCATATAATCATAATTTTAGCATTTTAGTCATTTATTTTTTATATGTGTATTCTCAATCTTGAGACCATTTTATATACCTTGGCATTTTTTGTACGGCTAGACTATTGTTTTGCACGTTTAGAAAAAAAGATATAATATTTATCCAACTGCACAAAAGAATTAATATATATTATCCAACTGCACAAAAGAATTAATATATATTATCCAACTGCACAAAAGATATATGGACCTTTTATATATACCTTGGCATTTTTTGTACGGCTAGACTATTGTTTTGCACGTTTAGAAAAAAAGATATAATATTTATCCAACTGCACAAAAGAATTAATATATATCATGGATTTATATCCAATATAATGGCGGTGAAAACTTTTAGTTTTCACAAGTGCCTTAGTTTAAGGTTTAGGGACTTAGTTTAGGGTGTAGGGGTTTAGAATTTAGGAGTAATGGTTAGAATTTAGGGGTTAGGGTTAGAATTTAGGGTTAAAGGTTAGAGTTTAGGCTTTCGGGTAATATGTTGAGTATTTAGGTTTTAACCTATAAACCTTAAATTCTAACTCTAAACCCTAAATTTTATTCACAATCACTAAATTCTAAACTACTAAACTTAAACCCCCTAAATTATATTCCTAAACCCTAAAACTTTTAATTTCCACCGCCAGTGTATCAAATAATTATCCATATATTATATATACCAACTGAATAAAAAAATAGTATATATATAATAGACATAATGTCAAAATTCACTCCCAACGTTTGACTAAATAGTCACTTTGGCTCTTATTCTTTTTTTGGAGCATTTTAGCTCTCAATGTTTCATTTTAGGTCAAAACAGTATATATAATAGGCACAATGTCAAATTTTGTCATACTCGTTTATTTAGCTTAATAAACGAACATAAACAAACGTTATAGCACAGTTCACGAACATTTGTTGAACGTTGTATTCATTTACACTCCTAATCTCTCATTGATTATATTATCATATAGATGAAAGAAAATTATAAACTGTTCATCTCTAGCATTTTGAATTTGTACCTCTTATTACTACTTTAAAAGAAAAGGGATACTTACGTTTGGCTCCCCTCAATCTTTCTATTTGTTTTATGACCTCTTATTAAATTTCAAAATAAAGGAAATTTATGTTTGATCGTTTAGACTTTTATTTTATCTTTTTGATATCATACATTGTTATATGAGAATGGCGTAAATTTATATATAATCCCTTTAATTTTTTTTATTTTAATCCCTAAGTATAGTTTAATATGATGAATTTATTGTTCAAAAAAAAGTTTAATATGATGAATTTAGTAAACTTTGGGCGTGCTTGGAAAGTTACTTAATAAACGTGACATGTTTGAGTATTTATTGTAATTAGTGGATCTCACTCGATTGAGTGTAATTAGAAGTTTAAACACTCCATTTATACTCCAAGAAGTTGAGAATTGAGAAAATTATGCTTGTGATTAATTATAATAGTTTTTTACTTTTTTATTTTTAATATGCAAGTCCAATTAAATTGTGTAATTAAAATTGATTAATTATTTCTCATAGAAGAAAAGTAATAAGCATAAAATAGAATCTTAAAACTGATTAATTATTTCTCATACAAGAAAAGTAATAAGCATAAAATAGAATCTCAACATAGAAATTCCGTTTCCTTTTTTTAAGAAAACGTTGTTAAATGTTAATAGCATCAATGTTGAATGCTGAAATTTGACCAAAATCTGAACACAGATCATTGTTAAATTCTTGAAGCACCGATGCAAGATATTTCGTTTTCTCCCCTTACTCATTTTATGTGTTTAATTAAACGCAGTGTGGTTTACTCGAAAAAAGAGCCTCTTTTTAGATGTGATATTTTTCATTCAATTTTATGATGCTCTCATCATGAGTCAACCACACTTGTAATGAGTTATTATCACAGTTGTCTATCATGCTTATTTCACTTATGGGTACTCGGCGTAAAATCGAGTAGTTAAAAAGTCGCTCTGATATTATTTATCACGAGACTATTATTTTATTTCTAAAAAATATGTTTGTAGCGTCACCGCTTATATATCTTACGACTTTTTTTTATGTAAAATTAATGTTCTATTTTTTTCGAGCGTGACAATATATATGTAATATAAAAATAATTTCTATAAAGAATCAAACTCTCCACTTTCTCCACACGTTTCTCTCTCTATGATCTCTCTTTTTCCCTATACATAAACTCACTAATCCCCTCCCAAACCCCCCATGTGCCCCTTTTTTCTTTCTCATTTTCCCACACAACAACAATGGTGAAGTTCTCAAAGGAGCTTGAAGCTCAATTAATCCCAGAATGGAAAGAAGCCTTTGTTAACTATTGGCAACTGAAGAAACACGTAAAGAAGATCAAACTCTCCAGGGCCAATAAACAACCTGCCTCATCGCATGACCTTAACCATGACAAGCTCGGTCGCTCCATTCTCGACCCCTTTCGTTTCGTCGCCATGAAAGTAGCTTCGTGTTCAACCACTCTATTCCACGGATCCTCCAATAACAACACCAATGAGATCATTCAGGTGATTAAAAAACTACACCAGCGAAAATGGTGAAATTTTTTTATTCAAAAAATGGGAATTTTCTTGGCTTTTACAGTTAACTATTTGCCTTTGTTTCATGTTATAGGTAAAGAGTAAACGCATGGATTCAGACGAAGAAGGTGTTCTCTATCAAACTGAACTCGTTCAATTGTTTTCTGAAGAAGACGAGGTACATATACATATACATATATGTATATATATGGTATGTATAGATAAAATTGTGTAATGGGGTTTGGGGTTTTTTTTTGCAGGTGAGGGTGTTTTTTGAGAGATTGGACGGAGAGTTAAACAAGGTGAACCAGTTTTACAAGACGAAAGAGGGTGAGTTCGTAGAGAGAGGAGAGATTCTTAACAAGCAACTTCAGATACTGCTGGACCTTAAGCAGATAGTCGCCGACCGCAAACGGCGACGGAAGCCTGTCCCCGGGGCTCTCCTTCAACGGTCGTCGAGCTCGTTTTCTTCTTCTCGCAACTCCGACTCTTTCTCAGGTCAGATATCGATGAAATCTTTGCTTTTTTTCTTTTCTTAATGTCCAAATATTATGATGAAGTTTAAGACAAATACGCGTATCGTGTTCGATTTTGTGGTTGTAAAGCTCCGTTGCATAGAAAAATTATAATTATGACGTGTTTTTATGAATCAGTGATCTGACTTATACGATAAAAATTATTTATTTCACCATTTTTTTTAATTATTTTTTCAAATATTTATTATTTTTTTGTCTTATCATTTTAAAACAACTTTTTAAAAAATTATTAATTTTAAATTAATGATAAAAAAATAATATTGAAATTTATATTTTTATTAGATTGACCATAACAAATATGAAAAATCAAACGTCCATTAATATAAGAAAAATTATAAAGAAATGTAGAAGCAAAATGGTAATTTTGACGTGTTTATGAAACAGTGATCTGATGTAGTACGATATAGTTAATTGCTTTTTTAAATAGTTTACTGTTTTAAGGTTGAAATAACAATAATATCAAATTTATCACTGATTCAAAATAATTATTAATTTTACATGTGAATTATAAAACGAAAAATATTAATTTATATTTTTATAATTGTTTTAACAAATAGTGAAAAATCGCACGTCCATTAATACGAGAAAAATTTTAAAAGAAATGTATTATAATTTACGTTTAAAAGGAAAATATAGGCGATGACATATATTCAGGTTAAAAGTAATATGGGTTTTTTTTTCAAATAGTTTTTTATTTTAATTTAAAATAATAAAAAAATAAAAATGATTTCATGCTTTTGTAAAAAAATTTTGTCATGCTTTTTTTTTTGCAAGACTAAAATGTTATTAATTCTTTTTAACTATTAATAATTCTTAATTTTATTAAGTAAATAAGAAATACAATAAAATTATAAAAAGAGATAAAGATTAGAGGTTAATATATTAATTTATCATTTTTACTAAAATCATCAAATTACACAAACTAACAACTAAATAATAAAATAAGATCATACAAGAAAATTGTGAAAACTCAACAAAAAAATTCGAACGAATGAAAGATATAAATAAATATTATTGTCGGCATCGAAACAAACAACATTAGCACTAATATAAAAATAAATATAATAATAATAACACGTTGATTAAGAGTCAATCAACAAAATAACTAAATAAGTGTGTTATAAAAGTAGAGAAGAAAAAACATATGCTATTTTCCCTTAGAAATGAGGAAGACTTATTGACCAAAATAACACAAAAATCTAAATATGCATAAACGAAGAATTAAAGAGATGAAAAAATAAAGAAAAAAACATGTATAAAAACACAACAAGAGTAAAAGATAAAACATAGATAATAATTGTTTAATCAAAAGTCGACGGTTTCACCCTCTTAAATAAATGAAGAAATCCTAAAGAGAATGAAGAAAAAAAAACTTTTTTTGAATGAATTGAATTGTAAAATATATTATTAAAAGTAAATTATATTTGAAATTAATGTATATTTTTTTTCAAAATGGGCATCACACTTTTGTTATATTTTTTTGAATTGTTTGATGTTGTTACAAGATATTATGTCTATCAATTCTATTCTTTTAATAATATATCGTACATATAAACTGTTCAAATTTATATCACCTAAAAATAACAATATTTATCTTTTCATTGGGAGCGATCGATGAGTTCTTGTTATATTTTTAAAATTTTATAATATTCATATTCGATTTAATCTTTCAATTTGAGATGGGTTATAAATACAAGAGATTAAAGGTATAAAAAAATTAACGAAACCCCACTAGAAACGTGAATTTAACCTAAATATGAAATAATTTCAATTCAAAACTACTTAAATCTAATTAAAATAAACCATGTTTGAAAAAGAAAATCAATAATAATTTCATTATCAATTTGAAATAAGATTTTTTAAAATATAATTTGAAATAAGATTCTAACTTGAATTTGAAATAAACACATTGTAAACGTGAAACAATCTATGCAATTTATATTTGATTTACAGTTTTATTACTAAAATAATAATAAAAACCGACATGGTCATTAAAAACTTGATAAAAAAAGAAAATAATAAAAATATAAGAGGTATGTCCCATATTTTGATTGGGTATTTGTCAAAATTGACTTTTACAGTATTGACTGCTGTATTTGTCAGAAATTAGCAATGAAAATGGTATTGGGTGGAATAAAATAATTATAATTATTATTATAACGATTGCTTCCTCTCTAATTTAATATTTGTGAATGACGGTCCACTAATCATTCCATAACTTTATTTTATGTTTTAATCAAAATCTTTGCTTGATATGTTGCGTCTCTTGTTTTATTCTGGTCCTGTCACCTAAATCTATAAAGCCAATTTGAACTTGTTGGATCTCTTTCTTCAACTTTCCTTTTCACATTGATTCTTCCCTGTAAAGATAAACCTCCATAATAATAATAAAACAAAGATAACCCTCAAATAACTTGTGATTTATGCCTAACTTGTAGGAAGTATGCATGCTTCGGGTTCAAACTTCAAACCCTAGATTTTAATATGAATTAACAAAATAAAAAGATAATACACAAAAACATTTTATATATAGATTATTGTTGTTGCGTGTCAAAAAGATAAGCATAAAATTACGAGACGATAATAAGAGTTTCTCATACTTTAGTCGATAATTAAAAATTTGATTATTTTCTGAATATACCGTAACTTTAGAATTTATGGCAAACATTTACTCTTATATAGTCTAACGAAATTCAAACAATTAGTCACTAAGCTTATTCTGTTACCGGTTACTACGAAACTAGAGAAAGATAGTCATGAAAAGGAGTTGAGTAGAAATAAAGGTGAAAAAGAAAAGAAAATATTAGGCATACAGCATATGACTTTTTTTATTTCATGTTTTTTGTCTCAACAATACACCTGTCTTATCTGATTGACTAAGTTGCGTGCAATATTCACATTGTTAAAGATTTGTTTTTGGTAACGGTAAGGGTTTTGTTGAATTTAATTTTGATAACAATAAAAGAATAAGAATTTTATGTCAAGTAGTTGATAGTAAATAACGGATAGTTAATTATATTAGTTTATTTAATTAATAAATTATATAAAAATATTTGATAAAATTAACTATCAGCAACCGAACAGAATTAACTATGAGCACATCAACACACAAGCCACATTGTAGCAACCACGACACCAAATAGTGAAGCAATTCCAGCAACTCGAAAACAATTTGCCTAAAGATGTGAAAATCCAAGTAGCTCTCAATAAAACACCAAATTCGTGTAAAACCATACTTACTGCTTTGACAGAGCTCCACGGCCTTTTCCGCAAGATAATCGAACTCCAACTTTAAAATGCAATACATCTAGACAACGAAAAAGCAAACCGAAATTCCAGAAAAATACTAATAATGAGAAACTATACTCAAACCAAAGCAACGGAAATGCCACTTCAACCTCCACACCTGCCAACGACCACTCAGAAGCATATCTCTTTCACATCAACCAACCACACATCCAGATACCTCAAGTAAATTTCAACCCAATCTAACAACTCCAAGATAAAACATTAATTCCTACTCAAGCATATTGTCACCTCATCCTCCGATACACTCCAAAATAGAATCCAAACATGAGCATTCACCGTACTGTCACCATATAAATATCGTGATCCTCCTTATTGCTTATTAATCCAAAACAAACTAAATGCTTACAACCCTAGACTCTTAACTTTTTATTTGATTAAATAAACTTTTTAAAAGCAATAATTACCTTTCATTTCCGCTGCAATAAAATCTCCAAGAATTTTATTCTGCTCGCCAAAGAATTTAATTCCACATCGTTTTCTTAAAGCCAAAGCTTTTTTTGCCAAACGAGTGAAGATTTATTTTCGAACAATGTCTGAATTAGTGGGTGATATTGTCTCAACTTTATGATCGACATTCTCCTTCATTATTTTCTTTTTTTCTTTTTAATCGTACGATCTCTACATTTCTTATCTTTTACTGAAAGAGCCTTGTCCTGCAGCTCTAACAAATGAAGCATACTTCCTCGTGGATTTACAGTATAAATCCTGCATTTTCGAAAAGAAATAGCTTTCTGAGTTGGCTCGATCAATCTTCTCTACCCAAGTCTCTTGATTGCCAAAACCCAAACAACGAACGTCCTCGTCAACGAGGAAAATGCCACCATCAAAACTTCGTATGGTGTAGTAGAATCTACAACAAACAACTCCATATGGTTAACATCCTCTAGAGCTCGATCCAATTTGCAATCTTTAGAAGAAATTTCTTCTTCAACTCTGTAGCTTGAAACTAAAGGAATATCAGGCGTAATGACTAAGTCGGGGGACAAGGTTTCAATCACGTTTACCCTAGACTTGGCGCTTGAGACAATCTGCTTAGCACTAACCAAGGCTGCTCTATCCTCACTTAGCTCCTTGGAATTCTCAACATCACACATAATAGTCCCATCTGGAGACTTCCCAACCGCATTAAAAGCCTATGCACAAACAGCTGCCACGTTTGAAGGCTCCAAAAGTACATCCCTCTAGAATTCGCACTTTCAGCTCCCTCTGAAATCACAGCGCCAACCTGTACAACAGCTGGCTCAGATAAACTCAAAAAACTTTGTTGGGAACCCAAAATCCCAGCCCCAATCTGCACGGGTTGTTCCACAATAACAGGTGCTTGCACCAGACCATTAATTATTCTGACACAGCAGGGAGAGATGCAGCATTCACGCCCACGCCATCCAGCTTTTGACTTTCACGTGATACTAACTTTTCACCTCCTAAACCAGCAGCTGAACGGACGTTTACACCGTTCCCCGACCCCGCCTCTGAGGATTCCGATGAAGAATCTCCGGACTTAACGTTACTAGCTGAATCTCCTTCCTCATACCATAATGAAATCGGCTTATTCGAAGGCTGAATCTCCTTCCTCATTCAAACGATCAAAATTATTTGTCAGAATATGAATATTAGCTCTTAAACGTCTCTTCATTCCAAGCGTGCACCGGAATCCCATTGCAGGCGATCCAAGCCTGCCGATTGCAAGCTACCACATCTTCAGACCATAGTGATATCTCTTTAAACCACCTCTGAAAAGACTGCTCGTATTCAAATTTGGCCTTTATCAAGCTCTCTTTATCCTTGAACAATAACATGAAAGCTGACCCAGCAAGCCGCATGATGGTTATGTCCCTAAGACCATCTTCTTGAAGCTTTCAACGCTCAAAAACTTGTAACTCCACCCTACCATACAATTTTTCAAAATCTTGATATACTCATCGTCCACTACGCCCTTTGCAGAAAGAACAGATTGTTGACTCTCCTTGTCCTGACGAGTCTAACACGAGAACCGTAAATAACGAACCCATCAAGTCTTTCTAGAGCTCTCAAAGCATCCTTCATCATGGCAAATCGCACAAAGCCGAAGCGAGAACCTCCCAAACTTCTCTTTCTCGGTATGAATGAATCTACCACCTCCCCATGGTGGCTGAATAGGAACCATAATCCCTTCCAATGTAGTTTCTCAGTATGACTGAAGACTATCAAAGTAACGCTCTAACCGGCACTCTTTCCTTGTTTATGAACATCACATTGCTGTTGTTGCTGCACACTTCCAACACCTTGTTGTTGATGTTGTATACTCCCCATTATTTTTCCTCTTATTTAATTTTCAAGTGTTGGTTTTGTTTAAGTTCATTGAAAACTTGGGTCTTGGTTTTGTTTTAGTTCATGGAAATTTTGGGTCTTGATTTGCTCTGTCGATGGTCACAAATGGTGGGTGGGTTGATCTGAAACTGAAGTTTTTTAGAATTTACCTCCACTTCTTAAAATTTATATTTCGCCTCCAAGGCCAATCCTGACTCCCTCCTTGAAAATATCCCTTAGGTACACTGAATTTTGTGGTTGAATGTTACATTAATTAATCAATTAAAGTTAAAAAAAATGCAGAGAGCGCCGCAGAATTGAATGACAGTTCCGCGGAGATGTCACAAACGGACGAGGTGATCGCAGCATTAGAAAGGAATGGTGTGAATTTCATGAATTCCGGGAGCTGCAGGGCCATGATGACAAAGAAAGGGAAGCCGAAGATGGCTATGAGAATCGACATTCCGGCCACCACGCCAGCTCGAACCATCTCGGCCTTGACATCGATGATCTGGGAAGATCTTGTCAACCATCCCAAGAAAGAAGGTCATGGGGATTTCATCAATAAGAAGAAGATCCAATGTGCTGAGAAGATGATTAGAAGCGCCTTTGTTGAACTCTACAAAGGCCTTGGCCTGCTCAAAACTTACAGGTTTTTTTCATTCTTCTTTTGCTTGTTTTAGGTGCCACTGTTGCATGGAAATTAACACATGGACACACTATTAGGATTCTTTTTTTATATTATTTGCAAGTAGAAATTGGTGGGAGATTGAGAGTGATGGATGTAACTGTGGCTGTTTCTGAATTTGCTAAAGGACGAAGTTAGGATTAAATATTCGATGGAGTAACACTATTAAATTTTTAAATTTTAAAATTAAAAAGAATATAATTGACTAATATTTAAATTAAAAAAGACGTCAAAATATTATTATACCAAAATATTTTGCCCCTCCTACCACGTAGGTAATTTCGTCCCTGTTTAGACCACCACTTGACTGTCAAAATGTCATGCACGTAAACACGTAAAAGATAGAAATAAGGTTCCAGGGATACACCTAAGTGTTCAGCAATCTCATCTCTAAAAATTTTAAAATATAATTCAGATTTTTTTTATATTTTCTATTTATAATCTAATTATTTGTGCCTAAAATTTTGTAATATCATGCCCCTTACATAAAATTTTACATATGTCCCTATAAGATTCGGATATGAAATTTAGGTATTGTACTTATAACTTATCGTATAGAGTTAGTTTAAAACTTCAAATTAAAAAATCAACAATGAAACTTGAGTATTTTGTTAATTGTATTTTGAGATTCTTGAAAGGAAATGAGGGATGGGTGATAAATGGAAGGGTTGATATTTGATGCACAGTCGGTGTGTGTAAAACTTTTTTTCTACAAACATGTCTATTTAACCTTTAAAACTTAGAATCTAAATCCTTAAACCATAAATCCTAAATTCAAAACACTAAACTAAACCCCTAACTATTAAAATAAGCATGTTTGTGTAAACTAAAGTTACACCGACAATGTATCAAATATTTTTCTTAAAAAGAATTCCCTTGAAGAGCTATTTACTAGTTTCTTTTTCGTTTTTCTTTTGTTGTAATGCATTTTTGTAGTTGGTAGAAAGATACTATTTTCTGAGTTTATCAGATTCTAAGTAGGGACTATTTTTGGCAGCTCACTAAATATGGTGGCCTTTACAAAGATACTCAAAAAGTTTGACAAGGTAATTTACCAGCCTCATTTTATACGACAGAAATCCCAGATTTAGATATGAATTCCAAAGAAACTCATTGTTTGGATTAGCAAATATACTTAAACTTCATAAATACTGCATGCCAAAATTATAAGAACTTTCTTTTGATAAAAAAAGGTGTGTTTTCTGGTTTGGATAGGTATCAAACCAACAGGCATCAGCAAGTTATTTGAAAGCGGTGAAGAGATCCCATTTCATTAGCTCTGATAAGGTAAGTTTCTATAGTTCACCTTTGTGTGTTTTGGTATATTTATTATTTCTTAAAAGCAAAGGAAATTATTGGATGGATAGAAACCACTTCCACTACCATTTCATTAGCTCTGATAAAGAGTTTGAATCATATATGGATCATGTAATCACATAACTTGTATTATTAATTACTTTAATTTAGTGATTAAACTTTATTCAAGATAATGATATTGAAATCTCACTGAATATCACTTTTTTGTCATTATTGGAGAATGAGAGGTGTTAGAGGTTTTTTTTTTTTTTTATTTCCCCCTAACATATGAATTCTATTTGGTTTGGTAATTAAGGTGGTAAGACTAATGGATGAAGTGGAGTCAATTTTCACAAAGCACTTCGCCAACAATGACAGGAAAAAGGCAATCAAGTTCTTGAGACCGCAGCAGAAGAAGAATTCTCACATGGCCACCTTCCTTGTTGGTAATCTTTTTACCCATAAACATTTGTGTATTCAACGTCAGGTATTTAAATTGCGGTTGTAGTTGCATTTTTTATTGTACTATTTTATCAATATTGCATACATAATAATTGTTATTACAGTCATTGCAAATAACTATTTCCTGCAAGAATAGTTTAAAATAGTGTTACTGTCACTATATAACAACCGCTATTGTGATAGCATACCACTATTTGAATCTAGGGATGTCAAGTGGGCGGAGAGGGTGCGAAGGGTACTCTTTACACATCCATCCCCGTCAAAAAATTTCATCTCTATCCCCGCCCCACGACCCGTTGCGAATACAAAATCTAAAATCATCTTTGCCTCACAACTCGCAAGACTAAAATCATCCCCGCCCCATTACCCATATGGATCCTGAGACCTACCCAATCCCCTCTTTACATGCCCGTAACCCTTTCATATAATATTTTTATAACTATTAGTTAAAAATATAAATCAAATTTGTTATAAAAAGTATAAAATACTCGTCATTCAGACTCCCACCACATAGTGAAATTATTCTAATTGTCACAATTTTTTTAAAATAATAATATACGAAATTAAAATTGTACAACAAAAAAGTTTGTACTACAAAGATACTAAAATCTATTGTGAAGGATCAAAAATAACACAAATAACATGTAAAATAATATTTCAATTGCTTAACAAATAAATATTACAGAAAGAGCTAAAAACATAACAATTGAAAAATAACCTTAAAAAATAAGAACAAATATCGATAGAATCTAAATAACATACAATATTAGAAAAATAAAATTAAAAAAATAAAAGAATAACATAGACAATAATAAAGAATAAACCAATAAACATAATAAATGTTATATATATATATATAAATTTTCATAAATATTTCAATATAAGTCAATGTAAATTATTTTAAATTTGACTCTGATTCAAATTGATATATTTAAAAATATTTATCTCTAATCAATTTCAAGCTCAATTATATACATATATATATATTGAATTTTGTCACTTGGACTATAAAATCATTACTTTAATTCACCATCCTTCATGGAATAGTAATATGATGATGGATCATTTATTGGGAATCTGGGGGCCCTTGGAACAGTGTGATTGACATTTAACGAAATTTTATGGTCATTGATTCACTTAATTTACTCTTTTTTAATATTTTTCTCTTTTTTTTGCAGGATTGTTTACAGGTTCTTTTGTATCTTTGTTTAGTATATATATAATATTGGCACACTTGTTTGGTATATTGTCACCTAGCACAGAAACAGCTTACATGGAGACTGTCTACCCTGTTTTCAGGTGCTCTCATATTCATTTACCTCGATGAATTTTCTCATTTTAGAAATTACATACAATTTCAATTATCACAAATATAAGCAGTAAAATCAATTGTGTTACTCGAATTCGGATGTGTCACATATTAGTATGTATTCAACATAGATATATTCTTTGAGGATGATATCATCGTACTTATGTTCGAATATGTTTGGACACCAATATTTCAATAGGAAAATAAAGATTATGAGCATCATAGTTGAACTAAGAACATGCAAGTATAGCAGTATTGTCTCAAATGCCAGCAGAAATGGGACACTTGGATTGGTTGCAATTACTAACAGGAAGTATTAATTTCATTATTGTGCAGTGTATTTGCATTGTTAAACTTGCACTTGTTTTTGTATGGGTGCAACTTGTTCATGTGGAAAGCTACGAGAATAAACTACAACTTCATCTTTGAGTTTGCTCCAAGCACAGCCCTCAAGTATAGAGATGCATTCCTTATTTGTACCACTTTCATGACGTCTGTGGTTGGGGCCATGGTCATCCACCTGTTATTAAGGGCTGGTGGCTTTTCACCTTCCCATGTTGACACTATTCCTGGAATCCTCCTCCTGGTATTGGTTAAACAACTTCATTAGTTTCAATTTTGTTTGCAACAAGAAAACTTTGAAGTATATGAGATACTGATTTTTAAGCTCTATTTCCAGATTTTCATTGGCTTGCTGGTCTGCCCATTCAACATCTTCTATCGGTCGACTCGATCCTGTTTCCTTCGAATAATACGTAACATAATATGCTCTCCATTGTACAAGGTAACCAATGCACTTGCAAGCTTCTCATCATCATCTTTTCAATTTGGTTTTGTATGAAGTTTCAGAAGTTCTACATATATGCAGGTTTTGATGGTTGATTTTTTCATGGCTGATCAACTTACTAGTCAGGTAAACTAGTCACAGACAAGCAATGAACACTAAGACTACAGATTTAGCACTCATTTCAAAATTATCTTTCTTTTGAATACAGATTCCATTGCTAAGACACATGGAATCAACAGCCTGCTACTTCCTCGCTGGAAATTTCAAAACCCATGAATATGCAACATGCAAAAATGGAAAACCGTATAGACAGCTTGCTTATGTCATCTCATTTTTGCCATATTATTGGCGAGCCATGCAGGTAAACAGTATTCCATGAAAAATGTTGCATGATTACATGATATCAGTTTCTCAGCTTTCTCATTTATACAACTAACACAGTTTTGCATTTAATCTCAAGTGTGCAAGAAGATGGTTCGATGAATACGACCTGAACCACTTGGCTAACATGGGGAAGTATATTTCTGCCATGATAGCAGCTGGTGCTAGGCTCACATATGCTACACAGAGCAACAGTCTATGGTTTTCTGTAGTGTTGATCACTTCAGTTGTAGCTACAGTTTACCAATTATATTGGGATTTTGTCAAGGATTGGGGGATTCTTAATCCAAATTCCAGAAACCCTTGGCTCAGAGATGATCTAATTCTAAAGAACAAGAGCATTTACTATCTCGCCATTGTGAGTTATCCTTTTGTCAATTTTGAAACCATTGTCTTGTTATATATGTGTATATATTTATACTATTTTTCTTTCCATTGAAGTTCATAATGACTCAATTCTGTGATTGTAGGCCTTGAATGTAGTTCTAAGAGGTGCTTGGACAGAGAGCATCATGCGGTTTCGGTTCAATCCGGCCCAGACACATTTGCTAGACTTCTTCTTGGCTTCCCTGGAGGTTATCCGACGAGGGCATTGGAATTTTTACAGGTATTTACTATCAAGCATTCCAAAACAAGCCATATGATTCTTAAATGTAGCCTTGTAATCTACTCTAAAACTTGAGGCACTGTTACTGAACAGGTTAGAGAATGAACATCTAAACAATGTTGGAAAGTTCCGAGCCGTAAAGACTGTTCCATTACCGTTTCGTGAGATGGATTCTGACGGATGAAAAGGATTGTTAAAATCCAGGGATGAAGTCCCTAACCAAGCTGACATAAATGACAATCCAAGGATCAACACTTTAACTTGGATTTACTGGTATCTAAATAAATCCAAATTGTAAAGCTCTCGAGTGCAAGAACAAGTACTGGCAACAAAATGGCAATATTCTAACTTGGATTTGCTGGTATCTGAATCAATCTCATGCCTTTAGCCAATGCACAAAAGGTATTCTTTTTCTCTCCCTCTAATTCTCTGTTGCATAATGAAGAATGAAGTTTAGAATATCTTTTTTTGTTTCCTTTTGAAGCTGGGAAATGTATATTTGATTATCTGTATAATGATGGGAAAGATTGATCATCAAGCACAATAAATTTTCTATTTGATCTACTTTATACAGCTTTTTATTCCAAATTATTGTTAAATGAAAATATTGTCACAATCCCTAATGATAGAACAAAAGCATGCAGCAATTCATGAAAAAGAATCAGGCTAATTAAAGAGCAATTGTTGATTATCATATGTTCAAATATATATGTTCCAAATATTTTAAGTGATTATCATAGGAACTGTTTGATTACGTTTCAACTTTGGATTTTTGGGTGCATTGTCTTCATCTTTAGCTTGATTATTCTGCTGGTTGTATTCATTTTTTCCCCAAAATACTCATGCTCAATACTTGTGTCCGACACATATTAGAATACAAGTGCACAAAAATCCTTTAAGTATTAAAATATGTATAGATTTATATATATAAATACAAAGTTGAACATACACGATTCCATATCCAAGGCCCGGTAACTGTTATCGTGATATTGACCAATTGGTAATGGTACATATTCTGTTTCTTATTCTTTCAATCCAATGCACACAAACAAATGTAGAGAAAAACAACAATGGTATATACCCTAATTCAGAAGGATTAGGGTATTACAGCAAAATCAGGAATAGCTTATCATCGTTCCTCATAAATTTTAATATATTGATCGTCTAACCATTAACAATGCAAGGATTTTCCAAATTTCAAGCAAATCAGGGTTCATCAGAAAGAATTCTAGCATTCCAATACCTAGATGCCAAACATAAACACCACCTAGAATTTAGACATGCCAATGCTTTGTTTTATATAGTACAATGACATTATTCAGCATCTTACCTATGACAAGTGCCTCCAAAGTGCGGAGCGATCTCTGGATATCAGGAGAACACGAGATGCTGTGTAGTCAAAAGTAGGGCAATACAAGTCATCTGGACCGACGATCTCTCGGACATTTTGAGCACCGATACAATCATATAGGAAAGGCTGCAGCCCATTATCCTTCAAGGCATCAAATACGAAAAGCCCCAATCCACAAACACCCATGACAAGGTTTGAGTTACCCCAAACCTGTGTTATGGCTGAATGATGGGAGTGAGCATTGGATTCAGGCAATGAATAGGTACTGAGCAACCTTTGTTTGCGCAATGAGAACTGTTGCACTTGAGAACAAGACTGTTTTTCTCCTGATGGTCTAACGTTTGTGCATCCAAGAAAGACTGAATCCCCTCTAGAGAAAATGGACTGCACATTAACTCCATCGTTCACTATTTTCGCAGCTATACCAGATGGATGGCGAAAATCCAAGATATTAATAGAATCTGGAGTGCAGAATACACCATCATTTCTTTCAGCTTCTGAGGAACTTACTCTGCAAATTCAGATTTTGGTAACATTAAGACCCATGAAAGAATTTATCTTTGCTTTCTTTCACGATAAGCAGGTAAAAGCAAGGCAGGTTACATCATTTAAGAATCACAAACAAATAAATTTGAGATAAAACAATATTAAAATGGTGAATAATCACAACTTAAATTCATACATTAATAAAAGAAGAAATAAACATGAAACAGTATGTTATAAAACTAGAAAACAGCCAATGCAGAAATAATGGCATGATAAACCAAAATAAGGGATAAATTTCTAACCTTTGCCTAACACCTCCACATATCTCAGCATCAGTGTTATTTACATGAAGAGACGAGATTTTTCGACCAGATGAAGAGACAGATAGTAACGTCTGAGGATGAAGAGAGTTCACATCCCAGACAGAAATCATTTCTGATTCTGCAACAACTACCTTTCCTCTGTTTCTCCATTGCAGAGGACTTGAATAATCCATTGCTGAAACAGGATTCTGTACTTCCCATTTCATGATTTCCTCACCATCACGAATGTCAAATACTTTGACAACCTTCTGAGAGCTGGCAGTTGAGATGATGAGAGGGCCCAAAGGTTTATACCACCACTGATGAGTTTCCAGTGATAAACTATTACACAGAGCATTTCTTCCATGCAAAGTGTTATTCTGTAGGGGACCAAGGACTGTTCTTGAAGTTGTTTCTCTGCATTCAAAATGGAATGCTCGCACATCTTTAGTATAGAAATCCCATGAGCAAAATCCTGATTCCAAAGAATTTCCAGCAGATGCAGCCACAACATATCTCCCTGAGCAACCATCTGCACTAGGAGCACGGATAATCCAACAATCCCTCCATATATTTGGTGGGGCACCTGTAGGAGGTTTGTAGACAGATTTTTCCTGATAACAAAGCACCATCATAAAGAAAGCAAGAAATAGAGACATTGAAATAACTATAAGGAACACAAATGTAAGGAGCCACAAAATAATATTCGATCACTATCCTTGAAACAAAGGGGGTCAAACATGAAAATAAATACCTCGCAGTTAGTTATGTCATAGAAAGAACATGACGCATCATCATGAGCAAGGAGAACTGCCTCTCCTTCCGACATAAACCATCCTCCAGTTGAAATTTTGCCATCAATTTCATTGAGCTGATAAATGGCAGCATCTTCAATCTCCTCTTCGGTATCAGCAGTTGGCCCATTCTCCAGGTCATTAAAGTCCTCAAACCTCTCGTCTGATTCAAGATTGAACTCTATTCCATGTTTCACATCAAATTTTTCCAAAGGCCCTTGTGCTCCTGAAGCACCATCACCATCCATCTCCTGAGTACCAGAAGCCTCCAAACTAGCCATTTCATTCCTTTTGGTGACTCTAGTTTGCTCCTTATCAAGTGAAGCCAAGAACTCCAAAGCTATTGGATTGTCCTCAATGGGACTCGGTGATTTCTTTTCTTTCCTTAATTCCCTTCTGGAGTCTACAGCATTAGATGGCCCCTGACTTAGAGAGCTCCCTGAAGATTCCTTCAATGATGTTCGATTTCTAAGCAACTTATGATGAGGAAACAATCGCGCCTCCAATTCTTCACTACTCAAGTCTTTAACTGAAATTTTAACATTACCCATTTGCTTACTCCAATGCCTCTCATTTCTGTTCATACTTACAGCTTCATCTCCAAAATCTTTTGAAGTGCTCTTGCATTTGGAATCACTCACAACATGATTCATAGCCTTCTCAATGCCTAAAATCTTGTCTTGAATATCTGAAAGTATCACCTTTGATGCATCCGGATTATTCTCGTCAAGCATCTCCTTAGTCCTCTTAATATCTGTGGCAATTCTCTTCACCTTACCTTCTAGAAAAGCAAGCTTTTCATGAAACTTGCTTGGATATGTAATTCCAACCTGACTCTCCTCTATGCTCAAGCCTTTCTCTTTTAAAACCTCCAAACTATTTCCATCACTCAAAGACTTTCCTTTTAGAAACTTTGTGTCACATTTCTCATCGACACTAACACAATTTCCAAGTTCTGAACCAAAATCTGAAATAACATTTTCATCAAAAGCCCCAGAACCCTCATTTTGAATATTATCGCCGTCTGATTTTCCCAAATCAGAGCTAAATTTAACATCTTTCTTACGATTCTCATCCAAAATCCCTACCCCGTTTACTTTCCCTTCATTCCCTTTCATTTTCCTCAACAAAGTTTCCCTAAACCCACCATTTTGTTTGCAACCATTGGCTCTCAAATCCCTACAACCCTTATTTTCTCTATCAGTTGAATTCCTATCTTTTTTCATATCAGAATAAACCCTAATAAGCTCAGAAGGGCTCTGACTCCTACCTCTTGGGGCCGATGACGTGGACCACCGCAGCCGACCTTCCTTGTCACTGCCACCAAGCGCCGCAGCCTTCTCAACGCGTGGAATGGACTGGATTATAGGCTTCGGGGCCACAACAGAAGCGCGAGAAAGACTGCTAGGCCTTGGGTTTTCTTTGCCGGAAGATGGTTTTTTGATGGTCGGATTGGTGAACGGGGTTAGGGGTTTGGCCGGTTTTTGGTTGCCGGCGGTGGTTAAGTCTCTTTGACGGGGAACCGACGAGGTTGACATGTTGATGGGGGAATTAATTAAATAAATAAATAAAGAGAAATTATACGGAAATATAGAAAATGGGTGTGCAAGAATGAAGATATCTATTTTGAGGTTTTTAAAGATTGAGATGGTTTTGGGCGGGAAATAAATGCGAACTTTTGAATTTTTAAGAATTTTGGAGCCTTTAACGCTAACGCTCGGAGGAGCGCTTGCAAAAGCTGTATATTTTTATGTCCTCATCTTCTCTTCTAATTTATAAATATCTTTGTTACGAATAATGGGCGAGTTCAATGAGATTGGTACTGGTCTCTTTTATAGTGGTTGGAAATTTAATTTTTGCTTTTAGTATAAAATAACTTTAAAATTTGTAATCGGCCTCTATTCTTATACAAGTCAACAGAACCGAAAAGATTAATCATTAAGTACGTTCTAGTAGATACTTTAAGAGAAAAAAATTAATGTGGGGCTAGGCCCTTATTTCAAATTTTAAATATTTAATAATTGTTGGTTTAATAGTAATTTAGTCCTTATAAAAAATAAATATATAAATTAAAAAAATATAATGGCTTGTTAAATATTTTATTAGGTAGTGGTTGAAGTTGTAATGGTAATTATGCAAATTAGAATTTGCTCCTGAATTTTGAGTTTAAATACTCAATAAACTTTTAGTTTTTTTAATTCAATAATTTGGTTTCTCATGATGTTCGATCATGGCTTCGTTCATGATACTTAAATCTATTTGTAAATTGAAAATATAGAATCTTTGATATAAGATATGATTTCTCTTAATGTAAAACTCTTTAACGGAATAAGAAGAAAAATAAGTTAATCCTTTTGTGGGCCACTAACTCTTTATATAACTGACTATTAAATTATATTTAAATATTTATAATTCTGTCATTCATCAAATTATAAATATAATTTCTAGTATCTGCACTCTTATGTACAAGACACTTTTTTGAACAAAATACATATTTTATTAATAAGATAAGAAAAAGTTAATACAATACACATCCCTAATAAACAGATAATCTTAGAATAATAACCAAGAAAATTTATAAAACAACAAAATAAAACATTAAATCTTAATAGGGCATGAAATCTCAAATAGAAATATTATCTCTTTCTGTAATTTCTTCATCAACGTTCATAAAATTCAGTACTATAATTTAAACTCGAAGTGCTCATTGTAAATTGGTTATTTAATTTTGTGTCATATTTTATAATAGCATTATATATATATATATGCCCACAATTACAGATTTTAATTCAACAAATTTCTCACTTAGACAACATATCTTTCCTCGTAAAATGTATAACCTTATGGCCTTGCTATATAATATCTATTCTATGATATTCTCATTCATTAACTATATTCATACATCATTAAAGCAGTATTTGTTATATAATTCATGATTAGACTCGTCAATTATCACATACAAATATAATGAAATGATATATAAATTATGGATGCGAATAGTAGAAAGTTACATGTAATTTAAACCAAATATGTTCTAACTTGTCATTCTTAAATCGCAGTGAGATTAAACTTTATTAAAATTAGAATGTGGATAAACTAAAAAATTTGATTTCTGCAGAAAATAATCTTAAAATATTTTTAAACTAAATTACTTGAAGTTATATCTAAAATGAACGAGCATTTTAAAACTACAAACTCTTACTAAATTCGAATATCCGTAAATGACATTATACACGCGAGTAGTACGTTCATGAAAGACCTAAAAAGATAGTTCTCGTTAATAAATGCACAATTATGAACTTTTTATCAACGTGCTTTATATATGAGATTAGGGATATCGTAAATTCAACATAAACCAAATATTGGAGTCTTCTAAATTAAAAAGCCATTAACCGATCAGACACTGGTTCTACTTATTAGAACAAAAATATATCTAATATAAGTATAAGTTTTATACTCGCCAAATCATTAAGAACAAAATACTTGATTTCAGGAAGCGTGCCTAAATTTATTGGTGGAGATTTTTCAGAAGGTTTGATTTTTTAAGAAAATACGTTATCTTTTGCCACACAATTTTGGCAGGGAATGAGAGATATACAAGTTAACCTATATAGTGGGGATCACTACTCCTTTATATAAATTGAATATTAACACAGTTTATTAATATTTATAACTCTGCTTCTCATTGAATTATAAATATAACTTATGGTATCTATACTTTTAATTTTATAACAATTTAATACATATAACACGTGTAACATAATTGGTCACTTAATTTCGTGTTATACTTTATAATAACAACATACATTATACATATGTGCCCACAATTGCGGATTTTAATCCAACACTTATGTCTTGTATCGTGTGCAATTTTGTGTAATTGAACTGTCCATTTAACGTGTGTGATCTGCATATCGAGAGTTACATTGAAAAGTTTGTAAAAATTAAATTGATTTTTGGGATTTGCATTTGACGTTGATTCATTATTTGTGATTATAGCTTTCCCAAACTTATCCAATTTGTTCAAAATTTCGACTATTTGGAAAAATTCCTATAATGGGGAGTGGAGGCTATGTGTAAACAAGTCTACAGAAGGTATGGAAGTATTATTCCCTTCATTTTATTCTAAGAAGGTTGTGATAATGTTTTCTGTAGCTTCATTGATGTTAATTAGGGTTCTTATAGTTTTCGGACAGTTTCATTATGCAGCAGAATGCAAAGCTCCACGATGGCAGGGCTTCTCAGTTCTCACAACCCAGTTCCTGGGAGGTAGCAGTCAGGCGGTTCCAGCAGAATGCTCCGTTGTAGCAATGGCCATTGTGGGCCTTTCACTTGCCTCTTTCTGGGGCAATGGTTACCGTGTTCGAGGTTTACCCTCTTTCCTCATCCCACAAACTGGCTGTGCTGTTCAGGCTCAATGAATCAAAGCTAAAGTTCGATGATCATGTTTTAACCTGTAGTCACCTGAACACGATCGTTCCTCATTTCAACGGAACCGCGACAATGGCCCGTCGCAAGCTGGTCCGAAATAGGTAAAAAAATGTTGTACAGTTCATAGTAGGCAAAGAAATGGCTGTTCCTAGGACATGTTATATGGTTAGAAAAACACCAAACATAACTTTCACTTGAAAGTTGCTAATCTTTGTATGGATGTACGTATGCATAGATAAGTTATATAAATCACAAAAATATATATTATTATCAATCTGAATGTGCATTCTTTACAGTGGCAGAGGAAAAACTGCTACGCAACAACAAGGTAAATAAAAGGTTAAAGATAAAGTGATAAAAAAACCGCCGTCTGTGGGAATCGAACCCACGACCACATGGTTAAAAGCCATGCGCAGTTAAGACAGCACAGACTTGATTGATTTTTTTCAAAAAAAGTTTCTTACGCCCTTAAACCTATTAAAAATACGATACATTTCCCATTTATTATTAAATCTGAATGTAATCCCGATTAATTAATGAAGTTCAGATTTCCCATTAAAAATATGAGACATTAATTATCTATACTACATATTAAAGTAATAAAACCAAACTGTTAAATGCTTGAATAAAGTAAAATTGAACTACTTCAAACTCAGTTTTTCCTTCTTTTCTGAACATTTCTGTAAAAATTATTGAAGACAACAAGATTGAATTACTTCAGAGTCTGTTTTGTTATTTTTATGAACCTTTGAATAAAATGTTTTAAATTAAGGGTGAAATTGTATAGAAGGTCCTTGTATTCTATGCTGCTAGTGATTCAGTTCCTCTACTATATTTTTCTGGATAAGTTCCTCTACTATAATTTAATCCTTTCTAATTCACTCTATTTTCAAAATGTGTATTTTAATCCCCACGACAATTAAATTTCCATTAATTTTGTCAAATTATTTGAATAAAATTCTTACATGATTTAAATTTTTTAAATTTTTTTATGTATTTTCTATTAAAAAATTTATTTCCGTCCCCTCCTAAAATTTTATAAATTGGTCAGCCCCCTAAAACTTTATAACTTTTTCCCCCTAACATAATGTTTTGTGTCCGTCACTAATTATATCTTTCATTTCATTCAAATATCATCGTTTGGAACCATTTCAGTTCTTTCAAACTATATTTACTTTGTTCACGGTCATCCAGATATGCGTTTCAAAAACTCATTTATTTGAGATTGCATCGTTAGGTATCAAGAGTCAGCCGAATTAAGTAAGTAGCTTTATTTTTTCTCTTTCGAGATTAATAAAAAATTAAGAAAAAGGAGAAAAAATCAAAATTTCAAAATTAGTATCCCAAATTCAAAAGGGAGGAGAAAAAGATTGACAAAAATTAATTTTATAAAGCTTGTATATCAAAGTTTTACCCATATAAAAAAATGTACACTTTAGACTTTAAAGGCTAAATTTTATATTTAATTCAAAATTTTATATTAATTATTTAGAAATATTTAAAATTTATATTTTATATATAAAAATTTACTAATGAATTGTTTTAATTTTTATATTTTTATTATTTAAGTTCATATTGTTAAAATTTACTAATGAATTGTCAGATCTTTTCCATATTTACCATTGAACCTTAAAGTTATGGAGTCATAAACTTTTAGTCTTATAATTATACTTACATTATAATTAGATCCAACTAAGTAGTTTGATAGGCCAAAAATGAAAAAAAAATTACGTGAGGATAAGAACATGCTTTTGACAAAGAATAGTTGCAAGTTGCAGCCTTAGATTTGTATAAATAAAAGCAATGCCCAATTTCTCATAAATTAATCATCAAACAATTAGTAAATAATCAACAAAAATGAAACGCGTGAAAGGGGAATTGCTGGTTTTAAAAAGTAATTTTTAAAAATAAATATAATTTAATTTAAATTAAATTAAATACTAGTAAATACTTTTTACTTTTCAAATAAACATGTTAACTTCTATTTTTTTAATCGTGTAATTCCTTTCATTTGAAAATAAAAAAAATATTTTGGTTGAAGATATTTTAGAACCTAATTCTTTTTCGATACTTTTTTTCCGATAAGTTATAATCAATTTGAATATTTGAAATTAACAACGATTTTAATTTCATAATGTTTTTGAGAAATTTTTAAACTTCAAATTAATTTTGCATTAACACATATTTGCTTGTACAACAATACTACTTATCAATACTTAATTTCATTAGAATAAATTTTTTTACTTTCTAAAATACAATTACACTGCTGTAAGATAGTTTCTAATATCTCAAGCATATTTATATGGTATAAATTAATTCTTCAATGCCAATATTTCTCCAACTATAACCTTGTTTGCTTGCATAATATTTTATGTTTATGAATACATTATTATACCGATGTAAATTGATGTACATTATTATATTGATTAGTGAACTATCAAGTTCAAATTTCTGAATCCACCCCTGCCCACAAGTAATTGTTCAGATAAAAGAACTGAAATAAAAATTGTCCGCCCAATCAAAGAAAATCATTAAGAAGAGTATGAAGACGTGAGAGAACTGTTTTTCTTGTTATGAATTTGTGCGCAATCACTCTATGCATTCAATATCTTTATCACTTACCACCGAACTATACAAATTTAAAATTCAACTACATAACTATTTAATTGGACTTATTTTGACCATCAGCCGTTAAAATCTAACGAAATGATAATGTGACTGTTAATGGAAATTTGTATAACTACACATTTGGTCCATGTACGTTATATATTCTATCAATTTGATCCTAATTTTAATTTAATAATTAATCATTCAATTAGGTGCCGACACATGTCATCACCTTATTAGAAGAATTTAATTATTTGTTTTTTATTTAATGACTCTTTACGCATCTGCAGGGAATAGTTCATAGAGATGTTAAACCAGAAAACTGTTTTCTATCGTAAGACCAACAAAGTTTATCTTATTGATTTCAATCTTGCCATGGTAAGTACTAGCTATGTGCCAACCTTACATTATTCTGTGATTGGCCGTTGCAATGTTTTCCTCCAATATTTTTGTGCTCCAATTTGAGAACAATTAGTTTTGTTTTGGCAGGAAATGCATCAAAAGTACAGGAGTACGGGTTAGTTCCTTTTTCTGGAGCTTGAAATTAAGAATCCTAGTACTTTCTTACTGTAGGCAATGAAGAGAAACATCTACATATTTTTGTTTTTTTGTCTGTCCTCTATATCCATAAGAATTGAAATACGAGACTTATAAGCTGGCTGTTAACTACTTGCTGCAGCACTCCTTATCATCTGAATAACTGGTCTACTGTGTGTTCAAATGTTGAGTTTGTTGTTTGTTCCATTCCAATCAAATGTTCTTGCTTTCCGCTGTGTATTATTTTGCCTTCAAAGTTACCTGATCTAACTACCTCGGTACCTCCTGATTATCAATTTAAGATTGATGTGGCATTCTTATGTATTTCACAGACAAATCAAAGTTGGGATATGATGTCAGTCATCATCGTAATACCGTTCTTCCCCTAGCCATTCATCTGACAGATTGCAACAAGTTTTTAAATATCAAATCAAGGGAGGGAATCAATATAGAGGCAACAAAAGGCTCTGGGTTAACGACTTGAGTAGTTGGAATAAAATAAATAGTCAGGGAGTTAAATATCCCACCTTGCCTTGCCATATATCTTGGCAAGCGCAGTTAGTCTTCTCGTTCCAAATCAAACCTTTACGCTAATCGAATAATTAATTAATTTAATTAAATTGATAGAATATGTAATTAATAGGGATTAAATGTGTAGTTATACAAATTTCCATTAACAAACACGTTACCCTTCCGTTAAATTTTAACGGCTAATGGTCAAAATAGTCCAATTAAATAGTTAGTTGGTTGAATTTTAAATTTTTATAGTTGAGTGGTCAACCTTGGAGTTTACTCTTTTTTCAATTACATAATAAAAAGGAAGAGAATATAGATAATTACTATAAATATTCGTCTTTGTATTTTTTTCTATTATCTCCCTTTATTTTTAATAAAAATAATAAAGTATTTTTTTATTTATTTCGAGTCGAATTAAGACGAATTTAATCTTAATTTTAGAGTCAAATACGGGCCGAAGAAAATTCAGTACATTTCGGGTCAGATTAGGTTCTAGTGGAACCTTTATATTTTCGAATTAAGTTCGAGTTGACCAAAAACCCGACTAAACCCGACTCATGAGCATCTCTACTCAATACAAAACTATCTCCTTCCACGTTTCCCATAGAAATCGGATCTACACCGTTTAACATTCCCATTAACCCCACACACATTTCTAAACCCATATTGGCCTTAACACGGTAGATGAAGGGTGGGGTGATCTTCATCAGTTCATCGACTTCGACTCCAATATGTTTGTTCGACATCGTTAGAATCTAACCTTTTGATCAAGCAATCCTCCTGTGATTTCCGCAATCTTTTGTTATTGTTAGTCACTGCAACATTAGAACTAGCAGCGATAGGGC
Source organism: Hibiscus mutabilis (assembly GCA_019671005.1). Classification (NCBI taxonomy): domain Eukaryota; kingdom Viridiplantae; phylum Streptophyta; class Magnoliopsida; order Malvales; family Malvaceae; genus Hibiscus; species Hibiscus mutabilis. The sequence continues at coordinate 3,509,896 of CM033721.1, read as the reverse complement.
ACAAACTCTCGCTGCTAGCAGGAGAGTTTGTTTCACGGTGTTGCTGTCCAAGATAGAGGCGGCGACGGCAACTGTGGGGGGCTTCGGACAAAGGTTTGGTTTTTGAGCACTTGGCTTTAGTTTTGATTTTCCGTTCTGTCCAAGATAGGATTTGGTATATTGTCCACAACATTAGCAGTGCAATCAAATATAACCTTTTATTTAAGATAATCAAAAGCACTTAACCTGTACCACCTATTTAGATAACATACAGAATTAAAATTCTATAAACAAAAATATTAGAATGTACAATAAGACAAATCTATTTTAGCAAACACATTGGGTCGGTTGACTAAAATTGTTACACTTTTTTTCGAATGAAATTAAAATTTTTCTGGATTGATGTCTTATTTATGATTATTTCAATTTCTCAATGCATCTTATATTGAATTAGTATGACGTTAAGAGTAAGTTATGATTGTTTTACTAAGAATGTATAAGCAGGAAATTATATACAAATCAATACAAAAATTTCATTTTGAAGACTTCTTTTTGCAAAAAAAAATCCTAATTCATTTCTGGACATTTTGGGAACATTTCTAATAATTTCTCAAGTTTATTTTCATTTATATAGATAGGTGTAATAGAAATGATTGTCCAAAATGAATTTCGAATATGAGCTTTTGCAAAGAAAACTTAGTTTGGTTAGGATTTGGTCATTTCTTTTCATCTTCAATGTTTTGAAGATTTATAATAGAAATTATGAGTTTTGAAAACCAGTATAAAAAGAAAATCTTTCTGACTTAAAGTTTAGGATTTTAGATCAAAGTGTATGATTTAGATTTTTAGTGTTGGGCATGTACATAAACAAAAAAAGAACATAAATTTTTTATTCGAGAGTATAACAATGGTAAATTAAAAAATTAATAGGAAAAACAAAAATTATTGTGTAAACATAAAGAAATTAAAACATAAAAGAAAGCACACACTCAAAGAAACAAATGACATTGTCTTGTGTAAACATAAAAAAAGAGACCCCTTCAAAGCTTCAATGTAACATCCAACTCTTCTTGAGTCCCTTCTATACCATCTTTGACCGATGCCATTCCATCAATTTGCAAGCTTGCTTCCAGCTGCTGCAGAAAAGGCCTGGCGAAGAGCTCCGCGCGGGATTGTTGCACCGTCATGATTTGCGGTGGCGCAGAGACTGGTGTTGGGGGTGTCGGAACCGAGTTGTCCCTAATAGCTGTTGACCGGAACGAAACAGGCAGCGGTCTGACAGTCGATTGCTGGTCAAAGTTGCGAGCATTGGCTCCAACGGAAATAGGGTTTATATTTATGTGTGTTGGCAGTATCGGAATCGAGATGTTCTTAATCGCCGTTGACTGTAACGAAACAGGCAGCGGTCGGACAGTCAACTGCTGATCTAAGTTGCGAGCATTGGCTCCAATGGGGAAAGGGTTTATATTTATTTCTCCTGGCGGCAGTGTAGACGGAACATAATCGATCCGCGACAGTTCCGATGACAACCTTGGCCAATGCCAACCTTGCTGTTGGATTTGTCGCGCCGTTGGATGAGAAGTTAACGACATGTGGCTGAGTAAAAGCTTCCGTTTCGTCTCCGATTCATCGAGCAAAAGATGAAGCTCGATGTGATCGAATAGATCTTTTTGGCTCGTGAAAATACAATCACAAATCCGACAAGCAATTAGCTTGTTGTAGTCACCATGCATGTTTCCATACCTCAAGGCGGCCATTTTTCTCTCGAGAAAATTAACGAAGAGAGCTTTGAAAAAGGAGAGGGAGAAATGAGCAGTGGTGGCGTTCTGGGTGCTGGTTCTGGTAAATTATATATAGGTAAAAAAAATGTGGTTACCATTTTTAACTTTTCTTTCAAGGTCATGTAATTTACTGTCATTGATTTGGTAGTAAGTGAGAAAAAAAAACTAAAAATGGATAAAAGTTGATGACGGTATGAATTGTTGAATGTGACCTAGATTTATTTTGTCTTTAGGGTTTTAAATTAGAACGTTAGTAATAAATAACCAACTCGGATATTATTTGTATTTCTCTAACAAAAGAATAATTTTCTTAGTATTTTAATTCAATTATAAGATAATATTTTAATTCGATTTTAAATTTGGATAATTTTGAAAGTACAAATATATTCATGCGTGTCTGACGAAAATTCGTTATGTCATGTTGTAGTTAAAATTGACATTGAACTACTTTCCTATAATACGTATCCATGTTTCATGGATTCGAATATTAGATTATTATTTAATATATTAGCAATAGTTTTTTTTCTTAAAAGATTTTAGTTCCTACTAGATGGCATTAGTACTTAAATAAATAATTATGGACACTACCAAGTGATTGGAAGAATTGGCATAACTTCTCAAGCATTTGAACTAAATTCAAATTTTAGAGTTATTTTGGTGGGAAAGCTTAATCTTAATACAACTTCGACCCGAAAAATATTATTTTTATACTGTAAAGTAGACGGAAATACAAATAAACATATGACGATGGATTAAAGTTGTGGAGGAAAAAAAAGATTTCACCACCAATATATAAAATAATCATTTATATTTTTTTATTAGAAAATAAATATGTTTTTTTATTTTAAATTTGTCAAAGATTTATTAATTATTCACTAGCCGTTATGGATGCCATGTCTAGGATCGATAGTAAGAGTATGGGAGGTTCGAGGGTATTGCTCACACCCCCTTTCTCCGTGCGGGCAGCGGTGGAGAGCGAGGTTGTTAGTGGCAGTTCGAGAGTAGGGCACGACTTACCGCTGGCTGGTGTTGGCTGATTGAGCGTGGGTAGGGGCCTGCTTTGTCCTGTGGTGATTAGTTGTTGGTTTTGTTAGTTTCTTGATGTTTTGTTTCTGGTAGTTTAGGGTTTACTTGTTTGATGTATCTTTTGATATGTGCACTCTTTTTAATGAGACATGTATTAGGAGCCCTTCTTTATCAAAAAAAAAATATTCAAATGTAATAAGATTTCTTTCCATTAATGAAAAGAATGCGTGGTGTTTTTAGGTCTAAATTATGATAACACATTAATGATTAATTAATTAGAGCAATTAAAAGAATCAGTTGCCTAATTAATAATTATTAATAATTAAACTTCCTAGGTTTCTATAATTCATTACCAATATTAATCAGAACAACCAACAAATTAAAATATGGATTAATTAATTGTTCATATATGCCTAATTCTTTGTAGGCGCTGACAAAGATTTACCTTAAATACCAAACGATATGACCATTCGTGAATGCTAATATTGTGTTTAAATATATTTTTATATAATAACCATTTTAAGATACATTTTTCATATAAAATTAAATGTTAATAATTCATATTAAGAAAAATTATATATGACCAGGTGTTACAAATTGAATTTACCTTACTATCTTTTTATTAAAAATTCTAACATCTTACCATGTTAGTTTATTTTAAAATGTAATTTTTTTACCACTAACCATTTAGTAATTGCTTTTAACTGGGTCTACCCTTCCTAGTGAGCTCGAACATCAGCCGAAATACTATTTTTCTTTTCTGGTTCTTAAATGGTAGACATGAACATCAATACATTTAGGTCTAATCGTTAAAACTAGTTGAAATAAGTTATTTACCGTAAGTGTCGATTTGAATTAAAAAAGTCAAGTTCAAATACATAATCGTATGGTGTACGTAAGTGTCGTTTTACGAAGTGATTTTGTTAGCTAAGGATTGGTTGTTTCGGATTGATCCAAGGCATTATCTAGGGTCGTGTTTGTTGTAGCTAAAAAGGTTGAGTGATTATTTTTTGGATAAAACAGCTTCATTTATTCAAATGTTTCAAACACAAATCAGTTCAACCAGGTATACATTTAGAGGATCCCCCACTCTATACATAAATGCTCATTCACGGTGTCATTCCTATCTATATGTCTATTTCTCAACTTTATACAAATTACATCCTTCAAATCTTTCACCAAATCACACTAGAACAATAAGAGTCTTTTCCTTCCAGATGATATAGATGAATCCGCCCATTCCATTATTCCTCCTGCCAGCTTTCAGTCACCCTATTCAAGCCACAAAGACACAAAACAACATCCCATACAGCCCTAGAGAAAGAGCATTCCGAGAACAAATGATCTCTAGTCTCTTGAGCATCCTGACATAACAAACACATAGCTGATTGCACAACACCAAACTGCAACAATCTTGATCTAGTGGGCAGTCTATCCAATGCAGCAAGCCAAGCAATAAAGGAGTGTTTTGGAATATGAGAAGAAAACCAGACAAGATTCTGCCATTGTATCTTTTGCCCCCTCTTCCTGATTCTATCTCAAATCCATGAAACTGTCACATCAGACAAGTCCTGAATCCCTGCAAACAAGCTCCTAGCAATGTCTTTAAGCTTCAAGAGCTTTCTCACAATCCAGCTATAATGAGTTCTGGCATTAATGGACCAGTAGCTCTCCCCCTTAAACACATATTCCACGAGCCAGGCAACCCAAAGGGACCCCTGGTTTGCCAGAATATTTTTTACTAGATACAGGAGGCATGCATCACTCCAACACTTCAAATTCCTCAAGCCTAAGCCCCCCTCAGATTTCAAGGCACAAATCTGACTCCATCTGACCCGAGCACACTTTACAGGAGCATCACTGCCTGTCCAGAGAAATCTCATACATAGCTGCTCTACCTTGCAAATGGTGGCCTTTGGTAGAACAAGCTGCCTGCACCAATAGTTAGTTAAACTGAACATCACAGCTCTTATAAGTTGCAATCTCCCTGCAAAACTCAGATTCTTCCTACTCCATGCATTCAGTTTGCCCCTAATCTTCTCAATCAAGGCATGACAGTCATTCTCCTTAGTTTTCGAGTCACTAAGGGAACCCCAAGATATCTCACTGGCAGATTTCCCATTTTGAAACCAGTAACAAATTGAATGAGATTCAGGTTGTGTCTGGAAATACCACAAACAAAAAATTCTGTCTTAGAGGCATTCAGTCTTAGGCCAGACAAGAAATAAAATTCTCCAAAACACTCAAAACTCCAGCAACAGAGCCAACATCTCCTTTGCAGAAAACAAGCAGATCGTCAGCAAAACACAGGTGAGTGAGGGAGATCCGTTTGCACTTAGGATGAAATTTGAAAATACCCTAGTGGCAGCAAGGTTGAGCATAGCAGATAGCACATTCATTACCAACACAAATATGTAGGGAGAGAGAGGGTCACCTTGCCTCACTCCTCTCTCCCCCTTAAAAAATCCAACAAGGCTACCATTGAATGAGACTAAGAACCTCGAGAGGTGATACAAGCTTTGATCCACCCAATGAATCTCTCTGGCAGCCCCATAGCATTGAGGACTTGAATAATAAACTCCCAGTGCAAGGAGTCGAAGGCCTTCTGCAAGTCAATCTTAAGGGCGCACCTTGAGGAGAGACCTTTCCTTGAATACCCACAAACCAACTCTTGTACAAGAAGGGTATTGTCAATAATGCTTCTCCCTTTCACAAATGCAGTTTGATTCAATGAAATCATATCAGGGAAGTAAACTGCCAGTCGATTAACCAAAATCTTGGTTATTTTTTTATACACCACAGAGCAACAAGAAATGGGTCTATATTCCTTAGCAAGGCAAGCATTAGGAGTTTTAGGGACCAATACGATGGCAGTAGCATTGAAAGTAGGCAACAAATTAGAAGTCTGGAAAAAGAATTTGACAGCAGCAACGAAATCATCCTTGACAATCTCCCAGGAGTCCTTAAAAAACCAGGCTGTGTAACCATAAGGACCTGGGCTTTTATCATTACCTTGGCAGAAAATGGCCTCATGGATTTCTTTCTTAGTAACCTCTCTGCAAAGATTTTCATAGGCTTCCCTAGGTAAGGAATAGCCAAGTAAATCCTGCAACACATCCACAGTGCATCCTTTAACATCTCTATCTTTCCTCCCAATCAAATTTAAGAAAAAAGAAACCATTTCAGAGGACATAGAGTCAAAATCCTCCAGTCTATTCCCCATTTCATCATGCAAGACTCTAATAGTGTTCCTTTTCCTTTTAACAGCAACAGCTTGATGGAAAAATTTAGTTCCTGAGTCTCTATCTTGAAGCCACTGCACTTTGGACTTTTTCTGGTAGAACTGAGGTTCAGCTTTTTCAAGCTCCACCAACTCTTGCTTTGCTAGTTTCTCTCTCTCAATATCCAACAAACCAGGATTAAGATTGGAAATCTAGATCTTCTCTAACTGCTCCTTTTTAGCAATCACCCTTCCCGATATATCATTGAAATGCTTTTTGTTGAAATCTTTAAGCTTAGGCTTCAATCTCTTAAGCTTACTAAACAAGACTTTCATAGGATTCCCAAAAGCCTCCTCCTTCCAAGAATCACAAATTAGATCTCTATACTCAGGCTTCAAGGTCCAGAAATTGAAAATTTTGAAAGGTTTGGGCATGTTTGCTTGTACCTCTCGAAATGGCCACATGACAGCAGGGGAATGATCTGAGTCTTCAGGGGCCAAGAACTCAACAATAGATCCAGGAAAATCCTTCAGCCAAGGGGAATTAACCAGAATTCTATCTAATTTTCTGGCTAGGTGAGTAACATCATGTTTGTTGGACCAAGTGAAAACAAGTCCAATAAAAGGATGATCACAAACTTCTATATCCTCTAGACAATGAACGAGATCTTGCATATCCTTAGTACAATAGTCTCCCAACACAGCAGAATCAAAACTTTCCTGAGCAGTTGCGAAGATGTTGAAATCTCCACCAATGATCCAGGGAGAGTCACCTATACAATCATGAATTCCTTGTAATTGTTCCCAAAGGAATTTCTTCTCTACTCCATCATTACTACCATACACAGCAATGATAACCAGACTCTTCCCATGAAGCTTCCCTTTCAAAGATACAGTCTGGTCATTCTGTTAAAACACAACAAGGTCAATATATTTTTTTTCCAAAAAATCCAAATCTTTCCATTTTCCATGAAATCATAATCCCCCCAAACATTCCAATCAACTTGAAAGCTATTCATCAAATCATCAGCTTTACCATGTTTAACTCTAGTTTCCAGAACGCAAAAAATCTCAACATCCAAGTTAGCTGCCCGTTTCATCACCCTACGCTGTTTAAATGGGTTGTTAAAACCCCTAACGTTTCAAAAACAGACTGTCATTGAGAAATAAAAGAAACCACACCACCTCCTGTTGTGCATCAGCAACAACCTCAGCACCCTGCTGTACCTTGTCAAGATGATCCTTTTTCTTCAACTTCATTTCATTCAATAAAGCTGCGACTCCCAAGGAAGCAAGTCGAGATTGTCTTCCCTCATTGCTCTGAAGAGTCTGCATCTTGTTGGAGGACCCAGCAATAACTTTTTTCACCTTGCCCCTTCCTTGGCCCTTCTTAACATCTTTCTTCACCGAAGCTTGCAAAGTAAGAACTTCACTCTCTTCATTAGAGTCCTCTTGTGTTGAGCGATTATTTTGTAATTTTTTATTACTCAAATTTTAATTGATTTAATAATTATGATCATAAAATTATTTAATTAATGATTTATATTTAATATTAATAGTAGTATCAATGTGTAGCATTAATCGATGTTTTAATAACTTTTTTAGTTATGTTATGTTTTAATAACTTTTCAACTTATTAATCCAAATATGATAACCCATGATTTTTATTTACTTTATAGAACAATGGTAAATTAAACGATTAAAATAAATACAAATTATTTGAACAATGACATTTAAATTTTATTAATCATCATAAAAGATAATATAATACAATACATTAAAAAGATAAAAAAAATGACAAGTTCACTAAAAGTCTCTTACAATGGTACAAAAGAAGACATTTTCATTAAGATTAACCTACCAAAATTCAAAAACTTTTATGAATCTCTTTGTCTCTATCCAAGCGAGACGCTTTACAAGGTAAAAAAGGAGTGGTGAGCGAACCAAACTATCAGACAGATTACTTCGCTACCCAAGTCTGATTACATCAGCAACCAACCATCAACTGAGTGGGATCCATCTTTCTAAGACCCCTGACAGAACCATAATTAGAGATTAGCGTCGTGAAGATCTCTGTACGAGCACCAACCGACCGCTAAGGTATGCTGAAAATCATACTACAAGGACTGAAGAAACGGGCCACAAAAAAATTTAAAAAAACGTGTCCCAAGGACAGAGGAAACACGTGCCACAAAGACAGTGATTCTTATTAAAACGTGAAAAAACAAGAAAAATAATAGATCTGGTGGTCGACAACCAATACTATGATTAATTGCCGACCACTAACTAAAAGAAAAAAAAAATAAAGTTGCAGGGAGCTGAGATTTGAGAGAAAGCAACTACATTACAAAAATTAGGTTCATTTAGTACTCATTTTTTTAGGTGTGAATTTAAAAAAAAATAAACACAAATTATTGTGTAAACATAAAGAAATTAAAACATAAAAGAAAGCACACACTCACAGCTTCAATGTAACATCAAAGTCTTCTTGATTCCCTGCAATACCATCTTTGATCGATGCCATTCCATCAATTTGCAAGCTTGCTTCCTACTGCTGCAGAAAAGGCCTGGTGAAGAGCTCCGCGCGGGACTGTTGCACCGTCATGATTTGCAGTGGCGCAGGGACTAGTGTTGGCGGTGTCGGAACTGAGCTATCCCTCATCGTCGTTGACCGGAACGAAACAGGAAGCGGTCGGGCAGTCGAGTGCTGGTCTAAGGTGTGAGCATTGGCTCCAATGGAAAAAGGGTTTACATTTATTACTCCTGGCGACAGTGCCGATGAGTATGACAACCTTGGCCAATTCCAACCTTGCTGTTGGATTGGTGGCGCCGGTGGATGAGAGGTTGACGACGTGTGGCTGAGTAAAAGCTTCCGTTTCGTCTCCGATTCATCGAGCAAAAGATGAAGTTCGATGTGATCGAATAGATCTTTTTGGCTCGTGAAAATACAATCACAAATCCGACAAGCAATTAGCTTGTTGTAGTCACCATGCATGTTTCCGTACCTTTTTTTTCTCGAGAAAATTAACGAAGAAAGCTTTGAAAAAGGAGAGGGAGAAATGAATTGAGCAGTGATGGCGTTCTGGGTGCAGGTTCTGACAAATTATATATAGGTAAAAACAAAATGTGGTTACCATTTTTAACCTTTTTCTTTCGGAATGTGACCTACATTTATTTTGTCTTTAGGGTTTTATATTGGAACGTTTATAATAAATAATCAATTTTTTAGTATTCTAATTTAATTATTACAGGATTTTAAATTTAGATAACTTTTTAAAGTGCAAATACGTTCGTGCATGTCTGATAAAAATTCGTTACGTCATATTATAATTATGATTGACATTAAACTACATTTCTATAAAATGTGTCCATGTTTCATAGATTCAAATATTAATTAGATCATTATTTAATACATTAACTGTACAATTTTTTTTTCATAAAAGCATTTGTTATCCTTATCAGGTGTCATTAATTAATATTTAATAAATAATAAAGGGCGCTTACAAATGAATGAAAAAGGATAAAGATCATCTGTCTCTTTTCAATGTCTTTTTTTATGTCTTAATACTAAAATATATTAAAAAAATAAATTTTAAATTCTAATCTTAAATTTTAAAATTTAAACCCTAAACCTTACACCCTAAAAAATACACCTACCACAAATTCCCTAAACTCTAACTACAAACCTTAACTTTAAACCTTAAACCATAAACTTAATTTTTAGTGTGAAAACATAAACAGAAACACCGAAAAGAGAAAGAATTTTTATTTCGAAAAAAGTGGCATCGCTTTTTCTCACTGATTTGAACCAAGTTCAAATTTTAAAGTTATTGTTGTTGGGAGATCTTAATATAAATACAACCCCGACCGGAAAACGATTACTTTTATACCGTAAAATAGACGGAAATAGAAATAAATACCATGGCGATGAATTAAAGTTGCTTGTGGAAAAAAAACTATACCGTCAATATATAAAATAAAATAAAAATATTTTGATACACAAGATTTTATAGTTTAGATATAAAAGGTTTTGTTAAAAAAAATTACACAACTTGTGTATCAAAATATAACCCTAAAATAATTATCCATATTTTCACCGGAAAACAATTATTTTTCTATTTTAAATTTCTAAAAGATTAATTAAGTTTCCCAATATGCTATTTCACTGCCCTATATCAGTAATTAACATTCATATATATTATAAGATTTCTTTCCATTAATGAAAAGAATGTGTGGTGTTTTTAGGTCTAAATTATGATAACACATTAATGATTAATTAATTTGAACAATTTAAAGAATTGGTTCCCTAATTAATAATTATGAATAATTAAAATAACTATTTTAAGATACCTTTTGTTTATATAAATAAAATAAAATGTTAATAATTCATATTAAGGAAAACAAAATATTGGATCTCTTCAAAAATATTTAATTTAGGATTGATGCCTTAAATTTTAAGGTTTTAAGGTAATATGATTGGAGATTTATGTTTTGAACTATAAACCTTAAATTCTAACTTTAAACTCAAAATTCTATCAACAACCCCTAAATTCAAAACTACTACACTTAGACCCCTAAACCCTAAACAATATCCCTATACCCTAAAACACAAAAAGCTTTACACCTCTTTAAGAGCGTTAGATGAAGGACAATAAATGGTTTAGAATAACTTTTTACTTTTTTATCCAAGTGATAACCTTTACATTTCATACTGATAATATCATCTATTTATTTCAGTCATCCAACGATTCAAAAAACGTGTAAAAGTTTAAAAGTTTAAAACTTTTACATAAATGAATCATATCCCATATATATATATATAGCTACAAAAACTAACACCAAACTCAGACAAATACTCAAATTGGAGGAAGACACAAGTCTGGATATCCAAGTTTACATAGGTCTATTACTTTGTTAAATGCATGTGACACCACATTTAAAAGGTAAAAACAAGCACAATAATTTGTACTTCATGAATTTTCCATAATTAGGAACCACAAAATATGCTATTCAAAACAATAACATTTAACTACGCTATTCAAAATTCTGAGCCGTTAGACACAGCACAAGACTCTTGATACTTAAGCGAGGAGTTGCACGAATAACATTTTGGGGACAGATGAAATACCAAGCTGGAAGAACAGAACCGAAATCACTCTTCCATGGGCTGATTCTCCTCTGTCTGCGCTTGGGACACATTGACTTTGATTTTTGGAAGACGGAGAGACGAGTCTTGTGCAAGAGCGAGCGGAGCTTTGACCAAGTGAATGCCCTGCTCCAATTGCTTCCTTGCTTCTTTCTGCCTTTGGACTTTGCCCGTCTTAAGTCTGGGAAAAGATTCAAAATGGATGGGTTATTTAGTAAAGTGCATGCTATAATATCTTTAAATGGGAAACAGAAGTGCAAACTAACCTGTTTTTGATATGGTCAGATGCCCTATCTGATCTGATTTTATCAATCTTCTTAATGGCTTTAAGAGTATTCTCTGCAAGGTTTCTATCATATCTCTCCGGCCTATTACGTTTCCTCTCAAACTCAAATGTTGCATCCTGGTGAAAAAGAAAAGAAACAGATATCATTCAGCATTTTTTGTCTAAGCATTGTACTAATGCAACAGCAGGTACCGATGTTGATGCCTTAGGCCTATCACCTGTGTCATGTCCTTTCCATGCAAACGCCTGTAGGCCTTGGTCCATTTAACTTTACGGGGATTCCTTTTCATCTTGAAGTTCTTGTGGCATTTGGATCTACAGAAACGGAAAATCTGCAAAGTTTGGACTATCCGGAATTAAAAGCAATCCAAACAGCAAGAATGACTTGGAGTAGGGAACATAGTGCTATAATTAGTTGATGCTTGTAATTTTTCATATCATTGACAAAGTTAAATTTTGCTGAAAACTGCATATAACACCACAACTGTACGCATATTGTAGCAGGTATCATTTTAGTCTGCAGACACACACACATAGACTGCTGCAAGAGTACCTAAACCCGAATGAGAAAGACAGAAAGGTAACCTATCCGATTGTCAACAAACTAAACGAATGCTGATTCCATAACATCAAATCACGTGTAGGCATTATAAGCCAGTATGAATAAGAACTAAATAGAGGCGAAGCAATATGATTCGAATATAAATGTAAAACTAAGAGACAAACTCTTACCTTGGCATCGTTGCGAACAAATTGAATACCATGCCCCGGATATACAGTGGAGGAACAAAACCAGCACTTCTCTAATCTCATCTTGTTCTCAAATTAACTAAAAAAATACAATTTCCAGAGCAGAAAATAGCAACAGCAACATCAGAGGTCATTGCATGACGAGACTAATAATAGCAATAGTTAAGGGTTTCTGTAATCTCATATTGTTCTCGAATTAAGTAAAAAAATAAAATTTCCAGAACAGAAAATAACAATAGAAACATCAGAAATAATTACATGAAGAGATTAATTAGTAATAGCTAAGGGGTATTCTCCAATCTCATCTTGTTCTCAATTTAATTACTATAAAAAATACAATTTCCTAAACAAAGAATAAAATAGCAATATCAGATATCATTAAATAAAGATTAAAGAGACTAATTAGCAATAGTTAAGGGGGTGTCGCACTCTTAATTGCATAAGTTGACGATAGCATCAGAAGAGAATCGATGTATAACACCATCTGATACTGTTTTTGTGCCTTCGATTCTTCGGTTTTTCGAGTTTCTTCACAAGAAAAATTCAATCAAGAAATTCAACCTATTTATGTTATCCAAAATGAATAAAAAATTACTTTAGTAATAAACCCTAAACCTAAGAAGCAATAGTTAAGGCGTGACGCCGCGGCACCGACCTCAATATAGGCGTGAAACAATTTCACGCCAATAGCAGCGGATGGAGGCCGCAAATAACAGAGAATTCGAAAACAAAAAGAAAATGAAATATAGCAGAGTTATGCAGAGGCAGAATCCAGATAACTCAAAATAACGCGACTCAAGTAGGAAAAACAAATCATCAAGTTAAGATTAGGGTTTCGAACATTACCTTATTTAACTTACCGGTCTGCAAACAAGAAAGGGATTGGAGGAGGAGGAGGAGGAGGAGAGGCGTGCTTGGCGGCGGCGATGTGTGAAGAGAGATTAGAGTTTTAAAGGATTTTTTCATAATAAACAAGGATATATAGGGCAAAATTTATAAATGGTCACTAGACTTTGTTAAATTATTTATTTGGCAATCAAACTTTTAATTATTTTAATGTCACGTGTAACTTTTAGTTTTGTTCTAATTTGGCCACTGAACTGTTAATGACGCAAAAAATGATGTGGCAGTTAAAAAATTGGTATAATAACATGTTTAATCCTTCATATTTATATATTTAAATAATTTAAACCTAATTTAAAATAAATTAATAAATTTAACCTTTATTATTTACGTATTATTTTAAATTAATTTTATTTTTAATTAAAAATAATTTAATAATACGAGATCAAATCATATAATAAGATTTAGCTATCTTGATTTAATAATTGCCGAATAATCTTCATTAAACATGGTTCAAAAAATAAAAAGTAATAAGCAACGATGTTGGTACAAGTGATATGTAACTTGGTATTGTTTAAGTATATTTTAATTTCGAGACATTATGTATGCAGAAAATTCTCATTGAGTAACTCACCCATTAAAATCACGTGTATGATGTGAATTGGTTCGAATTAGTCAGAATAAAATCTTAAAGAACCGGGGAAATCAAAAGGCAATAAGTTCATTCAACTTTACCCAAAAACAAATCGAAACAAATTTTAAAAGTGACGAATTTCTTCCTAAACAATCAAAATTCTTTACTCCCCTTCCCCCTTCACTTTCCCGAGAAAACCAGCCAAATCCTAGAAACCCTCAAAACACCCCCGACCCCATGCCCTTTCCCCTGGGCACGAGCTTCAATTTAGTCCTCTATTGTGGTGTCACCGTTTTTCTTTTAATTGCTTTTTATTTTTGAATAAGGTTCAATGAAGATTATTGGGCGATTGTTGAATGAAGATAGTTATATTTCATTATGTGATTTAATCTTTTGATCTTATTTTATTAAATTATTTTTAATTGAAAATATGATCAATTTAAAATTATGTATAAATAATAAGAGTTAAATTTATTAATTTGCTTCGAATTAGGACTAAATTGTTTGAATGTATAAACATGAATGACTAAATATGTTATTATACCAATTTTGTTAACTGCCACATCATCTTTAAAGTCCGTTAACAATTTAGTGGTCAAGTTGAAACAAAATTAAAAGTTTAATGGTAACATAAAGTAATTGAAAGTTTGATTGTCAAATCAAATAATTTAACAAAGTCCAATAACTATTTGTGAATTTTACCCAAATTGATATAACGGTAAATTTATTATGTATACAAGTTTTTATGCTATTATGCTAGGCGTAGGAAGTATTTGAAATTTTGGAGAAAAATTTAATTAAGCTTTTAATTTTTAATTAATTAAATATTTGAATCAAGAAATTGAAGTAATAAAAATTTATGACCAATTTTAACCATTAAATCTTAACATTTTTCTTTAGATATTACTAGAAGATGATATATTATAGTTCTATCATGTAACTTTTACAGATTTTTTTAAAAAATATTTTTTTACAAGTTTTATAAGTTTTTTTAGAATTTTTAGAAAAAAATTTAAATAAAAAAATTGAAAATGCCAAGTGGTAAATCTGTAACGCGACGTATTGTTCTAACATATCCAAAAAAACTCGTTAGATACAATAGTCAATGTTAGTCAAAGGACTTAATTGATTCAATTTATTGGTTTAAATGCTTAATTTGGGTTAAAAATCTATGGGCTTAACTGTTTTTCTTTCGGCTTAAATGAAAAATAAGTGCCTAAAGTATGTTTTTTTTAAACTTTAGGTGCCTAAAGTATTTTTTTGTAAAAATAGGCGCCCAAAGTTTAAAAGCTATAATTTTAGGTGTTTGGTTGTTAATGGGTGTTAAAAAAATTCTTTAACCAATCAATGCTTGACACGTGACATATTTAATTTATTTTTTTCAAAATCAAAAATCTAAAACAAAAAAATAGTTTTTTCATAAAATCCCGAAATATTGAAAAATTTACAAAACAGTCTTGAAATCCCTAAAGTTACCCAAACCCCCAAATCGCAGCCTCTTCCGCCGCCGATAGCTGCCCCTGAGCACACCCTTTTGGTCGCCAAACCAAGGCGATTATTTCTCCCAACACGACGTCGTTGGAAACGTCAAACGACATGTAGCCGAACGTCGAATGCAAAATCGACGTTCGGCGTTTCTGGCGATGTCATGTTGGAGGAAATGACCGCCTTGGTCTAAGGCCAAAGGGGTGTGCTCAAGGGCGGCGATTGACGGTAGAAGAGGTTGTGATTTGGGGGTTTGAGTTTGGGTAAATGGTAATTTTAGGGATTTCAGGACTGTTTTGTACAATTTTTAAAATTTTGGGATTTTATGAAAAACTGAAATTTTTTGGTGTTTTTCTTTAAAAAAATAAAAAAATCAAATTAGTGTCATGTGTCAAGCATTGATTGGTTAAAGAACTTTTTAACACCTATTAACGGTCAGACACTTAAAATTATAACTTTTGAAACTTTAAGCACCTATTTTTATAAAAAAAAACTTTAGGCACCTAAAGTTAAAAAAATACATACTTTACGCACCTATCTTTGCATTATCCCACCCTTTTACAGCTGTGGATATTGCCCGTATTTTCATGGAAACTCTTCAAACTACATGGATTACCAGGGAGTATCGTGTGCGATCGTGATAAGGTGTTCATGAGTATTTTTTTAGAGGGAATTGTTCAAGAAATTGGGAGTAAGCATCACCCCCTCTAATGCGTATCACCCAAAAATCGACGGGCAGACCGAGAGAGTAAATCAGTGTCTTGAGACTTATTTGCGTTGTATGACTGACGAAAGACCAGAGGGGTGGAGTAGTTGGTTGCACCTAGCCGAATGGTGGTATAACACCACTCACCACTTATCCATTCAAACTATCCCTTATAAGGCTTTGTATGAATTTGATCTTCCTATTCATCCACCCTATTTAGCTGGTGATTTCAAAGTTGCTGCTGTGGACAGATCTTTGCAACAGAGGGAGGCAGCTTTGAGAATGATGAAATTTTACCTATTAAGGGCCCAAGAGAGAATGAAACAACATGTAGATAAAAGAAAAACAGATTGTGAGTTTTATGTTGGTGACTGAGTGTATCTTAAGCTTCAGCCATATAGACAACAATCAGTGCAGTCTAGAGGGAATCAGAAGTTAGCCTCGAAGTGGTTTGGCCCTTATAAAGTTGTCTAAAAAGTGGAGAAAGTGGCCTATAGACTAGAGCTGTCTGCTCAGTCTAAAGTTCATCTTGTTTTTCACATATCACAGCTCAAGAAACACATTGGAGTTGATAACTTTCTGACTGTTCTTTCTGTTGTGGGAAATGATGGTGCCATAGTAAAAGAGCCTCAGAAAATATTGGAGAGGAGAATGTTAAAAAGGAAAAATCAAGCTGTAACTGAAATGTTGGTGGAATGGTCAAATTCTTTTCCCGAAGATGCTACATGGGAGCTGCTTTACAAGTTACAGCAGCTGTATTCATCCTTTGACCCTTGAGGTCAAAGATACTTTCGAGGGAGGGATATTATCATGGACTTATTTTAATTCGTGTTTATTTTTTTTATTTTTCTATTATTATACCGAACTGGTCTATTTTAACCGTTGTTTATCTTTAAATTTTTGTTAGTAAAACGACACCATTTGAGGTCTGATTGTAAACAGATAAAATAAGATTTTGCTAACCTATTTCAAATCATCCAAAAATCTGAATGCAAAGTTCTATCTTCTTCCCCTCAATTCTCCCTTTTACCTCTATGAGTTTCTAATCTGTTTCCTTACCTCCTTTAATTCTATTTCTGTCTTTACATTCATATATCATCTCTCTTAAATTCTTGCCGATAAATTAGCTCCTTTTAGATTTTTCCCGCACTTTCTTTTTTTTTTTTGGGGGGGGGGGGGGGATCGTAGTACACTCTTTCGTTCTCTTCTTTTTATTTTCTCTCTGAAAAGAACCCAAACTTTTCTCCCACCTAGTAAATGCAGTTTGATGATCCCAAAACGCTTGTGTTGGTTCGCCGAGTAATTGGTATCCAGTATATTTTCAATCAACTTTTCTCCCCTTGCTTATCTTTTTAGTTACTAGAAGGGGCAACGGTTGTTTTATATATATATAAAATGGATTTTTCTAAGGATTTTAGAATTTGGGTTTTGATTTTTGGAGTAGATAGATAAGGATTTGGATGCATCTGAGAGTTAGTTTAAAGGCAAGGGGTTTTAGTTAATTTATCTGTTAAAACTTAAAAAAAGTCCATTTTTTCAATATTAATAAATTAATTAGAGGGATTGATCATGGAACATATTATTGGTGGAAAATTCAAGCTTGGTCGAAAGATTGGGAGTGGATCATTCGGTGAACTTTATTTAGGTATATGATAACATTTTTATATGTATTTTTCTACTTTGCAGCTGTTAAGCTGATTTTTGGTGTTTTTTGTTTCACAGCCGTTAATGTACAAAGTGGAGAAGAAGTGGCTGCTAAGCTGGTAATGTTTGACGTTTTTGTTTTTTTGTTTAAACCCAAGCAATTCTTTTATTCTGATGAAATTGAAGAAAATAAAGTAGGGGATTTCTGCTTTTATTAAGCATACGTTTGACTGTGATTTATTTTGAATATTGTTAGAATTAGATCGTTCATTTGCTGCTAATATAGGAATAGATGCATGCATTATTCAAGCTGATAGTTTTGGATGACCTGCTCAAGTGCTTAAACGAATTTCTCTAGGTTGTTACATTGTAGGTGTACATATTTTGTTTCTTTTTCAATTGATGTTTTAATTGAATTTAATATTCTTGCTGATGTTTGAACTGTTGTTCTGTTATCGATATCGTTGTTTGGCCAGGAATCTGTCAAGACCAAGCATCCCCAACTTCTCTACGAATCAAAGCTGTACATGCTTCTTCAAGGAAGGAGTAATTTTTGTTTCTCTCGATCTCTCCCATGTATCTATCTATCTATCTATTTTATTATTGTATGTTGGAGTCCGTGACCGGTTCTTCTAACTTTCTTTTACATGTGAGCTGGTATTCCTCATTTAAAATGGTTTGGAGTTGAGGGTGAATACAATGTTATGGTCATTGATCTCCTTGGACCAAGTTTAGAAGATTTGTTCAACTATTGCAATCGGAAGTTTATCTTTAAAAACAGTTTTGATGCTTGCAGATCAATTAGTAAGTATACTACCTTTTTTCTAGAAACTTTAACTTGGTCAGTTGGCTGCCTTATACGTGTTCTTCCCTTGTTGTTTCAGATAAATAGAGTTGAGTATATGCACTCTCGTGGTTTTCTTCATCGTGACATTAAGCCCGATAACTTTTTGATGGGTCTAGGGCTCAAAGCAAATCAGGCATGTTCTGTGTATTCCTTGCATTGCATCTATTTGCGCATGTGTTTCTTGGATTTGTAAATAGATGAAAAAGCATGCCATCATGTTGATAAGATTTTGACACAATTTTATATTCCATTTGAAGTTTAATTGCCCTAGCAATCATTATCTTTTTCCCTTGACTAAAAATCAGTTTGACGTGGCCGTATCTATCGAGTCACTTAAATTCTACAGTATGTACTAGCATGCATTGCTTTATACCATTGTTTCCACCTTTTCACAGCAGGTATACATAATTGATTATGGCCTTGCAAAAAAGTATAGGGATCTTCAAACACACCAACACATACCATACAGGTAAATTACTTTTGATTTAATTTTTTTTGTAGAATTTGGCATTTCCTCTTGTAGATTATTCTGCAATTGGCCCCAACTTAAATGACTAAGCTTGGCTTAATTCTTCTGGTAATAGATTTTATGAAGCAGAATAAGATGTGGTTAAATTTTCATCGTTTATATACCTAGGTCATACATTTTCATTCCTAGATTTGGAGTGCCTCATAAACAATTTGAATTCATGGTTAACTGCTTTTAGAAAATCTTGCCTAATTTAGCTCCTGTCATCCAATTTTCAATTCATATATCTTTCTCTAGTGATCCTTTAACCTTATATTGTATTATTTTTTTCTTCTTTGTAAACCTTTTGAATGCCGATGGATAATTGAGTTATCCTCATTATTTTGGTTGTATAGGGAAAACAAGAATCTTACAGGAACAGCTCGATATGCAAGTGTTAACACTCACCTTGGAGTTGGTGAGGACTTACTGCACCTAATTTTTATATGGGTTTTACTCTCAGCAAAACATTGTTGCTTCGGATTATTTTTGCTTTATATATATGATCCAATGTGCTCTACATAACTTGCAGAGCAAAGCAGGAGGGATGATCTCGAATCGCTGGGTTACGTGATTATGTACTTCCTCAGGGGAAGGTTGGTTGAACACATAAGTGGTTTGCTTACTTCACAAATCTTTTAAAACTTTTGGACTTTGTTAACTTAGTTTCGTGTTCTCTATCTCAGCCTTCCATGTCAGGGCTTGAAAGCTGGCACCAAAAAGCAGAAGTATAACAAGATTAGTGAAAAGAAGATGCTTACTCCAATAGAGGTAGTATTTGCTTTTAATAGCACAGAATTCTCTTGTACAAATATTCAAGACCAGAAAAGTATAAGTTGGTTAATAAGAAGTCAAATTTTCCTTTAAGTTTCCTGTTATTTCTCTTCATTTCAAGATATTGTAGACTGAATGTATGCCTGACATGTAATATGTCATTTTCAGGTCCTTTGCAAATCATATCCTTCTGAGTTCACGTCATACTTCCATTATTGCCGATCACTACGATTTGAAGAAAAACCAGATTATTCGTACCTCAAGAGGCTGTTCCGGGACCTTTTTATTTGAGAAGGTTAACTTGTTATTTCTAACTCTCATCATTGCAATATTACTCCCCGTTATCAATCTTAACATCTATGTTACTCGGACTTGGGTGTAAGTGTCGGACATGGGTATGTATCCAACACGGGTATGGTTGAATTTTTTCTAAGTTTTTTTTTCCCACACATTTGAAGGACCATTGGAGGTCATATCCCCACGGGTACTTCGTGAAAAATGATGAGTCCAAGCAACATAGCTTCACATCAGTTCACCATCTTAAATTTACTAGAGATCTTTTATAACAAAATCTGCTTGGTAGAACTCCAAATGTTACTGATTTTGACAACCAACTGATGCAGGTTATCAAATTGACTATGTATTTGATTGGACTTTACGGAGATATCCACAGGTTGGCACTAGTTCAAGAGCACGGGTCAGTGTTCTTTTGACTTGCTGGCCGTGATTTTCTTGGACTTACTAATTTTGATTCTTCAATATGGATTCTCATACCATGCTTAATTGCTAATCCTCAACAGCCTATCCCGAAGCCAGGTTTAAATCCCCCAGGTGTATCTGCTGAAAGAACAGAAAGGCCTTCAGGTCCGTTCCTTTTCACAGCCTGGTTTGAGAATATAAGAAAATCTAACCGCTAACATTGCATTTGAGGCTCCTGACTCGTTTTCCTTAAACTGGCTAACTTACATTTCTTAGCACAATATCTTTATTTCCTGTAGTTGCCCGAGAGATTCGAGAAAGGTTCTCTGGTGCTATTGAGCCATTTACAAGGCGCATTGATTCAGGACATGGTGTGCATGTTGATCAGTCTAGAAACAGATCTGACGATATGCCATCATCCAAGGATGTGGTGAGTTCCATCTATTTGTTTTCTGTTGAATTTGACTCGCTTTCTAGGAAATTAAAATATATTCCTTAGCTATTTGCCGAAGAGGTTATGATTTTCTTTCAAACTTTCTCTATTTCAGCAACCTGATTCTGAAAAGGTTTGCTCCTCAAGAAACGGTAGTACTTCCAAGAAGCCTGTCACATTAGGCAGCCAACTGAATTCCGGTGAGCCTAGGGAAAACCGGTCTAGCAGATTAGTCTCAAGTAGTTGCCCGTCCACAACTCAGAGAATGCTCCCTGCGTTTGAATCCAAATCAGCATCTTATACTCGAACCTCTGCTGCTGGAGGTGGTCAAGATGATACCCTTCGGAGCTTTGATTTCTTGACAATAAGAAGTGGGAAAAGGAAATAAGTGGCGCATGCATCTGATAGGAAGTTTATGCATCTGTGGGGGACACACAGCTCCCATTTCCTTATCTCTGATGGAGATATCTGCACCATAGCTCCATGATTCGGTTCCGACCACGAGAATCTCCTTGGAAACTTTTTCAGGGTCCTTAATGTACCCTATCAGGTATACTTCCCATTACGATGCCTATTAAAAAGAAATGACAAATTCATCTTTCAGAATTGTCCGTATATTTCCATCTGTAATAAACACTTGATGTTTCCAAATATACTTTAAAAAAACAAATGAATGAAAATAAGATCCAACTATGTGAGATCTTTAAATGAATTGGAGTAACACCGCTTGTTGCGCTGCGAGTTACGATCGGATCGGAGTAGCAACAAATTAAATAATATTAGCAGTGACATGATTATGTTGGCATCTTTTTCTACCTGTAATCATCTTTATTTTGTGTTTTAATGGCAGCAAACGTTGGGATTTCATTTGTAATGGGAAACTAGATTATAGGAAGTTCTCAATTGATGAGGTTGCAGCGTAACCCAATTGGACTAAAACCAGTAGGTTTCGATATCCACATAAAGGATACGAAACTTTGTTCAAGGTTTCGATACCCATATGTATGATTTTGATGTCTTCTACTTCGTAACGGTTAGTTTTAAAATTTTCACCATACGGTTTCCAAACCTTTCCAAATGTTTCGATCCTTGTGTGCAGGTGAATGTTAATTGCTCAACCTTAATAGTTTGTGTATTTTTTTGTGTATAAATTTTGGGAAAAACTTTGATACATAGGCTGTGTAAACTTTAGTTTACACGTGCCTTTTAATTTTAGGGGTTAAGGTTTAAAGTTTAGGGGTTTAGGTTATAGGGTTTAGAATTTAAGGTTAGTGTTTAGAATTTAGGATATAATGTTTAGGGTTTAGGGTTTAGTTTTTAGGGTTAGATTAGGAATTTAGGATTTGAGTTTTTATAGTGTAAATACACATACTTGTGTAAAATTAGTTTTACACGGCCCGTGTATTAAAGTTTTAGCCTAAATTTTGAGGGTTTATGTAAGTGCATACATTGTTTCTAAAGGTTAAACAAATTAATGAATTTGTAAAATTGTGAAAAAATAATGTATATAAATGATCATTAAATTATGTTAAAATATTTTTTTTTGTTACTGAACTTTAAAAATTATTAGATAAATATAAATTTTAATTTTATTATAAAATAATTATTGCGCCGCTAGTTGCTATTAACAATTATTTAGGGAATGATGTGGTGTACTTTTCTAATATTTTAAGCAAAAAAATAATAGAAAGTTTTGAAATCATTTAAAATTTTATATTTTAAAATTATAAAAAAAATTAAAAAATTATAATTATGATAATTTCTTTTTACGAATCATAAAATTTTAATAAAATCTTTCATATTTTTCATTACTTAATACTCTCACTCTCTGACCTGTAAAAAGTTTAATAATCAATAATTTTTTTTTTATTTCATGTAACCATAACGAACTTGTTCTTGTCTTCTTTATAGTTTTTATTGAACATATAATGATTTTAAAGCATATATCATATTTTAATCATGTAATTATTTGTAAAACTTTAACATACCGAAATGATTATAGTATTTCTAAATTATAAAGCGTATGTGCTTGTTGTACTAGATTTTTCAAAAGAAATTTTAAGTTTAGAACCGACATAAAAATTAAATTTCCTTATTGTACACATTTTATGTTAGAATAAATTCGTATTAAACTATAAGAGGTAGTGTGATGGTTGTTGCTCACCTCATCCCTTAATTTTGGGGTCAATAGTTTAATTCTTACTAATAAGAATGAAACACATTTCATGACCAGCCGTTTACTTCTTAATAAGAGCACCCACGACGATGAGATTTTGATAATATTTTAATATTAAAGTATTATGCATTAATTTTTTCTATATTTTATTTTAGTTTAAATTTTATCATGCGTAAATTCTATTTATATTTATTTTGATTCATTATTTATAATTATAATTGTGCTTTTATATATAATATACTTACAATTTTAGAAAAGGAAAAGAATAAATAAATAACTGTTATAATTTTTTAGCTATAACTACTTTTCTAAAAGTGATTATAAATTATTATTTATTCATTAAGTCTTAGGCCTTGACAATGCACATATTTTATGGACAAAATTCTAATAATTTGAATATGAGTTATATTTTAATACACAAGCTATGCAAAAAAAAATTTACACAACCTTTCATATTTAAGTTATAAAATCTAAAATCTAAACCCCTAACCATAATACCCTAACACCTAAACCTTGAACCCTAAAGTCTAAATTTTAACCATAAACCTTAAATTCTACGTCTTACAGCCTAAATCCTAAACTACAACATAAATCTTTACAAAAGTTTGAGTATCAAAATATTTTTCTTTGAATATTACACAAAATGTTATATAATATATATAATTTTTACATCAATTCTAACCTTGAAACATCTTTCGAAAATTTTAGTAAAGCCAGAAACTTATCAACAAGCACCTATGATTTATTATTGGGAATTAGAATTAATTTTATGTGTTATTTTTTAATAGGTAGTTACATGATTAAATATAACATATGCTTTAAAATTACTACATGTTTTTATAAAAAAAAAGCTTTAAAGAAGACAAGAACATGTTCGTTATGGTCACAAATTACAAAAATACCAATCATTAAACTTTGTAGTAAGTTAAAGACGGAGAGGGAGATTGGAGTGATGAAATTTTATGTTTTGAATTTTTTTTCCACAATTACAATTCTAAAAATATTTTTATAATTATAAATATATATTATGAATTTTCAAATATTTTTAAACATTTAATGACTTCTTTTGGAATTATTATTTAGAAATATTAAAAATATCAACAAATTAGTAACAATTGAAAGATCAAATGACACAATACTTAATATTAATTTAATGTGTCATTCTATTCCTCTAATAAATTTAATTAAGTGATACCAATTTATAATAAAATCTAAAGGTTTAATACTATCATTTTATTTTATTTAAAAAATAATAATAATTAAAATAACATTTCTAATATAAGACATAGGGTCAAAAATGCACAATATGTTTTACTGATAATCAATTTGATCCATATTATTTTTGAAGCACTTTAAACTTCAACGTTTTATTTAGATCAAAATAATTCTTATATGGAAGAAAACTGTGTCAGCTAATGATAAACAACTTGACATACTGATAATAAGTTAATAGAAAAAATAATTTTATAAAATATTTTCTAACTGATGTGTCATTTTGTCAAGTTAACACATTTGTTTATATGAAATCACTATGTTAGCATGTATTATCATGTATGTTTGTCACGTCATTTCAAATCATTCACGGTAGTTGACTAACAATTTTTTTCTACAGAATAGTCATTTTGATTTAAAATGAAAAGTTGAAGGTTAAAATATTTTAAAAATAAGTAAAGATCAAAATAGTTATCCAGTTAAACATTAAGAGCATAATTTTGACATTATACTTTAATATGATTTAATGATAATTTATGCATTTAAAAGAAAATAGAAGTGGTAAACCAACAATTAGTCGATCTCTTAAAATGATGCACTAAATCTTTTAAATAAGATTAAAAATTTAAATTATAGTGTTGTGAATTAAACAAATTAAATTAAAAAAATTATTTTTATATTAAATTTTTACTGTATACGATCTAAATTAATCATTTAATAAATTGAATATTAATAATTATTAAAAAAACAAACAAGGGCAGCAATTCGCCTCCTTACAAAACAAAACAAACCCCACTCAAAACCTCGTTCTTTCCTCCTTTGATTTTTCTTCGCTTTGTAGCTTTCGGCTGAAAATAAACCAAACCAAAAAAAAATCCTCAAAATTAACTCTGTTGAAGGTTCTTCGATTTCTCTTCCCACAAGAAAAAAGAATTCAATTCCCCCCAAAAATTTTCAAAAAATATTTTCCATCCCTTTTTCTATAAGATTCGTACAAACTCTCCCTCAATCCAATTTAAAACACTTGATTTCTCTATATTGAACTTGATGATCTAGGGTTTTTAATTTTCAGCTTTGATTACTATTTAGAAAACCGTGAATTCATTGTCTTGGCCTTTTGGGGAATCAAGAAATTGAAAAGAATCATGGAAATGGAGATTGTAGGTGATGTGGCATCTCTGGACCCTGATTTACTTCAGCTCCCTGAGTTTTCTCCTCTAGCTCTCAAATCCAACCCTTTCCTCGCCGAACATCTCTTCTCTCTTTGGCTTTCGCTTCCCGAAACCGGCCGCCTGGTAAGGTTTTCACATTTATCGAATAATATTCCTTTTGGCTACCGGCGCTCCAGCTATCCAGTAGTGCCTTGAGTTACAGGCATATAAGTTGCGATGAGTGGCTGGGGCACGGTGTTGCTTCACACCATTCCTCGAGCTAGATGGGTGCTTGAGGACCTGTAGAGGACATGATTGCCCATGGCGTGATGGGAGTGAGTTTCCTCCCTTGAGATGATGCGTTTAGATGTGAATGTCCGGCCGAGCCATGAAAGGCTCTAGATGGGAATTGAGATTGATCATGGCAAATATGTTTTCTTGTTTCTATTTATGACATTTTTTTTGTTTTATTTAATTAGGTTAAGAATCTGCTTTCTGATGTGAAAATGGGGGCTTCGTCTTTTAATACCACCGGGAGTTCCATGGGTATTAATGTTTCTACAAATAACTTGTCGCCTTCCATGTTTTCTACTGCAAGTACTCCTCCGCTATCACCGCGTAGCACTTCGGGTTCTCCTCGGGTTTTCAAACAACGGCCTGGCCCTTTTTCTTTAGGTTCGCCTCTTAAAATAGTTAGCGAGCCAGTTCGTGAAGTCATACCGCAGGTATAGTTTGCAACTGTGTAGAGTTAGCTGATAAATTTTGAAGTGCTTTTGTTGAATTAAATTGTTGCTGATAGTAGAATTCTAAGAGGAAAAGATGTTGGTTCTTGCAGTTCTATTTTAAAAAAGGTCGTCCACCTCCAAATGAATTGAAAGAGCAGTGCTTGAATGCGATTGATAAGCACTTTTATGGTCATTTGGGATTGCAAATTCATGGTGAAGAAAAACATTCATGATTTTTAGTCAGAATTGGCCTTTGTATTTTTTTAGTTGATCCTGATGTTAAATGTTTTTCTTTTGCACGACAGAGTTTAAGGCAGCAACGAAAGACATTTGCAAGTTACCATCTTTTTTCTCCACCACTCTGTTTAGAAAAATTGATATCAACAACAGTGGTATTATTACCAGGTATGTATAGTTTCTTGATATGCGTGCTCGTCTAATTTTGAAGATGTTTTTAAAGGACTAGGACTATCGATTCATAAATAGATGGTAATAGATGAAGCACCTGCTAGAAAAATGCTATTAACCTTAGCGCGGACTGTGCCTGCACTACTTAAATCCAAAAGGTTTTTGTTATGGTTACTCTCCTCTGCCGTATCCATTTTAATTAGGGATCCCTAGCTCTGGAATCAGGAATAGCCTGATTAGTAGTGATATATGATCTCCGATTACCAGAGTTATATGATCCTTGACTATATAGGCATCTCTGTGGTTTGCATCTACTTTATGGTTATTCATTGACTGTACAATAAAAAAGTTTTGATTGGTACCTAAGGGAAGGGTTGGGGATGGCAGTGTTGTCCTAATTACAGGAAATTCTTGAGATGGGTTTTGCTCGACTTTGTGCAGAAGTTTTGATATTACATTGGCTGAATGGAGTCTCAGGAATTGAGTACTTCATAGTACTCTTGGTTACGGTTTAGGATGGTAGTAGTAGTGGTGGTGCTTGCCTGTTGTCTATGCTAAAAAGCTTGAAACGTTTTTGATGGTAAGGAACCATATGATCCTCATATGAACTTGCAAATTATGGTATTATTTATCTTTTAGACCCTTGTCATATTATGTAAACTTGCTATGCTAGACTTGATTTTTTTGTCTATGAAACATAATTAGTCATGGCGTATGACAGAATTATGAAATTATAATGTCTTGGGTTATTTAACTTCTGTTCTAAAATTAAACAAATTATAATTTGGCTTGAACTTATGTATGCTGCAATGAATCTTAGGGATCAATTTGTCAATTATTGGATTGGAGGCAACATGTTAACAATGGATTTAGCAACCCAAATTTATACAATTCTTAAGCAACCTGATTGCAGATACCTTACTCAGGTATATTCAACTATCCTCAATGCATATTACTTGAGCATCTCTAAAAGACAACTCATACCAGGAAAGAAAGCAATGTGATTTTATTAATGTGCACACATGTGCCTTGTTAATAGTAGTTATTGAACCAGAAAAACTGTGGTTGCAAAGTTAATAAGTTGTATTAATAGTAGTTGTTGAACCAGAAAAACTGTGGTTGCAAAGTTAATAAGTTGTATGCCTTCTTTAAGTAATTGGTACTTAATGCAGGATGATTTCAGATCCATTTTACATGAACTTTTGGCATCTCATCCAGGGCTGGAGTTTTTACAAAATACTCCTGAATTTCAGGAAAGATATGGTATGACAACAATCATTTGAAAATAAAATATTTGTTAATTAATTTCAATTTAGAGTTTTATTCCTGTTGTCTAGAATCAACACTTCACACATGTCAAAGAGGCCTTAAACTCGTCTGATTATGCCTTACTGCATTTTATTTATATATATGCTAACATGTACTGTTACTAAATTGGACTTGGTCCTAGCATTTGTTACTAGGTCTACCTTAGCAATATAACCATTGCAGTATTACTTTGCTTTCTGCAACCTGCAGTATTACTTTTATGTCTGTACTGAGCTGTCAGTATCAAGTTCTGTTTCTTAATGTGATATGATTGGTCTAATTATGGGTATAGTCCCTCTACTATGTTTAAATTTGAGGTTTAATCATTCTACTTTAATTTGGTCCCTCTAATTTTATAATGTTATTAGTAGGTTCAAATTGATGGCACTGTCAACTGCTTCTGTTAAAGTGATGACGTGGATTTCGATGAATCTGCTATTATTAACACTGTTATCAATTAACACTTAATACCATTAACAATATAATGGTAGCAATTATCAGTTTTATCAATTTGGACCTACTAATAACATTATAAAAGTAGAGGGTCCAGATTTTGCCAAATTAGATCGATTAAATCCCAAATTTCAACATAGCAGAGGAAGTAATACTACAATTAGACCGATATGATTCTGCTCTTTCATATTTTAACTTATTTTGTTTGTAACAGCTGAAACTGTCATATACAGAATATTTTATTATATAAATAGATCAGAAACGGGTCACCTTACCCTCCGGGAGTTAAAGCGTGGGAACTTAATTGCTGCAATGCAGCATATGGATGAAGAGGAAGATATTAACAAAGTATTAAGGTAAATTAGTTGGCTAGATCATGCAATGAAATTTTGTATTAGAGAACCTTGATTCTCATTCTGCATTTTGGTTTTTGTTCTTTATATGATGAATAATGAATTAAGTATTTTAATCTTTTTTGTTTGCAGGTACTTCTCTTATGAACACTTCTATGTAATATACTGCAAGTTTTGGGAGCTCGACACCGACCATGATTTTTTAATCGACAAGGAGAACCTTATCAGATATGGCAACCATGCTCTTACCTACCGGATTGTTGAAAGAATTTTTTCTCAGGTTTGAATTTTGTGTCATTGTTTTCTATTCTTTAGACAAATAATTTCAGATTTAAGTGGCAAGTTTTCTGCCATACCAAAGAACAAAGAAAAGAGATGATCTTTTTGGTCTTTCAGATTCCAAGGAAATTCAAAAGTAAGGTTGAGGGGAAAATGGGTTATGAAGATTTTGTTTACTTTATATTGTCAGAGGAGGATAAATCTGCAGAACCTGGTCTGGAGTACTGGTATACTTCCTATCCATTTCCTTAGTTGAAGCAAGTAAACATATTCTTTGCCAATGATCTCCTATTGGTTTTAGATGTACACTATGCTTGAAGTCCTGCTAGAAACTTATGGACTTTGTTTCCTTAACCTCTCTTTTTTCTGAGTGAGCAATCTTTAGACTCAAATTCAGAATCATTCAGTATTTTGGTTCTTTACAATTATTTGTTGATTGCCTGTTTTATTGTAATTCAAATTGTTGATAGTATGTTTATGGATCCTTTTTGACCAATAATGCTTTGAGTGATCAACGAATGATATATCTAAATGATACTAGAGTGGTCACATGTTGGTAGAGCATTGTATCTAGTGATTTTTCCTGTGCATCATCATTAGGAGAAACAGATTGAAAGGATCCTAAATCATTCTTCCTTTTGACTGCTTTGAGAAATAGTTTTTGATCTGCCTGCCATGTTTGAAGAACTTAAAGTCTGCAATCTCTTATCATTGTCATGAGCTTGTTTGATAAAATTTTGCTGCATTTCCTATTAGCCTCATGTAGGTATAATCAATATTCATTAATGACTACATTACCTGACCAACCAGTTTGTGTAATTCAGGTTTAAATGCATTGATTTAGATGGAAATGGAGTGCTCACACCAAATGAAATGCAATTCTTTTATGAGGAGCAGTTGCATCGGATGGAGTGTCTGACCCAAGAACCAGTGCTATTTGAGGATGTATTATGCCAGATTTTTGACATGATTGGACCACAGGTCACCCCTGGATTCTGTACTGATGATTCATCTGTCTTTTGACTGCATGTAGACACACATTAGTGCATACAACATAGCTCTGCATGACCAGTGTTAATACTGATTGGCTGATTACAGAATGAGGGCTACATCACTCTACGTGACTTGAAAGGCTGCAAACTATCTGGAAATGTATTCAACATTCTTTTCAACCTCAACAAGTTTATTGCTTTTGAAAGTCGTGATCCTTTTCTTATTCGTCAGGTAAATGCATGTTTGACTTTGGGCTTTTACCACCATTTTAAGTAATCTTTTTCTTTTTTCCTTGTTGAAGTGCTGATCACAAGATATATTTGTATTAGGAGCGTGAAAATCCAACGTTGACAGAGTGGGATCGCTTTGCACATAGAGAATATATTAGGCTTTCCATGGAAGATGTTGAGGATGCATCAAATGGAAGTGGAGATATCTGGGATGAATCATTTGAGGCTCCCTTTTGAAATTAGTTAGGTACGTCGAGAAAGAGGTTGTTGTAAATACATGGGAGTGAAATTGTTTTCTTGTGAAAAAATAATGCAGAATCAACACATTAGTACTAGCTTCATTCCTAGAAAATTCATATCGGGTGGTTTTGTTTTGTAGTAGCCAAGTTTGACAGTTGTGGCTTTTTGTGGTTTTTCAGAGGTGTACAACAAATGGTGGAGGGTTGTCCATTACCCTTGTGCATTAATCAAATTGTTTTTTTTTTTTGGGCTCAAACAAGGTTGTATGCATGAACTCCTTCAGACTGTAGGTTTGAGTAAAGGGATTTTAGATGAGGTTTCTGCTTGGATCTTGTAGTACAGGATATTAGAAGCCTTGTTCATTGTGTAGGGGCAGTTGGTGAGAGTAATATAAAATGAAATCAAATGTTTGTTGGTACGATTGTTGAATCTCTGCTTTAATAATTTTGTTGGTATAAATCTATAGTAACGGATAAAATTATTGTGTTTAGATTTCTTCATCATTTGCCAACAATTAACTTCCTGTCTCAATGGTATCTTTATTGATGGATTTGTCATTAAAGATTCAATGTATAGCGACAGATAAAATTATGCACTATTTTGAGGTCTACAATCAAGTTATCGTCACTAAATGTAGACGGAAGATTTTGTTGTCCATAATGATTGTAAATTGTTCATGATGTATGTGTGTGTCTTTTACAATGAAGTAAATTTCCGTCGCTATAGTTGCTAACACTTTTTTAATGGTAATTATAGTGTTGATATAGTATAATCTATATTGAGGGATAACCAATATGTTTTCCTTGTAAAGTTACTGATAGTAATCAGTGGTGGGAGCCTTCTAGTAACAGAAAAACAAAATATTAGTTCTGGACTAGTGATAATTGATAAAACACATAATGATGTTGTGCTTTAGGGATTTTGATTCATGTTAGATTAATTTTTTTAATTTAAAAGTGAGTTTACTATGTATACGAGTCAACAAACATTTATTTTTTAAGATTAAAAGTCTCATTTTTGATAAATTTATACAAAGTTCAATAAATTTTTAAACTAATTATACTGTTGATATGGTATACGAACAAAATTTTTATTGACATAAACATTTAATCTATAGTGACGGATGAAATTGTTCATCAATGTAAAGGTTTAAACGGGTATATTTTTGTTGGTTTACAGTGGCGGATGCAAGTGCATCTTAGCATGGGTCCATGTTCACTTTAAATTTTTTAAATTTTGTACCTGTAATTTTAATTTTTATGAATTAATCTTTAGATTTTTTTTAATATTTATAAGTTGTGCCCACTATGAAATTTTAAGATTTTATGTGTGTTCTCCCTCAAAAATATTTATGAATCCGCCGGTGTTGATATATTTAGTAATTTGATTGGCTTCATTCTAATTCCGACGGTTAAGTGCAAGCAAATATGTTATTATGACGGTACAATTAAATTTATCAACGTAACTATAACTATTAAACATAGAATTTCATATCTATCGACAAATACATTATTTTTCAATAGTTAAAAGTTGTTTTCCAACATAATAATAAAACTTTAAACACAACAAACACATTACAAAGGTGAAGCCAAATTAGATTTACACTAATGTAAAGTAATTTAGTTTAATTTCTTCGTACATCTTTTGTTTTGGTTAAGAACAATTGGGGTATTGAGATTTAAGATAAAAAAAAAACAAATAAATATGAAAGAATATTAACTTATCCCAATATTATTTTACATTCAAAGAGCCAAACTACTCAATCTCAACCCACGTTGATTTACTACTTATACTCCTTAGTATAGTACATATACTCCACGTTGTTGGAATCTTAGAAATACCTTCCATTACACTATAAAATCTCTGAAATACCCTTAAGATTTATAATAATAGCTATTAACTCCTTACTGACCTTTAGTTTGTTTTAAGCTCGTGTTGCCTACTAAGTTAATCATTCTATATATTGTGTGGCATGATTTGTGAATTGTTTGTTGAGTAATGGTATATCACTCTACTGCACGATGTGCGGCACAGGTTGGCCTTTGAGCACCTAATATTATGAGATTTGTCTAGGCGGCGCGACTCGCGAGTTGGTCATTGAGCATTTGAACGCCACCAAAATAGAGAATTTTTTTTGAATAATATAGCCTATAGATCACAATGACCAGTTTGTGGCTTGACAAGTAAATTCATAACAACCAAAAAAGAATAATAATGTGAACCATCGTTTAATGCTACAAAATCAAACTGTTTACTGCATTTTAGTAACCACTGACCTTAATCTCTTTGGTAAGGGCTGAAATAATTCTATTCAGAATCCCTCAGGCTTTCACTTGTCAGCCACAATTTCTTGCGGACGATGAACACAACATCCCCTTCATTATCTGAATCCGAACCAGCATCAGCTGTTGCTACTGCTTCCCAGTGCAAAGCTGATAAATACTTCTTTATGAAATCTATCACTGGTTGTTTGTCCCGGATGATTACAAAGCCACTTGGACGGAGAATGCGGTCCATCTCGAGTAACAAATCTTCACCACTGCAGCCTTTCCTCTCGATATCAGAAAAGACAGTCCAAGCATGGAGTAAATCATAGGTTCGAGGATATGTGGAAAAGGCTTCACACCTGCCAAGATGACCAAACCAATCAATACAAAATCATGAGGTTCGAGGATATGTTTCATCAGACATCTTGTATTTTCTTTGCATTGATGACTGTTTCTCGCTGTCCCTACCTCGTGCTAAAGAGAATAATTGTCCTATAGTATGCAAAAATGGAATGGGAGATGAAAAATGCAAATAGAGAAAGAAAAGTGAAAGAATATGACCTTTTAACAGAGGAAAATTCACATTTAGTTATGCAGATTTCTAAGTTAATTTGTGCATACCAGTTATGAGTAGTGCCGATCAGGCCTCTGTCATATATCACTTTAACCGTGTTTGGTCCATCCTCCGGGACGACATTCATCACCCAAACATTCTTACTTCTAAGAGCAGCTGCAAATGATCCGATGTTTGCTTTCATGTCCATCAAATTTCTCAAAGTGTCAGCCTCAATCTTTGGACTCAAGAGATCCCAATAGCTCTCAACCCGACGACGCCAAGTTTCCTGCAGAATCACAAAGACTATATTAGTGTCTACATCTATGTCACTGCTGCATTAACCATAATTCAAGCACAAGAAAATTTTCACAAATAAAGGCACAAATGAAACAATGCTGCCTTAATTACCGTGTCTTTTTCAAACATGTCACTCGAATAACCAAAATCAGCAAGTCTAGGAGGAGGAGATGTCAATCTGGCTGGCCAAGGAGCCAATCCACTCCCCTTAGCCTTTTGGTCATCTGATAGAAACAAAGAGAAGTTTTAGTTAACAAAAACTTCATAGGTCCAAGATTTCAAAGCAATCAACTAAAAGAATCTCTGTAATTTTCGATCACAAAATATAGACTAATGCAACAATTATATATTCTCTAACTATTAAAGATTAAAAAAGAATAAATGAGCAGAGTGAATGCACTAGATATAATATAACTCAAGCAGGGAAAAAAATCAAAAAATGGAAGCAAAAGACCACAAATTATTTAATATCAACTAAAGGAGGGGC
This sequence comes from Hibiscus mutabilis, assembly GCA_019671005.1. NCBI lineage: Eukaryota > Viridiplantae > Streptophyta > Magnoliopsida > Malvales > Malvaceae > Hibiscus > Hibiscus mutabilis. The sequence continues at coordinate 3,476,000 of CM033721.1, read as the reverse complement.
CAAGATTTTTATATTAGCAATGTTGAAAAATAAATATACTCACGGTCAGAATAAGGAGTGATACAAGCTTCCATTCGCACACCCCAAACTGCATCTGGATCATCATCAGAGCGGCACAGAGGGGGTTTTGTACCAGGTTCTCTTTCCATATAACAATCATTTGTTAGAGGTTTCTGCCAAATGACAGTTTGGTTCCTCTTTGCAGCTATTCTCCAACACATACGTCCCACAAGGGCACTCATCTCTCTCCATATGCGAAGATCTTCTTCATCTTGTGCATAAGCTTCAGGAGATGAATAGGCAAAATAGCCTCCTGGTCTAAGTAACCGGTCTAGCTCAAGAAGAAGAATCCCATCCCTTTGAAGCCAATCAATCCTACAGCGAGAACAGTGAGCAAGTTCAAATGATCTGCTTGGGTAAGGGAGTCTTTTGGTCCCTAAAACACCAAGATATGCGGGAATTCCTCGTTCCAGAGCAAACTGGATTTGGTTCTGATGCACATCATTGGGGGCTAATGACATTGCTATAATATCAGAAGAAAGGAGATATGCTCCAAAACTTGCGACACCACAGCCAACATCAAGAACCGTTCGTATTCTTCCTTCATTATTTAAATTGTTATGCGAAAAGTTGAGCATCTGCCAATTCAAAAAATCACATAAGTAAATGGAGTGAAAACATTATGAAGAAAACTTAGACACCATACGACCACTCTTTAGTGTATATCAAAATATTTTCTTTCAAGCAAAATCAGTAGGCATTGGCTATCTTACATTTGCAATCGAAGTAATATACTTGTCAGCTCCATAGTGAAAATGGGTTCCACCCCCTGGAAATACAATCTTTTCACCTTTTACAACCATCCAGTTCTGGTCAGACTTCTCATGTGCAAGGTGTGTATGGGGAATATTTGCCTTCCATACTTCATCTCTGCTTTGAGGCCACTTAATTGGGACCTATAATTTCACATGAATTACAAGAGTGTCAATACATGGTAAAAAATGATTATTACCACCGGTATAACAATATACAGTAACAAGAATCTGATTGTTAGCTTACAAGAATCTGTACCTTATATCCCGGAGGAGGAGGAATCAAGCAATTGTATCTCCTTTCAGGAGGAGGGCAGTGACGTTCGTAGTGCTCCATCACAGACAAGTCCAGTTTTAATCTCATTTGGTATATCAAATGCCTGTCTAAGCAGGGAATTAATTCCGAATGCCGATCGTCACAAACCTTCAAAGTTATAGGTAGATATATTATAAGACAAGGCAACTAACCAACGGAAGAAGTGCAGTGGAATTACAAGCTGAATGGTAAAGTACTAACAGTAGGATTAGCAGCAAAGGAAAAGGACAAAAAGACAGGAATAGAGGGGGTGCAAAGTGCCTAGAAATGGATTCGGCAATTAAAAACTTACAGGGAAAGTTTTTGGCACAACACCTTCTCCTGCGTCCTGTCCAAATTTTGTTGAAGATTCATATTGATTGCCATCAGTGTCATCATCTCCACCCAAATAAGATGATCCCAGTTTTCTCAAAGATCTGCTGCCATATTCTAGAGCTGCAGCACCACGGCTTGACGATCCATAATATACATACAGAAAACAAAGAAAGATCGCCACAACACATAGAGAGGCGATTAATCGCTTCTTTTGGCCACCATCAGATCTTCCCCTCATCCTTCTTTAGTAATACAAATCTCCCTATCCTCGTCTATCTCCGGTCAAATTTTCTATTCAAAGTAAATCCGTTTTGTTGCTAGAATCAGAGTCTATTCAGCAGAATGAACAACACAAACTACTTCAACTTCTCAAAAAGAAACACCGAAGATTACTTATCAAACCTGTAAACAGACAAGTAAAGAAACAATTAGGTAATGCTTAATTCCAACAACGCTTATTAAACGATTATATTACTATTACTTCAAATCATTAATAATACGATGCAAATGAGTAATAACAACGCCAGCCACCAAAGAACAAAGCAAGCTCAATTAGATCATTGAACAAGAAAATTAAAAACGCTACAAAAAATAGCAAGTGAATCCACTTATTAAGTCATTAAGAAGTCTAACCTATCTTCAAATCTGACCAGCTCAAATTGGTAAATATCATAATAATATACATGAAACACCCGACGCGCAACCCATTTCGTCTAATAAGACTAATAAGGATGCCTAATTATTTTGGAAAAGAGCACCAATACGAAACCATTGGCTCAAAACAGGGTGTTGCAGAAGGTTGAATAATAAATTTCAAAAGCAAGCATTAAACTTGTTTAACAATTCAGATCCATGTTAATAGTAAGAATTCTATGATAAAAAAATTATACTACGTCAAAAAAAAAAAGGAAACGATTATGCTAAAGGATGCCAACTGCCGACACTTGTAACCAGTGGATTGACAGCCAAGCAATGAAAATGATCGTTCCATGAAAAAGCACTAAAAGCAAGAAACCAATGCTTTTTTCACTGAATTGAAACAATGGGAATCGTGAAAACGACAGCTACTTCGTAACTCTAATGAAATAAATCACCAGATCTGCGTCAAAAACTCAACTCAAATACAATTTTTTTAGCATTACGAAAAAAGCATCAAAATTAAACCATCAAGAATCAAACTTCGATTCCAAGGGGAACACTAAAATTAACAATCTTGTAGTAAAAGATAAGAAATGGAGATTGACCCATTAAAACTACCACAGAAACAAGCAAAGCCCATAAATCAGATCTCCATAACAGGAACGGGAACAAAAATTCAGAGAAAACCCATAAATATTCAAAAAAGAAGAAAAAAACTTGGAAGGACCAGAGCCTTACTGGGATTCAATCAATAAAACGAAATGAGCAAGTCTAGTTGAGATCTAAGAAATAGATACGGTGGGTTATCTTCCTCGATGAAGAATACAAAACAGAGCAAGAGAAAGGAGAAAAAGGAGGGAAGAGAGAATTTAGATCTAAAAGAATCTTTTTTTCTGTTGTATCTTCGTCTTGGGTTTGCTATTTTTAGAGGGGAGGGGAAGGACTAAGAGGTACCGTGAGTATGAACTACGGAGATATAGAGAGGTGGAGGGAGTTGCGTTCCAATGTCGTTATTTAGAGGATCTATATCGGCGCAAAAATTGATTTTTCTTTCCTTCCTTGAAAAAAAAAAAAGAAAAGAAAAAAAAAGGTTAACGGTGTCGGCTGTCGTGTTTGGAAATCATAAAACACGGGAGAATAAAATTTGATATTGAGGATTTGATTGATTCGTGTAAAAGGATTTAAAAAACAAAAACAAAAACAAAAACAAAATGCTTGATTTCGGAAAATGTAAATAATAAAGGAAATTTTTATAACGCTAGCGATGAACATTATTATCAACGAGCATCGATGAATAATATTAATTTATAAAAATTAAAAATTTTTAAAAAATATTGTATAATTATAAGTTATTTAAAAATTAAAAAGTAAATTAATTAAAATACATTATTTTATTTTTTTATTTTATTTTAAACATAATTAAATTAAAATACCTACCCTTAAATTATAAATTTTTAATTTTTGTTCATTTAAAATTCAAATCGCCGTCCCTGTGGCCCATCAAAAGGTAAAGAATTGTCACTTTTCGTTGAATTCTTATTGTTAATTGAAGTTCGTTTCTAAGATCATGGATTGTAGTGTTTGTTTGTGAGCCCTGCCATTAGGAATTCAAATGTTGTTCATCGGTGGGGAACGACGGCTACGCAAAGGCGGCATGTATGTCGCCAATGACAAGAGACTAACAGCGGCGGCTTGAATTTTAAATGAACAAAAATTAGAATTTTATAATTTAAGGATAGATGTTTGATCTAATTATGTTTAAAAGAAAATTAAAAATAAAATAATGTATTTTAATTAATTTATCTCTTGATTTTTAAATAATTTATAATTACACGATGAGTCTTTTAGATTTTTAATTTTTATAAATTAAAATAATGGTGATAATCGGTGCTCATCGTTAGTGGTGCTCATCGGTGCTCGTCGAACGTGGCAAACTCATCCATAATAAAATAATTTGTTTAAAGCTTAATACACTTTCCCCCTAAACTTTACTCAGTTTTTCAACTTGCTCCTTAAAGTTTATTTTGACCATTTTTGCCCCTTAACGTTTTCGTCGTTACTCATATTGCCCTTACCGTTAAAAAAATCTGCCTTCACCAATCAAAATGTGTCGCGTCATTTTCTTTATTTATTTTTAAATTTTAAAATAAAATAAATATATTAAAATATTTATTAATTTAATTAATTTCCTAAAACACCCAAAATATCACATCTTGATCCTGCATCATCTTCTTCCCCCTTTGTTTTCCCATTACTTCCGCTGCTGATTTTGCAGCCGAAAACCACCAGTCTCAAGCACCAAAGGCCTGACTTTTTCTGCCACAAAGCAAAACCACTGGCACCACCCACCAACAAGATAAAAATCTAAGCAAAAATGGAAATAAATCTTAGCATAAATAGTAAAAATTTTCATCCCCACATTCAATATGAACCAATGCCGGATCCGACCAAGGCTCATTGGAACGGTTACTTCACATGGTGAAATCTTTTAAGCCCGTCGTCACCGCTCTTCTCAGCCTCCCGATGCCGACCATCGCCGCCTTAACTGGTAGAGAACGATTAAAACACGTGAAAACCGAATTTTTTCTCAAATTCTGGAAACCTTCAAATGGAGATGGATCGGCTAATGTTCGACTGGGCTTTGCTCGCCGCGGTGCGAGGAGTTCATGTCCGGTGGCCGTGTCTCCCACGGACGACGGAGCTGGCCGGGATCGTTGCAAAACTGAGGAGGATGGGTTTGGGTTTCTACCGAACCTTTCCAACGATTCTCACGACAAACGGTGAGGAACAGAGGCAAGTGGGGGATCGAGTCTTGATCGGCGCACGTTGGCGATTCAGATGCGGTGGGCGGTGTGTCACGGCCTTAGCCTTTAGTTCACTCGGTCGCTAAGCCGTGCGGCACTTGAAAATGACTCATCCCGATCAAGCCAGCCTTTTCTCTCGATTGATCTGCTCAAAATAAGCAAGCAACACATTAGTCTCGCTCCACAAAACCATTCTTCAAACCATGGTCGAAACGTGGGGGCATAACGGATGCATACAGTCGAGCCTCAGCTTTCCCGTAGGAAAGAAAAATGGTTTTTAATTTATTAGAAAAAAAAAAGAAAGCATCGGGTTACATTAGAAAAACTCACCCACACCATCGACTTGGGCGTTAGGGGCCGCCTCGATGGTGTGTAGGATACATACCTTTACCAGTGGATCAGCCCAAACTCTGCCGACTATCCACCCCCTACATATATGCGAAAAAACATTATAGAAATGACCCAAGTAAACATTCTATTGTTTGAAATGAGGACACTTTTTCCCTAACTAAGAAATAATTGAAAACAAAGACTCTTATTCCTAAAACATTGATGTGCTTGAAAATAGGGCATGGTGAAAGTGACTCGGTTGTGGCCCCGGGGCTCGGTTGTGACACCATGTGAGGGGATGGCCACAACATCCTCCCCCACCTAACTTGTCGACGCCCTCGTCGACTGAGCTGCAAGGAACTCCTCGATTTTCTGCTTGAACGCCTTTAGGTCATGATCTCTCTCCCAACTTGTCTCTTCGGCTCCGAGACCTTCCTATTTGACCAGGTACTCACGAACATGCTTCTTCTTGGACACCGTAACAAACCTATCAGCAAGGATCTCCTTAACTCGACGTTTTGATGGGGGTTTGGTACAGATAGGGCCCCAATCACTCTGTCCTCGGCTAACATCTGAGGGGCTCACATGAAAAGGATTCAAATTGCTCACATGGAAAACAGGGTGAACTTTCATCCATGAGGGCGGCTTGATCTTGTATGAGTTATTCCCAACTTTGGCCACAATCGGTATTGGTCCTTCATACTTTCACACCAACCACCGATCTCAATTCCATAAGAACCGCAACTGTTCTGCCATTAGCTTCACAAGCACTAGATCGCCAACTTTGAACTGCTGGTCCCTTCGGCCACGATCCGCCCACTTCTTCATATGTTTTGCAGCTTTCACTAGATAAGCCCAAGCAATCTCTGTATTTTGGCGCCACTCCTTTGAGAAATTAAAAGCTCGAGGACACTTTCCTTTGTATGACTCTAGAGTAGTGTGTGGAAACCGCGGCTGCTGACCTGTCACAATTTCAAAGGGGCTTTTATTAGTAGCAGAACTCTTTTGTGAATTAAAACAAATTTGTGCCACATCCAACAATGAAGGCCAATTTTTCTGGTTGGCATGGATAAAATGCCTTAAGTACTCTTCTAACAACCCATTAAAGCGCTCCGTCTGGGGATGATAACTTGATGACAAATTCAGTTTAGATCCCAACATCTTGAATAACTCTCTCCAGAAATTTCCAGTGAACCGATCATCCTTGTCATTAACAATATCTTGTGGGACACCCCAATACTTCACCACATGTTTAAAGACTAACCGAGCTGTCTCCTCCGCCGAACAATATTTGGGGGCAGAGATAAATGTAGCATATTTTGAAAACCGATCCACCACCACAATGACAGCTCCAAGATCCCCCACCCGAGGCAAGCTCACTATGAAGTCGAGTGAAATGCTCTCCCAAGGCCGTGTTGGCACTGACAATGGCTCCAACAATCCTGCAGTCTTTTGTTGATCCACTTTATCTTGCTGGCAAATAAGGCAAGTCTTGGTATAGTCCATAATATCATGTCGCATGTGCGGCCAATAATATCCTTGTTCCAACAGGGCTAGAGTACGTCACCAACCTTGGTGACCTGCCCAGGGAGTGTCATGGCATTCACGCAGTAGTTTCTGTCTAAGTTCTTCCGCTCTCGGGACATACATACACAGACCTTTTGTCATTATGATCTCATTCTCTACCCAAAAGGTCTTCTATTGGCCACTTTCCACCATCCTCAATATTGCCATCATCTACGGATCCTTTCCCATATTCTCCATTATGAGTTCCTGGATGTCATTCGTCACCCTACTAGCTGACATAGGAGCAATCAACCTAAGGGTCGCCAGATCGGCCCTTCGACTCAGCGCATCAGCTACCTGATTCTTCTTCCCAACTTTATGCTCAAAATTGAAATCAAACTCCGCTAAGCGCTCTTGCCATCTTGCTTGCCTTGCCGATAGTTTTGGTTGTGTCAGGATATGACTAGCAGTTGTGTTGTCTATTTTAACAACAAACTTTGAGCCCAATAAATAATGCCTCTAAGCCCTGAGACAATGGATCACGGCTAGAAGTTCCTTTTCCTGAGTTGCATATCTCGTCTCGGCACCACTCAACTTCTGACTCTCAAATGCCACAGGGTGACCACCCTGCATGAGTACTCCCCCTATGGCAAAGTCAGATGCATCAGTTTCAACTTCCATGGGTTTCTCAATATCTGGTAATACTAGGACTGGGTCGTTCATAACAATAGTTTTTAGTCCCTCAAAAGCATCTTGACACTCTTTAGACCAAACCAACTTCTCACATTTCTTTAACAAATTGGTAAGTATAGTTGTCCTCCGAGAGTAGCCTTCGACAAACGGTCTATAATAGTTAGCTAATCCCAAGAATGATCTGATCTTACTGACACTCTTTGGAGTCGACCATTCTTGGATCGCCTTCACTTTTTCCTCATCCATTCGAACGTGTCCCTGCCTAACGAGGTGTCCTAGAAACTTAATTTGAGTTTGGGCGAAAGCACATTTCTCCCTTTTTAACAAATAGCTGATTATCTCTGAGCCTCTGCAACACTAACCGCAAATGGTTTTCATGATCTGTTAAAGAGGAACTATATACCATTATATCGTCCAAGTACATCACCACAAACTTGTCCAGAAAATCATGGAACACCTGGTTCATCAAGGTGCAAAAGGTTGCAGGCACATTGGTTAGCCCAAATGGCATCACAAGAAACTCAAATGCCCCATACCGAGTAACACAAGTTGTCTTCGGTTCATCTCCCTCGGCCAGTCTTACCTGAAGATACCCCGATCGAAGATCCAGCTTTGTAAAATATTTCGCGCCATTTAGCTGGTCGAACAAGTCCGCAATTAAGGGGATGGGATACTTGTTCTGGACAGTCACCTTGTTCAGCTAATTTCATGTTTCTTCTAGAACAACACGGGCGCCCCAAATGGCACTTTAGACGGTCGAATAAACCCAGCTTTTAACAGTTCATCGAGTTGTTTCCTCAATTCAGCTAATTCTAGAGGGGACATACGGTACGGACATCTTGTAGGAGGTTTGGCACCAGGGACCAGTTCAATCCCATGATCCACCGTCCTTCGAGGAGGGAGCCCTTCTGGCAACTGATCTGGCATGACATCTTTATAGTCCTCCAACACTCTCAGAATCCTACTTGGTACCCCTTCAAGGGTTGACTCCCCATGTAGAATAGGTAATACGACAAAAGAAGGTTCCCCCTTCTTCACCCCTTTCTTAAATTGCATTGCTGACATCATCTTTCCGCTTCTTGGTAGAATGGTAGCAGGTACCACCCCCGGGCAATCCCCTAGAAATAATAGACAGCTCGCAGCAGGGATGGGGATGGCCTGGGCTTTTGTCATGAAATCCAGTCCCAACACAACATCAAAATCATCCATAGGGGAAACAATGAGATCCACGCTTCCCTCCCAGGACCCAAGCTTGGCCTTCACCCTCTTAACACTTTTACAAATTGCGGCGACAACAGAATTAACTGCTTTCATCTGTCCCACATCTCCAGTAATTGTTAAACCGCATCTCTTGACTTCCTCAGGTGAGATAAAAGTATATGTTGCTCCCGTGTCAACTAGAGCCCTAGTCGTCTTCCCATTTATCACCAAGTCCACGTACATCAAGCCCTTTCCCGGTTACTTCTTTATGTTGTCCAATTGAGATTGTAATGCATTCAAAAAATGAATTGACCCAATTCTGGCCAAATCAGTCTCACTATTCTCTGTAGGTGGGTTAGGGGTGTGTCCCCAGGCCGTGAAAGTTCCAAAGCACTTAATGCACCCCTATGTGGGCACTTAGCCACGCGATAAGGCCCCTTACATAGGAAGCATGCTAGGGATAGCCTATTTGGTCCATTCCTCGGCGTAAAGCCACCATTCCCCCTATTCTGCACCGGTTCCTTGTTTGGAAGTCCTCTCCCGGCTCCCCAAGTTATCGGCCTCTCCCCTCTAGCCGTCTTACTCCCATTACCTGCATGATTATTGCTCTCACTAGTTGGGGCCTTATGTTTGTTTGAGCCATCACTGTAATCGTTAAGCCACTCGGTGGCCGCCATAGCAGGGACTACATCCTGCACCCGTTGTCTTTGAATCTCAGCTCTAGCCCATGGCTGTAAGCGCTCAAGGAAAGTAAACATCTTGTCTTTCTCCGACATGTCCTTGATATCCAGCATCAATGCCACAAACTCTCTCACATAATCACGAATAGTCCTAGTATGGGTCAAATCCCTCAACTTCTTCTGAGCATTATACTCCACATTCTCCGGAAAGAAGGTAGCTATTAATTCTCGTTTCAGCTCGTCCCAACTTTTAATGGAACACACGTCATTTGTGAACTTGGACCTCCACCATAATTTGGCATTCCCTAACAAGTACATAGAAGCCATCGAGACATTGTCTTCCTCCATAGTGGTGCGAGTAGCCTGAAAGTATTGTTCAATATCAAACAGGAAATTTTTAAGCTCTTTGGCATCCCTGTTCCCCTCATACCGCTGAGGCTCAGGGACCCTATTCCTCTGGCCCTTTTCCATGGTCACCGAATTTCCCACAACCATTTCAATCAAATTAACTTGAGCCTTAAGCTTCTCTATCTCATACTTCAGAGTACTCATTACCTCCTTTGTCTCATCAGTGAGGTGTTTCACCATGTGAGCTAACTCTTGATGAGAAATTTCAATCGCTCGAACTCGTTCACTAGTCACCACATGAGCCCTCAGGGCCGCCACCGCAGCTTCTAGCTCCTCATACCTATCGGGGTCTATGGTCATATCCCCTTGTGTGGGCACCCTAGCGCCATGTTGCGCTGAAGTACCTGCGCCCGCTGGTACCTCAGTTCTCTGGACGACTTTTGGCCCCTGATGCTTACGCGTAGTCACCATCCCTGGGTCGACTCCAACCACACTAGTTCCTGCACAAGAAAAATAATAAACACCACAATGCCTATTAATAACTCAGCACCACTGTGCTTCAAGAGGGAGTAAGCACCACTGTGCTTCCCCAATAAAAAAACTAGGCACCATTGTGCACAAGAAGTAAGAGAGCACCACTGTGCATCAAGAGGGAATAAGCACCACTGTGCTTTCCCAATAAAAAAACTAGGCACCGCTGTGCACTAGCAACAAGGAAACACAGCTGTGCTTGAACAAAAATTGAGCACCACTGTGCCACAATCATTAAAGAGCACCTATGTGCTATTGATTACGCACCTATGTGTTTTTTACCACAATGAACAGGCAACACCACGCCCGAAATTGAGTACAACAACCTTGCTCTGATACCACGTGTCACGGCCTTAGCCTTTAGTTCACTCGGTCGCTAAGCCGTGCGGCACTTGAAAATGACTCTTCCCGATCAAGTCAGCATTTTCTCTCGATTGATCTGCTCAAAATAAGCAAGCAACACATTAGTCTCGCTCCACAAAACTATTCTTCAAACCATGGTCGAAACTGTGGGGCATAGCGTATGCACACAGTCGACCCACAGCTTCCCCGTAGGAAAAAAAAACGGTTTTTATTTTATTAAAAAAAAGAAAGCATCGGGTTACATTAGAAAAACTCACCCACACCATCGACTTGGGCGATAGGGGCCGCCTCGATGGTGTGTAGGATACATACCTTTACTAGTGGATCAGCCCAAACTCTGCCGACTGTCCACCCCCTACATATATGCGAAAAAAACATTATAGAAATGACCCGAGTAAACATTCTATTGTTTGAAATGAGGACACTTTTCCCTAACTAAGAAATAATTGAAAACAAAGATTATTCTTCCTAAAACATTGATGTGCTTGAAAATGGGGCATGGTGAAAATGACTCGGTTGTGGCCCTGGGACTCGGTTGTGACACCATATGAGAGGATGGCCACAACACGGTGCACGCCACAATAGGGTGGTGGTCGAAGATCAAGTCGGACTGATGGTTTGGAGAAAGCATGAGAACTTTCTAGATCCCCCCACCCTTTCTTTATCTCGATGCAACATTGGAAAATTGGGGAAGAAGATATGGGGAAGAAGAGATGGGTATTTTGGAAGATATAATTAAATTAATAAATATTTTAATAAATATTTTATTTTAAAATTTAAAAATAAATAAAGAAAATGATGTGGCATATTCTGATTGGTCAAAATAATTTTTTTTAACGGTGTTAGCTTTTTGGGTTATATGGATAACGACAAAAAGTTTAGGGGGTAAAAATGGGCAAAATGTAGTTTAGGGGGCAAGTTGAGAAAACATGTAAAGTTTAGGGGGAAATGTGTATTAAGCCTTTGTTTAATGATGAGTTTTATCGTACCAATAATTAGTTAGTTTATAGGGATGAAGCACTATATCTTTTAAATAAGGTCAACAATTTAAGAATTTTGATGTTGTGAATGAAATAAATTGGGTTTAGAGGGTCGCTCTATAATGAGCATCTGCAGTATTTGATCTGGATTAGTCAGCCGATAGGAATACCAGTGTTAAACAAAAAATGATGAGTTTTATCTTAATTTTATATACATGTGTCATGTTAAAAAGTAAATAAGTATGCATATTTACTCTTTATAGACTAAAATCAAAAATTTTAATCCTAAAACAAACTTTAAATTTTAACCATAACTCTATATTATAAACCCTTCAAACTAAACTAAACTATTAAACCTTGAAATAAGTTTCTAACATCTAAAATATAAAAAGTTATGTATGCATCGAATAAATTTCTTTATTTATGCAAATTAAGCAGTTAGATAAATTAGACTAATTGGCTTTTATATATTGGTATCATTAAATGTATTATTTAAATTTATTTTGTACACACATGTACTTGAACTGGACAAAAATTTGCTGCCCCTAATTATATCTCCTTTCATGCCCTCACACTAAAAAAATACTAAAAATAAATTTTGAACCCTGACCCTAAAATTTAAATCCTAAACCATATAGCCTAAAAATACACCCTACCCCTAATTCTATATACTCTAACCATTAACCCCAACCTTAGCCCTAAACCATAAACTTATTTTTTAATGCGGGGACATAAAAGAGGGCATACTTAACGGCAAACGATTTTCATCTGCTTGAACACGATCTCCTAAGACGAACATCATTATTTTTCACTAATTGTTATAAAACACATGAAATTGAGCTATTGATTTTATTAGGCTTAAACGTCAAAAGGTGCTCAAACTATACTTCTTTTTTAATTTGGTGTCTAACGTTTGTTTTGGGCCAAATCGGTGTCTAACATTTATTTTCATAACTCAAATCAGGGTTTTTTCATCCATAGTTGTCAAAAGAATAATGTCATCCAATTATAACATGACACGTGGCTATTTTTATTTATTTATTTATTTTCTGAATTTCTTTAAAATTATAAATTTTATAAAAAACCTAAAATTTTAATTTCTTTTAATCAAAACATCAAATCACACATCTCTCACCGCCAGGCATCCTCACACGTCGATGCTTAGTGTTCTGCACCCAAGCGTCGTGTACCTCACTGTTAGGCATCTCCACCCTCCAGCCATCGGTCAGAAGCCCAATCAATCTATTTTTTCTTCATTGTTGGATGTTCGTCGACGGTTCATTTGTCAATCTTTGATGACGATATGTTGGGGTTTTTAGTCATGAGGGTCTGACGAATGCAAGGATGGTCGTGGTGGTTGAATTGGTGATGGGATGAGAGGAATTTAGGGATTTACCATTTGGGTTTGGGGTTTATAGAGAAATTAAATATTGTGATTTTTTTTGTAAAATTAAATATTTTTATCTTAAAAAATTAAAGAAAATACCAGAAAATGTCACACGTCGTGTTTTTATTGGATAACGAAAAAAATTTAACGTCGTCACGAAAAAACCTGATTTGGGTTACGAAATGAAACGTTAGACACTAATTTAGCCCAAAACAAACGTGAGGCACCAAACTAGAAAAATGGTATAGTTTGGGCACCTTTCTGATGTTTAAGCCATTTGTTTATTTATACTAAGATGTCAATTGAGCGTGGCGAAGAGTGCTCCCCACACTTGTCCCTGCTAAGAAGTTTTATCTTTATCATTGTTCCACAACCCATTGCGTGTATAAAATTCAAAACCATCCACGTCCCGTGACCCACAAGACTAGAACTATCCACATCTCATCACTTACATGGAACTCGAGACTCGCCTAGTTCCCACTATATATGTCATGTGATCCAGTTCATATAATACATTTGTAAGTAACAATTAAATAAAATCTAAACTAATTTTTTATGAAAAATGTATGAAATACATATCCTCCGGACCCCACTACAAATGAAATACATATATTCCTTCACTGTCAGGCATATTCACACATTGATGGCTCAGTGTTCTGCACCCAAGCGTCGTGTACCTCACCGTTAGGCATCTCCACCCTTCAACCGTCGGTCAGAAGCCCAATCAATCTATTTTTTCTTTATTGTTGGATGTTCGTCGACGGTTCATTTGTCGATTTTTGATGACGATATGTTAGGGTTTTTAGTCATGAGGGTCCGACGAATGCAATGATGGTCGTGGTGGTTGAATTGGTGATGGGGGGAGGAATTTAGGGATTTACTGTTTGGGTTTGGGGTTTATAGAGAAATTAAATATTGTGGGTTTTTTTTGTAAAATTAAATACTTTTATCTTAAAAAATTAAAGAAAATACCAGAAAATGTCACATGTGTTTTTATTGGAGAACGAAAAAATTTAACGTCGTCACAGAAAAACTTGATTTGGGTTACGAAATGAAACGTTAGACACTAATTTAGCCCAAAACAAACGTTAGGAACCAAACTGGAAAAAAGGGTATAGTTTAGACACATTTATGACGTTTAAGCCATTTGTTTATTTATACTAGGATGTCAATTGAGCATGGCGAAGATTGCTCTCCACACTCATCCCCGCTAAGAAGTTTTATCTTCGTCCTTGTTCCACAACCCAATGCGTGTGTAAAATTCAAAACCATCCACGTCCTGCGACCCACAAGACTAGAAGTATCCACATCTCACCACTTACATGGAACTCGAGACTCACCTAGTCCCCACTATATATGTCATGTGATCCAGTTCATATAATACATTTATAAGTAACAATTAAATAAATCTAAACTAATTTTTTATGAAAAATGTACGAAATACATATCTTCCGGACCCCATTACAAATGTGATACTATTTCAATTGTTGCCATTTTAAAAAGGTAAAATACTTAAATCATCACTCAACTTTGCTCTATGACCTATTTTGGTCACTGAACTTTCAAAACGTTTAATTTACTCATTAAACTTTATTTTTTGGCCTATTTTGATTACTCCGAATTATTTTATTAATATTTTGTTATGACATCACATATTTTATTATTATTAAATATAAAAAAATAAAAATAAAAATAAATTACTGGTAAATTACAAAATTCGTCACTGAACTTTACTCTCCAACCTATTTTGGTCACTGAACTTTATACATTGACCTATTTTGGTCACTTCATTGTTAAATGTTTAACGGTGTTATGACATGACACACGAAACCAAAATGACGTCATTTTATATCCCTATAAAAACCTTTTCTTTAATTTTCCTTATATAAATCATTTATTTCTCCCAAATAAAACCTTAACCGACGTCGGTCTTCTCAACGTCACCGTCTTCGTTTTGATATCCTTCTTTGTTCGTCGTTGCCAAATATTTGATGAAATAAACGATTATATATTCCCCCATTGCAACAGTAGCATGTTCTGGATGAAAACATGTCTAATTTGACATCTACGTCCGGCGAAGCAAGTGTTTCTTCAAGGAACAGTGCCAATGGTACACCAACCAACCATCTCAATCTCAGCTGGTCAAAAGAAATAGAAACCAACCAGGCAATCCAGGTTTCTGCCCAAACTTTAAAAACCATTATCTAAAAAAAACAATGTTCAGTAAGGAGACGGTGAAGATGAATATGCAATAAGCTATTTAAGGAGACGATGGCGTTTTGGGGATGATAGGGTGATGTCAGTACTGGGTTTGGATAGAATTTAGGAATTTTATTTTTTTATTTTAATCATACATGTCAACCAAATATTAATAAAATAATTTATATCACAACCAAGTATTAAAAAAATAAGCCACGTCTTCAGGTTGTTAATGAGAAAATGAAAGAGTGACCAAAATAGGTGAATGTACAAAGTTCAATAAGTAAATTGATCGTTTTGAAAGTTCAATGACCAAAATAGTCAGAGTGCAAAGTTCAATGATGATTTTTGTAATTTACCCAAATAATTTATTTTTATTTTAAATTATTTTTATATTTAATAATAATAAAATATGCCACATCATATCAAAATATTAATAAAATAATTTAGAATGATCAATATAGTTCAGAAAGTAAAGTCCAATGAGTAAATTGAGTGTTTTGAAAGTTTAGTGACCAAAATAGGTTAAAGAGCAAAGTTGAGTAATGAATTAAGTATTTTACCCTTTTAAAAATGATAATAACTCAAGTCGGCCTTTTAATTGGGTGAAAATCGAGAAACTGTAACTCATTAGTATTGTCTTTTTAAAAAAATATCAGCAAATGTGAGTTGAGTATTATAATTTTTTTTAAAATGTGATTATTATACATACTAACAGACTAAGATGATATGAGACAAACGCGGATAGGGCGGGTGGGGATAGGAGCAAGTACAAGATCATATCAATGTCTATCCCACCACCCATAACAAGTTTAATTTTTGTTCTCATTCATATCCAACCACCCGTAAAACCTATACATATCCCCCGTTCAATTAAATACGAAATAGGTTGAATTTTCCACAAAATTCGCTTCACTTACATCCCTAATATATAAGTTTTTTTCTGGGGCCAAATATAAGTTATTGAACTGAGTTTTTTTTTTAATATCATAGACAAATGTAAGGGAGCAGTCGGTGAAATTGGCTCTCAAAGTTGAAAAATTATGTTCTAATTCCTTAAAAAATGGATTTCTAAATTAGTACATTAGTAAAATTTC
Source organism: Hibiscus mutabilis (assembly GCA_019671005.1). NCBI lineage: Eukaryota > Viridiplantae > Streptophyta > Magnoliopsida > Malvales > Malvaceae > Hibiscus > Hibiscus mutabilis. The sequence goes on along the minus strand of CM033721.1, from coordinate 3,459,800 downwards.
ACTTTAGACCACCCAAAGTTCAAGTTCAATTTTCGATCAATCTGTTTTTTTTTTCTCTTCTAGATTCACCCATGTTTTCAGATTTGCAAATTAAACAAGAAGGATTAATAATGTTTACTCAATCGGTTTGAATGTTCAATTTTCGTAAAATGGATAGAATCGAATTCTGAAAAACTTAAAGTAAATGGTTAATTTATTATTTTTTCGTGAAGTAGAATGATAAAATTCATAACTAAAATTGACATAATGATTAAATATTTTTAACTCGTGTATTATCGGATGAACATCATTTATTTTTCTACCGGAACACTTATTGAGTTCAAAAACATTAAATATATTCAAAAAAAATAAAACATTAAATTATCTTTTAATTGTATTTTATATTGAAAACGTCTAGTTGTATTATTTTATTCATATTTATTATTGAAATAAAAATATATAAATAATTTTCATTAAATGTTAACATATTTTTCATCCCATTAAAAGCTATGAATGGTCATCTCATAAATGTTACATGCTTTTTCCACACTCACTAAACAGTATAATGTAGAGCAATACAACTTTATAAAACGTGACAATGACATAGATAATATACCTTAAAGCATTTAATTAATCTTTAAGTTTATTCTAACTTTAATCTAACAAAATTATTTTAAAAACATATTAGATTGTTGAATAAAATAAAATATAAAAGTTAATTTAAAATAAAATCAATTAAAATTTTGCTAACATTACCAACAATCAGTTGTCATAGTGGGATGAAGAACTACGTACCTTAGACAAAGTTAGAAGTTCGAATTTTGACATTGTAAATAAAGAAATTAGGTTGGGAGAGCTGCACCCATATTGGACCTCTGCAAAACCTAGTCTAAAACAATCGACTAATGAATCGGATACCGATAATTAAATAATTTTTTTTTCTAACATTTGAATTTGGATAGGTAGATCTCACCGAACAGCATGCAAGATGTATGGGTATAAGAAGGAAATGCATAAAATGTGACTTTTACCTAAATTTTCAATTAAACCAATAATCGATTGATCTATCACGCTAAAACATTAAATCTTTAAAATAAGATCGTGAGCTAAAATTTTAATATTATTAATAGAAAAAATTATATTAAAAGATTTATCCCGTATTTGAATATTTAAAAACTCATTTTAAATTGATTGATTAATAAATAAAACACAAATAATTAAAAAACCATTCATTTAAATTTAAAATAAAATTAGAAGAAATATGGACAAAATATTGGAAAAGCAAGTTAGGATCTTAATAAATAATGTCGGTTCTAATGGGGTTGCTGAATTTACAAGCCAGCAAGCATCTCACCACCACCAACTTGGGTCATCAATTCATCATTAAAAAAATAAAATTAAATTGAAGAAATTGGTCAGAGTCACATCCTTAAGTATTATTATATAATAAATTGGTCCCACCAAAGGAACCAAAACACATGCAGAAGTCAATTAAAATCAGCTCAAATCACAAGTTGGAGCACTTTATTTCTTTTTCTTTTTAATCACAGATCACATCTAGCAATATTATGAGCCTCTTGCATGTGAAACCATTCCTAAAATTCAATTTCACATTGTTATTTTTTTACATTTAGTATACAATATTATATTACTCGGATTTCTTTGAACTTATAAATGGTATATAAAGAAACTCGATACGTGGTCCTAGTAAAAAAATAAACGGCGTTATCTTAAAAATCTAGATTCAATCGCTCTATAAGGTATGCGTACATTGTCAAATAGTTAATAATATATATGAACACATATTACATTGTAATCACCTTTGGACTATTAAAAAAATAAAATATATATAAAGACAGACACATAAATTTATGATAGGAGTGTGAACTATTAAAATGTTATATTAAAAATTCAAAAATGTAAAATTACAAAATTTAAAGAGTGTGAACTGTGAATTTAGATCATTGATAGAACATACAAAAGATATAAAGAAAAATACATAAATTATATTGGACTTTGAAATTTCCATAAGTACGATTGCCCCCTCCAATACCCTCTTTCGGTCCATCCATTATAGTACATGCTTCCTTGGTCATGATCAAAAAGGTACCTGCCCACGCCCAATTTTTCCTAATATTTATTATTATAGTTCAATTTTTTCAACAAATGTTATTCAGATTTACCCTTCAAAATTCAATATTATACTTGTTATTAGGGGCCTAATTTTTATACTTTTATTAGGGCTCAATTTTTTTCAATATTTCTTATTAGAGATATAATCTTAAAAATTAAAATTTCTAATATTTTTTATCATATGTCCAATTTTTTCTCAATACCTATTGTTAGGGGTCTAATTTTTCCATTATTTGTTATTAGAAGATAGTCTTTAAATTTAATTTTTTCAATACTTATTATTAGGGTCTCAATTTTTCCCCTAATACTTATTATTAGTGGTATACTCTTAAAATTTAATTTTTTCTCAATATTTATTATTAGGGGCCTACTTTTTAAATTCGACCAACCAAATTAATAATTTTTTTCAATATTTATTATTTTGAACTGTATATCCTAAAGTCCTAATCCTAAACTAAAATTATATACTCCTAAAAAACCCCACTTGTAGAAACTTTATATTCCACCGCCAACATATAAGATAATAATTTATAATATAATAGTATTAATACTTTATAAAAATAATATACATTATTAATTATATTAATAATTTATTACATACTAAACTATATATCTTGCATTAACTCATTGTAAAAAAAAAAGAAAAAAACTATTTTTTTCATCGATAGATAAGGTTATATAAAAACCTTGCTAACTTTGACAAGGAGTTAGCTCAATGTTTAGTTGTTGGTTTTAAACTCATAGTACACGTTCAGAATTTGATTGGATGAAAATTTATTATATTTTTAATCAAAATAAGGACTAAATTAAAATGATTCATAAATATTGAAGACTATTTTTCTTCAAATTAGAATTAATTATAAATTTAATTAACTGTTATATCAATACTTCCGTTACAAGTTAACAAATAGTGATGTGATTGAAATCATTTTAATAGTTTAGTGGCCTAATTAATAAAATTCATACTTCAGTGGTCAAAATAGAATCGAGTCAATACTTTAGCACTCTTTAGTGTATTTTACCCTAAATTATATTATTCATTAGAAAGTTTGCAAATTATAATGAAATCTGGAATAGACTCGGTGCTATGTTGCTATGGATTTTCATTTTCATAAACCTATGCCTAGACACCATGTTCAGTGTATATCTGAATATAAATAAAGGAATATAACCTTCTAAGTCCTCGAAAATCATTAAAACAAAATTGAAAAAAATAAACATATTCGATTTAAACATATACCCGAATCGATATTCACACCCGAATCAGTCTGAGAACCACAAGGGATTCCTACATTTTTCAACCTTGAAGCCACTAGGCGATTTCGGTTCTCCCTCACTGAAGCTATTCCTGGTTAAACTGGAATCAATTCACATTTATGCATAAATGCTACTGAAAACACAAATGAAACTTAATTTACGGAGCACATATGATTGTCGAAGCCATAATCAAGTACAATCATATCGAAAAAAGATATATTTTTAAATATATGGAATCGAATGTTAATTATCATCAGCAACAAACTACAAAACGCTCTGACCGCCAGTACTCTGATCTCAATTCTACAAATATATACAGTAAAACCTGTATGTAACACATTGGTAGAACATGAAGTGGAGCTAATCATGGTGGACACTGTTTTAAAGGTAAAAAGACTTTACCTTGTGAGTTTTCCTGGGCGGGTCATCATTTTCGAGAATTATTTTATGTTGCACGAATCAGAAGCACAACCATGATGAAAACGCATGTCATGGCTAACATCAGCAGCCATCGGAAACATGTAGTCTTAGAGGTTTGAGAATATATCTTCATTGCACGGACATTAGTATGTCCAGTGGTAGCAAGACTCTGCTCAATAGCTGTCTCGGTGGAATCAAGTATCTGCAGTGCACCGTAATTAGTCTATAACACCAGACAGCGGTAAAACGAACATTAAAAGCAAGATGATACAGTCTATCTCACACATACAATACGTATACATGCCAGGCGGTGCATCAGAAAAACATGGAATTGCAAAGGCTCCATTAGTTGAATAAAAATGGATTAAAGAGATGCATAAAACTTGGCAACCTCGGGTTTAGCACTGAAGACTTGATCAAATAGTATATAGAAGCTTAGATGGTAAGATCCAATGCAAGAGTTAAATATGAAAATATTGCTTCAACAATGCCATGCTATACCAAACGAGTCAAGAAGATAATGCGCGGAGAAATATATAAACAATTTTAACATGCTGTTAACAGCATCCTTTTATACCTTTAAAACCTAGTCACCATGCTAGCTATTTCTTAGAAAGATTTTATTTTAGTATAAAGCTGAATTAAGATAATCCCACCCTTTTTTTTTGGGGAAAAATTACCCCACCCATTAGAATTCAATACAATGGGACCTAATCCAGACTTGAACCCAGTAAAGAGAACAGTCCTAACAGCTTCAGAGGAGAAATTTGACTCTAAGCTCATTCTCCAAAAAGAATATAAAATTGACAAATGGTATTATGAATCTTATGATCCTGTGTTCGGGATTATTGATTCAACTTGACAGAGGGAGACTGAAACCTCTAAACTCATCAAAGGGAGACTGAAACCTCTAAACTCATCAAAGGGAGACTGAAACCTTTAGGACTTGTTGAAAGAGAGACCAAGATCTTTTAGGATTTTCGATAAAATTTTGACTTGTTTTATTCAATTCTCAATTTGCCCTTATATAGAGAGGTTACATAATTCAATTAAAATAAGCGAGTAATAAAAAACAAAGTCTCCAACTAAGGAAAGACTTCTAATAGTATAAGATATTAGTAAATAATATTTTTAGTACTTTGCTAATAAAAAAATAGTCCATAGATTCTAAAATAATAATAATAATAATAATCTTTTCCTAAAAATAATTAACCTAATGTAACATTACTCCTGATTAACCAACCGTAAAATTACTCCTCTCCAGATCAGCTTGGCGAAAGGTTCCTTCCGCTATTAATAGTTGAAACCGATATAGATCTTGGACTTTCACAAACTCATTCTCATTGAGTAATACCACTGAATTCACCTCCTCAATTTTTTTTTTTTAAATATGGCGAAGGGTTGATGAACAAGTCAAGGAAGCGAATTTGGTTGTGACTGCCACTAGCTTTGTCGATATGAGTTTAGAAGGGCTCAAATCAGGGGACAAGGAAAATACTTCGATAGAATCTGACATGGTTTAGTTTCGTTCGGGTAGTAGAGGGTCTACCATTGTATCAGTCATACTTCAGGTAGTGAATTTCTCAGTTGAGATAGTTAGGTTTTGACTTCAGAAATATGTTGTTTGCTCTGAATAGTGAATACCAAATGTTACCAATCTTACGATCTTGTGTTTTATATTATTGATTCAACTCGTAAACAAATAAAGGTCACATGGTTTAGTCCTAAAACCTTTAGGACTCATTGGAAGAGAGACCAAGATCTTTTAGGGGGTTTTTGATAAGATTCTGACTTGTTTTATTCAATTCTCAATTTGCCTCAAATGGTTCAATTGAAATACTTACTAAACAAGTAATTGAAAACAAAAACTCCAACAAAGGAAAGACTTCTAATAATATAAGATATTCATAAATAATATCTTTAGTACTTTACTAATAAAATAATAACTGGTGGTATCTCCTAAAATAATAATCATAAACTTTACCTAAAAATAATTAACCTAACGTAACATTACTCCTAATTATCCAACTGTAGCAAACGAACTGTAAGTCTTATCAAGAGTAGGTAATCAATTAGAAATCATGGAATAAAAATTAAAATTATATAAGTGAACTTTACCTTTTCAATGTTCTCCAAGGACCGGCTCATCATGAGACTATGCTCCTTAAGTTGCTGTGCCAATCCAACCATCTCATCAGTTAAACCCTCTTGAAGCTTTCTGTTTTGGAGGAGAATACAAATTTACAGACATAAACACCAAAAGTACCCAAATAAACATGTGATATATTTGATCATATAATTATTCAGGCTACCACTAACATATCTTTGACATAACAAGTATAATCGTAGATAAGCCATTTACTGACATGATATTGTCAGTTCCTTCCAGCAGAGGGACATCTTATGTCTAGGACAAAGCATAGTTTTGACTTAAAGTATCAATAATAGCAATAAAAAATGATACCTCTGCTTCTGTATGTGTGCTTCTGCTGCTCCATCGAGTTTGATAGGGGCAGATGTATCAGCCTCAGTGGTGTGCTGAGTTCTATCTTTGATGTTTGAGGTAGGCCTGTTCAACGGCTTGAAGCAATCAAAACCATATTTATGATAAAATTGAAGAGCTAATATGAACTACAGTCATCCTCGGTACTTAAGATTCACTTACACAACTCTCCTTCTTAATCCTGGAGAGGAAGGCATGTGTCTTTCTGAATCCGATTTATGACTCTGCTTAAAAGAATTTCTTCTGACATGTTCCTCAGATACCTTAATTTCAGGCTACAAATTAACCGTCTAAAAGAATGGTTAATTACAACCTCTATGAATACAAATCACGAGCCAGAGGACACACATGACACAAGGACGTGCATGCAGACAAGCAAAAGGTATATACACTGACATAACCATGGAAGAAAAAAAAACCTTACTGCATATATATTTATAAGTCCCATGCTATTATTTTTTTATTTCCTTACAAATCCAGGTATTTGTTGAATCATTATAAGATAATCCTTAAAAGAACATATGAACACACCAGTGGGGCAGTTAATTCTGAAGCAATTTCCTCAATCTGTTTTGAATAATCATTGACCACAGCACTTGAAACTCTGGGGAAGAAAACCAAAATTAGAATTGAAAAGTTAACAAGCTGCAACGAAAAAAAAAACAAATAAATCTGTTGCATAAGAGAAGTAAAGAGGAAGCATTTAGCAGCCAAAAAAAAATGTTTTTGCTTATATTAGTGTTCTGTAACCAAAAAAAAGGGTTAAATCCGATTAGCATCTGAATCAAATTAAAGCATTAAAGGGAACAAAATATCAACCTAGGTAAACCTTGTGGTGTTCTCTCTTCAGCTAAATGTTCTAAAAGTTCTCTTAAAGTAGCAACATACTGCAAATGAAAAAAAAAAGGAATTCTTTACATCAATAATCAGTATACATCAGCAAAATATCCTGTCAGTTAACCAGTTGCTTTGAAACAAGAAGATCCGTACAGTTGAGTAAACCAATGGATCACATTTCCAGGTTCGTCTGTAATCTGAAATTTTGGCTCGACGCATTTGCACATATTTCCTAGTTCAGAGAACCATGTTTGGCCATGACAAATCATAATCCGATAAGAGGAAAGAAACAAAGGGAAAAGGCTAAATTATTGGATACAACATGTGTCCAACACCGATATCTTTATTTTTTTTCAAAGTCTGACCATATGTATTCGGAACACCCTTGGAAGGTTATATCTCAATAACCATGTTTGAATATGCATAGGACATGATTATGCAACAAATAAGGAGACATAGATAGAATGACAATCAACAAGACAACGTGGCAGTCAATGAGGCAACACCAATTATCACAAATCCCATCTCCCAAAATCCAATGAGGAATGGAATTAGTCGAGCATATACAAAATGATCGCCAAACAAAGATAACTTTTTTTAACAGACCAAACAAAGATACTTGACTTCGAGACATTAATCAATAGGGTTGTATGAACAAGTTAGACATTTAATTTCTTTGATTTGAATTTGATGAAGTGAATACACTTTTTAAATCTCTATTTATAGAGTGGTAGAAGAATATCACCATACAGTACGAATTACATGGTTGGCACAATTTTTACTATTATAACCACATTGTTTGTTTGAACAAACAAACTTTGTAGAACTGTTTCACCTAATTAATCACGGTGAAGTTAGCAATAGATTCAGCGGATCATTCACGTTACGAATTAGATGGTAGGTCCAGTTCTTACTAGTTTTTCGCACTGTTTTTCTGCGGTTAGAATACTCTCATACTTATTTAGTGAAAAACTGGCCAGCTCTAACTATCTTGCGGAACAAACAAAAAATCTCCAAATCACATTGTCTATATGAACAGATAAACTTTGTACAACCAGCTTACGTAAAAAAGATTTCATATTTTATATCAATAGACTCGTGATATTTATGTACCAAGTCGCCAAGAGTGCCTCAAGTAGGCTCGAATGGAAGACTCAAGTCCACATGAACCATAAAAAAAGGTCTTACAAATGAGAATTTGGGCCTATTTCAATGAAAGCAAGCCTACATAAGGGTAAACCTACCCATCATCAAAGTAAGCCCAAATGCTTGAATGGCCTCATTGTTATAGAAGCCCTTGCCTTACTCTTTAATATAGTTGCAGGTTTTATACGTTAAGATTTGCAGCACCTATTCATGAGCTAGAGAATTAGCATGCAAGAAAAATTTGGATCGAAGGTCACTCAACAACATCTAAGATAAAGTATAATGTGTTATCTTAAAGAATTTTGGTGCAATTAAATACTTGAATTTAGCTTTAAGATTCAACTTAGTACTTAAAGTGTTTTAGTTTAATTAAATACCCAAACGTTATTTTTCAATTAAATTGGTACTTATAATAAATGACTTATTTCAATCAATTTATACATGAAGTCATATACCAATTTAAACCTAAAAATCATGTTCATATATCTAATTTGACCAAAAAAATTTAAATACGAAATTAAACATAAAGGTCCAGCTTTAAGTACCTAACTGGACAAAAAAAGGTTAAAGTTTCATATTGCGCCTTGAACCCAAATTCAAGTACCAAAATGTATATTTACCATAAATTTTTACTACTCCGCTTATATCCATTGAATGAATACCAGGCCAACTCAATTAAAGAAAAACTAAAATAACATTTTTTATAAATATTATTATAACTACTTTTTTTATTTTTTGACATAATATTTAAATAAAATAATTAAAAATATTATTTAAAAATCAAACATGAAATGGCACATTTATATACAAATCTTTTACACTCCATCTATGATAATTTGTTGCATATGATAAAATCTAATAGTGCCAATGCTCAAATAAAGGGAAACTTCAATGCGCAGAAATCACCCAAAAACATTTACAGCTTATACGAATTTCAGATGCAAACTTCGATCAAACACGATACAACTTTATAACCTGCTCGATCTTTGCACGACAAACAGGGCAACCACATTTTTTAGCTTTGATCTCGTTCAAACATGACATACATCCGGCAACATGGCCGCAGGGAACACAAGCTGCCTCTGATGGAGCATCCAAACATATCGTGCACGAAGAAGGGCCTCCATCTTCTTTTGTTTGATCCGCATTAGCAGTGAAGTTTTCATCCTTCAAGGAAGGCGTATTGATAGGAGTTGAATCGATCGATGGATATTGAATTGGACCATCTTCTACAAGTTCGTCTGTGACTGGTGGTGATGTTGGGACTGAATCTGCAGTTTGTACCCCTATAAGGGTGGAGGAAATGTTAATATCGTGGACCTTGGCGCTTGCGGTTGTGTTGCTACTGGAGCCAGCTTCGGTCATTGTCCATTCACTGCTACTTGCTTTTGAAGGGGGAAACTCTATTGGTCCTACCGAGCCACCAAGCGCGTTAGTCCTAGCAGAATTAGCCCATATGGTAGATGAACTAGCTTCATTGCCGGAGTGAAAATCAAAATTGGGCGTCTCTGCAATAACTGACTGGATGGAGGCATTGATTGCCATTGCTAATTCTAAATCTTCTGCATCTGGTGGTGCAATTGCCGGAGCAGTCGGAGGCTGAGAAACATGCAGAAATGCAGGACCCCTTGCCTGCATATTTCCGATGCCATAAATAGACATGGAGACTTGATGTGAAAAGGTACTATAAACAAAAGTTTCCATATTCCATATTTTTAATTAAATTCTCTCAAATTTTTAAAAATTCTGATCAAATCTCTCAAAATTATTAAAAATTTCAGTTAAACCCTCAAAAGTTTTTTGAAAATTTTCATTTAAGCCTCCAAATTTAAGTTGCCCCCCCCAACTCTTACCCCAAGTTCCGCCACTGTCTACAAAGAAGCATAAATGAAACATCTATAAATAAAGGGAGACTGATACCTGAGGAATTCCTTTGCATGCATCACAAAACCACTGCAGCTGCTGTCGGTCATTTTCATTGCCAGGTGCGAGTTTAATGCGTGTTTCTGGAAAAGAATCAGATCATGTTGAGGTGAATTGTAACATAGAAGAAAACATCTATCATCAAACAATGGAACACATAATTATTCATAGTACTATTCTGAACATCAAAGCAAATAACCAATGTTCACCTAACTATAGGCAAAGTTGTCATACGGTGAAAAGAAACCCAGTTATCCAAAGAAAGTCTACTGAACTGGAGTACGATGAAGCTACAATTTGAAGTCCTAATGATTTCCAGTACCAAAAACTCTGGTTTTATCCTACTTACATGCAACTTTAGTATATTTCAGGGTTTTATCAATAAATTGTAAATGACTGAAAATTACCATGCTTACGCCCAACTATTCCAGCTTTATGCCTCGCCTCTCGGGAGGTGTAAATACTCCGTCTCCGCCTCCCGCGTCTTGAGACTATGCATAGAGATAAAAAACAATCAAAGTATGTCGACTAAGATCAGAAATCAATCTGATTTCAAATTCCATAATATAGCCAGAAAAGATCGACAACTAGAAATATTGGCAAGAGAAATCACTGTTGGAGTTATCAACAATTGCCACAGAAGGATCAGGCTGGTTAAGCTTTGGCTCCTCCAAATTAGCTTTCCACAATGAGATAATTGTGCGTGGTTGGGCGTCCTGTTAAGTCACCGATTACCCAATAAGTGATGGAAAATCACAACATGAATAAAAAGTTTTAACAGCACAATCTACAGCAGCTCCCCCCCCCCCCCCATATTTTTATCTCCAATACCATACTAAGTTTACACCAAGTTTGAGGATTTTATCTTATGATTTGTTTCAGGTATCATTCTAGAAAGAATTCAAGTTGTGAAAGGCATAAGCCTGATTTAGCTGAGCTTGAAGAGCATATTATTTGACTCGTTTCACCTCCTTTTGCACCCTTAGACTTTCATTGTTATACTCACAAAAATAGAGACAAATTATACTTGCACTACCTGCAAACTAGAATATATGGCCAGCTCCAACTTGAAGGATTTTACATTATTCCGGGAACCGGTTGGCAGAACAACAACCCAACTGCATTAAAAACATTAATGAGATGATACAGAAATAATAGGAAAGAGAAAATGCTATTACTAGTAAAAAAGAAATGAAATTAAAAGGTATTGTAAACAATAATACCCACACTTTTCTTGAAAGCAATTGAGGAACAAACATTTCAATAAACCCTGGCCCATAGAACTCCCGCATCCAACCAGAGAATAAACATATGTGATCCTGCACGCATTGGAAAGAGAGAAAAACCTCACATACAAGAAAATATTGAAGTTTTGAATAGATCATAAAATCGTAATATTGTAACGGACTTCAATTTATACCTCAATTGCTCGCACAGCATTGAGGTTTCCTTTCACCCTAGCAATCTCTAGAGGTGTTTGACAATCATCATTCATCACCAACGGATTAGCTGAAAATTCAAACAAGTCATTTTTCTACTCTAGAAATTTCAAATCAAACATATTCCTTCTGTAACAACTAATCACTTGGTTTTAACATAGTATGTTACAGAATTCAATAAAACAAAAAACCTCCATGGGAAAGAAGCAATTTGACTGTATTTTGAAGGCCTTTCTTTGCTGCATGGTGCAAGGGTGTCCCGCCAAGCCGACCTAAGCACAAATAAAATCAGCTAATATACCAAAGCTTATTTTCTTTGAAAACCTTAGGGCTGCAATTTGGTTAACGTCCGCGAGAAAATTCCCAGCAAAATTTTCTACTTAAGCAGGCAAAATGGAAATCTGAAAGAAACAAAGGTCCTTCAAAATCATATACTGCTACTAGAATTTTATTTTCTTAAACACCGAATTAAACAAAACCCAAATTTTAACATCTTAGAAAATAAATTAATAAACTCCCTACGAAAATAATAATAGAAAATCGAAAAGAAGAGAAACCTGGACGATAAGCGTTAACGTTAGCACCGAGTTCGACCAAAGTTTTGGCTACATCAAAAAGCTGTGGATTCAAACACGCTAATATCAACGGCGCTGGCCTAAAACGCGGTTCATTAAATGACGAACGAGACATTTTCGGACGTGTTTCGTATTCTGTAGCTCAGTTTTTAGGGTAAACTACATTAAATGGTCACTAAACTTTTAGAATAATTTTATTTTGGTCACTAAATTTTTAAAAATTACATTATAGTCATCAAATCTTTAATTTTTTTTCTCTCGGCATAGTCCCTCCGTCACCTTTTGTAAGAATGTGTCGTTAGTTTTTATTTTCTTAAATAAAATAATTGGTCTTAATCAAACCATCACCTGTTAAAATTTGACAGAGAAAATATAATTAAACCACCATCCGTTAAAATTTAATAAAAGAAGTGGCGTAGCAATTAACGAAAATTTGTGAAAATTTAAAAATATAAAAAATGTTTTCATTGAAAACATTTTAGAAAATTGGAAAAATATGAAAAATAAGGGTTTTAGTTTTAACCCGAGTTCGAATCCTTCTAATGTCATTTTTAAAAATTTTGGTTTATTTACTTATATTTTATTTATTTATTTATTATACTCTTATTTTTCTAATTATATTTTATTTTAATTTTTTAATATTTATTTATTTTATTTATATTTTAAAAGCTAGATACCAAATACATTTTCACTATTTTCATTTTTTGAAAACAAATTTCTATCCCTATTAACTAAAGATATTTTCTAATTTTTTGAATAAAAATAGAAAATATTTTTTAAAATATAAAAAAATAAATTTTTGGCCTTGAGAATTGTGTAGTTGATGTTGGAACAATCTTATCACAATAGTGGAGACATTGAGAACAAAAACAAGTGGTAATACCAATAGAAAGTCAAGGTAATGTAGGCTAAAATTCAATGGTAAAAGGTTGTAATACCAATGAACAAAAAATAATGAGCCAATAGCATATGGCATATATGAAGGTATTATTCTATGTTGAGAATGGATAAAGTTGTCTTCAAAAGCACATAGCATAATCTGTTTTTATTGAAAACTCTATCTGCTCCATTGAAAATTTCTATAACATTGTTTAGTTTATTTCTCTTGAGGGTAAGCAAGAGTTCAAGTTTGGAGTGCGATAATTCCCTAAAAGGAGTTATATTTAGTGCTTTTATACCTTAGTTTTAACTTAGTATCATGTCTTTACAATAATTTAATTAGCCATTTTTTTGCATTTTTTCGTAATTTAGTTTTTCGTAACTTAGAGTAGGAATAAGGTTAAATTAGTTTTGTTGTTGTTTATGTGTCCATTTTATATCTCCATGCGACATAAAATGGACACATAAATATTATTTGACTAGTCTGATCCCATTTTATGTTATTATGATGTTTAAAACTTTTAATTTTATTTTGGGATTTGGCTTTGATAAGAATTCATGTATTTTCAGTGTTTAATGATTTAAATATCTTCTATGTTCGATTTATTATCTGTTTATTGTACATTTTATAGTCACATAGGTTTAGTGATAAGCTCTTATGGATCATCTTTGTCTTGAGAAAGTAGAGGCACTGCAGGATACATCAGTAAAAAAAAAATGAGAAATGCTTTAAGCAATACGAGAGATCGATTACCTTATTGTCTCAAGAACAATAAACTTAGTGTTTAGGCATAAAAATATACTTAGATTTTAAGATTAAGTTTGGCCGAGAGGCAAATTCTCTAGGTGTATTTATCACGAGGCCATTACCTTCTTCCTAAAAGACATGTTGATAGGATATGTAGCGCCACCGTATTTATATTCCAAGACCTCCATTTTTTTTTCCGATGTGGGATTAATGACCCCGCCTCTTTTTAGGCTTGACATATTGCATGTCTATGTCTCCACATAGGGGGTAGATTGGGTCACAAACGCGGATTATTTGCCAATACTTGTTTGATAGCCAAGATCATTGTTGTATTGCACCTCTGTTGTTTACATTGACATCTCAATTTATTCTTTTTTTTTATTCCTGACCCACACACATCTTACTTTATTTTATTATTTCCTTCTTTTACACTTTCAGTAATATTGTATTTAGCAATAAATCTTAGTTTCTGTGGGATCTATATTTGGCACACTCATATGTGTGGCCACTTTATTATTTGACGACATATATACTTGCAGCATATTGTGTTGGCATTACGCACAACATCAATGGTCGAGAATCTAAAGCCACTAGAGGCATCACTTTAGTCGTAGTTGACATTAAAACCCAAATTTGGTATCAAAAAGCAATACAAAAATACGCCACTTCTGCAATTGCATGCAATGTACAATAATTATGAAAAAAAATCCTAAATCTAAATAGGATTATTTTAGAGAAACTATACCATGCATTTTTTAGGATCTCCTAAGAGAATCTATACCAAGTTTTTTTTACTTACAAAATTTATGTTTGTGCCATGGTAACATGATGGAAAATGTACATTTTTTATTGAAAAAAAAAAGAAAATTCAAGATTGCGACGAAAAAAAGTATTCTAGCTGCCAAGAGGATAATCTTATCTTCATCCCTTAATGATACTCAAAATGACAACCATCGTAGCCTGCTCGTAAAAAATAATAAATTAATAAAATATTTTTTAAAATAAAATATTAATACAATAAATATTTTTTCAATCACTAAAGTTTTAACAATTATAAAATAAATGTTACATTTTTGATATATTATAAAATAGACATCACGCCATTAATTATTATTAATTGATGTTAAAAGGATGATGTGACATAATAAATCAACGTGTAATACATCATTTAGCTCTAATAACAGCTAATAACATAATGCTCATTTTTATAGCAAAGCTATATGTTTAATGTCTATTTTTATAATTTTTGAAAGTTTAATAATAAAAAATCATTTCAAACATAATTCAGTAACGTTTTATTCTTTATCTAAAAAATAAAATTAGACTTTTCTTTAGATAACAAACTCATTTATGAGTGATAGAGGTACGGTTTGATTTTTTTATATTTTATTATTCAAGTTTTTTGGCCCCAATCAATCTCATGATCCATGTTATTGCTTAAAAAATAAAAGATGATTTTATTAACGTTCATCTATTTTCCTACTTAAATTATTATTATTATTATTATTATTGAGAAATTTATAAAAATCTTAATGTAAGGCTCGAGTCATGGTGGCTATGGAAGGTTTCAATGTTTCATACTAATTTTAAAAAACTAAATTACATAAGAGGTTATTGTATTATGATTAAGTTTACAATTGATCATCGTATTTTACAAAGTTAAAATCGAGCTACTTATTTATCATTTATAATAATCAAGTCACTTTGTTTATTAAGTGTGTAACAGACGTTATTTAGCTACAATCAAAATACTCTATTTATTGATTGTAATAATCAGGTCACTCAAGTCCTACAAAAAGTTAGAATCTGTTGTGTTCTTAACGACAAGGTGACATGTCATTAAAATCAATAAATAAAACTATCAAATTGTTAGTTTTTGAAATACGATGACCTAATTTAGATTTACTCATAATTCAATAACTTGTGGTGTAATTTACCATAGAAGAAAAACCAATTAGAAAACTCACTTGGATCCATTGTGACAAGTATGGCCGTGCCTCCAAATTTACATGTACCACCAGCATATTTGGTTCTTTGCCAGTAACTATTAAAAGCATACGATGCATGTGCATACAATGTGTCCGGGTGCAAGCATGACCCACTAGGCTGAATCGAATTACAATCCGCTCCAGACCCACACGCATAGTTCATAGCTTCTTGGATAATTGGGTCAGGCACCGACGGCTTCGCCACACACCATAAGGCTGTGGCCGGAGCCACATTCGGAGGTGGTGGAACCGTTGGTGGAGGGTAAACTATCGGTGGTAAAAACACTGGTGGGCTTGGATTAAACCCAATTGGAGATGGAAAATAGAATGGTGGGTTCACGACAATTGCCGGTGGGCTGGGCTCGTAAAAAGGCGGGCTCAATATGGACCCTGATGGGCTTGGGATGTAAGTTGTTGGTGTTGTTTGTGGTGTGCTTGGGGTGGCTGAGAATTTAGGTGTGCCCGGAACGGCCCCATCGGCGATCGGTGGCGAGCTTAGACCCCAAGGAGTAGGAGGAAAGGAAGGTGTGGAGAATCCTATGGGAGGGGTAGGAAAATTAGGAGGAGAATTGGGGAGATTATCAAAAGATGGCAAAGAAAAGGGTGAGCTTACACCAAACGTTTGAGCATTAGATGCACCAATGGGTTGTTCCATCACTAAATTCATGAGCTTACTCATTAGCTGCAATTTTCTTGCATCTATCAATACCAAAAACAAAGAGATGATTGTATAAACGGACTGAATTAAGACTTTGGTTTCATTTAAAAAATATAAAATGGTGCCTACAATCAGAATTTTTTTTTCATTGAAAAGGATGCAAATCACATGAAAAGTACTCAAACTTGAATAAGCTATATTCAATTGAAGAAGAAACTTAATGACAAAGGAAACTTTGTATATTCCATTTCCAAGCAACCTTTTTCACTTGTCATCACACTAAAGAACTAAAAGTTGATGGCACATCAGCAAAAACAATTGATTAAATGCATAAATAAATAAAAGCTGATAGCAACGATACTCTTAATGTTGAAGGAATTTCACACTACCATTATTGCATTCCATGTATTGGCTAGCAAGTTTGGGGGTGTGATATATGCATGCATATATATATATAGGGATAGGATCCACATAAAATTCAATTACTTTTATATTGTATATTTCTTTTTTTCCTATCGTTAATTTCAGTCATCTATTTACTTTTGTTTAACAATCCAAAAAAGTTGTAAAGCTTTTAAGTTTTACATGGTTGAACAAGTGCGGGAAAACCCAGAAATAGTATACAATGATATGAATCATTAGAGAATAATGCAGCAGAGATGAGCTTACCGCAGTGAGTGAACAAAATGGCTGCCATTGTTGAATAAACGAGGAACATGCAAATCCTGATTTCCATGAACGAGCTTCAGCAATGAAGAAACAAATATAATGAAAGAAAGGAACCCTCAAAGGAAAAATCTGTTTTGAAGAGAGGCGTATATAAAGGCAAGGAAAGGAGACAGGTGGCTTGATTTGGCCATTAAAGATGTGATTCTTGAGGAGCTCTCACTTTGCTTAGAAATGTATGTTTGAAGAATATTGAAAAGGGATTAAAAGGTCTAACAGAAGATGGATTTTGATGGAAGTTGCTGATCGGTTCCTCTTTGATCTGGATTAAAAAACTCATTCTTTATATTGTTGCTCTTGCAAATTTTGGCATATATGCTTGCTTCACATCCGAAAGAAATCAAAGTGAGGTTTTTTGTTAACCTTTTGTGTTGCTTGCTTTCTACTCAAAGCTCTCACTTTCTCTTTCTTTCTCACAATTTGTATCCCTTTAAATAACCGATAGAAATTTCATCCATTTTTTCGGTGCCCTTATGTATGTTTACACACTAAAAAAATTAGATTTAAGATTAAAATTTAAGGTTTATAATTAGGGTTTAAGGAATTAGGGGCATGATGTACTTTTTAAGGTTTATGGTTTAAGATTTAAAATTTAGGGTTAGAGTTTAGAATTTATTTTTTTTGTATTGGGGCATAGAGGGACACCGAAAATGGACAAATAATTTTTTCCTCTTAAATCTCTTGATTTTTCCAGGATTTAAATTACAATTGCAAAGTATTTTTAGTTGTGGTGTTTATCGCGACCGCGAACAATAATGGATGTATTACGGTTATTGCAGATCGTTATTTTCCACAATAACGATTTTGAACAGTGTCGCTAAAGCTATATAGTGGTCGTTATTGCAATAGCCAGTGAAAGTTTTGGACATGCACGATAGGAACGACCAGATATGGCCCCGACCACAATAAACACTATTGGAATATTTCTACAAGTTAACGTAGGAAAATAAGGTAAGAGATTGCATATATAAGATATGAGTTTTCACACAAAATTTTGTCCTAAATTATATAAGTTTATATAATAATGGAAAATTACTTTATATGCAATAATTTATATAAGTTTTCAATTTTAACCTACAAATGTTTTTCTTTAAAAATACTTTATAAATATTAACTTATATAAAAATAAATTAATTAATCTGTTCGAACCCATTAAACATCCCAAAACTCCTGAATCCTTTTATTCCTTTCAATGTCACTTTTGTCCGAAATTTCTGTTATTCGTTCACATTCTCTTTACATTGTTTATATAATAAGTAATCATTCTTTCAAGATTTTAAGTGGCTCTTCCCAATTTGGTGATAAATTTTCTTTTCTTTTTCAGTTTTATTAATTAATCCCTAGAAAGTTAGGATTGTGATTTTGCTTTGATAAATTAATATTTTTATGCAATATTAGGATTTTTATTGAATAGTTTTGTGTATTATTTCACGTGAGTAACACCTTTGATTTTCTGATAAAAACTAAATTGTAAAGCTGTAAAATTATTGGAGTTAGAGTGTAAATATGAACAAGTTATGAGTCAAAGTGTAATTTAATGAAAGATAGAACCCCTATGTCATAAATTACCGCAAAGTTCTCATATTTTTAAATATTTGAGAAAAATGAGCCATGAGATTTTATGGGATTTACCTATAAAATCTTGGCAATCCATTTTTAAAATTATTGGCGCCGTTTGGCAATTAGCAGAAAATTAATAGTTGATAAAGTATTATATTGACGGATAGTTGATAGCATTATCTGATTTAATTAGCGGATTGTGTTAGCTTATTGTATAAGAGTGTTTGGTAAAATTAAGTAATGACTGATAGCTATTTGATTATTTAAACAAGCAAAATGACATATAAGGACATACTTATATTTAGTACTTGTTTAAATAATTTATTATTTATTAATATTTTGTATCTATTAATAGTAATTATATTATAAAAATTGATTTTTAATATCATTGATAAGCATATATGAATGATGTATATATTAATTTTTTATTTGTGAAATTATTTTTAATATAATTTTAATAATTATTAAATTTAGATGTATAAATTAATTTTTCATTTATAAAATTATTTTTTAATTTTATTTGTTATTCAAATTTATATTATTTAGAAAATAATTTTTACAAGTTTTTTTTATCTAAACATCTAACTCAAAAAGCTCCTAAAAGTAGTTTTTTCAAAATGAGAGGTTTTACCCCAATAAGCTATTATAATCTTTTATTTATCAAATATCTAAGTTAATAATTTTAACTAGTAAAACCTCTAAAAATACTTTAAACGTCTAATTTTAGCTTAAAAATTATTTACCAAACGGAGTCATATTATCTTTAAATAGATGAATGTAGAAAAAAAAACACATCTTTTTTTTTTCTTTTTTCACGTTAGCTTTTCTAGAAAGGTATTTCATCTCCATTTCTTCATAATTGGTGTCATTTTAGATACGAATTTTGTGTTTGCACAAAATCCCTCCATCAATCTGAAAAAAAAAAGTGCAGAGAAAACTTGGTGAATCTCAAACTTATCAAGTGAAGAATAAAGTTGGAGGGAGTTAAAAAAATAACAAAAATCCGCTACCTTTTTATATCTCCGTGTATACTTAAAAACTTAAATTTTAAGTTCAAACTCTAATTTCTAACTCTTAAATTCTTAAACTTTAAATATTAATTTTAAATTTTAATCCAAAACTAGTTTTTAAACTTTGGAACATATTATGCTTTCAATACAATGGGATACATGTTTGATATGAAAAATGCACAGAAATAATCATGTCATGATGTTATAGTACTTTTATAATAGAAACCATGATTATTGATTTATGTAAGTCATGAAGTATAGTGTTTATAAAGTGATATAGATAAAATTAAGATTAAAATTAAAATTTATCAGAAAAAAAACTATTAACTACCTCAATATATAATCATCAAATTAAATTCTTCACCCCCAATAGTAAAGAGAACTTGGAAAATTCTGTCATATTTCGAAATTATTTATACTTCTACTGTTTTTATATTTATAAACTAAGAGTAATTAAAATTAAATTTATAAAACACCCAACAAAAGCTCCCTTTCCCGATGCTTGTATGAAATAGTGTGATGACTAAACCATGACTTTTCGGCTTCAGATTTTCCTGGGCCAAGTGTTTTGACATGACATATGAGAATTAAAAGGAAAAGGAAAATAAAATGTCCCCATTCTTAATGGAATCATTCTACCAAAGCTTCAAAAAAGCAAAAGCTAAAGAAGGAAATAAAGCACCACACTATTCTTTATCCAATGTCCATTGGCAGAGAAGGAAAGCACCCCCACCATCATCTATCCTATCCAATCTGGTATTTCACACATCATCGGCTTCTTTTCGGTATTATTTTTAAATTTTAATATTAAAAATTAAATTTTAAATTTTAAATTTTAACTTTAAATTTCGATCGATATTAAAAAGTTGGGCTAAAAATTCTTAAAAAAAGGTTTGATCAATTTTGTTTTCTTTTTATTTACAAATTTGAACTGACACTGATTTATTATCAATTTCCCATCTAGCATTTAAAACATGGCTCAGCCTGTCAGCTTCAGTCAAAGCAGATCTTAGCATTATTTGCATTTGCGTTTGATTTTTTTCTTTTCCCAATGAAAAGCTTGTTTGAATCCTCAACAGATGGATGCATGCATGCGCATGGATATGCATTTGTAAATTTCAGATTCAGAATATTCGGATTCTTTTCATAAATAGAATATTCAGATTCATCATGAAGATAGATTCTTTGCTGATCAGAAATTTATTCTCACACAAGACAGAAAAGGGCCTTGTGAAAAATCACATCACTTTCCCTGTAGGGTTAATGCTTGTGAATACTAGTATTGTTTATATTACAGGCCTCTTCATTATTTATATCTCACATATATTTCTATCATATTCCTGCATGCCTTAACTAATACAAATAAATTTGATAAAAAAAACTAATATAAATATATATATATATGCTTTAAAATATTAAAAATACAATATAAAATATATTCCATATCCTACTCTTGGCTGAACTCAACAAGTTGTTACAGTATAAAAATGGTAAAATTTATCATAGGAGATCCATATCGAACAACTTTATCTATAAATGTGTATATATTAAAGGCTTAAAAACATGAACATATAATCTTTTATAACCACTTCGAGACTATTTAAAAAAGTATCTTACACAAGAATGACTTTTGATTGAGGCATGTAATATTAGAACGGAAGCATATTTCAAAAAATTTATGGCCTAAAGAATGACTAACATAAATAGATATATTCCAAAAAAAAATAAAACAAGGATCCATATTTGCGTGCATGGAAACAGTCTGACACGTGAATGCAAAATGAAACGTTGCGAAAAATACTCAGACTTCTTGCTATTTGTCTTGATATACATACCAATCCCAATCATTCACCAAAATAAAAGGGAAAAAAAGAAGAAGAAGAAAAATGTGAAAATGAGGCCATCAATGCTGCTTTGGCTTACTTGTTGGATTCAGGATTCGGTCCACTAGGCACTTCGTGAACCGCCACTTCGAACCGACGATCTGCAGCACTGGTTCCACCGGAGTTTTCAGCCGGTGAAGAAATGGAAAAGGGTTGCAAATTTGGCGTAGAGTGGTGTTGGGTGTAAGATGAACAGATGGGACGAGCAAAGAGAGGAGAAATGAGAAGGAGAAGGAGGAAGAGGTGAAGTGCAGATGATTGAATATTTGTTGCTGAGTTTTGAGAGACTGGTTTGTTTGGTATCGCCATGGAATTGTGATGAGAAAATGGAAAGCTGCACCTCCCACCAGTAGTCCAAAAGGGAATAATATCCATGAACCAGTCGGACCACCAATTCTCTGCTGGTTTTGTATAGGAAGGAGAGAAAAGCAAAGGGAAAAACAACAAGTTATGATGGAATTAATGGTGAAGTTTGTGAAAGTTGAAAGATAAAGTTTTGATGCATTCCACCAACTTATATTAACGAGGTTAAATTAAAGTATATGCCCTCGGAGTGAAATACCCTTAATGCCCAACCCTTTACGTTTTTATTGTTGGGAAACGTCGGTACACCCCATGGCGCAGCGAAAAATTATCCGACGTAATCCACCAGTGATCCATGTACAAGGGACGAATTCAGGGTGATAAAGGATGAAACGTTACCTTAATAAATCTGGAATCTGGAAATCCGTGGGGAATTCAGAATAACCAAATCGAATCCGAGACGTCACAATAGCGTTCCGACCTCTATGCAGTCCACCCGAACGAAACGAACAATATTTTCTCTTCTCTAACTATTAGAGAGGTTTTTTCAAAAAACGGGAGATGAATGGTTGCTAGACCTTATGCCTTTATATAGCATTTAAAAACCTAATTCTAATTAAATTTGAATTCTTAAATATACAATATATTTAACCGAATATAATTAAATATGTAGAATCTGATTCTACTTTAATTAGGTTTCTTTTATAGATATATATACTTTAATAATATTTAATAATTATGACAACTTATCAAATATTAATATATATATATATATATAAACGAAATTATCCATAATTACAATAATTATAACAATTTCGGTTTCTCACTAATTACGTGTACAACAAGTTTGTACACATGCTATCTAATCGATATTTGTTCGTTTCAATCATAGGGTGTGACCCTTGTAGGTTCATGTAACGTTAGCAGTAATATCTAGAACAATTCTAATATTACAAGCAATGAGTGTCATCTAGCAATACATCATTGCTACCTAAGTTACACGAAATCGTGGTTCGATTTAACCTTTTTCTGTGACTAACTTTTTTTATGTATTTCATCCTTTTGTCCTCATATCTAATCGGACACAAGTCATGGATTAGTCACATTTTTATAGTCCATCTAATGTTTCTTGATATCTTGAGTAGACTATTATAACGAATAATTATGATATCCCATATCAATTTATTCGAGCATGGCCATGCATTTTCTAGTCGCACTCAATCAAGTTGCCTATGATATTACTCCTATTATGTAGGAGGGACAAATCCTATCTTGATCAACCATATTTCGCTACATGAATTATGACATATCCAATATCAGTCTTTAGAGTGTAGTCAGTTACGACAAATGTTTAACCGTATCAAAATATGTCACTCGCGATGTTGAAATAATGATGATCTCAAGTCTGAAGATCATACATGTAATTATCACCATAAGCAATGTTGTGACTGTCACATAATAATCCAAGAAACATGCTCATAACGGGTCAGTCCAGTATGTTGTTCCCTAACACATACTTATATATTGATTTTGACATCTCCATGTCAATGACAACACTTTGTCATCAATCAACTACATATTAGTCTTAATACATTATTGTTGTCCAAGCTCACAATAATTCTTAACTAAGGACATTCAAGAATAACTATATTATTCTAAGGACTTTATTATAATTCAGTTTATTTATAGATACACAGAATAAGATTGAAATAATAATAATGGCTTTATATTAATAAATAAGATACAATAAGTATGTCTTTTACAGCCATCTCATGATTGGTCTTTGGGCATACTCCAACATTTATACCCTTAATTTCCTTTGAGTGTTGATTGAGCTTTGACCAAGTCGAACTCGAGTAGCTCGCAATTTATTTCCTCTCATTTACATTATTATTATTATTATTATTATTATTATTATTATTATTATTATTATTATCAAATAACATATATTTTAGTTCACTTCAATTTAAAAAAAAATATAAAAAAATCAGTATATTATATTTTCGAGTATCTCACGAATTTTTTGAGTAGAGTATCAAATAGTTCGGCTCGTTAATAACTTGAGCCGAGTTCAAACTCGAGCCGAATGTTGATTGAACTTTGACAAAATTAAATTCGAATAGTTCACAATCAGTATCATTTAGTGCCCTATTCTTTGTTGGAAATACTTTTAACATTAATTCTTAGATGTTAATCCAATGTTGAATTCTCTTACAAAATGTAAGAAGGACATGTCGATTCTTTTTCGAATAAATCCTCTGTCCCTTTTCGTTGCTCTTATTTATGCCTCTATATTAAAAATTTAAATTTAAGGTTTAAGGTTAAGGTTTAAAATTTATGATTAGAGTACAAAGAGTTGGGGTAAAGTGTATTTTTAGGGTTTAAAGTCTAAGATTTAAGATTTATAAGTTAAATTTAAAAAGAATAAAACTATAAATAAATAAATAAGAACTAGACATAACGACTAAGAACAATCAATGTTTGTCAACTTTTTCAATTACATTTTTTTAATTTAAACCATAAAGATAAAAAAAAAATTAGAAAAAAAGTCATTTTTGGATTTCAACTGACGTACAACCTTTTATTAATATGGCATTACAACGTTAAGGGTGCAAAATGAAAAAAAAAATCGAGAACTTT
The DNA here is from genome assembly GCA_019671005.1 of Hibiscus mutabilis. Taxonomy (NCBI): domain Eukaryota; kingdom Viridiplantae; phylum Streptophyta; class Magnoliopsida; order Malvales; family Malvaceae; genus Hibiscus; species Hibiscus mutabilis. The sequence goes on along the minus strand of CM033721.1, from coordinate 3,435,193 downwards.
TCTTTTTGCTATTATGCCTCTTTGTCACTTTTGATTTATAGTTTTACCTTGTCTACAAACAAAACAACTAAAAATCAATATTTAAAAATCAATATTTATAGTTTTTCCCACGGATTCTTCCTCGGTCGACTTCGACCTCTACCTCTCTCTCCAAAGTTCTCCACAACCGCTTGACACTCATTAAGAGAGCTGATAAAAATACTAAACTTGTGATCATTCATTGAATATTTTTTTATAATTTTTATATAATATATTATGTTCACCCATATCATGAGTGTAATAAAATTCAGTGTTTATTATTTTTAAACTTCTATGTAGCATGTTATATGCTATTCAGCTATAAGTTTAATAATATAATAATATTTAAATTAAATTTATTTTTCATCGAAATAAATAAAATTGAAAAAAAAATGATTTGTAATTTTCATATTTATAATTTTTAGTTTAATAATAAATCAACAGTGAACAAATCATGGTAGAAAAAACGTCTTCAATGTTTGCATGTGTTTTGAATTGCGTTATTAACATTTTTAAGTCATGTCAGTAAAAATATTGATCATTTAGAAAATAATATATTAAAAATGATTTTAAAATTTAAATTGTCAAAAAACCTCTAACAACAGAATTGAAAAATGTAACAATTGTTTAGAGGTTTCTTTGCCATTATTCATATAAATTAAAAATGGACAACTATCTTATTCAGATATTCAAATAAAAAAAATATTTAAATTTGATTTTTGGAATCTGCATGTATATAAAATGTTAAAAAGCGAATTAAAAAACAACTATCAAACGAAGAAAAAGTATAAATAAATAATATTTTATATTTTTTAATCAAAATAAATATTACTTTATAATTACCTTAAAATTATTCAAAATAATAATATAACTCAAATGTCATATGGGTCACATAAAATTCGTACAGATCGAAGCAAACGCTGCTGCTAACGGCGTTGTGGAACTAGCCAAAGGAAGAACTCTCGCCTGTGTTTTTGCAATGACGCAAAACATTAATGTAAGTTTGGCACATAAGTAATGGCGTTAGAAAAAAAGTACTTATTATTTTTTTTGGGTAAACTATACTAGGTACCATCAAATTATTGGAGGGACTCGTATTTATTATCAACCTTTCAATTAGTTCAAATTTTATTTTTTTGGGTAAAACATTAATGTAAGTTTGGCACATAAGTAACGGCGTGATGACTTGGATGCTAGACCAAAACGAAGTCGTTTTGATGTCGCTATTTTGATATTAAATTGCCTAAAACAACATTATTTTACTAGAGAAAAATATGAGAAATCATGCACTTAATGTATTTGAACCTAAAACTTTTAGAATCAAAGGCAACCTCTTAACCACTAAGTCAATTTAACATTTTTATTTTATTTTCAGCACAAATAATATATATTCCAAACTGCAGTTTATCATATAAATAATATTACTCTATATAAATATTTATTCTAATATGAATATATTAGAAATATATTATTATACATATATTAATATATAAATAATAAAAAAATAAAAAATATAAATATAAACATTTTCATATTATAAATAATATTAAATATATAAATAGATAAATATATTATTATAAAAACTAAAAGACTAATTTTCAAAACCCTAAAATTTTCAAAAAAAACTGAAAATCTAATAAAACCATAAACTTTAAACCCATAAACTCTAACCTTAAACCCTTAAATTTTCAATTTTTTTTGAAAATCTAATAAAACCTTAAACTTTAAACCCATAAACTCTAACCTTAAACCCTAAAATTTTATTCATAAACAAATAATATTAATATATCTAATAATATATTATTATAAAAACTAAAAAACTGATTTTTAAAAAGAATCTGAATTTTTCAAAATTTACAGAAAAACCAAAAAATTCACCAAAACCCTAAAACTTAAACCCTAAATCCATCCATTTTGACCGCTAATGGGTTTATGGTTTTAGAATTTAAGATTTATGATTTAGAGTTTTAGGGTTTATAAGTAAGAATTTAATGTTTTGGTGGATTTTGAGGTTTTTTGTAAATTTTGTAAATTTTGGGTTTTGAAATTAGTTTTTTAGTTTGTTAGGATATTTGTTTTGATATAATAATTGAAAATTAGTTTTGGACTAAAATAAAAAGATTTCAAAAATGATTTTAAGTCCAAACAACTTGAAAATATGTTTGATGGATTTTATAAGGTTTTGGAATGATTTAAAATGTTTTTAAAGTAGCCAAACCTGAGTTTTTCAAGTAACCGTACCGATTCGGTATACCCCGTATCGATACGTCTTAGGGTTTCAGCTACAGTCTATTTGAAACTGTCAAAACTTGTATTGATACAGGGTTACCCATATCGATACGGAGAAGGGTCATTTCGATACGCCTATGTGGCAAAAACTCTAACGGCCAAAACCCCCAACGACTATTTTTCCAACGATCTTTTAAATTGCAGGCCGTACCGATACACTCCTAAGTGTATCAATACGCACAAGCTGGAAAGAGTTCAATGGCTAGTTTATGAAGAACACGTACCGATACGGCTACCCACGTATCGATACGGTCAGCTCCAAAACTACATTTATTGCGTGAAATAAAAGCCCTAACGGCTCCAATTCAATCCCAAAGGTCTCCAACGGCTAGAAGCTCAATTGAGAGTATAAAAGGGACCTCCAAGCATATATGGAAGACTAATGATCCTCAAGTCAACAACATTATGATGCAAAAATTGTCTTAATGCTTAATTTTCCATTCCTTGTATAGACAAACATTTGTGAGCTCAAATTGTCAATGTATGCTCAAGTGTTCTAGGATTTGGGTGAATGCTTTAGTGTGCAAACATCAACCTTTAGAGAGGGATTTCAGTTTGCTAAGTTTTCTCTTGTTTGAGAGAGTTCCCAAAGCTCACTTTGTGAGCTTTAGATGTTAGACTTGGGTTGTGAGTTTAGGTTGTAAAAGGTTGTCTCCTAAGCCTAGAAAAGGGGAAGAATTCTTAGTGAATTGGTGAAATCCTTAATAGGAAGCTAAGGTAGTGGATGTAGGCTTTGGTTAGAAAGCTGAACCACTCTAAATCCTTGTCCATATTTTTCTATCTTTTGCTTCCACTTCCATCACCCGAAATACATCTTTTCCCCCACTTGGCAAGCACAAACTGTTAAGGGAATCGAGCCCAACAATTGGTATAAGAACGAGACTCAATTGAGAGGATTAACATCCTATTGAGACGATCTAGTAAGCTCGATTAATCATTCTATCAACCGGTGTTCATGGCGCAATCCTTCGACAAGCCACCATTCTTCAAAAGTGAACATTATGCTTATTGGAATAATAGGATGATGTACTTCATGAAGGCAAAGTATTATCGACTTTGGGACCTTGTTGAAGATGGATCGTTCGAGCCTCAACGAAGGAAGACGGATTGGAATGCCAACGACAAAAAGATGATGAAGCAAAACTCCAAGGTGTTGCTAGTGCTATTTTGTGCATTAGGACCGAAGGTTTATGCTACGATTTCTTCTTGTGAGAGTACCAATGAAGTATGAGATAAGCTTGAAGTCACATACGAGGGAACAAACGAAGTAAAGTAGACCAAGATCGGTATTCTCAACCTTGAGTATGAAAACTTCAAGATGGACCCGGATGAAAACATCAATAGGATGTTCGACCGATTCTCCACTATTGTCAACCAACTAAAAAGCCTTGGAGAGGAGATTTCAAAAGACAAACTCGTTCGAAAGTTGATTTACTCACTTCCAGAATCATTGGAGAGCAAAAAGACGGCTATCATTGAAGCCAAGAACTTGAAGGATCTCAAGCTTGATGAGCTAATTGGATCCTTGCTAACTCATGAGATGATGTATGAGCCCTTAAAAGGGAGAATAAGAAGAAGATCAAAGAGCAAGGCATTGATGTTAATGTCACTACTCTCAAATCCTCTAAATGCCAACATGAAGAATCAAGTGAGGAGAAAAGTGAAGATGAAAAGATGGCTCATCTATTCAAAAAGTTCACCCGATTCATGACGAGCGAAATGGAAAAATCCAAGCATGAATCGAAGAAGAAGATGAAGGATCCCCAAAAGAACCATAAATGCTTTAACAAAAAGGGATCATCTTCAAAGAAAGCATAGATGGCAACATGGAGTGACGAAGACTCGATCGACGAAGATGAAGTTGGCATGTATGCTTCATGGCCCTCCAAGAGAGAGAGGTAGCTTCAAACCCATCTATTTCTAATTCCTACACTTTTGATGGCTACAAGAAGCTTATGATGAATTGGTTTTTGAATTTAAAGCTTCATTTTTGAAAAATAAAAAGATGATTTCAAAATTGAAAACCGAAAATGATTTGCTTTTAAAAACCAGTTTAGAGTTTGAAGTAAAAATCAAAGATTTTGAGCTTAAAGTTTCAAATTTACAAGAATCGCTTCAAACAATGGAAAATGATCATCAAAAGGAAGTTGATGATCTGAAGAAAGAAAAAGATTTGATTTCCAATGAACTTCAAAAGAAAAATAATTTGGGAAAATCAAATTTTTATGTAAGACAATCTAGTGCCCCTAGATTTTTAAATGGTAAATGTTTTAGAAGTATTTGGGTCCCAAAAGGACTAATTACTTCAACTAAAAAAATGAAATTGAAAAATGGATTCCTATGGGGACTAAGTTATGTGCTACTAATGCTTATGGATCCAAAGCAATTTGGATACCAAAAATCACTTGATTGTCTTGTTTTAGGTGTGATGGAGAATGATCAACAAAGAATGAAATTGAAAAATGGATTCCTAAGGGGACTAAGTTATGTGTTACTAATGCTTATGGATCCAAAGCAATTTGGATACCAAAAATCACTTGATTGTCTTGTTTTAGGTGTGATGGAGAATGATCAATAAAGTACAAAATTAAGGGAGAGCTCCATACACACATGGAATGACACTTGAAGAAGGAAGGCTTTACATCTTCCCTTAGGCTCAAGTATGGTAAAATTTAGTTGAATTTTGTTTATTTTTATTTGATTTATTCCTTTTTCAATTCAACTAGATTATCATAATTGTTGAACTAACATTTGATGATGCTTTGAGAAAGGGGGAGCCATTTTAAAACTAAATATCTTATTTGTGTCAATTTTTTAACCACCATTGTTATTTTGAACTTAATGTTATTTAAATTCTTTTTTGATATAACAAAAAGGGAGAGAAATGGTTTGAAAAATTGATTTTTCAAGTGAATAAGGGGGAGCTTTAACTACATTTAAATTTTAAAATCTCTTATTCAAAATTTTAAATACTAAGGGGGAGAATCAAAAACAATTTTTCAAGTTGGTTTTATTATATAAAAAAGGGGAGATTGTTAGGATATTTGTTTTGATATAATAATTGAAAAATAATTTTGGACTAAAATAAAAGATTTCAAAATGATTTTAAGTCCAAACAACTTGAAAATATGTTTAATGGATTTTATAAGGTTTTGGAATGATTTAAAATGTTTTTAAAGTAGCCAAACCTGAGTTTTTCAAGTAACCGTACCGATACCGTATCGATACGTCTTAGGGTTTAAGCTACAGTCTATTTGAAACTGTCAAAACCCGTATGGATACAGAGAGGGGTGATTTCGATACGCCTACGTGGCAAAAACTCCAACGGCCAAAACCCCCCAACGGCTATTTTCCCAACGGTCTTTTAAATTGCAGGCCGTACCGATACACTCCTAAGTGTATCGATACGCACAAGCTAGAAACAGCTCAACGACTAGTTTATGAAGAACACGTACCGATACGGCTACCCGCGTATCGATACGGTCAGCTCTAGAATTGCATTTATTGCGGGAAATAAAAGCCCCAACAACTCCAATTCAATCACAACGGTCTCCAACCGCTAGAAGCTCAATTGAGAGTATAAAAGGGACCTCCAAGCATCTATGGAAGACTAATGATCCTCAAGTCAACAATACTATGATGCAAAATTGTCTTAGTGCTTAAATTTTTATTCAATGTATAGACAAACACTTGTGAGCTCAAATTGTCAATGTATGCTCAAATTGTCAAATTGTCTTAGTGCTTAAATTTTTATTCCTTGTATAGTGCAAGTTATGTCTTCAATTCTGACAGGTGTTTCAGCATCTTGTTATGGTGTTCCAAAAGCTGCCATCTCCTGATTACTTGGGCCTTTGCCAGTGTCTCATGTTTTTGTATGAACCTGAAGGTGTTGCAAATATATTGGAGAAACTTCTCCGCTCTGAAACTAAGGAGCATGCTCTTTTAGCTTTCCACGTTGCATTTGATCTTGTGGAGAATGAGCATTGGGCTTTTCTCTTGGAAGTAAGAGATCGTCTTTCGGATCCCAAATCTCTGCCTTCAGAATCAGTACAGCTAGGATCCAATGACCCTAATCATGCTGGAGTTGAAAATTCTAGTGCTCCAGAGGATGTTCAAATGACAGATGGATCTTCTTCTGTTGCCACAAATGTGCCTGAGACAGATCCTAAAGAAGTTATCTATGCTGAGAGACTGGCAAAAATCAAAGGAATTTTGTCCGGAGAGACATCGGTACAATTGACTCTACAATTCTTGTTCAGTCATTGCAAGTGAGACACCAATTTCTTATGTGCTGTCTTTTTGGTGAAACTAAATTCTTATTGCCTTTAATTCTGAGATCATTAACTGTTGTGGTTTGTCTTAGCCCCGATCCATTAATTTCAGCAACAATACTGAAATCTGTGAACATGAAGTATAGCATTCGTCATAGTGCTGCAATCTATGCAAATGCTATAAGGTATGCTGGAACAATCCAGAATACTTTGCTGATGAGAGATCTGGTAAAACATTTTTCTTGCTGCATCTTTACTCTCATTCTTTTATACTGATACTCGTGTTGTGTGTACTTACTCTAACAGTTGTGCTCATCAGGTCTGCTTGAAGAGTGCCACCAATTGGAACAAATTCAATACGACAGCTGGGCTTGGTATTATTTACAGAGGACATCTGCAGTCAGGGAGGTCTTTGATGGCTACATACCTGCCCCAAGGTGATGCGGGCGGTGGTAGGGGTCCATACGCTGAAGGTGGGGCACTATATGTTTTGGGTCTTATTCATGCCAACCATGGTGAGGGCATTAAGGAATTCCTTCTTGATAGGCTACGCAGCTCTAATATTGAGGTATATGATTTCCATGGCTATTCATATCTTCATTCTTTAAAACCAATAGGCCTTTAAGTTTTAGAGAAATGCTCAAGTGTCAATTTCCCATCTACACTGGCAGAAACCATGCTCATCAATTTGATACTTCTTACCTCTATTTAATGTTGAGAGTTTTTGGACTGTCCTATAGTTAGTGAAAATGGTTTTATCATCTAAGTAATTAAATATTGTATAATTTTGTGCAGGTTATCCAACATGGTGCATGCTTAGGTCTTGGTTTGGCAGCTCAAGGAACAGCTGATGAACAAATCTATGAAGAAATCAAACGTGTGCTTTATACTGACAGTGCAGTTGCTGGTGAAGCTGCTGGCATCAGTATGGGTTTACTTATGGTTGGAACTGCAGGAGAGAAGGCAAGCGAGATGCTTAATTATGCACATGAAACTGAACATGACAAAATTATTAGGTAAAGTTGGATTTCTTGTGATCTTGGTGTAGAGCTTGGTTTTTGTCCGGGTACTGGTCTTTACTCGTTGAGTTGTATGGTTTCAGGGGTTTAGCATTAGGGATAGCTCTTACAGTTTATGGAAGGGAAGAGAAAGCAGATGCATTAATAGAGAAGATGACTCAGGATCAAGATCCACTACTACGTTATGGTGGTATGTATGCTTTAGCATTGGCCTATGGAGGAACTGAAAACAGCAAGGCTATTCGTCAGTTGCTGCACTTTGCAGCATCAGATGTCAGTGATGATGTTAGGAGAACTGCCGTTCTTTTTCATCTGTATGTGGGACGTGATCAATGTTTTTGTTGCACCGTTCATCATATTTTTCTAACTGTAATGCACCCTCTGGTTCGCCAATTGGGTTCTGAATTCTTGAAGATCTCACTGTTTTGTCTGGTAAAAACTGCAGACTCCTCGAATTGTCTCCTTACTAACTAATTCTTACAACCCACATGTTCGATATGGCGCGGCACTTGCAGTTGGCATTTCATGTGCTGGCACAGGATTGAGTGAGGCCATATCTTTGCTAGAACCCTTAACAGCTGATGTTGTTGGTTTTGTACGTCAAGGTGCCCTCATTGCGATGGCTATGGTCATGATCCAGATGAATGAAGCTAGTGATTCACGAGTTGGATCATTCAGGTATTCTGCTACTGTGTCTTGTTCCTTTTCCTCCTTTCCTCTGGATGTGGAACAAATCTACACATCTATTGCTTTCTTTGCTAACTCTTTTAATCGCCTTAATCTAGGGAAAAATTGCAAAATATGATCCAAGATAAGAAAGAAGACCCAATGAGCACGAAGGGAGCAACCTTGGCCTCTGGGATCATTGATGCTGGTGGGAGGAATGTGACCATAAGATTGGTTTCCAAGACAAAGCAGCACAAAGTCACTGCCGTTGTTGGTCTTGCTGTTTTTAGCCAATTTTGGTATTTGCATCCCCTCATCTATTTTGTGAGCTTGTCATTCTCTCTCACAGCTTTTATTGGGCTGAACTACGACTTGAAGGTTCCGAAATTTGAGTTGTTATCGAATGCAAAACCTTCTCTTTTTGGGTATCCCAAGCCAATTACTGCACCCTCCGCTACACCGTCTGTTAAACGTGCTCCTGCTTTCCTGTCAACTACATCCAAGGCTAATGCTAAGGCAAATAGAGTGGTAGAAGAAAAGGCAAATACCGAGACTTCCTCTCTTCAAGTGCATTTGTCGTTGAATATTTTCTGTCTGATGCCTGTTTGTGTCTACGTTTTTACTAACCCTTTTTGTCAAACATTCGTTTTATTGGACATGTTGATAGCCTTCCAGAGAAGAAAGCAGAGCATGAGGCCGAGCCGTCATTTAAGACTTTGATCAACCCTGCAAGAGTGGTCCTTGCACAGGAGAAGTTCATCGACATGTTAGAAGTCTGCAGACATGAGCCTGTAAAGCCGGCACCATCTGGGTTCGTTCTTCTTAGAGACCGGAAACCAGATGAACAGGAGGAGTTCTGGCTCATAAATGTACCTTTGCCCTCGCCAATTCCAGACTTTGATGGATTAGCAGCAGCAGCACGACAGGGTTCTTCATCAGCCACGGCCGCTGATGGATCAGCAGCTGCAGCACAACAGGGTTCTTCATAAGATACAGAAGTTGATGATGAAGCTTAGCCCCCTCAACCTTTCCAGGACAGGTGAACAATCATAATTTTGACAAACTCTGGAACCCAACAGAACCAATTATTCTTTTAGGTAGACACTGGCAGCATTGCGACATTACAGTGAAAAACCAGGGAAAAAACTCTGCTCAACTTAGGAATTTCATAGTTAATTACTCACATTCTTAATCTCCCAATGAGATGTTTAGACATAAACTCGATTTTGTTAATAGCATTGTTCATAACAACCTTGGCAAAAAGGTTTTACTTGTTGTATGTAGATCTTTTCATTGCTCGGCTTGTAGCCTTTCACAGGTCGAGTCTTCACTATAAATAAGTTTTCTTTTTCTTTTTAAAAAAGAAATTAGTAATTTGGTCTAATCTGAGATAATAAACTATATACTAATAATATAATTTTATTACTTAGATTTAATAGTAAAACTAACGGCGAATAACCAAAATAAAAAAAGTAACGTTAGTGACGATTTTACCCAAAAAATAGTTTGGTGACTAAAATAGAAAAGAAAAAATAGTTGGGTGACTACTAGTGTTATTTACCCTAAATTTAGTTTTATTTAGGGCGACGTCAAAATTTTTCTGAGGGGCCGAACTTGAATTGTAAATTTTTGTGGGAATCAAATGTAGTTTTAGATCTGTATTTAAGTCTAATTTTATAATTTTTAGATGGATTGAATCACAACTTTATAATTTTAAGGGGAAATGCAAGTTTACCATGTTTTCTTTTTATTTTTAAAGGGACTTGCATTTAATTTTACCATTTTAGGGGCCGTGCCCTGCCAGCTACTTCTCCTTTGGTTGTATTATTATAATCGTTCTCTTAAAAACAAATAAATATGAGAAGGATAAATGTAAAACTAATTAATTAAGATTATTGGTAAATTGAAATTTTAATATCATAAAGAATTTCTTCGCAGTATATACACGAACATAACTATGTAAAGCAACTCGATACAAATATTGTTATAATTGTTCGGTTGATATCCTTTCATTTTCGGAGTTTATATTCATTAAGAGTAAAAACTCTCGTTTAAGAAAAATTTCCATTACTAAACATAACTTAGGCAAGTAAGCATGGGCGGATGTATGTTATAATTTGAGGGGTCAATTGACCCTACTTGATTCGTTGGGATATAGAATTTTTAAGGAATTAATACAAAATTTTTAAAATTTTAAATAAAAAATATTAGAATAAACCCACTTAATTTATTGAGCTATATGGGGTCAACAATAGTTATTGTTGTGGTATGAGAGTCCTTAATACCATGTCAGTGGTGGATCTAGAATCTCAAAAATGGGGTCCAAAACTTTAATTCACACTTTTTTTCTTTATAAATGGGTATTCAATATAAAATTTTCTTCTCAAATTAAACTATATTTCTAAATTTTTCTCAAAAAATAGGGATGCATATGCTCCCCATAGGTAGGTGTGTGCAAAAAAATCCGATCCGATCCAAAATTTCAGATATCTGATCCGTTTTTTATTTTTCAGATAATTCGGATTGAATATCCAAAAATTTCGGATCGGATACGGATAATGATTTTACATTCGGATCGGATATCCGATATTCAAAACTTTCATTTTTTATAGATATGAATCTTGTTATATTTGATACTTTTACTTGTTATATATGAAAAATTGATTTTTTTTATGGATTCAAATCATGTTATACTCAATAATTTGTTGACTTTTATATTCGAAAACCTAAAATGTTCATGGATAAGACCGCCGAATTCAAAAAAATAATTAAATTAACTCATAATTTCGGATATTCGAATATTTGATCTAAAATTTAGAATATCCGATTTTTTAGATCGGATACGGATCACTAAAATACCTATCCAAAAATTTCAGATATCCGAAAGTTTGGATCGGATCGGATATCTGAAATGCACACCCCTACCCATAAGAGCCATATGCATTCGCCCTTGTACCTCATACTCCACATTAAGCCCACTATATAAAAATTCTGGCTCTATCAGTACAAGTAAGCAACAACGGAATCTTATGAAGAACTTTTTCTACAAATAATACTCACAATTTTGTTGGATATAGAAAAATAAAATAAAATTATAAAAAGTCTACAAAATTAGAATAGACTCATTACATTATTCAGCGATTTCTCCTGAATTTATTAAAGTGCACAAAGTAACTATTAAAATATAAAATAAGACCACACAGAAAAATATTAAAATCTAACTAAATAATTCAAAAAAATAATAGATAAACAAATATTATTATCGTCGATGAAAGATAAATATCATCAAAATAACATAAAAATATATATAACAATGATAACACGTTGACAGAATTGGTTTTACAACAACACAACCGTAAACTATTTTTGTGATTGCAAACCTCCATTAATACGAGAGAATCATTCCGAAAGTCTAAACCGAAAATGAATTAGTATGCTAATCAAATAACTGCCAATTGAAGATGTGATGTCAAATTTAACCATAAAAATAAAAAAAGAACATGCTACAAAGAACACAAGAAACATGTCAGAAAAAAAGATAAAGCATACTATAAGGCAGAAAAATACCCGTCAATTCATTAAAAAATGAGAGACTTATTAAAGCAAAACACACAATTCAAATATGTAAAAACAAAAGTAAAAATATGAAGAAAAAAAAGGAAAGGATAAAGAATGAAAGATGGCGGAGAACACAAGAAGGGTTATGGCAAAACAAGAGTAATAATCGTTTGGTTAAAGGCCGACAACGCTACCCTTTTAAACTACCATCAAAAAAAGAGAAAAAAAAAACAGATTAATTTATTGTTTAATACATGATTATATTTGATTCTTTAATGTTATACAAATTGTTTTTTTCTTAATTTCATATATGAAATATATCACTATCAACTACTTTGATCACTTTTATTATAAAATCTGAAATGACATCAGTTGAGCACTTAAAAAATAACATGTGATATATTTTCTAAACAAAAATATCTATTTACTTAAGACATAATAACATGATTAATTATTGATGTTTCATTATTTTTTCAAATACACCCTTAATTCTTTTATTAAAAAATAAATATTTTAAAAAGTAAACTACTTTTCTTCATCGTGCTTGTTTTTCATCGATATTTTTTTTGCCTAAGCTTTGTGATAATCGCCGACAAGCAAACATAACCAAAATGAAATTTATCTTAGAAATCAAGGGTCTCTTAATTTGTACTTTAGTTGGTGTTAGAGAGTATTTAAAATCGTTTCTTGTTTGTAAGATGTTTGAAATATTTCATAAATTCATCATGGCTTTCAAGACTAAATCTTTTTCGTCGTTGCTGCTATCAGTAATAATAACTGACACTCTAAATTTATCGAATTTTCCCTTATCGACTCTACTGAAGGCTTTATCACTTACCAAAAAGTCATTGTCGGCCTGTCTTTGAACTATTCTTCCTAGTAATTTTTAAGGGTAAAATGCCTAAATCATCACTCAATTCCGCTTTAAGATTTATTTTAGTCACTAAATTTTTAAAACGATTAATTTACTCATTAGTTTTACTTTTTAACATATTTTGATCACTTTATATTATTTTATTAATATTTTGATATAAATTGACATATTTTATTATTAAATATAAAAATTAATTTAAAATAAAAATAAATTATATTTTAATAAAATTAAAATAAATACCTCAAATCTCCCGACACTCACCCACCCCTTTACCGGCATCATCTACCCACCCGAAATCAACAAACTATTATTATCGAGGAGATTCTGCAGACTATTTTGAAACGAACTATTCAACAAACTATTATTATCGGTATTGTTTGAACAAAGTGGATAGGGAGGATCAGCAAGAGCAAGAGCAAGATCATAAAGACAGAACAGAAAAGAACAAAGCAGAAGCAAATGAAGGGTTTGTCTGAAACTTGTTGAATGGTCCATTTCTTGTCTAAATTTCCAGTTTGTGCAGCTTTACCCTACAAGCAAACCTTAAGTATTACGAACACTTTGACTTAGAAAGCTTGACCGGAGAGTTTTTTACTGAGAAATTTCAGGGAAGAACTTTCAAGTGAAACCACCTACTGTATTATATGATTTTCTTAACTAGAGTTTACTAGTAGAAAACTAAACTGTGTTGAAATCCAACGTATTGACTGTGACGGGAAATAATTAAAAATGGTTTATCAAACGTAGATGGCGCGGCGAAGGGTGGGTGGCCGGTGAGGGTGGGAGTGGTTTGAGGTTTTGAATATTGGGAGATTTAGGGTTTTTATTTTAATTTTTTATTTAATAATAATAAAATATAATTTGTTTTTATTTTAAATTAATTTTTATATTTAATAATAATAAAATATGTCAAGTCATATCAAAATATTAATAAAATAATTTAAAATGATCAAAATAGGTCAAAAAGTAAAATTTAGAGAGTAAATTGATCGTTTTAAAAGTTCAATGACCAAAATAAATTTGGGAGCAAAATTGAGTAATGATTTAGGTATTTTACCAAATTTGCAAAGCATAACAATGGATACCCAGATAGCTAATTCGTTGATATCAATGGTGACTCAGTTGTGAAATCGTTCCGACGAAATCCATGGGCCTGCAATGAAATCAAAATCGATTTTAGAACTTAATCTTAGAAGTATGGGTTATGTTTCTGATTTCATTTTACTGGATTAGGTTTTTAGAATTCTTAATTACGGGAGAGAAATCTCCAAAGAACAAAACACATCCTTCGCCTGAAAAATTAAATCAACAACCATTCATCGTTTGCATTTCTAAAAAAAAAATGAAATCAAACAAAAATGAAGTGAGAAAAATCACGATAAGCAACCGATTTTGATATGCAATTTTAGTTGTTGATAAACAAATAAGTAGTTTAATGACCATTTTATAATATTTATAAAATTTTATGATCATTTTGTAATTAATAATATATTACTTTAATTGCATAGTCAGTTCACCGTTAGGTTGTTACATGCATCTAATGACTCAATGTCTATTTTATAACAAAAATAAAAAATTTAATGTCCGTTTTGTAACTTTTGAAAGCTCATTAACCTAAATAATCATTTTAGAATAATTTGTTACCATTTGTGAACTTTACTAATATATTTTATTATTTAAAATATGTATCATCATTGTTTTGACAAATAATATCGATAATTTTATCGAATAAAGAAAAAATACAATAAAATTAAAAGAAGAATCTACAAAATTTAGAGTAGTCTAATCACATTATTCGGCAATTTTTCGACAATAAAGCATTAAATAAAACCCTAAAAGAAAATAGTTAAAATATAACCAAATGACTCAAAAAAATGATAGATAATAACACCACTGTCGTTAGTGAAGGATAAATATCATCAATACTAACATAAAAATATATGTAACAATGATAGCACGTTAATAAAATTGGCTTTATCACAATTCAACTGAGAACTATTTTTGGTAATTACAAGCGTCTATCAATATAAGAGAACTAATCTGAAAGTCCAAACTAGAAATAAAACAACATGATAATCAAATAACCGTCAATATAAAAATTATATCAGATTCAATCCTAAAAAATATGTACAGCAAGAACAAAAAAAACATATCAATGATGTCACCCTCCTAAACAAAGGTTATGACAAAAATAAAAACAAAAAAATAAAAGTGGGGAGGAAGAAGAAGGAGATACTTATTAAATTAAAAAATATAAAAATTTAAATATACAAAAATAAAAACAAAAAAGATAGAAAAAAAAGAAGAAAGAAAAAAAATGGAGGAAACGCAAGAATAAATGTTATAACAAAGCATGAGTGACAATCGTTTCGTCAAAGTAGAACTGTGTCATCCTCCTAAACTACCAAAAAGAACAAAACCTAGAAAAAGGTAGAGAAAGAAAAATCTTAAACAAACTTAGACCACTAACTAAATATCGTTATTTAATAAAGAATACCCAGAATCTATTAATTGGCTGAGTGATAAAAATGCACATGTTATTTTATTTTATATGAATTCGAATTTAAACATTTACTTTGAAGATGTAATACTTCTTTATTTAATTTAACGTGTAAAGTGTACAAATGGTCACTGAACTATCCCTAAAAATATAAAATAATCATCAAACTTTTAAATGTTACATAATGGGCAGTAAACTTTAGTTTTTGTTATAAAATGGTCACTGGGCCGTTAACTGTCATTAACTGGGAGACATGACAATTACGAAATTTGTATAATAACATATTTAATCCTCAATATTTACACATTCAATCAATTTAAACATCAATAATGAGGGTTAAATTAGGAATAAATTGTTTAAATGTGTCATTATGGAGAATCAAGTGTTATGTTATTCTAATTTTTGTGACTGTCACGTCATTCACTTAATGACAATTAACAACTCAATGATCATTTTGTAACAAAAACTAAAATTTAATAAGCATTATGTAACATTTGAAATTTGATGACTATTTTGTATTTTTAGAGATAATTTAATGATCATTTGTATACTTTACCCTAATTTAAAAAACGAGTACTCATAAATTTCTCATCAGTTTGTTGGGATATTCAAATTAAAGATAAAAACTAAAGCAATATCAAATTTAAAAAACAAAACAAAACAAAAAATATGGATGGAAGGAATAGGTGAAATGAACCTTTCCGAAAAACAGTTTGATAAAATATAGCGTAAAGTATACAAATGATTATTAAACTATTTTCAAAAATACAAAATCGTCACCGAATTTTTAAAAGTTACATAATGAGCATTAAATTTTAGTTTTTATTATAAAATAATCATTAAGCCGTTAACTGGGAGACATGACAGTTACAAAAATTTGTATAATAACGTATTTAATCCTCAATATTTACACATTCAATCAATTCAGACATTAATAATGAGGGTTAAATTAGAAATAAATTGATTGAATGTGTCAATATGGAGGACTAAATGTTCTATTATTCAAATTTCTGTAACTGTCACGCCACCCACTTAACGGCAGATAACGGCTCAGTAACCAGTTTATATCAAAAATTAATGTTTAATGCTCATTATGTTACTTTTAAAAGCTTAATGATTATTTTATATTTTTATAAATAATTTAATGACCATTTGTGTACTTTACCCTAAAATATATATTGAGAGGGAGATAGTACTGAGAGAGAAAAGCAAGAGATCCAAAATGGGGATGGCAAAATGTGATGAGTGGTAGTCTAATACTACAAAATCTTTATTACTGACAAGTCAACCCACTCAGTACTAAAATACACAGATACCGGACCTCTCGTTGACTTTCCCACCTCTTAATCACCATCATTATATATATATATATATATATGTATATATGTATATACACTACAATTGCCAAACATTTCAATTTCAACACTGGTATCTCTGCAGAATATGTCTTCTTCTTCTTTTCCATTTTTCTTTCATTTTCCACAAGAACACGTTTATACATTACATGCAGTGACGGAAGGACAAAACTCCTTTGTCCTTTTTCGGTAATCTATTCTATATCCTAATACTAAAAAATTAAATTTAAAATTATAAACCTTAAAGCTTAATTTTAAATTTTAACCTTAAACTTAATTTTTTAATGTAAGATATAAAAAGGGTCATCGAAAAAGAACAAAGAATTTATATTCGTGACGGAGTTGAAAATCAAGATTAAAGGAAAATGTATAATTAGTCATAAAATAAAGAAAGCAAAGTTCAAGTAAATTAAAATTGAGGGTTCAAATAGGTAAAAGTGTCATTGCATTTTTTTATATAAAAAAATTAGAAACCCCAACTCCGAACCTTACAACAGCTCCATCCCTAATCACACAGGTTCATCAAAACTAAATGGACAATCCATGTCCGGTCTTATTTAAGCTAAAACCCTCATAATAATCGGTGTGTTTCTAGGAAATAAATTTGTATCCTCATTCGTAAGGTAAAACCAAAAGGGACAATTCATGTCAACTCGGGAGTATTTTACATTTTCAAGAAATAAACTTGTATTTTCGAATTGATGAAAATAAAATCGACACTTCATTCAACATTTTGTTCTTATTCATATTTTTATTTAAATGTTTATCTTGTAAGATATTTTTACACTCTTATCTGTTTCAGTGTTTTATCGTTTGTTGACCATGCACAAGAACAAGCGTTGATGGCCGATTGGTCATAGCTGCTCACATGCTCCATCCCCCTCCCCCTCCCCTTAGGTCTCGGGTTCAAAATCTAAAAGGAGCATTTTCTTCCCCTAAAATTTTCCCCTCCCCTCTAAGTAGAATCAGTTCAAAAAAATTTAAAATGACAAAATTATTCCTAAAATGCTGGTTCTTTTTAATGGTTGAAGAATAAAAAGAATACAAATGTTATTATTTATCTACTTATATAATAGTATAATATATTTAATGAAACAATTCTAAAACATAAAAATCACAAATTTAATGAGACAAAAAAATAATATTTGTCTTCTTTTATAATAGAATCTTGTTTCATTCTTATTAGAGATTTCCAGTGCTATTTTAAATTTTTTGGGTCTTGAGCGAAAACTTAAGAATATGTATGTCTCTATAACATGAAAATAAGTTATATTACTTGAAATAATTAATTTAATATTTCATTAATAAACCTAAAAAAATGTGATTAAAATGTGTCAAATATATTATTTTTATTGTTTTGTTAAGAAAACATTATAAATACAACTAAAAAAAATGAGGGGCAACCACTAACTTATCTAAGTTGTCACTTAAAAAATATGTGAAGTTTTATAGAAGGTGGAGGCTCTTACACTGAATTTTTCCTGATAAACTAACACATTAAAAGAGAAAAAAAGAAAGCGAAATGAAATAGGAAAGAAGTAAAATTAAGCTTAATCACTTATTAATTAGATATTACAAGGGAATGCATGCAGAAAGTTTGCTGACAAAGTATCATATGTTTCTATTGGAAACCAAATACATAAATCCAACTGAGAACTCCTCTCCCTTAAACTTATTAGCTTCCTAGATTTCATTTCATTACATTACATGCTGCTGTTTGCATGAATGAAGCTGAATATTTGTTGAACTGAGCTCGCAATATCTTCTGCACTGAACCCAGATTCACTCGCAACCTGAACATGCAGATGCTTTAAGAAATAGATCGAATCTTAAACCAGTTCTTTATTTTTTTTCCTTTGGAATTTGCAATCGTAGAAATCAAGAAATGAATTTGTATACCTTGACGTTGAAGGAATAAAGAACTGTTTGTTCAATGGTGGTGATGTTGGTGTGAAGGATGTTGAGCTGCAAATCTTCGAGAGCAGCTATGGTTTTAACCAGCTGGCCGGGTCTTCTCCTACACAGGATCTTAATCATTGCATCAAAACCTAAAAGCTTCACTTCAACATCGGCCAAGCACGACTTGTTTTCAGCTGTTTCTTCCCGGAGACCGGTTTCGTACTCCGTTAGCTTGATTCGATCGTTTGGGAGCGTTGACATAGGAGGAAACAACGGTGGTTGTTGCGGTTGTTGAATCCCCATTGATGTATCTCCCATCTGCCTTGAAGCTTCTCCATACAATCTTCTTTTCTGAGATTCAAGACATTGAAGGAGTTGCTCTAATTCCCTCACAAACTCTATGGCTCCACCAATAATTGAGGCTTGATCTCCCTGAAAAAATCACCCAACATCAAATGAAACGATGGCAAACAAAGAGATTATTCGTGATCAGGGATTCAAATAACGGTAGTGGTAGCGGCAACATCTAAAATTGTTAGTGCGGAAAATTGTGGTTTTTGAGAATACCCTTTGAACGTAAGAGCCTGGCATGAGGGACCTCAGGACTCGAAGATGCTCATTCATTTGCTTCCTTCGATTTCTTTCCACAGCTATGTGGGTCATCCTTTGGCTTTCAACTTCCTCACTTGTTTTGATAGTCCTTGGCCTCTTTCTCTTGTTCTTACCAGCTTCCGGTATTATAGGGTTCTTGTTTTCGACATCATCTTCTCCAAAGAACCGAAGTTGCACCGCAGCGTTATCCGAAACCCTAGCTTCGTCTTCTCCATTATTATTCTCCCTTTCTTCCACAAATCCCTCGGGAGCAGCCATTAAAGACTGGTCCTCCAACTTATCGTTTAGTACAGGAAACCTGAGGAAATAACCAGAAGGATCGATCCCGGTTTCTTCTTCAGGGATCCTTGTTTGGTTTAATGCTAATTTGGGACCGCAATCTGCAAACTGCATAACATCAGCAAAGCTCAGTTTATCAAAAGAAGTTGGAGTGGCGCAAAACCCAGATGAAGACATGTGTTGGTGCTGTTGTTGAGGATTATTCAGCATATAATCAACCATTCCATTGTTATTATCTCCACAAGTACTTTCACCAATCCCCGCAGGCTGCTGCTGCTACTGGTCTAAAGAGTAAAGAATAATCCAGCCCCACAAAATTTGCCTGAAACGCATTAAGATTATAACAGATTTCTACGGAAACAAATAGAGAAGAAGATAAAAAACAATGAGCTTTTTCCAGTACCGAGAAGTTTTCTTCTTTCTCCATTAATGCTATATATATATAGAGAGAGAGATAACCCTAGGAGATGTCAATTCGTATAAAGACAAACTGGGCAAAACCTGCAACACAGAGACAAAACCTTGTCAAGTTACAGCCATTAAATAGTTAAATACAATCATTTTGCAGAAGAGTTTTATATATAAACAAAGAAACTGCCATTGAAATTGCATGTAATAAACTTGCATCTACCTTAAGATGATGGAGTTCAATTTAGAGAGAAATGAAAAAGATGAAAAAGTATTTGAAGAGAGGTGGGTTTTAACTTGGGAATCGGTGGCTGAGAAGGAGCCTGTGGGGATTATTATGAATATATATATATAAGGAAGATATCACACAGTTGCACCTCCTTGATATTTATGGATTTCACAGGCTAACCCCAACGCTCTTCCCCTCGCCTTTTTTACCACCACTTTTCATGACCCTAATTAACTACGCTCTCTCAAACCCCCCTTTGAATTTTCATCTTTTTAAATTTCAACTTTTTAATATTATTAATCCAAGTATCCTTATTATTGTGAGGCAATGTATCGAGCGACAAAAAATTTCTCCCCTTTTTTTTTGTCTCCTTTTCTATGTTTTAAAATTAAAAATAAATTCTCGTATTAAATTTTAAATTCTAAGCCTTAAACTTTAAACCTAAAAAATACATCATACCTTAAATTCTTTAAACTCTAATCCTAAAAAACCTAATTTTTTACTGTAAAACATAAGTAGAGGTACCAAAAAGGGGCATAAATTTACTTTCATGTATAGATTAATATATAGATGGAGAATTTCGAATTGAGTTTTTTTTTTATTTGCTAATAACGAAATGAATAACCATTGCTTAATCAAATTACGATATTTCTTGACTATTTAATTATGTGTAAGCTACGCTATTTAAGGGCGAGTAAAATTTGATTAGAAAAAAAATGATTTTTTTACTCAATTTGAGACAAAAAAAATCGACTATACTCGAAAAAAATTTCAAATTATGTTTGAGTTGTAAAATAGAAATTCGAATTGCTTAAATTTTTTAGTAATTAGTAGATTTATTTTTAAGTTCGAGTCGAGTCCCTCAATTTTTATTGATATATATATATATATATATATATATATATATATATATATATATAATGAAGAAATATATGCCACATATGAAAAATATGAAGAAATATATATGCATATCTTATATGATTAGAGAAAAACATTTAAATTAGAATGAAATTGTACTATAATATGATAAATAGTTACAATTAAATTTGTATAGGAACTCGAAAACTCGACTCGACCCGGATTTCATAAATCTGACTCGAATAAAAAAAATTAAATAAAGTTTGAGTTGTACAATATGATGCGTCAACTCGAATAACTCGAATTTTTTGACTTGACTAGATCGAACGCTCACCCCTAACGCTATTAGCCACCCAACGAAGTTAGGAAGTAAATAAAATTCTACCAAAATTTTTATATATAAGTTAAATTGTATTACCATATTAAAGTTATATAAACATATAACTCAACGAGTGGTTCTAGTAAAAAATATAATGATGTTCATCTTAAAAAATTCAAGTTCGAGCAGTTTTGTCTGCAATGTACGGTAAAACTGCTCAAAAGAATGTCAAAATACCACCAAAGTGGATAGAGTCTAAGATTCTTAAAAACTATATCACTTAACCCCTAAGCCATATTAAAAATTGTTAATTTCTTGATCAAATTAATATTTATCTTAATTGTGACTAAAACTGAAGGTCAAACTAGAATTATTTCCCGCTTTGTTTGAGAATTAAAAATATATATTAAATAATTTGTTAATAAAATTAATATTAAATCATTATAAAAATTATATTTATAATATTTATTTAGGATATAATATAAATTTGAAAATGAGTGTATTTGTTATTCAATATATATTTATTTATATTTATATATAATATGAATTAAAATAAATAATGTTGCAAACTGGTATACAAGTGTATTTTCTTGTATATGATATATTCATATTGCAATATTAGGAACATGTTTAGGTACTTAAATTAATGAATCTTTACAGTTTAGTCCCTATTTATATTTTTTTATATTCAGTATGATTGACTTGTCCGTTTAGGGTGAAATTTTTCATGTATATTTTCGGTATGAGAAATATATTTATGTGCTTTGTTTTATGACTTGATCTATCATTTTTGGTGTTACATGTGAAAAGATGATTTTGCCCTCGTGTGATTTATGACCTTTTTTGTGGTTGTATCTCATGTTTAAAACTTGGGCTCACTTCTAAATGTCTACGTATTTTCTGTGTTTGCTCGGATGCTAATTTTTTTTACTAGAAACACATTTAGTATTTATTTGTATCTGAGTTACTTCAGTGGCTAATATAAATTTCGACCATTAGTACAGTTCACAGAGATCCCCATACATTTTGACAATTCTGAGATGCATAGCAAATGAGCTATTTTGTGCTTCTCGAAGTATAACTGATTCCCATTTGGAGTTATCATAAACACATAGTCAGTAACGTTTTTTTAATTATTCTATTACTCCACTATTTTTATTTTTATTTTATTATTTGAAAAATAGTAGTTTATATTTTTATTTACATTAATTAAACATATAATTATATTTATTGATATTATTCATCCCACATAATATAAGGTAATTATATCATGCAACGGCGGTAGAAACTTTTTGTTTTCACAAGCGCCTTAATTTTAGGGGTTAGAGATTTAATTTAAGGTTTATAGTTTATGGATTTAGGTTTGTGTGCTTTGAATTTAGGGACCATAGTTTGAATTTACGGTTAAAATTTAAAGTTTATAGGTTAAAATCTAAATCTCTAACATATTATCCTACGATCTAAACCAAAAACACACTTAATCAAATTCTAGAGGAATTAGTCCCTAACATGTGTACCTATTTCAATGAAACATGCATCTCAAGCACTTTCAACAACTTCAGCAGGACACATACATACCTAGAAACATGTTCAAACTAAAATATCAACAACATAACATTTGATCATCAAACTCAACTATTAGCTAGAAGTTCACTATACAAGTTTCTAAATCCCATTCATGCATCAAATCATTTCAAACACAACCAAACTTCAATCCATACATTTCAATAAACATACTCATAGTTCCAACATCTTAAAACCAACATAAAAAGCATTTATCTCAAGTTTAGGCCCACATTGCAAAATACTAATATTATTCGATTTTTTTTTAAATACTCAAAAGTTAGACTAACTTGAATCGCATTGTTTGAATTTCGCACAACCTTCGATCAGCTCTATTTCTCTACATTGTGTTAAAAATGAGAATAATTTTCGAAAAGCATAGTGAATTCTCTAAAGCACCACTACTAAAGTCAAATGTCCTAGATTAAATAAAGCATGCTACATACATCTTAAAATCACTATCAAAATTAGATTTAGTGTATCAAAAAAATCATCATTTATTGCCAACTTATCAACACATGCTCCTAGACTTGTTAAGCCAAATTGTCACACTCCAAAATACGGGTTAGTAGTTTGACTAGTGCACAAGACTAGTGAACCGAATGTTGAGTTGGAATTTAGGAAAAATCTTAGAAATTGTAAATGAATTAGACCATACTTAGTTTCTAAGTGATTAAGGATAAATTTTAGGACTAAAATTTGTCTAATAATAATCTAGGAAAAATTGTAATATTTCTAATTAGATTAATTTTCAAAATTTTGTTTTAGTTTGAAAAGATTTTGAAAAAGAATTATTTTATAGGGTAAACTACTGAAATGGTCCTTACATTTAGTAAGTATACACTTTTAGTCATCGATTTCAAAAACGTTATGGTCACTTATATTTTCATTGTGTAAACTTATGGTCACTCGAGCATTTCGTGCCGTTAAACTTTGACCTAAACTTGACTTGGCAGAGGTAAAAAATAAAATAAAGACTAGTCGATTCCACCTTCCCAACGAATTGGGATTTACTTTGAATCCTTTCTTTATTTCCTTTTACATCATCTTTTTCTTAAATAATTATTTATTTTAATTAATTAAACAAATCCAATTTCATTCCTTTTACATCATCTTTTTCTTCATTCTTTCATTTTTCTCTTGTACATAGTGTATAAAGCTTTATTGTATATAATTTTTATTTCATTATTTTTTAAAGATATCATCCATACGAGAATTGAATGTAACGTTAAAGTTATTTTTGTTTATCGAATCTGAATTAATAAATGTTGAGGAATTTGATATAGATCTAATGAACCAACTAAATGTAATGGCAACAAAATAAATGCACAAAAATATCATCCAACTGTTGTGTATGGCACAAAACTATTCCTAGAGTCATGCTATAGCAATTTTATCGAAAGCAGCTGCATTACTCAACTTCAATCTAGATAAGTTTAACCCTTCCGTATTAAACAAATCTTAAGTCGCTAAACATATTCTTATGTATTAGTGATTGATTAAGAAACCATTGAGTAAAACAACATAAACTACAGGATTAATCCATAGATCAAACAAAAACACAACCATCGTCCAAAGTTAACCCAAAGCCAAATAGAGATTAGTTCGTGGTTTGGGTGCAAATCATCCAAATGAGCACAATATAAATCATTTTCTCAAACATATATCAACCTAAAAGAGTTTCAAAGGAAAGATGAACAAATCAATGGTAAGGGCTCCTCGATCACTCTAATCTCCGATCTCCACAGCTTCGATCTTCAACGCAGCTCAAGTTTCTTTCGAAGTGGCTTTCCAATCTCCACATTATATATATATATATATATATATATATATATATATATATATATATATATATATATATGAATTTGTATTCAATACACACGCGATGGAAATAAAAAGTTTCTACAAGCGTCTTGGTTTTAGGGTTTAGAGTTAGATTTTAGGGTTTAAAAGTTAGTGGTTTAGGTTTAGGGGTTTATAATTTAGATATTGTGGTAGAATTTAGGGTTTAGAGTTTAGTGTAATATGGTTAGGGGTTTAGGTTTTAACCTATAAACCCTGAATTATAATCATAATCCCTAAATTCTAACCACAATTCATCAATTATAAATCACTAAACCTAATTCCCTAACTTTTAAACCCTAAAATCTAGCTCTAAACCCTAAAATTAAGACGCTTGTAAAAACTTTTTATTTCCACCACTTATGTATTGAATAATTACCCTATATATATCCTTTGTTCATAAAAAGTTCATATTGTTATAAATATTTATTTATGGTGAACATCCATGTATTAAAGGATACTTTAATGTACTTTATTATTGGAGTTTAATACCCATTGAAATTGAGATTTCCATTCTATGCCTATAAATATAGATTTGGAGAAAGCATTATATACAACTCAATATTAAGAATGAATAAAAATCTCTCCCTTTCTCTTATCTCTTTGTTCTTGTTATTGTTCTTCTTTATTTTATTCACAACACATTATCAGCACGAGACTCTAATCAACTGAAGTCTTCATCGTTCGAATCTAAAAGAAGTTACTGGAAAGAATTCGATTATAGAATGAACTAAAGATAAGTTCTTTTCCCTTATTTCTTTAGTTATTGATTGATTTTCTCTTTATATTTTAACTTGGTTTTTAATTTTTGAAAGGCATGGAAGCATGTATGATTGTATTTGAATTTTGAGCATTGAGCAAAGATGAGTTTGTGACTTCTCACAAATCAAAAGACGATTTGACATCGATAATCTGGCCTTGTTTGGTTTGTATTTAATCGATATTGCGGTATGCTTCTTGAAAGATCACTTATTACTATTATCATATGATAAGAAACATACAAAATTATTCTCTCCACGCATAAAAAAATGAATCGATAATTTTCGGGTACAAACATAGTAGTTTTTTTTCTCTTGCCCACTCATAATCCACGAAAAGGCTATATACTACCACGCATAATTGGAAATTGTTAGAACCTTTGAAAATTTATCCCTTTGTGCAACAAAGATATAATTTATACCTCATTGTTATATTAAGCGCATGATGTTCTAATATTTTTGAAACCAAACAATTTTTTTTTGATATGGTCACTCATTGTTATATTTACATCATATTATAACTAAATATCAATATTTATCTATATTATTTTATTGCTGAGATTTAGTATTTTTAACCATGTTTTGAGTATTACATGATATGCTTAAATAGTTTGGAAATAGACATGATATAAAGAGATTATGAGAAGCTGTTTTAGTCATTTGCTATATCTCTATTGTCTTCAATAGGAAAATCAATATTGGCAATTTCTACTTTTATTTTTTTTATTCTTTAAACTACAATTTTAAAGTGCGATAAATCATGGTGATTTTGAATCTACAAGATGACTGTTATAAAGTCTATATTTGCTCGAAAACAATAATTCTTTTACGTCGAAAAACTCAACTATAGACTTCTCCCAAAATTCAGGTTGCAAATATTCATCTTGATAAGAATTTTTTATGGGAGGCATTCCCTAAAGTGAATCCAAGCATCATGTTTATTTCATGAGATTATTAGGTTTGTTTTATTCTCTGAAGTGAATGCAAACATGGTAAATTGGTATTTAGTTAGTGATAGAACTCCGATATGATCCAAATTACTTCACAACTGAAGTTATGTGGTCAGAGTATCAATGATGAGGAAATGTTAATAAAATCATACTCTACTTTTCACGCAAATAATGTTGTCCTCAAACATAATATTGTGAAAAAGGTTTTAAAGGCTCACTAGCTCCACTCCACTCCATTCCTGAACTGAATGTGAGATTATATACTAGAAAGAATAAAGGTTACATTAGTAGTTGTGGTTGCGGTCGATGTCATGGACATAGACATGCTGATTCTTTTAAAAATGTTTATACCCACCAAAATTGGAGTTATAAAGATAATAAGAGTGATAAAGATCATTCTAAGTAAATGAAATCCTTTTTATTACCAATACAATGTTATAAATCATTGGTCTCGTACTTGTCGTACACTGAAAAATCAACAATCATTGAATGATAAAGGAAAGAAAATAGAAGCAAATTTTATTTGCGAAAATGATATTAGTCTAACTCATTTGAACGTTGTTGGTCCAACTCATTTGGACGTTGTTAATTTCTTTATAAACTTTGAAGGGAATAAATCATTTTTTAATTATTCTAGTAACCTTGAATAGAATTATTTTTTAAAAATTTACTTTGCTTTATGTTTATTTACTTTACGCAATAATTATTTACTTTATATATATTATGATATTTATTTATTTTGTTTAACATGATTATTTATCAAATACAATATATGGTGATAATTTATGCTTGGCATAAGGATAAGAAATATTTCCCATTTAAATGCAAAGGAAAAATGTGAGTACTATATATCAAAGTACTAAAAATATTGATGCTCCAGAAAAGCAATAAGTATTGAGAGAAAACATATTATGAAAAGTACATAATTATGAATATTGCAATACTTACCGCTAAAGGTAATAATATCGTCATCACTAGAAGTGAAAATTGTAAGAGAGCAATAAAAGTTCTCAAGAACAATCCTTTGAGAATTATAAATAACATATGTTATCAATTGGCATATGAAATAAGTCAATATGGATATAAATTTTGGTAGCCAAAAAGCTAGTTGAAAGCTCTAGAAGAAAAATATATTGTTACCACAAGAATAATTTCATTGAAAGCTCAGTAAGAGCTAATATATTTCTATCAGCTGGGTAAAAGAAAATGAATTATTATTATCTAGATCCTCGTATATGAACCAAAAGTTCATAAGATAATTCATGTTATTCTATGTCAACTGTCAGACATATTTACTGACCTAATGAGAGTAATCAAGTCTCATGTTATTATATGTCAACTGGGTTTTTATCTTAGTAAGGTTTTAACGAGACACATTATCATTATGTATATCTAAGAGGGAGTGTTTTGCATATTTATTTATGGTGAATATCTATGTATTAAAGGATACTTTAATGTACTTTATTATTAGGGTCTAATACACATTAGAATTAGGGATTCTATCTTATGCCTATAAGTATAAATTTGGAGAAAGCATTGTATATAACTCAATATTAATAATGAATAAATTTTTTTCTCTTTCTCTCATTTTTTTATTCTTGTTATTGTTCTTCTTTATTTTATTCACAACACATACTATAATTTTTGTATTTTTATATCATAATTATATTTGAAATGATACAGAATTTTTTAAATTTAATAGTTCCTTATATTACTTTTAAATCTCTAATTGAGTCGGTATTGAGTTAATCAAATATAAAATATTAAAAACCAATTTTCTTTAGAACTAGAATGATATTTTGTCTTTTCAATTGTTTATATAAAATTAGAAAACTGACAATCACTCTTAACAAACACGAATTTTTTGGAGTCTAGTTTTTATATATAAAAATTTTGATTATTTTTACTTAAAACACAAATCATTACCCCTTAAATTTGACAAATTCAGTTAAATCGGTCTTTAAGTTAGCAAATTTGTTAAATTGGTACTTGAACTTTTCTTTTGGTCAAACTACCCCTTTAACTAGGCAAGTTTGGTCAAATTGTTCCAAAATTTTAAAAACATAACTCAAAAGGGCCCATGAGATTAACACATTAATTTTTGAAAATGAAGTTTAAAACCCTCTTTTATCAATAATGTCACCTCCGTAATGTTCCAGATAAATAGAATATTAAAAAATTAATGTCATTAATCTTAGGGGTTATTTTTGTCACGGTTTCAAAGATAGGGAGACAATTTAATCAAACTTTTCAAGTTCAGAGAAAATTTAATCGAACAATCTTAATGAGACTAAACTTGTCAAGTTTAAGAACCAACTTGACGAAAAAAAGTTCAAGACATTTAACCCTAGTTGCCAAGTTCAGGGGTAATTTGAATTTTAAACATTTATTTTTTGTGTCACACTTTTATAATCTTTTCACATAATACTTTGTATTTTAATTCAAAATTGTCAGTGTTTATTGTAACACTCCAAATTTTGGTGTTCGAATGTTTTTGGAATTGATCAACGGACAACCGTTTCGATTATGCTATTAATTATAACTCAAACTGAACCCTGCTAAATCTTGATTAGTAAACTTGTTTTTTTTTACAAAAGTAAACTTGGTTTATTAATTAGTATGGGAATTGATTATAGTATTTGAGTTAGGAATTTATTAATCGTATGGTGTTAATTTGCTATATCGATTTTTAATTATTGAATTAGTAATTAAATAAAAAAATTATTAGAAATTTTCTTGTCAACATTGTTGAACCAATTCCAGTGTTATGAAGGGGTGTTTTTAAGTGGGAAAAGTGTGTAGCCCTTCAAGCTAATTGTTTTTTTTTATTAGATAGAGATACTCATTCCCAAAGCAAATGGCACAATTCAAACACATACAAAATGAGACAACTTGAGCATTATTGACCGCTCCGGTAATTAGTGGGTCTCAGACCTTCAAGCTAATTGTTTGAAAGTAGGAAGTGATTCATTTATGTTCAAACTGTTTGCAAGTAGAAATGAATCGGTGGCATGCTCATGAAGCACTTCTTCATTAATTCCAACAACAAAAAGTATATATTAAAGTACATAAAAGTAATTTTTTGTCACTTTTTTCTATGAAAAAAGTATTATTTCTACAGCTGAAGTAAATAAGGGTGACTCAGATGATGGCAAAAATTAGAACTTGAAATTTCTTCAAGGTCTTTTTTCTAAGTTCTAAACTTGTAAATGCATGTCAAGCCAACTCTACTTGCCTGACTGCTTTGCTTTCAATAATTTCAAATAGCATAACAATGTATGTAGCTATGAAAATGGCAACACGGAGTGAGTTCGGCAAACACAGTTTCCACCAACAATGACCTTGTGGTATTCTAACCTGTTACTTCCGAAAGTCGAAAGGGGTCCGGCAATTTAGCATTTTCCCTGTAGACAACTTACTTGATATTATGTGTGGGAACACTAAGATAGAATTTTGTGTTCTTGAAGTCATCCAAAAGAGGGTTGTATCCGTCCTTCGTTCTCGTCTTGGAAGGAAGGCCAAACTCTTCCATAAATGAAGATGTATCGAGCTGCAAATACAGCAAAAAACAAAATAGTAGATTTAACACTTGTTGAAACGTTAACAACTTTACAAGTACACCATAACATGACGTCAAGGATATCAGGGATTTCCCGGAAATTCTAAAAATGCAAGCACTAAAAATCTTCTGGGACATAAACAGTAGATTTAACACTTGTATTTTATCTGGTACAAAGTGGAATATTGTCTGGAGGCTATTAAGGTTAACAAATCTATCTAACAAACCAGACTACCTATGCTTTTAATTGGTCCCCCAGAGAATTGCCGGTATGGTTGGTCACATGTCATGATATGTTTCGGCAATATACCCTTCAACTGTTTCAAAATTTCACAATAACCCAGCCAGCCAGTCATTACTTTATATAGTTTTTCCTAAATTACTCTTTTATTAGAAATACAAATCCCACATCATTAAAAGTGAACTTACTGTGATAGTTCTCCTCTTTTTCCCCTGTTGGGATGATTTATCCTTTTGCAGTTTCAGCCATCCAGAACAGTAATGATCGATGCATTCCAAAAGCCAAAAGTCAGTAGGAAAGAAGATGTCAGCATCACCCTGTGGAAGACAGTACCAGGAAAAAACAAAATCTTGAGAATTTAGATAGATTTGACTTAAAAACCTCATAACTAAAGAGAAGGAAACTATACAGCAAAATCCTCTAAACTTGCATTATGATTTATTTCCATCATGATGCTTAAGGTTCACAGATAAGGAAAGATGTAAGCTCGCCTTCATATCTCAGTTTCTAGAGTTTGTCACTTGGAATATGGGAAAGGTTGTTGACTCTTCGTTAAAGACAAAGAGCTTTACCAAGAAAATTCCTACAAAGTATCAGGCTTCAGCATCGTATGGAGAAATATTTAGTTTAATTACTTACAATCCATTAATAAACTAGTACTACTTTTCATGGTTGTAGATCTTCATCCAGTTAGAGAACAGAAACACTACTACAAACATCATGTACGATGTCATTTACATAATCTCATCTCTACACCAGCATTGCCAAACGAAGGAAACAGAAAAAAGAAAAGCACCTTTGCATCCAGATAATTGCTATAATCTGAGCTGCGGCCATCTTTCTGCAGGAAATAGAAAAGATGAACAAGGTTAGACTAGATTGCAGAAATGGCTTCAAATGAAAAATCTTCACCAGCATGCCTTTTTTCTGTAGTTGCCGGGAAACAATAGAAAGAATATGACCTTAAAGACAATCCAAATATCTGACCATGCTTCTAAGCATTGTCTCGATTCATAATAGTGACCCTGATATTAGAGTAATTGCACAATGGATCTCAGGCATAAGTAAACCAAAAAATAAAGCATTAGCTGGATGCTGATTGGATATTCCGACTCTCCTAAATAATCATCACCAATGGGTAATGTTAGGAGATCTGATTAGGATTCTGGTTTGGTCCTGATTTGAATATGGTTTTATTTCTTATAATTTACTTATTAGTTTAGATAAATCTTCCCTAATAACCATCACCAATGGGTGGAGAAATTGTGTCCAAATGCACCAAAATTGATTTCCCTACATAAAATGGATTGATGAAACCCTTTATATAGCTCCATAGAGTTGACAAATTCTCTGTCAACCAAAGTACTACCCCTCAGGATAAAGTAGGGCTGGCTGGATGTTTCCCGCATGTTAGGGCTTAGGGGAGACACAACGGTGGTTATATCAGCTGGAACAAGAAAAGCCAAATATGACACGGGAGATCTTCAATAAAAACTGTTTGAATCACTTTGGACCACCCATGAGAGGTAACCCGCTACAAGTCATCAATTTGAAGCAAACAGGTTAGGTTGAGCAATACCAGAGGCTATTCCAGCAGGTTTTTGCTCAACTTAGGAAGTTGTTATTCACTTCAAAACGGAGACAATTCCAGCAGTGTTTTGATCAACATCAGAAGATGTTATTCACTTCAAAACTGGCTTCCCTAAATTCAAGCTTGAGGACAAGCTTGTTCTCCAGGAAAGGAGTAACATTAGGAGATTTAATTAGGATTCAGATTTGGTCCAGATGTTATTATAATTTTATTTCCTATAATTCCCTTATTAATTTAAATAAATCTTTCCTGATAAATTAGGATACTTAGTTATCATATTTTACTTATTAGAATATAAATGTTGGGTTTTACATCCTATTTCCGAAATTGTAAACCTCTGTATAAGAGGGTAATTATTAATGAATAAATTAAGTTGAAAGTTCAACTTTCAGAAAATTACGTTGGGCAACTCCCTTAGAGTTCCACAACCATGGGCAAAACTAGAAAGCGAAATAAGGGCAAAGACCCTTTCCTCGAATCTAATTTGTGAGCTAATCGCTCAGTGACTCGATTCCAGACTCGGGACCATAACAGGTAAGCTATACATGCTATGTTACTTGGAGTTGGATGTAAGCGGCTAAGCACCGACAAGGGCATGTATCGGACACGTGTATGGTCACATTTTTCTATGTTTTTCATACATTTGGAGGATTCTTGGAGGTCATAGCCCATCCATGTTTCATACACAAGTGTTGGAAAAAAGGTACTTCCAACAAAAATTGTCTAACATAGTTTACAAGCACCTTGACAAATTTGTAATTTTAGAAAAATGCCACAACTAAGCTACAAGCAGCAGCAGAATAAGCAATGTTGAGAGGAAAGGTCAAATTTGATGAATTTTGGACAACTACCTTTTGGAATTTTTATTTGTTTCGAATCAATTGCCAATGCAGTATAGAAGAGAGACCGGCACAGTTGAAATCACAATTTGCTCTAATAATATTAATGAAGACCTTAATACCAGACAATTGTCATTTTGATTTTTTTTATTCTCTATAGAAATCAACCGAACAATTTAGTCAGAAATAGCAGCAGCAAAATTCATCTTCAAAGGTGAAGAATATCCTGTCCTTGGACAGCTTTAGGAACAGGTTTAAGGAAATCAGTCTTAAAATAATGCTTTCATACTATGGATTCAAAATTTCAAATAATATCTATATCTTATAGCAAACTAAAAAACAAACCCTGGCTTTGACATCCTTTGTTCTCTAGTACCAAATGTTCACATAAGACCATGCTTTGTTCAAAATCACATGCAATGGCCTGTGATCTGTTGGAAGAGTGCTGACTCTTAGTTGCAGTGTTCAGAGATCAAACCCTAGAAATTTCAACTATAAAAAGAAAGGATAAAGAACCTACCTTGGTTGAGACTAGTGGAGCTCTTTCACCAGGTATCTTCACATCAGGTAGAAAACTGAAATCTGAAGCAATCAAAGACATTTTTGGTAACGCTGCGTGTAAAACCTCAAGCAGTTTCTGCATACATCGAAAGAAATATTATAGCAAAGAGTAGTTTGAACTTTGAACCCAAAATAAAAAATAAATAAAAAACTTTTAAACAGTTTTCATACCATGCAACCGGTTGGAAGCCAACATCTTCTTGGTTTTGGAAACAACTTAGACCAAGCTTTTGAAACAAAGGTGTTTTGCATGGTGTTGTTTTTATCTAGTTCCATAATTTCAACACAACGTTTAATTAATGAGTCTTGTAAAGGTTTATATAATTCTGATAGTCCTTCCCTGCAAACGAATGAAACAAGGGGAGTCAGCAGAAGATAATTGAATTCGTCACATCTAACAATGTACTGAAAAGATATTAGTTCTTTGCAATGTCAGTAGCTTTACCAAAAGATATGTCCCTTCATTATAGAACTAAAAAAAAGTAGGCCTAAAGGAGTTCTGTGAGTAAAGTAGGATGTTCCTCTTTCAACTTTAGAATCTAATAGATATATATATAGATGCTTGAATAAACCATCAGTGTATGCCTAAAGTCAACAAATAGTTAAAATTGTTAAAGCATAGTACATGGTAGTTATAATCATTTGTTAGTGAGCAGAAAATATTTCACCAACACCTTTACACTTTGTTCATGAGCAAAGTTGTAGATAACAATAAAGGCTAAAGTACGATTTCACCACAATGAATCAATGACCAAAATCAAAGAATTCTTGTCACTATTTTCCAGATAGAAAATTTATCTATAATAACGGAACCTTGATTACTTACAAGCATAGTATCTTTGTTAAATGGCTTTATCTCACCTTGGTTCGGTCTGAAGTACATATGGCTTTATATATATAAGTAGGCCTAAAGGGGTTCTGTGAGTAAAGTAGGATGTTCCTCTTTCAACTTTAGAATCTAATAGATATATCTATAGATGCTTGAATAAACTAGCAGTGTATGCCTAAAGTCAACAAATAGTTAAAATTGTTAAAGCATAGTACATGGTAGTTATAATCATTTGTTGGTGAGCAGAAGATATTTCACCAACACCTTTACACTGTTCATGAGCAAAGTTGTAGATAACAATAAAGGCTAAATTACGATTTCACCACAATGCGTCAATGACCAAAATCAATGAATTCTCGTCGCTACTTTCCGGATAGAAAATTTATCTATAATAACGGAACCTTGATTACTTACAAGCATGGTATCTTTGTTAAGTGGTTTTTTCTCACCTCGGTTCGGTCTGAAGTACATATGGCTTTATATATATAAGTAGGTCATCTTCATGTAGTGCCATTTTTTCTATGTTGGATGCTTAACATGAGTTTCAGTTGATGCTAAACAAGGTATTAAAACTCATGTTTCCAGTTTCCCTTTTGCAATTTTGTTGTTTGTTATTCTGTAGTTATCCATATGGTAGGCTTTTACAACGGGCCAGAATGTGAAGGTAACACTTTAACGGTGCTATTTAACATTAGCTTAGTTTGAGATTTCTCTCTCTCTCTCTCTCTCTTTTAAAAGCCATGATGTAACACAAAACATAAAGCAGTAAATTATTTGAAGAGTGCTGGTACCTGTCAAGCTGTTTTTCAACCCATACTTCCATCCATGGGGAAACTTGATTTTCAGAGTATATAAGATCATGCGGGAGATTATCAAGCACCTGTGAAAAATCAATCATGTAAGTTTGGTTTGGTATGCAGGACATAAAATGGTCTGCTACAACTTAAATATAAGTTAGCCCAGAAACTATTAGGATATTGCAGGTAAAATAGATTTATCGTTCATTAATATAGATGAGAGGGGATCTAGAGGCTGCACAGTAACAATTTGTTAGAATCAATTTATCATCAGCTGGTCTCACCATCAGCTTTGACAGACAATCGTCATATCCACTGCCGGTTACATAAAGCAATTCCCATCTCCAGCACTCTAACCAAAACCTACATTCATATATTTATATTGATCACCTTTTGAAATGAGTAAATTTAAAGACCTCATTCCCCGTTACTCATTTGAGCTCATTATACTATACCTATTTCTATATTTACTTCGATGTGATGCAACAAATGTGCAAACTGAACAACTTTAATTCATCTAACCCTTGCTCAAGTAGCAAGAACTGGTTGACGAAGGATATGGTTGAGGTAAAGCATACCTCAAGCATTATTACCCAACATGGTTGTTGTTCCCCATCTCCTGTTAAAAACAAAAACTAGATTAAGTTCTTACAATCATGATTGCTAACATAAGACAAAACCCATCTATGAACATACACTTTCCTCCTGTGAATAATTTAAGATAACAAGGATGTGAATCATACAATGTAGATGCCATCAATTTCATTCTCATTCTTTGGCTAATAAATCACAAAAACTACAGAATATTGGATATGTGACAGCAGTGTGGAGCTAAAGTGAGAGAGAGAAAAACACAATGCTTTTTCTGCTTCTCCGTTTTGCACAGCAAATTGTACTTATAAATGCAGGTACAGGAAGATCAATATGATAGTTCATTTCTATGAGTTCATAGTCTAGTAAGACTAAAAGAAACATCAGAAAATGGTATTACTCAGAATCGTGCAAAACAAGCATACCAATCACATTGCATGTCATCCTTGAATATCATGCATATATAATCCAATTCCAATTAACAAAAATGAAAATATAACTCCAATAAGTCAATATTGAAGGAAGTCTACCCCATCCACTCCTGTCCATAGCATCTCGTTGCTCTACTTTAAATTTTGCTAGGTGACTACGAACTTCTCCGACAGTTTGTCTTTGTATCTCAGCCAATGCAGGACTAATTTCCACTGAGCTGCAGGAAATAGAGAACTTTCATGTACACGGCTGTACAGTGTAAAAATGATAATAAAACAACATG
The DNA here is from genome assembly GCA_019671005.1 of Hibiscus mutabilis. NCBI lineage: Eukaryota > Viridiplantae > Streptophyta > Magnoliopsida > Malvales > Malvaceae > Hibiscus > Hibiscus mutabilis. The sequence continues at coordinate 3,399,203 of CM033721.1, read as the reverse complement.
ATGAAATTCATGGCTGCAGGACCTCTGCAAATCCAAAGTAAATAATAGACCAAAAAATTATAGAATTAATACAAAATATAACTGACTGAACAGGTAAATTAATAGGAACAGATAAAAAAGTTAACTGTGCTCAGTTCATTAAAAAGTCACCGGTAATAAACAATTACAGCTTGATAAGCATTAGACTAAACAAGGACAAATAGACCTGTTTTCTAGAGATACCAATCAATAGCAGTTTTAGTCAGTATGATATGCCTCAACAACAAGAAGTAGAACTCTCTTTATGTTTGAGAAGATGGATTCACGGGAATGGACTTAGATTTAGTTTGCTATATAAATATGAGAACGAAATGAACACCATGCCCAAATTGGTTAAAATTCAATATGCCTACATATATGGAAGGGCTTAAAAAGATGGATTTCAAAATCACCACTAAAAGGGCATCCACCAAATCCGTGATTTGAAAAAAATCATGGAAATCATATTTAAACGTGGTTTATCACACAATTTATGCTAAATTATGAAATCCAAATAACCAAAACACAACCTTAAATACTTTTAGTAGTTGTATGCTAAATGGTGATATTTGAATTATTGGCAGTCAGCTGCAAAATTTTATATCAATGCCATGGAAAACCATGGTACAACTACAGAAAAAACTTTGAAGGAATTGAAGATAGGGTAATTAACTAATTATACCATGCACCAGCGGTGGAAACAAAAAGTTTCCACAAGAGCCTTAGTTTTAGGGTTTAGGGATTCGGTTTAAGGTTTAGGTTTAGAGGTTTAGAATTTAAGGGTTGTGGTTAGAAATTAGGGTTTGGGGTTAGAATTTGGTGTTTATAGGTTAAACGCTAAATCCCTAACCATATTACCCGTGTTTATAGGTTAAACCCTAAATCCCTAACCATATTACCCTAAACCTAAACCCTAAATTTTAACCACAAAACCTACATTCTAAACCCATAAACTAAGGCGCTTGTGAAAACTTTTTATTTCCACCGCCAGTGCAAGAAATATTTCCCCTTGAAGATAACATAAAAAAATAGTTTCTTTCCCACACTAAATACCTTTATTTGAATGATACTTTTGATCAAAAATCAGTTTCTTCCCCACACCAATACCTTTATTTAATTGATACCTTCGGTAAAGTTATGATCTCATCTAAAATGAGAACTTTATTTCTTTGCTTGTATACAGAACATTGACCCTTTTCTATCAAATTTAAAACAATGTAAAAATGCTTAGGGAGGGAACTTTTGAAGAGTGAAGTGTTTTCACGTGTTTATTATCTGCTTACACACACGCATATTAAGTAACACAAACTAGGATAGAAGGATATAGTGATTGCACATTATTTCAAGCTAAATAAGGAATGGTTAACATGCATACGTGTATGTCATACTGTTGTAAACTCTTGGAGGTGCATTCAACATTATGTAATCCATTATGCCCTTTGCACATGTTCCAGATCCACCACCAATTTCATATATCTGAGCACACAGTACAAGAAGCAGAATCAATTCAAAACGTAGGTTTCCATCCATAAACAAAACAATGATCTCAAAATGTACAGACTGAATAAAAATATCACCATTCATTACAGGAGATACAATTTGGCAAAAAGATGGCTTTCAGTGTAAATAAACAATTTATAACAATCTAAGTCTATATCTTGTGGACATTCAAAAAAAATGTATACACCTTATGGTGTTTAAATTGAAGTCACTTTATAGCTTAAAACAGTCACCTAGAGCTTGGTTTGAAAAATTTACCAAGGCTGTGATCAAATATGGGTATAAACAGTGTCGATCTGATCATACTTTGTTTCTGAAAGTATCTCCAGAGAAGAAGACCATTCTCATCGTTTATGTGGATGATATCATCATAACAGGTGATGACTTTAGAGAAATCAGCAACTTAAAAGGCCTACTAGCTGTTGAGTTTGTAACTAAAGATCTTGGTTATTGAAAGAACTGGAGTTATACTTCAATAGACAATTTAAGGTGCAAATTTATAGCCAATCTACCATCAAAATCATGTCCATAATGATAGAACCAAGCATATAGAAATCAACACTTCATTTCAGAGAAGGTTAATAATGGTTCACTGAGGCTAAACTTTGTTCCTACTCAGAAACAACTTGCTAATATTCTCACCAAGGCTCTTCCAAGAGCTAACCTCGATGAGCTCATATCCCAGCTGGGACTCTACAATATACACTCTTCGACTTGGGGGGGAGTGTAGATTGCATCCGTGTTTAATTAGTAGATAGTGTCCTAATTAATTTTTATCTGGGTTTTATTTTTATATAACTTGTACTCTAACTCTTATCTAAGTAGAAGATTAAAAGAGTGATGACTAGCTAAGTTACTTCAAATAGGACTCTAGGTTAGTGTCTTACAATAAGATTATATCTTTGTTGTAATTAGCTTATTTTAAAAGACTTGTACTTAATGTATTTGAAATAAGAAAAAACAGAGAACACATATTCTTTGTTCCAGAAATTCCTAGTTTCTACAAGAGAATGTAGGAACTTACTTTTAGTGGAACTGAAAGGTTAGTTGTACGCAGTATGGCTTCAGCAATTCCCTGGGCATACCATGGCTACAAGGAAGACAAAGCTCAGAGCATCAAAATAATGGAAAGAGAAAATTACACCAACACAACTCACTAAAGGGAAAAGCAGTTAATTGTTTCGCTATATATGAAGCTTGATTTAAAAGTTTAATGGTCAAGAAGAATAAGAGATCCATAAGATACACAAGTTTATACAAATTCATACATTCAACAACGACACCCACTTGCACACAAGCATGGTTGCATACATGTTTGTATGTATTTATACAAAGAGACAGAGAGAGTACGAAACAAAGCAACATAATGAAAAGAGAGAGAAATAGAAATCAATTACATATTGTTAAAGAACGTGTATTCTTGAAGTCGGGGAATAGAAAGAAAAACATTTTTCTGTCTTTTGCTAAGACATCCATGCTTAATGAAATCAATTACTGAACTTTGTAGTTATAAAAAGGGCATAAAAAAGGTTATAAGAGCCTTTCAAGTATCTTTAATCTCGATAATCTAAAACAACAAAAGAAAACAAAGCTTAAATTAAAATACATAAAAATCATAAATATCATATGTGCCACATTAGCGGGAAAAGTGGCAATGTCACACCACAATAAATGCTATGTTACTGTAAACAATAAACTTCTTGTAAAAAATAAATAAAATAACTAGATCTTTGCTCCATTGCCAGTAATGATATTATTGCCAAGTCTGTTAGAGCATTACCTTAAAAAGCTCCACAGGGGTGAACCATGCAATGCCACTCTGCTTATAGATCTTATCCAAGTGTTTCATATATGCTTTCCTTCCTAAAGCAAGCCAAAAGATTGATGCTAGCATTAGCAATATAATCTTCTATAGAAGACCATCGAGCAGCATACACAAATAAACCTTCTAAGGACCGCATCTACTAAACTTAAACTTAAAAGTTATCTATTGCGGTTCTTGCAATTCTTTTACCAATGGTGGATCATGAAAAAGAACAATACTTTTGAAAATAAAAGCACAAACAGATCTATGTGCATAGATTCGAAGACACATGCAAAAGAAATGTAACTAGATCGAGCTACTAAGTGATCAATATTGAAGGTTTCCACGCTATGTCAATACATAAATCAAATAGTTGGTACCGGTAAGTTAACTATCCTCGTCATGACTTTATTCAAAATCTATCATCAATCCGCAGAAAAACTGCAAATAAATACATCTTAACGAGCTTAGAGGCAACAAAATCCCAAAACTTCTAAAAGTACCTTCAAATTGGTTGAACTTTATGCTCCTCTCGAGCACACCAACCGCACCTGACCTCTGAGAGAAGTACCCATGGTTGCGATCATATAAAGAAGAATGTACAAAATCCCTAACCTACCACAATAGAATGAACAAAATTCAACCCATTTACCAGAATTGCAAAAATTACAAAAACGAATGTCAGATGACTTAGCTTTCAAATCCAAACCAGCACAAAGCCACCAACTAAAGAAACTCACAATAAGCAATCCAATAAAAAATGAAATGAAAACAGATAAAAATGAATGAAATCAGAACAATGCAATGATATTAACAAAATATCAGAACAAGAGATATAAAAAGGACAAACCCATGAATTTGAAGTGAAAAAGAAAATTAAAATGACTTACAAGAATGGGTTTTTCTCCAACAATGTGGGTGGAGAAGAGAGCTTGAAATGATGGAGCGAATGGCTCATTGGGGGTAACTTCAGAGAAATAAGTAAATAAATAAACATTTAAATTACAATTAAGAGAGTGGGAAATGGACAAAGTGAAAGAGAGTACCTTTAAGCTTGTTAAAGATTAACGGAAAAAGCTTTCCAGTGGAGTTAGAACGAGAGAGCATGGCTTCAGCCTGTTAAGATTATTTGTTCAAGGAACTGGTTTTTCTCTTGATGGAAACGGACTCCTTAAACCCTTGTTCCATTTTCCATCTTATTTTTGTTTATTTAATTTTCTTAATAATAATTTTGAAAAAACAATAATTTTACAAATAAAAATTAAAGTATTTAACAAAGGTTAATATTTGATGTAAGCGTAGTGGGAAACTTTTTTCAATATATTTAAACTTTAAAAATTAAAATTTAAAATTTTAATTTTAAATTATAAATCTTAAATCTTAATAAGTAGTTTTAATTTTAAACTGTAAATTTAATCATTTAAAACATAAATCATTTTACCCGATTCAGTCGGGGTTCTGACCCAATCCGATCGAGTAGAACTTTTTAATGAAAAACGGGTTTGAGTTGGGTCGGGTTCTTATTAAGGGTGAAGTTAGGTTCGGATTTAGGGTGAAAAATATTTGACCCGTTCCGAAACTAATTGTGTAATTTTTCCTTAAATTTTTTAGGAATATTTATAATAATACCCCTCTTTATATATAATTTGTATAGTTATGTCCTTAAAATTAATTTTTTATTTACAATTTAATCTTTAAAATTATTTTTTTATAATTAGATCCTTAAAATTAATTTTTTTATAAATCAAGCCGGATTTTATATATTTATTTTTTAGTCGAATTTCTAAAAAAATACATTTAAGTAGAGTCGAGTTCAAGTGGGTCAAAACCCGACTCGACCTATATTCATCCCTAATAAATCCTTACACTTTAATTTAAATATATAAATTATAAAATAGGCATGTGTAGAAGTAACTAAATTCTATACTAAATTTTTTCTCTCGTCTTGCAATTTCAATGTGCTTTTTCTCCAATAGTTTCCACGTCGCCAGGTGTTGTTCGACCTTCTCTTTCTTTCTCCTAATCACTCTTCAAATCACGGTGGCTCTTGTCTTTCCCATCTTAGTTTTAGTTTTTCTTTGAGGTTACCTTTGGTTGTTCGATGGAGACTCATTCTTCCGGCATCTTGTGGTTTATCGCTAGGAGCCATGGTGAGTTGTGAAGCAAGCTTTTCTCCCAATTAAAAACTGTTGAAGAGGAGTCGCCGGCCACTGCAGTTTTTCTCGTTGTCCGCCACCACTGTTGGAACGTTAAACTTGGTTAGTGCCTCCGCCCGTTTTTTTCTTTGTTTCTTCTTCTTCACAGTCCGCCTCTAAAACCTCTCTTCATCTCTACGGTTTGAGAAGTTCTTCGAAGCTTCATTTTTCATCTCAAGTTCTTGAAGAAATTTTCTTCCGTAACTTGTATTATTGTTAACCTGCCCTTTCTCTGATGGTTCTTTTTCCATCTTTGCTCTGTTATTGAGCTCGTTGTTGCTCGAGGGCGGTGTTTGCCGCCTCTAAGAGCTATGCTGCCTCGCTGTATGTTTGCTCTCGTGGTTTCTGTTGGTGGTCCCTGATGATGCGGACCGGGTTTCTTAGCGTTCAAGCAATCATCTCTTATTAAGGAGTTTTTACGGATCAGACTTTCATGACACCGAAAATGTAGATGGCGATTGTTCTGTCTATGACGATAAGGATGAGCGTTCGGGCGAGTTGACTTAAGTTAAAAAAATTTAAGTTATTCGAATTGACACGTTATATTTTACAACTTGAACTTAATTTAAAAATATTTCGATTTGAGTCAAGTTTATAAAATTTAAGTCGAGTTCAAGTCAAGTCGAGTTTTCGAGTTCCTATACAAATTTGATTGTAATAATTTATCATGTTATAGTACGATTTGATTCTAATTTAAACGAATTTCTCTAATCATATAAGATATGCATATATATTTCTTCATATTATTTTTCACATGTATAAGTAATATTTGTAATGTTATTTAATAAAAAATATCATTTAAACTTCTAAAATATATTTAAAGCATTATTTTTTAAATAAAAAACTTTTAGGGATAAGTATTGATAGGAGTATAAATGAGTCAATGAATTGACGTGAAGAAAAAACTACAAAAAAATCAGTTGAATGATCAAATTGAATAAAATATAAAATTAAAAAACTGAATTATAAAAATATGAATTGAAGATATATAGATATTATATAGTGTTAGTGAATCATGTGGTTTAATTTTGGTAAAAAAAAAAAACTTAAAAAGAAAGAGAAATTGGAGAAATAGAAAATTATTCAAAGTTGTGGGGTTAAATTAAAAAATTAGAAAATTTAATTTTAAAAATATAAATTAAAACTAAATAGGTATTTTACAGTGGTTGAAGAGCATGCAATTTAAATTTGGTCAAAAATTGACTTAAAACGAAAGAGGGATTAAAGAAATAGAAAATTCATACAAAATTAAAGGGTTAAATTGAAAAATATAAAATTTATTTTTAAAAATATAAATTGAAGATAAATAAGTATTCTACGTTGGTTTAAGAATATGTGATCTAAATTTGGTCAAAAATGAATTTAAAAGGAAGGAAGCATCAAAGAAAAATGAAACAGGGATTAAATTACAAAATTGTAAAATTCGCTTTTTTGAGTTTGGCAAATTTCAACTCGATTCGAACTCAAATTTTTTGAATTAACCGAATCGACTCAAATAACTCGAATAACTTAATTCAAATTATTCAAAATTAAAAAAAATATCAATTTTTTCGAATCGATTCGAGTTTTACCGGCCATTTATTTCTTCAACCGATTTTGATTGCTCCTCTCCTATCAAATTAGGGTTGACTTTTGGGCTTTGTTGGCCTTGTACTGTTCCGGCTTTTTGTCCGTTTTATTCCCTGGGCTTCTGTCCCGATTTCCTTGTATGTGGTTTCTTTAATAATGAACGTTCCATTTTCAAAAACAAAAAAAAAAAGTTCACACTCTAACTTCAAATCGATTGACAACATTATCTTGAAGTTCCCTCACTACTGGGATGGACTCAGAAACCTCAAAGGCGTGTTCGAGCCGTATGGTGGGTTGCAACAAGTTTAATCTTAAGCTCCCTATTCTGTTTTCTCTTTCTCTAGATGACGACTCCATTGGAACTATGGATCGTGATGAACTGAATAAATGCTTGGAGAAACTGCAACTTCGGTTGACAAAAGAGGAGGTTGAGGATTTGTTTCGTTCATGTGACATTGACAGGAGCGAACGAGTTCATTGTGATGCTATGTCTCATCTATCTCCTGCTGAAACCTTCCTCCTCTCCTGATGATGTATCCACACTGAACTTACTTTTGTTTCTTTTCCTTGTCTAAGAACATATAGAATATTGAGTTAGAAGTTATTAACAAATGAATTTAATGGTGTGAATTGGGAATGTTTCAGACATTGAAGATGGATTCACCGCAGCTCGACGCCACTTTCGATACTATCGTTGAAGCGTTCTTGTTTCTTACCATCTGATTCATATTGTAATTACCATGTATGAGGAGTTCATTGCAGTGGATATGGCAAGAAATGGTCCGAGCTTTTGCAAATTGTACTCAAAATGAATCAGAACTGGCATGGATTATGAACATAAGAACTTTCTAACCACTGCCACACTATACATATACAACATTATCATCTCATTTTTCAAGTAGATACATCCAAAAGCATACACACACTACATTTAGTAGTATACATTAATCGAAACGAAAATTGCCACGGACAACATGTGCGAACGAGAACTTGCTTCTCCTGTATGGTACATGAGTGAGTTTCAATGTAATCCCAAAGCATGGATTCTCCTAACCAATGATAAAGAACAAGCATATCTCTGTTTCCATTCCTCCCTACCCTCCTTTCCTTGCCCTTCTACCATGAGGCTTTTGTCATTCCCATCCAGTATGCTCACAATCTGCCTCATGGTAGGCCTTAGTTTCGGGTCAGATCGAGTGCAGGCAACTCCTAGTTTTGTCAGTCTCGAAAGTTCTTCATTATTGTATTCCCCATTCAGCCTGATATCAACCAATTCCTCGAGTGGCCTTTTCTGCGTCTCAAAGTCGTGTACCCATTTCACCAACAATACCTCAGGCCGCCTAAAGTCGGCTGCCATATGTCCACTGACCACCTCAAGCACCACCACTCCAAAGCTATAAACATCAGCCATTGGGGTTGCTTCTCCAGATTCCATGTATTCTGGTGACATGTAACCGAAAATTCCACGAACCGAATTGTGTTTGTTCGTAGCTGCATGATGGCCGTGATCATTTCTTGCTAAGAACTCAGCGAGAGCAAAACTACTAAGCCGCGGATTCATCTCGGAATCAAGAATAATGGCTGAAGAGGTAATGTTTCTATGGATGACTTGTTCATCCCATTCCTCGTGAAGATAATGAATGGCCGAAGCAAGGGATTTGATAATGTTGTATCGGTGTTTCCATTCCAAAACAGAGCTGCCCCTCATATTGTTATGGTCGAAAAGGAGGTGACTCAACAGTCGGTTCGCCGCGTAATCATATACGACAAGCATCTCTCCTTGTTCAGTGCACCATCCACGGAGTTGAACCAAATTACGGTGGCGGAGCCTTGCTAAGTTTTGGAGTTCACTTGAAAACCTTGTCCTCAAAGCAGGGCATTTAGTCATGCCAAGCCTCTTCACAAGAATGTGATGCCGGTTGTCAAGGAAACCTTGGTAAGCAGTTCCAAAGTCAAGCTCCGCCACCCTCCGCGAATCCGCGAAATTATCAGTGGCAACAATTAGTTCTTTGAAGGGTATTTCCCTCGGAGTTTCGACCATAAAGAAGTTTGTCGGTCGACGACTGCTGTTGCTGGATAAACCGGAATCATTGATTCCAAATTCAGCAGTCTCGTACATAGTTTCTTCAGTGGCAGTCACATAGATGGATGAAGCAAATGAGACCGTACTGTCGAAGCTGGCTGCGGTGGCGACGGCGGTGTTTGACCTGCTGCTGGCGGTGCTCTTGCTTCCGCTAGTGTTGGAAGAAGATGATAAAGAGATGTATAAAGGGTGGGATTCAAATGATGGCAAAGCCGGAAGCTTGCCGGAAATATTACCGGAAAGAACTTCAACAACCCATTTCATATTAGGCCTCAACAATGGATTATGGAGCGTGCAAAGCAGCCCTATATGAAGGAACCTTTCCGCATCAGCTAGCCGGTATGAACCATCTACAAGGCGACTATCCCCTGCATGTAACAGCCTTTTCTCATCGGACAACCTACGGATCCAATCGAGCAAAATGATTTGTTCATCGGGGAACGTAAGGTCCACCGCTCGCCGTCCTGAAACCACCTCCAAAAGGACAATCCCGAAGCTGAAAACATCGGATTTGGCCGTCGCCACGCTTCGTTTCTGAAAACTCTCCGGCGGGAGGTACCCAATTGTGCCACCGATCCTCGTCGTGTCAGCCAAACGAAAATGGTGTCTCTTCGTCGCCGGTGTCTTGATTTGGTACTCGAGCTCATGTTCCAACCACCGTGCCAACCCGAAGTCGCCGAGCCGGGCATTGTATTGCGAGTCGAGCATCACGTTGCTTGTTTTTACGTCGCGGTGTATGATTTGAGTCTCCAATTGTTCATGGAGATAAAACAAAGCAGCCGCCAAGCCTCCGACGATTTTCCTCCGGCGATCCCAGTCTAAAGTCGGTGCCCCCGTGTTTTGCGGCCTCCTAAAAAGTACTCTGTCCAGGCTTTGGTTTGGCATATAGTCATACACCAGGAGCAACTGGTCTTCATGAACGCACCAACCCCTCAACCGAACAAGATTCCTATGGCGGAGATGAGCCACCGCCACCAACTCCGCCGCAAAAGTCTTCTCAAACCTCTCCCCTTTCTCCGCCAAGCATTTCACGGCAACCACCGTTCCGTCACTGGGTAAAACTGCTCTAAAAACTCTCCCGAAACCCCCACTCCCAAGAATTTCATCTTCATGAAACCCATTAGAGCCTATGTAAAGCTCGGCATAGCTAAAAATCCTCGGATTCTCTCCGCCGACTTTCTCCGACATCTGAACTCCTTCCAGGTCATGGAACACGCTCGATTTCTGTCTCCTCCGCTTCTCTTGATGACAAAGATGAACCCATCTGGAGTCATAGAACCGGTGCAAAGCATCCCCGACGAAACTAAGAACATGTCTCCCACAATCACGGTGTGAGTGTTTCTTGGTCCCCTTTTGAACAGGTTTTTCAGCTTTGGGGTAGTCCAAAGGGGCGATTTCATTGAAATCAGCTGGTAAAACGAAGCAAAGTCGGTTTAGCTTCATGGTGAAGATGAACATGAATGGAGAGAAAATGAATGAAATTGAAGCTCTGGTTATTTAATAAGTGGGTGATTTGATTAGATTAGATTAGATTAGATTTAGTGGGTTTATTCAACGTTGTTAGGTTTGCATGGTTGAATTGGATTGCCAGATGGGTTTATCAAACTTGGAAGCTACCGCCCTCGTTTGTGATGTAACCAAATAAAGGAAGATTCTCATTTTTCGAAATCAGCTTCAAATTAATCTATACTTTCTGGAACCACAACAACAACCGAACACAAAATTCTCTAAGCTGGGTTCACACAAGACGACCTTTGAACCGCGTGGAAACTCCTTTGAAAATTTATTTCCGATTTTCCATTTTAAATTTTGTACCGAGTTTCTACTTCTAGAGGTGCTAAAATTCAGTCGTCTAACTACTTCCGGTTTTCAGTTTAATCACTGTTCTAATTCGATTTTAAAATTTAAGATAAATTACATAAATAATTTTCGACTATAGAGTGTGTTCTTTTTTAGTTATCCGATTATATAAAAAATTATAAAAAGGTGTTTAACTTAAAAGAAATAATAAGTTGGTCCGATATCATTAAAAATTTAACGGTCAATGATATAACAGTTAACAAATTTAATATAATAACACATTTAGTCATTTATATTAAGTGGTTTACCCTAAAATTTAAAACTTTTAATTAGTTTAAATTTATCTAAGATAAATATTAAATTGCTGAAAATATTCAATTAACTTTTTATTTTAATCATTCTTATGTTTGAATTTAAATTTAAAGTTTCTAATACTAACTAAACATATAAAAAAGGTAAATCTAATTTTGAGAAATATTAAGATATTTGACTTCATTTTATTCGATTGTTTGAACAATTCAAACTTAATAACAAATACTATGTAAACAGAAAATTCTACAATAAATGCTAAATTGTCCTACTATTATTATTATTATTATTATAAAATCAATTATAGAAATTTCGTAGAGAAAATAAACCAATTTCGTTGTATCGCTTCCATCTCAAAGCTTGATTTCAAGCGGGTTCAACTCCTGACATCAATATCTTTTTCTTTCTCCCATGTAGTTCGTTGGTCAAAACTAATGATTCTACAAATCTTTTTGGCATAATTCAAAAAAAAATTAACGTTTAAGTGAATAATCATTTTGTTTTTTATTTTTTAAAATAATTTAATCTTTAACATTTTTTTGGGTCAAAATAACTCTTTTACGGATAAAAATTATTAGTCAACTAAAGATAAATAATTTTAAATGACGCGACAAACTTACACGACAGTGTCATATAGACAAAAGTGTTAACCTGAAAGAATGTCACGTAAATAAAAAATAATTTTATAAAATGAAATAAAATTACTTTTTCTGCCGACATGCAATTTTGCTAAGTCATTTCAAGTTTACCGCTAATTGATTAATAATTTTATTTTTAAAAAAATATTTTGATCTAAAATAAAATATTAAGAATTAAATTATTTTAAAAAATAATTGTTAAAATAATTATCAGTCATAGGGGCATTTTTTAACTTGCCTATCTTTTTTCAGTTTGACTTGTATCAATACTATGAAAGAACAACCCCGTCCTATGTAGAAGGTTATTTATCAAGGCTGCAGTGGAGTTGTTTCTAGAGTGGTCAACAGGAGTCTCATCTACCCCTTTATTTTAGTATCTATCATGTTCACAGGGTACTTGCTCTCTCACACCGGTGTTTTCATACAACCCAATAAAGAAAAACCTATGACTAAGCAAAGACGTTGTTTCATTTTTGTCCTAAATCCCATCCTTTTTATTCTATTTTTCATTTCTATCGATTTTTTCATTATTTTACTGCATTTCTTGTCAAACTCAAATATTATTAATAAGTATAGATGCTTTCTTTAAATCCGTACTGATATTAAGTTATTGTTATACTCTTATCTTAGGAAATTGTTCGAATTCTAATTCGTCGATCGAAAATTAAAATAAGAGTTGTAATTAACACTTACGTTCATATATGGTATTGTTCACTGTTACTGTGTTTTTCTTTGGTGCTAATCTTTGTAGTTGTGTATTTTGATTATAGAAGTTGTATTTTGCTTAACTGTTGTTGATCAATTGGTTAATGTCTTTAATGCCGTATCTTTATTTTGATGCGTTAATTGATGATGGTTGATTTATCTAGTTTCGTTTTAGTAGATGTGTCTTTTTGCCGTTGCATTTTAGTTGTATATTCCGTATTGAATTGTATTGAAAGTGTAAGATAACTTTTAAAGTTGGTTGTTTAAATAAGTAGTAAGAACTTAATGCTTACAAGAGAGGTAATTCATGTGACTATAGTTAATATGATCTCCAATTAATCTGTTGTTAACGGCATCACAGAGCTTAATATTTATTTTATAATAAAATCTAAAATTTAATGCCAATTTATAACTTTTAAAAGTTTAATACCTAAAAGAATCGGAATGAGATAGTTTAATGACTATTTATAAGTTTTACCAAAAAAAATATTTTAAATGAAAGGGATATCTCACTTTCAAGTGCAATAACTGCCCAGCAACAAAGTTCATCTGATAAGCATTGAATGTGAATCTACTTGGGGTAGTTGGGAAGGTGAATTATTGTTCCTTTATAATTGACAACTTTTTCATTGATTTTTTTTCCTAGTTTCACGCAAAAATCAATAATATGCAATATTCATTTTCTTTTTTTAATATCAATTTTCATTTTCAAATCCGCGCGTATGATTGTTTTCAAATATTTAAATCAATTAAACAAAGGAGTAAATATTTCTCACGTCGATTTTATAAAGTTAAAAACAGTCATTTTCCAGTTTTTCCGTACAGTTGTTATATACTTTTAACATCCCATTCTTATTATTGAATATCGAAGATGTTTTTTTAGTTGGTTTAGTAAGATAAAATATTAAATTTTTTAACAAATGTTAATATTCGAATTCTGATATTGTTAATGAAATAAATTAAATTACGAGAATCGTCTTAATAATAAATATTTATAATACTTGATCTGGATTAGTTTACCAATACGTTAGATATAGATATTTTTACCAAAAAGACAATGTATATATAACAAAGGGATGTTTGAATTAATTCATGCTGTAGGAGTGAAAGCATAAACGAAGGCGCAATTAGGAGCAATTCAGTGTAGAATTTTGTCACCGAAAAGTTATTTGGTTCCATATGATTGATGAAAAACATTAGACTTTTTTGCAAGTTGACAAAGCTAAAAGGTTTTAAATTAAATGTTTTTTATTAAGAGATTTGTTCATGCCTCGAGTAATCTGCCCGACCTCTATTGAATTGGGTTTTAGGTAAAGATTTTATGTTTCAACTCCTATTTACCATATATATTAAAATTACTTTTATTTCTTTTTAATTTTGATTTAAAATTATGTTTCGATATTCTTGTAAACATTTATAGACGTTTCATTCAACTCAAATTATTTTACACTGATAGACATAGTATACAGTAGGGATGCTCAAAACCGGCCCAATAGATACACAAAGACCCAATAAATCTATTATTATTATTATTATTTTATTACTATATTTTATCTCATTTCACTTTTTAATTTGTATTATCAGTTTATTAGGCCACTAAATATCTATTGGGCCGATTTTAAACAACCCTAATATGTAATGACAATACATATTACATATCTTACTTGAAGATGATACCGAAAGAAATAATGAGAAAATCAAATATGGATCATAACACATACACAAATTATATCTAAAAATATATATATAAATTCATATAAGGATAAAATATAAAAAAGAATGATTATATTTTGATACACAAGTCGTGTAAACCCTTCTATAAAATTTAAAATCTAAATCTCAAATCTTAGCACCTTAAAGTCTAAACCTTAAACTCTAAATTCTAACCATAAACTTTAAATTCTACATCCTACACACTAAACTCCTAAACTCGAAGTCTTAACCTAAAATTTTAAACTTTAAAATTAAAAGATTTGTATAAACTTTACACAAATTTGTATATTAAAATATTTTTAAATTTTAATTTTTTTTTAAAGAATCTTGGATAATAAAGGGCGGTTTTAAGTTGGTGGTGTGGGTAGCCTGCTTTGTGTTTGTTTTATTTGCAAAGTGGGTACACTTAAATGTTAGTGGGGTACTGCAAACTGTTGCTGATTTTGACTTTTGTCCCCAAAATAAGTTTAATTGCAATTAATGTGTTTTATCTTATTCTTTCAAATATTTTATACTTTTTGGATTCCGCGGGATTCGGATATTTTTGAATAAAGAGTTAACATTAGATAGGGCCATAAATACAACCACAATTGTTAGTCTGGATAGCACGCATCTCTATTGGTCGAGTCACACAAAATAATTAAAAATCTTTATATCTTTTATATAAGAAAATAAGATAAATTACATTAAATATCACTATTTTTTAATATTACACTAAATACTACTGTATTGTAAGTTTAACATTAATTATATCACTGAGCTAAAAATTAATATTTTAACACTAAATATTAGTTTATACTACTTGTAAAATGAACATTAAACATAGTTTAGTGATTATTTGTGAACTGTACCCTTTTAATTTAATGTGAAAGATATATTACTTGTTTTTTAATTTTGAGATTAATGGTAGAAGGGTATGTATCCCATGCTGCCCTTCTTTCTTCTTTACATAACCTTGGAACTACATTCACTATTTGAATTTGTGATGGTTTTATTGACATATTTTAGTTTTTGTATTTTTGGAATTTAGGATTTTTTCTGTTTGATTTTCATTATCTTTGTTTTGAACAAAGTAATTCAAACACCAATCAAGATATTGAGCTACAATGTTTGTTTCCTAAGGGATCTCGAGTTGAACAAGAGGACTTGAGCTATTATTTTCAAACTTCAATGAAGATATATTTCAAATCGGATCGTGATCAATATGTAACATAAAAATTCAAGACGAGTTCGAGATGAGTGGAAGGTCACTAGGACCTGCGTGTGAGGTGAAGTCAGGTAAAAACTTTAATTTTTTGGATTCAGAATGAGACGACAAAAACCGAACCTGATGCATCCTGTTGCCATCCCTAATTTTTACTTTATTTGATAGACTCATACTCACAAGCTAAACTGAAAAATGAACTCTTGCTTACAACTAAATCAGACGTACTTAATAATGTTATTATTCTAACATCTTAGAAGTTGCAGGTTGAGACACATTTTAGTGTTCGTCGACTTCTCATCTAAAGGTTTAGAATATTATAAATAATTTAAGAATGGTATGAAAAAAACATTTCACAATAATTGATAAAAAACACTGCTATATCGAATAATAACAAGAACTTGCTTTAGGATTAAATATTATCAATATCTTTTTATATGTGCCAAAAAAAATATTTTGATAATCTTTACGTTATTGTTACTTGATAACGAAGATAGTTCGATGAAATTTTATATCTCGCTATCGACAAAATGCAAATTAAATAGAGTAATCATAATAAGCTTACAAACAGACCAAAATAATATGATTTCATTTTTGTTACTAAAACATAAGTAAAAGAAAATTAAAAATAGTTAACAAATAATATCATTTGATAATTTTCATTGATATTAATAATTGTTTTCTAGAATGTGGAATTGATAATTAATCAAAATAAAAATAGATAAAAATGATCCCACTGATAAAAATGTGATAAGTAGCTTAATCAGATGTACGACACAAGTTAGTCTGGATTAGTTAGGGAAAGATTATGGAGAATTAGGAGGGCAACAAAAAATATGGATTAGTCACCCACCAAATCAGTTGTATTGTGTATAAGAAAATTCTCGCTGGGGACTCACCCACCAAGTCAAATGTACGACATAAGTTAGTCTGAATTAGTCAAGGCAAGACCATGGAGAACTAGGAGGGCAACAAAAAAATATGGATAAAACTAAAGTTAGAGGCTGAGAGACAAAACATAAATATTAAAAAGTGGAAGAAAAATTTATAATTAATCTATTTTTATATAAAACAAAGGTAGAAAAATGTTTATATTAAAAAAATGATATCTTGTGTGTGAGGGATCAGAGCCCATCCCAAGGGTAACGTGGGTCCATCTCTCATAAGAAACATAAAACTTTGTATTATATATAAATATGTTTCACTCTTATATTATAAAATTCGAGTAATTTAATTCGTGTAATTTTATATTTGTACCAATGGATCTAACAAAGCATAAGTTCTTAATAGAATTTTTTTGTAGTTGTTATAGTTCTATATGTGCAATTTATTATCATGTAACTAGTAATTACACAGTTCACATCAATACCTACAAGTATTTATATTAACGTTGTTATCAATTTTACTTAGATGGGTTGACATTAACATCACATCAATTTTATTAACAAGCGTGATTCACGTGATAATATATGTTCTTTTACTTTTAATTTTTAAAATTGTACACACGTTGAATAAAAAAGCTGCTTAAATCCGAATCTTTTAGGGGTTATAGTGCTCCTCTTTCCACTATGATCACTTAATAGATTCAATATTACGCTAATATTTTTTTGAATAGTCTTAAGGTGATTACAAAATAATATATATCATATTTTTTGAACCCTTTGATAATACACATATATTATAAACAAAGCTGCTCAAACCTGAGTTTTTTAAGATGAGCATCATAATTTTTTTGCTGAAACTATTCGTTGGATTCAACGTAACGTCAATATTTTTTTTGAATAGAACATCACGTCAATATTAAATACTAAAAGAAATGAAGTTATTCAGTATTATATTACATGGAATTTTTTAATAATGTATGTATATATTTTAATTGCATGATGTGTCTATGATCAATAATTCCATCATTAAATTTGTATCGGTGAAATAATTGAAAATGTTTTGAAAAAAAAAGTAGTATATTCAATTAAATGGAAATTTGGAACAAGTTAAATTTTAAGTTTGAAGTTAAGTGTCGAAATGAATGGAACTTAGTTAAGTTGATGAGGCAATTCTACCAAACGCTTGAAAAACTTGAAATGATCTAAAATAATTTTATGATTATGAACATGATGATGGTTGATGACGGCAAAATTATTTTCATCATCTTTGTTAAAATAAATAAAGGGTAAACAACACCATGGTTACCAAAATATTATCATTTTCCTATTTTTGTCACTTAACTATTATTTTTGGCAAAATTGTCACTAACGTTATGTTTTTCCCTAATTTGGTCACCCGCTATTAAAAAACTCACAGAAGAAACAATAGTTTGGTGACCAAAACAAGAAGGAAGCAATATATTGATGATCAAAAACAGGGAAAAAAGGTAACATTGGCAACCAAAATAGGAAATTGATGATCAAAAACAGGGAAAAAAGGTAACATTGGCAACCAAAATAGGAAAAAAAACATAATGTTAATGATGGCTTTGTCAAAAATAATAATTTGGTGACTTGAACAAGAAAGTGAAAATAGTTTAGTGGCCAATAGTGTTGTTTACCCATAAATAAATTCCAACAACTACACATTCATCAACTAAACTTTGAAAACATAGATATTTGAAAGAATCACATTTTAATCAATCAAAAGAAAACAGTTTACCTAACCCTACTCTTACCAAATACAATTTAAAAAATAAAATAAAAAGAAACCCACACTTTTAGGAAGAAAAAAAAGTTTAAGTTCTGGTCTTGGCAATTTAGGTTAAGAGATTGCATTTCAAAAGTATTTTTAACTAGCAAAGTCAGGTGTGCGATGCGGGTCAGTCCCAATTAGTCAGGGTAAAGATTTGAAAATCGGAAGACAACAAAAAAAGTATTTTTAAAGAGATAAAATATTTATTTTAGACATGATAATTATAATATAAAAACAACTTAAATGATGTTCAAATTCATTAATATTATAATATATAGAATAAATCAACTCAAATTATAATAGAAATTTTAAAAATATGACAACTCATTAGTAATATTTTGATATATATAAAATATAAATATAAAATATTTTGAAGTGATTATTATGAATTGTTTATAAAATTTAATCCGAATAAGCAAATATAACAATTACAAATTCATACTAATTTTAAAATAAGTTAAAATATATAAAATAATTGTATATTCAACATAAAAATTATAAAAGTATATTATTTTATATTCAATAAAAATATTTAGGTGATTGTGTGTGTATATATGAGTAATGATTCACTTACCCTATGTAAAACTCAATTAATTTTATATTGATCTATGATATTTGATGAGTGAAGTATATATATATATATATGTGATAAGATCCAGTTACACAATGTAAATTTTTTTAACTTTTACACGTTTTTTGGAACGTTAGATGAGTGAAACGGATGACTAAGATTAATAGTGGTTTAAGTGAAGATTATCACCTGGAAAAAAAGTAAGGAGTTAATCTGAGTCATCTATTTCTTTCATCTAACGATCCAAAAAATGTGTAAAACTAAGAGTTTTACATTCAGCGTAAATGGATCATATATATATATACCACCTTATGTATAACAATCATTATGAGCATTAATGAATCGAAAAAATAACAAATATGCAAATTTGGGAAAATATCGTCGGTTGAGTTAATATAAATAGACTGAAATATTTTTACCCTAAACCATATATTGTAGAAGGGACCATCTAGCAGGGATCAAAATGGAAGGAAAATAAAATTAAGGAACCAGATTGAGAGAATGCCAGAGGTTCTGTTTAGCAGCACACACGTTCATTTGCATACAATTTGTTTCTTCTAATTTTATAATTTAGCCTTAGCCACTACAAACAAAAATTTTCACTTCTGATTTCAACCCACTAATCTCTCAAAATCCTTCATGTCTTTCAATTAGAAAAAGTTCGAAATGTTGCTTTTCTTTTTTTTGTGTGGATTTTTTACTATAGATCCGTCTTCTTCAAACAGAACACTGCCCCAAGCTTTTATTTCGATAAAAAATAAAAGTTTTCAAAGAAAAAAGATGCCCGTCGAAGAGCTCTTCATCGGCATCAAAATCACTGTTAGTAACTCTAACAACGTTGGCATCGAAACTACCCTCTCAATTTGGGCAGAGCTTTTGACATTCTATCAATTTGACACCTCCATTTTTTTCATTTGGATCCTAAATATTATTTGACATTTCCCCCTAATGTTACATGTTTAAGATACGTTTTTAGGAATGAGGCAGACCATGCCTTAGTCAGCCTGGACCTATATACGCCCCTAAGCATAGTTTAGCAACCCATCAATGGTAAATAATAGAAGGTAAAAGTGTAATATCACTTCAAAAATGTTTTCCATGCCAAAATTGTTTTTTCATGCAAAAGCTAAGAAAAATTGACTTTTGTATTGGATGGAGAAAGAATTGTTAAATTTCTATCAAAATAAATATTAAAGTTAAAGTGATTGACAACATGAAAATATCAAAATACTATTGTGAAGAGCGAAAAAGTGAAACCAACCATACTACAGGTAGATTTCAGGCAAATAAAAGGGAAGCGGTCAGATTACATGCTAGCTTCTGACGTCACTTCAACAGAAATTATTGGTTGCCCCATTGATGTAATAGAAATCACTATAAATCATGAAATAAAAACAAAACAACACCAAACCTTAAAATAAAAAACTAAAAGTCAATATCATAAGAGTTATCTCGAACAATTTAGCTTAAATATTTGTTTTGGAAGAAAACTAACATTTGTTTGTCCTAGCTTAGTGACCTCCCCAATGCCGAAATTTTTCATTTTCATTTTCAATGACCAATATATCTTTTGGTAAAAATTCACTAATTGCTTTGCTTAACTCTTACCAAGGTTAAGGCCTTCTAATACAAAAAAATTAGATTTATTTTAATTAATCAATAAGATGATGATACATCCCTATCTTATTGGTATATTTAATTTATTGAAATACAATGCGCGTGTTGCTAACGAGGAGAGAAAATATCTGAAAAATAACAAATGCAATATTAACATTATTGTTAAATTTTTAATGATTGATGATCGTAATAGAAAGATAAAAAAAACGTTTGTGACGTTTTGTGAAAATATTAATTTGATGATCAAAATAAAAAAGTAAAAATAGTTTAGTGACCAATAATATTTTTTACAATATAATAAAATATTTTTAAACTGATGAAATATTAGTGTAACCCATGAAAATCTAGCATAGATTCAAAGACAACGATTTAAAAACTTCATTTTCGTAAAAATGTGTAGAATGGTTGGAATTGGTGAAATTTTCAGATTTGAACTTTTGTATCCTCTCAATTAGATAAGTTAGGTTATTTGGATACAGTTTTTCATATCTTGAAGAGTTTGAATATGTATTTGTCTAATAAAGAGTAGGTGGGAGAATATTTTTTTCATAATTGATGTAGGGCGTTTAAAATTAGGTTCAATTAACCGATAAATTTAGATTGTTCTATTCTTAATATTAAACCGTATCGATTAAATTGGATAATTAATTGATCATATAATCGAAATATTCAATTCAATTTAAATGAAAAGTAAAAAAAATAAGAGTTCACGCTTCATAGTTATCAAACTTGGGGCCAAAAATATCTTAAGATAATCTGAGGATCATCAAAATCACTAGGCTAGGCTATAAGATATTCTAATGCATAAAACTTTCAAATATTATAAATAACCGGTCAGATCAATTATTTAATTTTGTTTGAAACCGTAATTGAACTGAAATAATTTTAAAAAATGTACCAAAGTCATTTTTTTATTCCATTAACAAAATTTTCGATTTTTTTTCTTCAGATTTTGAGTTCGATTTAGATTTGTTAAAATTTTTACGCAGCCTTAATTTCCTGAATAAAATGTCTCCCTTTCATGAAACATCCCTTTCACATGTATGGTCCATCGAAAACCTATCCACAACACCCATCTCAATCTAAACTACCATTGTTAATTGAAATCAACCTACTTTTCCAGCTATTTCATATCAATCCAAATTCATATACTTCTTCTATATTTGTATATTAATTACATAAAAAATCCATCTTCCAATAAATAATTTTAGCTCATTAACGTATTGAATAAAATGTAAGTAAATAAAAGTAATCATAGTTCCACCAATGTTTAGGCATAAGTTGAGAAAGCCCATCATTTACTTTAATTTAACCAAGGTTACAATCAAAAGAAATTATTACAAATATTAAATGAACTAAACCAGACAAAATTTAAACATAAAACTTCAAATTTCTTATTATTTCCTCCTACCACTGTCCACTGCTTTTAACATATTTTTTTATAAGTTTTTCTATTCATTAAAGGAAGGATAATTATATCATGCACTGGCAGTAGAAACTTTTTATTTTTATAAGCACCCTAATTTTAAGGGCTAGAGATCCAGTTTAAGTTCATAGTTTAGGTGTTTAGGTTTATGTGCTTAGAATTTAAGGACCGTAGTTTGAATTTAAGGTTTAAGGTTTATAGGTTAAATCTTAAATCTCTAACATGTTACTCTAAAACTTAAACTATAACCTCTAAATCTTAAATTTTATGGCTTTAAATTCTAACCGCACATACTTAAATCCCTAAATTTGAAACTAAAATCTTAAATTAAGACACTTACATAAACAATAAAATTTCACGCTAATGTATGAAATATTTTCCCTTAAAAGAATCTTATGTCATATTGTAAGAATATATTCAATAATATCAGATTTATCTATGCCAACAACTGAATTGAAAACACGACAAAATCTAAAACCAAGAAAGAAATTTGTAATTTTGTGGATTAAAGGTTGACGTGGGGACAGAAAATGGTTAATTTCTTTCAAAAGATATTATACAAAAAATAAAGATAGTGAGAAAAGGCAAAAGTTGGTTTTGCCAACTTTCTTGGGTTTGTGATTTATTTCAACTATGGGTGGCAATTTGTTGAATTTTGCTAACCTCCCAATCGGTTTTATACATTTAATTATATAGTTTTTTGGTAACCATTTTATTTTTAGTTCAAATCTAAGTAACGAGTTTTGTTTAATTTCAAGGAATCTGTATTATTAATAAGATGGTTTACATTTATGAAATCCTCTCTTTCCTTGTCGTTTTCTTATAGTGCATATGAACATAAAAGGAAATATATACCTATGTTTAAAATTTTGAATTTTCATGAATTACATTTATTTAATTCAGGTCTCTTTGTTAAATTGATAATTCCACCATTTTTAAATATAGTTTAGTGGGAAATTCTAATCAAGGAATCAGAATTTACATTTCTTTCAACTCTAATGAGAAATTATTGGAAAATTGTTAGGTAGAAACCTAGAGGAATATAATATTAGTATTTTATCCTACATTTTAACTATAATATGTGGACATATTTAATTGAATTTTTATTTAATACATGGTATAGAGGGGCGAATATAAAGTGGTGAAAATATATATTTTCTAGATGAATGTGTATATTATACTCCAAAAACAATATCAACATACTGAAGTTTTAATAAATAAACTATATCAACATAGACTACAATTATATGTCCGGATCCCATTCAATAGAAATTGTTTTATTTTTTTTATCAGCAAGTATGATGTTACGAAGAGAAAAGTTATACAAGAAAAAGAATATCACAAATCTCGTTAAAAATCTTCTTAATTTTAAGTTGAAAAAAAAAGTAATCAGATACCCGATAAATAAGGAAATAAACGTCTGAAAGCACTTCAAAGCGAAACAACTCCACTGCATACTCAAACAAAAAATGCATCCGTCTAACCACTCTCGAGCACTAGCAATGCAAGAAAACCACTCCCACAATCGAAATTGGCTTTGTTATCATCTCAAACTCTCTTACCCGAACCTTAAACAATTGATCTCCCACAAGAAGGTCTACACTTCCATCGATGTGTATTTCACTATCTGTCTCGATCATCACTTGTCCCCTTTCAAATGAGACTCGTTCCAATGTCAATGCATTTAATCTAATAAACTTTCCCCATAGTGACGCCAAATTGAAGAATGATTCTCTCGACCCAGCGTTAATCGGCATATAGCTACCCGTCTCATCCTTTAGAAAAATTCAACTCGAAAATCATATTGTAATCACTCATTTTTACTTGTAAATATATTTTTTTTTACTTGTATATTTATTATATGAATGTTACTAATATAAGGTGATGTGTGCATGTATAAGTTATGTGTACGTGTTAGGGGTATATGTATGTCGCGTATGTATTTGATAAATGTTATTATACGTACGTATACTAGAATATATTAATTAATGATTGTATAATATAAGTATATATTTTTCGTATATACATGTATTCTTTGTTATATAATTATTATTATTATTATTATTATTGGGTGATAAAATGAGAAAATTAAATATATATTAAACCCATATAAAATTACGGTCCAAGTCCAAATACATTACAAGGCCGGTTGGCCCAAATCTAAATCTTATCTAATTGCAATTCTCCGTGTGTGTGCGGCGGTGATATGTGGGCCGTTGGATCAAGATCGATCCAACGGCCACGATGCAACCAGGAGATCCAAAATATCCGCCGCGGCGCGTACTCACGCGTATGGACCGTTCGAGTGCCACGCCGCGCGTGTGGTCCACGCGCGGACGCTTTATTATCCCACGCGCGTAAGATCCACGCGCGTTCGACTCCTCATTGCGGTGCTCCACGTGGCAAGATCCGAGCCGTCTCATCGAATCGAGGCTTCATCCGGGCCGATCATTCTTCAAGCCATCTCGACCGTTAGATCGATCGATCTAACGGCCGAGAAAACGTCCGCCATTGGCGAGTGTCCTCACCGCCACCGCGCCGATATTGAGAACATGCCCAAGATAACAAGCAAAAAATGGTGATTCGATTCAGATTCAAAAAAGCGAGGATGCAACTTGCAACAAAGAAGACAATGATATATATGATATAGAAATCTTGTAACAAAAAAAGGAGGGGAGAGTAAGAACAAGAAACGGGGTCTTTTGTAACAAGTTTTTCAGAAATACAAAAAAAAGGCAAAGCAAGTCCAGTGGTACTTTTTCCTTACTTATTTTCTTTACATGCATATACAAAAAAAACAGAAACAAAAAGAAGAAAAGTTTTACCGTCGCCGTTCGTGGGTCTCCCTTCCTCAGTGACAAGCCTTTCGGCTTTCCCAAGTCAGAGATGGTGAACTGAAGGAAGGGGAAGGCCCCTGGTAGTTTTTGTCTTAGGTTTTAAAACTTTTTTTTTGGTTCGTATTTCCTAGATCTAGGGCGAATGGAGGCATATCCTCCGAATCCAACCTAGGATTCATATTGAGGACGACAAGGGGGTTGTTTTGGTCTATTTTGGAGCCTACCGGCGCCGGTTAGCGGCGG
Organism: Hibiscus mutabilis; assembly: GCA_019671005.1. Lineage (NCBI taxonomy): Eukaryota > Viridiplantae > Streptophyta > Magnoliopsida > Malvales > Malvaceae > Hibiscus > Hibiscus mutabilis. The sequence continues at coordinate 3,374,292 of CM033721.1, read as the reverse complement.
CCGGCGGCGGAGAATACGGCGGCCGGCCGCCGGATTCTGGGTTTCTCAAGAACATTTGAGAGAAAACGATGAACACTGGTTATTTGGAGACTGAAGAACGAAAGAAATGAGGGAAAAAATGGGTTTCGGTCTAAAAATGGCCTTTTTATAGTTATTATTATTTTTAAAATGGGTAAATTACACACTTAATCCCACCGCGTTTTCAATATTTTCATTTTTGTCTTGCCGCATGGTGTAATCACGATCCCCAGTCCCCCGAGTTTTCAAAAAGTCACAATTTAGTCACTAAATTACACGGATCGATTTCTGAATGGTAAAATTACGCCTTAATCACCCCGCGTTTTTGAAATTTTCATTTTGAGTCCGCCCTTGGTATAATTACAACTCTGGTCTTTGTAGGTTTTATTTGTTTTTCAATTTCGTCCCTAAATTACATGTTATTGCTCTTCAATTTCGCCATTTGATTTTCATTTTCCTTTCATTTGATCCTATTTTCTTTGTAAATATTATTGTTGAATTATAATCGTATATGTTGATATTATTTTATTTTATGCCTCTCCATATGACTCGTTTTATGTATGTGCTAAATATAATATTTATGTTTTTATCAGGATATCCGTACTAAGCATGTTATGTTTTAGTTAGTTCATTACATGGAATGTTTAGTATTTTTATATATGTGTATGCTTTCTTATTTTTAGGGCCGCATGTTAGTAAGTTTACCCTTTTTATACGATATGTGAATCCGTATATGTTGAAATATGTTTTGTTATCGTATGCATGTCTTTTTGAAATACTTGTTCGCATATATATATGCATTTATTCTCGCCTTATTATTTTGACATATGATAGTTGTTTTTATCTATATATATACATGCTTTAGTCTAAAATATCATTCATGATAAATTAATGTTCAGTATGTCAATATTTATTATATTTAAATGATTTGTCATGTTTTTTATTTTTGCCATTAAGATTGCATATCGAAATATAAATTGTTAATGCGGTGTCCTTTTATCCGAGCGTAAATGGGGCCGATATCAAGCGTAGTGATAGTGGTTGGCGTTTATTCTCGGATAACGGGACCCTTAAAATATATTCGCAATTATGACCGAAATTTAAAATAATCGTCACTTTAATCCGGAAAATCCAATATTAATAAAGCGGCAATTATTAAAGTACCAATTTTGGGCGGTGTGGGGTGCTGATCCTTCCCCATCCGTGAACCGACTCCCGAACCTGTCTTTTGAATCTACGGTTTTATGGTGTCAGGCCTACCTAAGTGGCCGGTGGCGACTCCATTTTTATAAGGGTTTTTTTTGTAAACCCCACGGAATAAATATTTTATATCCTAAATCCTTCGAAAACACCAATCGTTTTTTATTTAGCGGGAGACCTTCGCTACACATATACCTCAATCCGAACCCGACCTGTCTTGGCCCAATCTATAAAAAAATAGGGACCAAATTATAAGAAAATATAAAGAGTGAGCATTATTACAAATATCTCTTAAAATATAGGAAAATTACAATATTAATCCGGGTAGAATATTTTTCACACTAAACCCGAATTCGACCAACCCAAACTAAATTCTTTAAACAAAAATCCGACTCCATCGAGTCGGGTCAGAACCCAATCGAATCCGGTGAAATGCCCATACCTAGTTAATAGACAACCACACACGTCGTATAATTTCATGACAGTCAAAGACTTGTTAAGAGATCTTCCGATATAACAATGGTGAAAATTTTGTCACAAATAAGGTCCAGCACCATCGTCGGTTTCCCTCAAAACCATACTCACGCTTCATTTGTCGCTGTTGACGTGACTTGATATTTTTTTTTAAAGGAAAAAAAAAGCTATATAATTGAATTTTAAATACAATCTGAACTCAAATAATTTATATGAACTTGAAAAAAATTAAACAAAAATAATATAAATCTAAAGGATGAGTCTAAAACGGGCAACGTATACCGTTGAACATTATTAATTTTTAAATGAATGTTAGGTAATTATTAAAAATCTCAAAGATTCGATATGCAATTAATCATATTTTAAAATAAAATAAAAAAATTAATTCATGAATTATTCTCACCACATCATCCATAGTCATACCCAATTAAATAAAACCACGTCATCTTTATTTTCTATAAAATATTTTTTTATAAATTAAAATTTACAAATCTTCATCTTTCACGGTATCTTCTTTCGTTTTGATTCGGCAAAGGCAATTTCATTGATAAAAAAAAAATCTGATGTACATAGGCTTTGAGTCTACAACTGAAATCGAACTCCAGTGTTGCTTCGGCAGGGTTGACAAGTTGTGTATAACGTTACTGTATTTGGTAAATTTAATTTAAAATGATAATTTGTAAATTTTAATTTATAAAAAAATATTATAATGTAATTTTATTTAATTTGGTAGGACTATAGATGATGTGATGAGAATAGTTCATGAAATGATTTTTTTAACTTTATTTTGAAATATAATTAATTGTATATCGAACCTTTGAGAGTTATAATAACTATTTAAGATTCATTTAAAAACTAAAGGTGTTTAGAGATGTATAGCGTTAATGGTGTTTAAATGTGTGCATCACCCGTTTTAGAATTTTTTGAATTTAAATTACTTAAATGATTTAACTATTAAATTATCCTAAATTAATTAATATTCTCTATCTGTGACCACTACTAATTTGAATTTATATTATATTCACATATAAAAATGACAGTCGAGATATATTTAATCGATTAAGTTATTAAACAACATTATTTTCTATAAATCATAATTTATCTTATAATTATAACCAATATGATCGTGTACATGGCTTAAGCATTTTAGACGTTTTTCTATTTTGATTTCCGTGTAATGTTTTATTCAACAAGAACATAATATGGAACTGGAATGAAGTAGACGTATTATATAGACTAGTTGTATAGCCGTATAGGATTAATCATGAGTAATTTTGAATTTGAAAAGAAAATGACAATTTTTTTTAATAACGTGTATATGATTTATTGATCGATTAAGTCGAATTAAATTTTATAAAAGTCTGAAATGGTATAAGTTGATATTCTCAACTTAATTTTTTTCATTTATAATCTCAAAAATCAAATATATGACGTTGTTTAAAAGTCTAAAGGTGCTTTTCTTAAATCACATTTTTAACTTGCTGAAAAAAATCGTATGTTTATTAGTTTTATAATATGGCATTTTCATATATATTTTTAAAATCTTTATATTTAATAAATATGATTCAGTCAATAAATTACCACTTAGTTTATTTTGTTTTGATTTATAAGTTAATAAATTGATTTTTTTAACAAACAATAGCTGTGAGTTCTATTAAATAAATAAAAAATATAATAATGCAAGAAGAGTATGTTTATACTAATTAAATTAACCGGTGATTTTTTACTACAAAAATTGAAATATATAAACTAGTTACTAAAAAATAAAATAGGATCATATGATAAAATAGTTAAAATCTAATCAAACAATTCGAAAAAATAATAGATTAACAATCACAATTGTCGTCGGTGAATGTTAAAACCATCAACACTAACATAAAAATGCATATAACAATAATAACACGTTGACAAAATCAAATTTGCCGCAACTCAACCTTAAGTTATTTTTGATGATTGTATCAATACACGAGAACCAATCTGAGAGTCCAAACGAATACTAGATCAATATAATAATTAAATAATTGTTATCTGAGAGATAGCATTAAATTCAACCCAAAAAAATTATCATAAGAATAAAGAAACATTGATATAAGAGTAAAAAAAACATCTACTACTTTCGTTTTAAAAAAAATACTAAAGTAAAACAGACAAAAATCAAATTTGCAAAATAAAAGATAAAAAGATGGGAAAAGGGAAATATAAGACGAAGGGGATCAAAACCGCCAAAAGAATCTATAAAGAAAGAAAGAGGAAAAGATTTGAAAACTTAGGCGATTAGATTGTTTTTTGGATTATTATTAATACTATTAATAAATAAATTAAAATTGAAAAAATAAAGACTCAAAATTTTTAAATGTTAAACTTGAATTATTTAAATTTTAAATTTTGTATTCTTGTGATATAATAGAAATTTTAAAAGTTTAAAGTGATCTAATTCAAAATATTAAAATAGGTCGGGGAGTCTAAACTATCAACGTAGTATATATATTGAGATCTGTTAATTGGCATAGTGATAAAAAATGTTAATATTATCATATCTTGTATATGTTCAAATCTTAATATTAACAGAAAATGTAATACCTTCTTATTTAATCAAAATATTAGGACATGTTTGTCCATCATCTAAAGAATTATAAAATAAAGTGCAATGTTTGTCTTTTAAAAAAAAGCACAAAGTAACCCATTGAGTGGTTTCGGTAATAAAAGATAATGTGTTTTATTCAGGTGATCCGAGTTCGAGTATCATGTGTGCACAATGTGTGCGCGCGTTATTAAAAGGCTAAAATAAATAAATAAATACTACTATATAATCATACCTGCATATTAAAAAAATATAAAGTATCGGCTATAATCCATTGAAAATATTTATTTTTTTAAAAAAATAATTTTAATAATTTAATATTTTAGGCAAGTTTAGCACTTTAAAATTAAAACTATATGTTAAACTTTTTTAATGAAAAAGTATAGAAAATGTTAAGTAAATAAGAACTTACTTATCATTTAATGAAGAATATTTTCAACTCGTTTTAATATCTTTATTTCTTTTTCTAACAATTATATTTTTATTTATTTTAACTATATCATCCGTTAAAATTTATATTTATCAAATAACACTTAAATACAAATTTAATTGAAAATTCTTTTAGTTAAGATATTAACAAAATTTTGAGTTTATTTCGGAGTTTAACAGGGATAACCTGATTTGTTAATTAATTTCTATCAATGTATTATGTTAATCATAAGTGTATAAAGATATTGTTAGGGAAACCAATCTAACGAGCGGTCTCAGCGGAGAAGATGACTTGATCATCGGAGGAGACTTGAGTTTAAATCGTTATGTCTACAAAATATTTTATTGTCAAATAGTTAAGAATATGTATGAACAAATATTACTTTATAAACATCTTTAGACTATTCTAGAAAAAAAAATATAGTCTAAAAAAATATTATTACGGAGACTTCTTGCTGTTGATTCATGTTTAGATTTCATGTAGGTTTCATTTGTTGAATTAAATGTTAAGCAAATACCAAGTCAAGAAGTATGATCATTTGAATAATAACATTAGACTTGGAGATGTGATAAAAACTAAAGTTTCGTTGTAATGATGGCCTCTAATATTCGAAATCCTAATATTATTTGATATGTTTTTTCTAATATTATGTTATCTATAAAGTAGTAATAAATTTATAATATCATAACAAAAACATTTAGATATAATAATGCAATGGGAAACATTAGGTGCTCGTACAAAGATTCTCACGACGTTAGTTTCTGATTTGAGATTGTCGATGGTCACAAATAGCTTGATATTCTTTTGTAGTTGTTTGCTGATGTAATCAAAATTGTGTAGCGGAACAACCTACAAAATTGTTTTCTTTCTTTCATCACTCCTACATCACCTCCTATGCATCTCGTTGGATAGAGACAATAAGATTTTATAACGGTTGTTGCGTTTCTATGGTCTTTAGGAAAGATTTCGATGTTCTTTGCGCTTTTAGGTTTCATGTTTTTTTATTTTATATGTGAGTTTTTTTTTGTGGACATAATCCCCAAATGTCTAGTTATGTTTAGGTATGCTGCATTTATTGAATCTTCTATTGTTTATAATAGAATTCAATTATCCCTGATAAAAAACATATTCATGTTTAGTTATTATAAATTAAAAAAACATGTTTTTTAAACAATAATGTAAATGGATTTGGACATAAATTTAAAATCAAATCGTTTTGTCTGGGAGGTATATGCATTATCAAAGGGTTAAGAATATATATGGACAAATACTATTTTGTAATCCCTTAAAAAGTTGAAGTTAGGCAAATATGAATGGTATTGATATCATACCTAAAACCAATCCAAACTTAATCTGATCTAGTTCATATACATATAATTAATTCATTAATTAGTTAAGAAAAATGAATAATATGATGGTATGCTAGAATGAGCAGTTGGGCAAAGCCATATTTTGGATTACACAAACGAGAATGAAGTCTCGAGTTCAAATCGTTTTTTCTATAAAATGTGTTTGTTCTGTTAAAGAGTTAAAAATATGTATAAATATATGCTACTTTATAATCACTTTAAGACTATTAAAAAAATAACGAGATCCAATGTTGTCGGTCTGATGGGCAGCTTGCAAACATTTGAATGAATGTTTTTTGGGAAGGTCTAAATCTATCATTTAAAGGGATCCATGGTGCTGATATCATTTTTTTAGACAATTCTATCGTTTAATTTAAGACATTAAATGCATACATGTAAGAGAGAGAGATTGAATGCAATGGACCATGTTCTCTCTGAGCATTCAAATGCCACCATATGTTTTTATGTGGTGCTCTTTTATTTATTTTTTATGCATTCCCAGAATTTATAAACTTAACAATCTCACAACTCACAACACTAAAAACAAATTTCCCAGATTTTGCTTTATTGGATCATTTGGGTTGGGTTGAAATTGGGCCTAAATCCATTTTTTCTTGATACCATTTCCCACTACTATGTTAGGTTGAAAGATTGAAAACGGCGATAGAATATATAGATGGGTTTTTCTAAAATGACGCGGTACAAAAATTTTTACAAAAATTATAAAGATTTTTGTCTCGACTTTTACGTACATACAGAAATATTTATAAAATTTGTAAAAAAATTTGTATATACCGAAATTCTTATCATTTTAGAAAATTTTAAAAATAGTAAGCATTGGTGTATATACCGAAATTCTTACCATTTCTGTAATCGTTTCTGTCCGCCTCATTTTAGTTTCATTTTAAGTCGCCTCACCTTAGAATCACTCAATATAGATTGTTATTATATAAGAGTAAAATTCGATTTTATTAAAACTGATTCAACTTTTAAATTTCAAGTTTAATGGCACGTGTTATTTGAATTTTAGCTTCCATTCGAATAAATTATTCGAGTTTATTAATTTAATTCCAATTTTAAGTTTACAACTCGACTTATTCAATAATTTGGATTTCGAATGATTCAAAATTTGAAGTATATTTTAATCTCTTTTTATTGTACCATTTTGATCAAACCAATGATTGGATTGTATATTTGATTCGATGGATTTGTTTTTTTATTTTTGGTCTTACAAATGATTTCAAAATGATTGGATTAATCATTTAATTAGTACAATCTTCCAATATATAACTCCAACATAGACGTCTGTAAAATTTGTTGAACTTTTATGATATTATGATTACATTGAGACTTTTAGCTTTACTATAAAAAATAAATGTACGTAATATATACTTTTAGGTACCTAAAGTTTATTTTAATTAGAATGTCTGAAATTTCATTTTGTTTATTTTAAGTGTTTGTAGTAGAAAACTTTAAAATCTAATTATTATTTCACACGCGACTTGTTTTATTATGCACCTATTTTGATATTAAAAAAAAACTTTAAGCACCTATTTTAACTAAAATAAACTTTAAACACATATTTTAATCAAAATAAACTTTAGACATTTATTTTTACTAAAAACTAATTTTAGACATTTTATTCTAGTCAAAATAAACTTTTAACACGTAAAAAAATTATAGTTTAAACACTTATTTTATATCGAAAACAAACCTTTACGGTAAACCTTTTTAAGTCCCGTGACTTTCACCTTCTTATTAAATAACTTTTTATTTAAAATTACTTGAATTCATCGAAAGCTTAACAGTCAAATAAGTTTTCATATTATACTTTCTTCTAGATAGGTGCTTGAACTATATTTTAAGCCAAATATGTGCTTAACATTTAATTTTATGATATATTTAAGATTTTTCCGTGACAAACGTTATTTTTTTGTTATCCAATAAAATTCAAACACGTGGCATGTTGATCATTTTTTAAAGTTAAAATTAAAAAATTAAAAAAATAAAATAATAAAATATATTAATTAACTCAACAATCTTTAATTTCTCTAAAAAAACCCAACCCTAACCCTAAATTCATAAATTTCTTCACTCCAACCACCATTCAACCACCACTGACCATTCTTGCCTTCATCGGTTACCCTCTACCGAAAATCTCATCATATAGTCGATAAAAATCGACAAATGAACTGCCAATTGCACCGTCGACGAATACCCAACAATAAAAAAAAGTCGATGAGTTCTCATCGAAGGTAGAGGATGGAGATGTCAAACGGTGAGGTACACGATATTTTAAGCGGTGAACAATGAACCATCGACTTGTGAGAGTGTCATATGGTGAGAGAGATGTGATTTAGGGGGTTTGATTGAAATAAATTAAGACTTTGAGGTTTTTAAAGAAATCTAAATTTTTAAAGAAATTCAGAAATTAAAAATATAAAAAACAGGTCATGTGTCATGTTTTGACTAGATGATGAAATTTTTTAATGATTGTTAACGAGAAAACTTTAAATGGGTCACAAAATGAAACGTTAGACAATAAATACTTATTTGACTTAAAATATAGTTCAGACATCAATTAAAAAACAATATAGTTTGAGCACTCATTTAACTGTTAAGCCTTCATAGAATAATTCAATAAAAGATGATGTTGTTACTTTTAGGTGATATGAATTCGAACAACATAATTTATAATCTGTAAGTATATATTTTTAAAAAATAAAAAATACTACCATATAATCACACCATAACATTAAAAAAATATCACATATATCGTGGGCAGATAGTTTTGGTTTGAATATGAATACAAGTTGATAAAAATTAGCCCAAGAAAGAATGGTTAAACCCAGTTAGGTCCAACAAATCTGCGAACCCGTTGTAGAAAATCCTTCCACCAGCAAAGTTCTCGGAACTAACCGAACCAAAGCATAGGTAAGAGGTAAAGCTAGCGAGTGCGAGACAAAGAATCCCATACCAACAACTGCACCGTAAGCCGATGGCGACGAATATTCTAAGGCGCACCGCCTCATCTGTTCTGAAGTCAAAGACGGAAAGCCTTCTCACCGGAACGCCGAGAAGAAGCTATGCATCGGTTGCGGTGGGGACCGACATAGTGTCCGCCGCACCTGGTGTCAGTCTCCAGAAAGCTCGAAGCTGGGATGAAGGCGTTTCTTCCAATTTTTCCACTACTTCTGTCAAAGACATTTTCAAGGTTTGGTTGATTAGTTTTCTGTTGGGAATTATTTAAAATCTATTAATTTTGTTTTTGAAAATTTCATTTCAGGGCAAGAAAGTTGTCATCTTTGGGTTGCCTGTAAGTTTTTCTTTAGTCCTTTTTAAGCATGCCCCTCCTTTGTTTTTTGGCAGTTTGGCTTGCTCTATATGTGCAAATTGAGAAATGGAATTCCATTTTATGAGATTGTGTTTGAAAAATCAGAGCTTAAAATTGTATATTAATTAGTTAATTAATTCTGGAGGATTCCTCTCTATATGTGGTACTATATGCATTCTTCAGATATATAATATGTGATGATTCTTTTTTTGTACAATGCTGAAAATAGCAGTGGTGTAATTAATAATTAGTTTATGTTTAGAGAATTAAAATTTTGAAAGCTTTTCAGATGCACAATATTTTACTATATATTTTAATAAAAAGCAGTTTACCAGTACCTAAAGAAGAATGTGGATGAACCCTTGCATGCTGTGTTGCCCGGAATTTGGAGTGAGTGTCAGATACGGAGCATGTTCCCAACACGGGTATACCCAAAAAAAAATTAAGCTTTTACACATGTTTGGATGTTCATGATCCCGCCGTATTCGTGTCTGACATAGGTGTCCAACACAAATAGTATAATCAAAAGTCTGGGTAACATAAGGTGCATGATTTTCGTATTTTAAAGAGCGAAGTTGAAACCCCATTTCCCAAATCAAACAAACAAGAAAAATGGAAATTGGAGTGTGGATTGTTTAGTTTGCTATTTCTGATGTTATTGTTTGGAATGGAAATTCGATGAAACTTGGATTTATACTGTATTTGGGATTGTGTATAGGGAGCATACACAGGTGTTTGTTCACAACAGCATGTGCCTAGTTACACGAAGAACATTGATAAGTTCAAGGCTAAAGGAATTGATTCAGTCATTTGTGTCGCCGTTAATGATCCTTATGTTATGAATGCCTGGGCAGACAAACTGCAAGCTAAAGATGTGGTAAGTCATTCCAAGTTAATAATGTATATTATTAGTTATTACTTCTGCATTGTATGAATTCTTCCTTATGCCGTTCAGTTGATCGTTGACGGGTTTAATATTATTATTAGGATTTATCAATTTTTTTACTCCTGATTACTAAATATTTTTCAGTGGTGATGTAGTGATTCTCTCTGCGGTCCATGATACTCTGTCTTTTGGCCCGTTAATTTTTTACCACATGGCTTATAACCGCTAACTTTGTCAGATCTTTAACCTTATGAAGCCATAGAAGTGTGTAATCAAATGTGAAATTTTGAACCGAAGAATAGAAATAAGTTCTATTTCTTCTGTTCTGTTACTAGCAAGAACGGAAAGAAAGCTTGTGACAAAGCAATGCTTTTGGCAGGCAAAATAACAAGTAACAAACCCAACAGGAAGCAATTGAACATTTCTTGCGAAATTGTTAATTATTATTTTGTAAATTGCACAGAGATTAACACGATCTGAACTTGATGATATGTTGCTAAGATTTCAGCATTTTCCCCTCGCTTTTTCTCTATTGAAGTGAATTGTTGCGTCTGTAAGCATCATATTTCACCCTTTAATCCTCTAAAATCCCTGTATAGATTGAATTTTACGGCGACTTCGACGGGAGCTTCCACAAGAGCCTGGACTTGGGAAAAGATCTCTCTGCTGCTTTGCTTGGACCTCGCTCTCAAAGGTACTTCTAGAACTATGCTTTTGTTATTAGAATTTTATACACATTAATCTATGAATCTGTCCTGGGAGTTGTTTTAGATTATACTTATTTTGTTTTACATATTCTTCAAGAAAACAAACTGATGCTGTCTGGTTATCATTTCCAAATACCAAAGAAACTAAAAATATCTTCGATATTTATCTGCTGGTTTTGTTGTTGGTTTTATACAGATGGTCAGCCTACGTAGTTGATGGAAAGCTGAAAGCATTTAACGTGGAGGGTGCCCCATCTGACTTCAAGGTTTCTGGCGCCGACGTTATTCTGGAACAGATATAAAGACGGAATGATATCATTTTGTTAGTCCGCTCACAGAAATGAATTGTCCATGAATGAATGGTTTGGTGCTCCTAATAAGTACATAGGTTTAAAACCTATGTTGTTTCTGCTCAAGTTTTCAATGTTTATTCTGATACATTTATGTGAGTATTTTTCTTGTTGGCGAACAATTATAACCTATAATTTTAGATGCCCGGTGATGCTTATGTTTGTTTGATAAATTCTTTTCCCGAATATTTCCATGTTCATATCTCCTAAATATATATATTCATAGGATAATATGTGCGAGTATTACCATTTTTTTTTATGTTGGGTTAGAGTCTTAGACCTCTGTAATTGTTTTTTTAGTCATAGCTCAAAAACAGGTGTCCAAACTATTCACTTTCCTTAGTGTTTTAAGGAAACATTGTTAAAGAAAATTTATCACTCAATTAGAATGTTAAATTTAACATGTGGCTTTATTTAAAAAAAAAAAATTTTAAAAAAATCTAAAAAGTAATTTTTTTAAAAAAGGTCTTAAAACCTTAAAATCTCATAATTGACGTCACTATCGCGTTGCTAGACTGCCTCCTTGTTTGAGGTTACCGCTCATTCCCTTAAATCATCTATCGTCAGTAACCGACGAAAGGCGTACTAATCAGATGTCGAATGACTAAAGTTTTTTACGTTCGTCGTTCGAAGTCTGATTAACACTTTTCCTGCCAATTATCGGCAATGGGTGATGGTCTTATACGACGGCGGCGGTATGATCCGAAGAGACTATCAACGGCGGTAGTGGCATGGCATTGATTTTGAGTTGAAAGTTTTAGAGATTTTAAAATTATTTTGTGATTTTTAAAAATTTTGAGATATTACTTAATTTATTTTTTTTAAAAAGTCATATGTCAATTTATTATTAGGTAGTGAATTTTTTTAACAGTATTACCTTAAAATATTAACCAAAAAAATTTTTAAACGCTTGTTTTAACAAAAAAAATATTATACATATATCTAAAAATATATATAATTTGATCGCCTATGTCTGAGTTAATTATTATTCTTTTATCATTCAGAACAACATAAAAAAACTTGAGCGCTATTAGCAGCTTCAGGTTGCGCCAGATTAACAACAGGATTTGGCGGCAACTCAAACATATCTCCAATAGTGTCTCCACGGCCCATTTTTGTCAGACAATTAACTACTGCATTCTCATACCGTTCCACGTGTTGTTTATTCACATCCCAAGTACGGTTCAATACCGTTCGCAAGCATATTGATTTATCATTGATAAGCATGTAAACGAACTGATCGGATAAGAATATATTCATGTTTGTTCGTTTAATTTTTTTATTTATTTGTTAAAATAATAAACGAATACAAACAAACGTAAATGAACATCAAATATTGTTTAATTTTTTTAAAAAGTTTGAAGTCTTATATATTGAGTATTGTTTAATTTTGAAGACTATATTAAACAATAATAAAAATATTAAACTAAATTATAAGAATTAGAAACAAATAAGAATTGATTTCAAATTAAACAAAAAATTTAAAGATAAAATTGAACAAATATAAAATATATAAAACCATATTAATCTCAATTATAGTTTGACATATATATTATTTATGTTAAAATATTACTAAATCTTAAGTTGATATAATGGTTAAGTCATTGCCTTTCTTACCTAAGCACCTGGATTTAAATCTCTTCAGGTGTAAAGTTTTATATTTTTTCTCTTATAAAACGACACTACTTTGGATGAAATGGCCATTATAATACTCTGGATGAATGCACGTGGAAGAATGTTGTGCGGAGAAGGCGTAGCAGAGAACTGTTGCAGAGGAGTTGATGGCGGAGGGGGGAAAGGGTATAACAATTTTAAAATTAATTCATATATATTATTTAAAGACACCATATTCATATCCAAATACATATCTAATTACAAGTACTGGGCACATTTCTGCAGTTCAACAGCATGTATTTTAAGCATCATTAGGCAGTGAGTTGAGTATTACTTGAATCCCATGTTGTGGCTGAAGTGTGATGAGAGGCAGTGGGGAGTGGACATAGGCAGGGGAGAGAGCAAATGTGTATCGTCGAAGAATCATGGAAAGAGCCATCTTTGTTTCGTTGATCGCGAAGCTCATCCCGACACAGGCTCGAGGTCCCATTCCGAAAGGAATGTATGCAGCTGCGTTATGCCCGGTAGCTTTGGCGATCCCTTCCTCGAACCTCTCGGGTTTGAAAGCATTAGCATCGTCTCCCCATAGATTAGGGTCATGGTGAAGTAACATGTTTGGGATCCAAAACTCAATGTTAGCCGGCAGGACCAGCTTTCCCACTTGAACTTGTTTTGCAACTTTTCTTACTTGCCCATTTAAGGGAGTATACAGTCTTAGAGTTTCATAAATGATCATGGTCATCTAGCAAAAGAGAGACAACACATATTAGATATTAGTTTAATTTAGAAACATAAAAATACCTTTGTAAAGGAAACGAATTATCCAAATGAACTAGTGCCATTACACAAAAATATAATCTGCTAAACTGGCATAACTGATCAAATAGTGTACGCTTTTAAATAGTTTCGAAGATATTATAAGGTAGTATCAGTTCATATTATTTCTTAATCTTTTAATAAAACACATACACCTTACGAACAAAGATATTCAAACACAAGTCTTTTAAAATAAATACTCTCTTTGTTCTACTTAAAATGTCTCTTTTTTGCTTTGAAATTGTCCCACTCAAAATATCTCATTAAAAAAATCAACAACTTTTACAATGCGCATTTTCATTTCTATCATTTCTTTAGTTTTCCAACAAAATAAAATTTAACTTTTCAAGGATAAAATTATCGTTTTAATTATTTTACATCACATCTCTTACACAAACTTTTTTTCTCTAAAACTACGTAAAAAATCAACAATAGACATATTAAGTAGGACAAAAAAAAGTATCATTCTTTTTTACACTAAAAATATAATATTTAGTTCATTATTTTAAACCTTTTTAAGTCTGAAAGCCAATCATAAAATAAAAAATCAATTAACCCGCAATCACCTAATTAAATGCATCATACATCATATTTTCATGCCATCAATTTTCTCACGTCTTATCACATTGTTACTTAAGACAACATTTAATGAAAGTAATCTGTTTCTATTACTAATGATCAAATCATTAAAAGGTATGTCTACCTAATTAAGGGTTGCATACCAATAAATTCAATATATTAATTAGAACTCAACCTAATCTTTTATTTATCATAAAACTCAATCATTCGTACTCATTCCATTCAAACTTAAATTGGTCTAAATTCAAAAGAAATCACACTCAAAACGACTCAAACAAATAATTCGAAATGACAAGAATATAATTTTATCTGAACTTATAATGGTTCATTTCAAAAAACTGGAGCCTCAAATTCGAATTATCTGAAATGACTCGAAAATTTTAAATCATAAAGTAAACCACAAAGAGTCGGCATACTAATCTTTTAATTTACTAAATAAATGCTTGGTAGTGTTATAAGATTTACTTACGAGTTTGAGTTTGGAAAGGCCCTCGGAGTGTGGATTTTGGTGACCAAATATCTCAATCACCTCTCTTCTTGCTTTGTCTTGCCAATCTCCATGGACCGCTAAAACCAGCACTGTCCAAGCAAGCAAAGAATTTGTAGTTTCTTGTCCGGCAAAATAGAATGTTTTGCACTCATCTATCAAATCTTGCAACGATATCTTCTTCTTTTCATCCGAATCATGAAACGCATTTACAAGCAATCCCAGAAAATCCCCGCCGAAGCTCTCAGCTTCTCCACTCCCAGCTTTGTTTTCTCGTTTCTTAACAATCTCCATTACTGAATCCTCTACTTCTTTTGCAAGCTTCTTTGACTCTATGTCGTCAGTAGCTTTCCAGAACTTGCTGCAAAATCAAACCAATATCAATAATATATATACCGGGTGGTTCTAGACATATATAACAAAAACGACCGCACGTAACTCTAACAAAAGAAAGACTAAAAATGAGTTAAGTTAGATGTTTGCGACAAAAAACAAAATTATTAATTATGACTAGTAATAAAGTATACGAGAAAGCAAAAATAGTGTTTTAATTTATGAATTTTGAGTCTTGTTAAACTCATTTTTTTTATTTAAAACTAAGTCTACCACATAAACAATAAATCAACAAACATTTAAATTTTTTAAATTGAGGCCTCATTTCAAAAAGTGCTTTTAAATTTTTCTATTAATGTCAAAAAATGCTTTTAAGAAGACATGTTATTTTAAGTTTAAAAAATCTTTATTTAAATGATGTCTAAAATTATTTAAGGAAAAACTTTAATACACAAAGTTTACACGGTCCTTTTAATTTTAAGGGTTATAATTGTAGTTTAAGGTTTAAATGTTAGGGTTTTAAAGTTTAGGGTTTAAAATTTAAGATTAATGTTTAAAATTTAGGGTTAGGAATTTAGAATTTGTATTTTGTAAGGCAAAAATACAGACTTATATAAAATAAATTTTACACAGACCGCGTATCAAAATTTTACCTATTATTTAATGTTATAATATATAAAGTATATCAATTTAAATTACGATAAAAATATAAAAACATTTTTCTTAATAAATAAATATTTTTTAATAATTGTACTTGTTCTATGAAAATATATAAAATTTAAAATAATTTCCATCTAAAAAAATTGACATGAAAAAAATATTAATTTACTAATTTTATAATATGTCTTGGTAAAAAAATATAAGTTAATATATTATAAAATAAATATATTATAAGATAGCGAATGAAGGTTAAAATTATAACTTGACTCCAGAAAATAATTTTCCAATCGTAAAATAACAGAGATTTTTGCTTTTATATTTGAATTGAAAAATACTTTTCAAAAACGTTTTTTTTTTCTAAAAATTATCCGTTTAGTATTAGTTATCAGGTTCTGACTTAAAAAATATTTTTTAAAAACAAACGAGATTCTTTCTAACAAAACGTTTTCAACGACAAGGAGCAAAGCCAATAATTTTGTGTTTGGTCAAGAAAAAAACATAAAACTAAAGATACCTGAGAATGGGAATCCTAGACTTGTACATATTGTGGACCACAATTTCAGACAGCTTCTTCAACATGTCGAAAATCTGTTCTCCTTCCAAATAACTGCTACCAAAGGCTGTTCTGGATATCACTTCTGAAGTTAACAATCTAAATTCTTCAAATATTTCCACCTCCTTTCCTTCCTTGTCTTTCCACTTCTCCAGCATTGTCCCAACGCTAGCAATTACTGCTGGAGTCATTTTCTGTAAAAAAAAAAAAAAAAAAAAAAACATTCCCCAGTGTGTTAAATGTAGCCAAGGCCCAACATTGGTAAAACTTTATGTACAATTAAAACAATAAGATGGAGATTTTACTTTTAAGCTCTCCCCGTGAAACGCATAATTGGCTAACTTCCTCTGCTTTGCCCACTTTTCTCCAAAACTTGTAACAAGCCCCTCCCCCAGAAGCATGCTAACATGAAATTTAGGCTTCCTTTTGGGAAAAACTTGTTCACTATTTTTGAGAACTTCTCTGATTAGTTCTGGTTCAGAAGTCACCACCTGAGCTTGAACACCGTCCCATGTTAGATAGTTCTTCCCTAAGCAATCAAGTCAAAAAAAAAAATTATCTCTTGAATCTATAATTAAAAATATATTGTTATTTGTAAAATATCAATGGTTCCGATGATGATATTGCATGCTTTAGGGTTTGTTTGGTAGGCGAAAAGAAAAATGAAAGAACGGAAAATTAATAGGTAGAGAAGTGGAAAGATAAAATATTTTTTTATTGGTATGTTTGATATGAAGGATGGAAAAATTAAAAGAAAGTGTGTATTTGGTTTTCATTCAATACTTGGCAGTAGAGTTAAAATGCGGAAAGAATGGAAATTAAGCTTTCGAAAAATTATATTTTTTAATTTTTTTATGTTTAAAATTAAAAAATTATATTTATAATTTAAAATTTTAAATTATAAACTCTAAACTCTAAAAAATACACAAGACCCCAAATTTTTTCTTTACTCCCACTTTATTTTTCTTTATTTTTAAATCATAATTCCTTTATTTTTCTTTACCCCCACTTTTTTTTTACTAGACACCCAATTTATTTATTTATTTTTCAATTTTCTTTCTCCTTTCATCCTTCATCTTTTCCACTTATCTAAGTAAAGCCTTCACTAATAAGATAGAAAGTTATATAATAACATGACATCAAATATAAATAAAAGTGAAAAGCATGCAATTTTGTTGTTGTCTCACCGTATAAGTTGAGCCAGGAGTGAACATGAGGAAAACATCTGGGAACTATATCATGTGTGAAGGCCAAAGGTTTTCCTAATGCTTCCCTTTTCATTTTCTGAACTTGTTTATTGTTGCCATGGATGAACTCGTAAGGCGGCCCTTTAATTCCCTGCGAATTCAACATCTGCTGTATACGGAGAGGCACCCACCAGTACTCATACAACACTCTGAGTAAAACTATGAGCAAGTAAAGGCAGATGGAGGAGGTTGCAAACAAAATGAAACCCATCATTTCCTTGAAAGAAAAATGGAGGACTGGTTTTGAAGTGGATAAGAAAGATAGGTCCAATATTTATACTACATTCATAAGCTGAGAATAGTTTCCGTGATTCAGGTCTTGTCGTGTTTTTTCTTCTTTTCTTTTCCTTCTCAAAACAAAAGAGTTGGGTCCCTCGAGGAGGTTCGATGATCGAGGTATATATTCAAACAAATTACTATGAACTAAAACATCATCAATGACGTTTTACAAATTCGACAATTTTTTTTTTAAGTTTTAATGTTACATTTTAAATTATAAACATTAAAAAATATATTATATTTTTATTTTTTAAATTCTAACTTTAAATTTAAATTTAAATTTAAATATTAATTTTATATATTAAATTTTTAATATGGTATATAAGAAAGAACATTAAAAAAGAATAAAAGATTTCCATTCTTACAAATTTACCTTTTCTGAAACAATTATGATTATTAATTTAATGTAAGTGTATAAATCTTGTTGTGCTTTTCGGCTCAAGACAAAAGAGTAAGATTTCTGTTTTCTTATCTTATCTTCTAGGTCTAGGATGTTCCAAGTTCGACGTAATCTATGACGTCTAACAAATAATATATATTTAAAAAATATATTAGTGCAGTGTGGGTGACTTTTACTTCATTGATTATAAAGTGGAAATATATATATAAAAAAATTCATTGATGCGATTAGCAGAATAGATGAAAAGTTAAAGAAACATATTATGTTTAAAAAATAGGTGCATGTCTAAAAACAGGCGACTTACCTACAGATTAAAAATAGGTTATTTTTTTTAATTCGTTGGATGAAGTCGGATTAATAATAAACGTTAAATTAAAAAAATATGTTACCCGGTAAATCGGTTACTTTATTTGACCTTACTCTGGTATAAGGTAAAAAGAAGGTGGAAAGCTTCATTCACCAAAGAGGAGCGGGAGAAAAAAAATTAGGTTTCAAAACCCTCGAACACGTTGAAAGCATTCCAAGAGTGATTGTGCGTGATTTTAATTTGCGAAGATTAGGGATTCAAAACTCTCAAGTAAGTCACCTAAATGAATATGTTTTTATGATTTTAGGGCTTTGTGGCGTATTTTTTTTTAAATTTTCTTCTCTGATATGAGGTTTTAAGGGCTTACTAGTGATGGGTTCTCTTTGTTTTGTAATTATATGCATATTTGTTTTTGGAGCTGAAATTTTCTCTGGGTTAAGATGGTGTTTGTGTGTATTTTAGTTAGTTTTGTATGTTTTCCAATTATTTTAGTGTTTGAAGGTTTTCCCATTGATAGGGCCTTCTTGATTTATGATTATATGATATTATTTGAGTTTAATTACTTGTTGGTGGTACTTGATTGAAGGTTTTGATCTTTGTAAAAATAACATTGTTAGATTTTAGCAGTTGTATGTTTCTGGTTCAAAGGATGTCTGAGAAATTATAAAAAAAATAGAAGGAAAAGTGAAAGAAGAAATCTTTACTTTGCGTTTTGCTTTGGAAAAATCTACAAAAGGTCTAATTTCTCTCTTAATTCATTCATGTTTTTTTGGAGTGAAAATAGTCTTAGGGGCTTTCTCTGTTAACCAGACCCCTCTGAGTTGTTTTTGGTTTTAATAAATTATTACTTGGTAGTATTAGTTAAATTTCTATGTTGTACATTTGTCAATGTAAAATGTGACATCTTTTTTGAGAAATCATACAAAATCTCAATTGAAGGGGAGTGTTTGAGATCAATCATCATTTGCAAGTTGAAGGTAAAAAAAAAAAAAATCATGCAACAATATGTATATGTATGTATTGTTGTCACTAAATTTTCACCTCTTCTATTAGTATTATCATCATCATTATTATTATGCTAGTATTATTATTAACTATAAAACCCATTTTTTTTAAAAAAAGGTGTCCATTTCTTGAATAAAACCCATTTTTAAATAACAAGGACCAATTAAAATAAAACTCATTTTTTTAATAATAAGGACCCATTAAAATAAAACCTGCTCCAAAAAACTAATAAGTAAAGAGTTCATTTTAAATTAAAGAGGCCCAAACTAACCCATTTATTTTGTTTTTTTTTTCCAGGTTTATTCGAGACCGTAGGATTAAGGGCTGAAACAATGGATGGCTTGGATCGAATGAAGAAGAAAAAAGAAAAAGGGGGAGCCTGCGCTGCTACGCCCCAGCGCGTGCGCTGCACGCGCGCTGGTTCATCTCCCCAAATTCCCAGCTTGTTCGAACCAGGCTGTTGCCGGCAGTCGATGTGCCGCGTCTGGGCCACGGCGACCGCCGTGGAAGACACCGGTCGACTTGCCTCGGCCGACTGAGTCTAACGCCGTTGACGTCGTCCCCTGCCGTTGTCGATAACCTGCAAAACGTAGAGAAAAAAAGTTCGAACCTTAATTAATTTTGGGGGCAAAATTCCCCAAATTAAAGTCAAATCTGATGAAACTCGGATTGAATTTCAATCCCCATGGATAAGTCAAAGCTATTCTGATCATTTGGGATGTTTTTTTGGGACGAAATTGGGGATTTTGTCCCCAAATTGCCTTGTTTTCCAATCCTTAAAACCCTATAAATAGTGATTCATTTGTGCCTTGTTCATCATCCATCAATTGGGAAGAATCCACTAAAAAACCATCCGAAAATCACTTGAAAGTTGCTGGAATTTGATCGAGTTTGGAGTAGTTTTGGTTCGAATTATCTAAGGAAGGTAGCAGTTCGCCTTTTCACCGGTTGTTGGAATTTGTTCAAGCTTAGAGCAGCTTTGGTTCGAATATTTTGTTAAGATAGCGGTTCATCTCTTCATCGGTATAATTTCTCTTCTTTTTCATTTTAAATTCTGTTTGTTTATATATATATATATATTGTTCATGTGTTGTTCTTCCCTTGTTCGTGTATGTTTAAAATCCGGGTTTTAGTTTGATTTAAAATATTATTTTTTGAGTTTTTTTTTTTTGAAAAAAACCCTTTCGAAAAATATTTTTTTAGAGGAGGTCACCGCTGATGAGCGGCAGCCAACGCCGGTGGAAGGCGGCCGGCACGGTGACCCTCTTTCTTGTTTATTCTTTTTGATAATCACCAAAGAACAAGTTTAATTTTTGTTGAAAAATGACGTTTGATCCATCCAAATTCTTTAAAAATATTTGGGTTGTTTGTAAATAAAATGGGCTTTTTAATCTAATTATCTTTGGTTCAAGTACCTTTTTTTAATATAAAAAATCATTTTTTATTCTTTAAAATTTTTATGCTTTAAAATATTTTTAGAAAAGGGGTGGTGACCATTTAAACAAAGTCAAAAAGAAAATTAAAATTATTTTACAAACAAAAGGAAATTAAAAAAACCGACGAATGATCCAAGTTCATTTTAAAACTTAAAGATTTTATTTTGTGTTTATTTCCTCGTTTTGCTTTTGTTTTGCTTTAGCATTAAGTTAGCCTTAGGAATAAGTTCTTCAAGCCTTAGATAGAGACTCCTTTGTGATAAAATTTTCTTCATGAAGATAAAATACACTTAATAAAACTTAAATCCACAAAAAGAAAATATTTAGACACTTTTTATGAATAATAAGTTTTAATTAGAATAAAAAATATTCAACAAACTAATTTCATTTGTTTGTTTTAAAAAAGTGAGAACTTAATTAATGCAGTGTCTTATCAAATGGGAATGACGAGTTAGCGCCAAGAGAGTTGGCGGTGATTAAAGTTCATTTCCCGGGCGATAAGGCCGTTAAAATAGATTTATATTCACTAAACGGACAAATAAATTGAAACCTTCGTTAACTTGCAAATTCCAATTTTGAAAATACTTTTTTGAAACCAATTAGGTATCAATTTTTGAGCGTTGTGGGGTTGCTAACCCTTCCTCACGCGTAACCGACCCCCAAATTTTTCTTTTCTTGTTTTCGTGGACCAAAAATGTTATTTTGATAAAACATTTTATTAAAATAACCCTTGTTTTAAAAGTCATCCAATCACACTTTTTCAAAAAGATTGGTGGCGACTCCGTGATTTTATAAAGTTTTTCAAAATGTCAAGACTCTTAAAAAGGATTGCGACATGTATATATGACAACTTTAAGTGTGGATAGTAGGCAATTGGGGAGTTTTTGCTTTGAGACCATATAGGTAATTGGTGGATTGTATATAGTTCGATTTTCGAAAGAATATAGTTAAACAAATCACTAATTTTGCAACCAGGTGCAGCCATGTGTTAGTCTTAGCATGGATAATGTAATTAGGAACTGAAGATGTAATTACTGTAGTAGCGTAAACAATTCATGGACAGACAAATCTGATTTGGAAAGGAAGATATAAATTCTTAAAGAATTAATGTCTTTCTTCTCATGTGGATTAAATTGTAGACATTATTGTTGGAGTAGGGAAGCTTTTATACTCATCAATTGTACAAATGTTTAAAGATTTTATTAAGAAGATAATCATTCTCTCAACCAAATGCATGCTTCTCTAATAGATGGTTCTTGAACTTGTAATGAGATGATGATGGGGCATTATTGTTTGTAAATCAATATATTGAAATAAATGTCAGTTTTTTCTTATATATATATACATATACATATACATATACATATACATATATATGGGTAGTTGGCCATGAAGTTCACCTTGAAAGAAGGTCACAGGGGAGAAAGGATTCAGGCATTCCGCTACTAAGATTGTTAGTGTTATTTAAAAATATTTTAGTTAAAAGCAATACATGTCCTGTCAGCTAGGTTGCATGCTTGGACACAGACTCTTTTTGAAATTTTCACTGTGAAACAGGAACATAAGTTTGTCCAACTTAAATTATTTTAAGCATTGATTAAAAAGTAGTTTGTTTTAATCTTTACGACACATGAAATACATGCACATAGGTATAAATGTAATATTCTTGTTTAGTTATGGAAGAAGTTTTCCAATGAAATGCTTTCTTTTAATTAATGTGTGCTACATTGAATGTACAGTCATGCAATTGAGAGTGAGAAATCTTGTATATGGTATGGAGTAAATTTGGTTGTAAAGTATCAATCATTTCTTGTAAATTGCTAGAGCACAAAAGGCTGGTTGAAGAAGGAACCAAAGTAGATCATTAATTGTACTAATCTTTTGGCATGATATGTATGTAAATAATGAAGTATGAGAAGTAAACCTTCTTGGATAGTAACCCCTGTTACTCATGTATTGTTATTGTATCTTTGGAATGAATTGATGGCATGATGAGCAAATGGATAATTACTATGAACTTAGTGAATAGTCTCAGGTTTGATTGTTGAGAAACAACTGAGTATGGTTGAAAGTGAGATAAAACGAATCTATGTTTGTTAATTAGTTGTAGTTGCGCATGATGTGTATCTTACTAATGTCTGACCTTGTTATTTTTTAGGTTAGACTGATTTTAATCGAGTTTGGGGGACAAGCAGGATCATAAGCAAGATAAAAGTATGTTTTGAATATATCTTAGAACTCGTTTGCAGTTGGCGTAAGTATATATGTAGTTTGGCTCACATCGTTTTGGTTAGCTTTGTAAGTTATGTAAATAATTAAGTAAGAGATTTAGGTGAGCATGGTAACTTGGTACACATCTTTGAATGTGGTTGAATTAGAATGGTATGCTTCTGTGGTATATGGTTGGAACAACATGTTATGCTTCTATGTTTGTGAATGGATTTGTTTGTGGTTAAGATGTTGTGGTGCGAAAAACCTTTAGGAAATAGGTATATGATTGTTGTTTCTTCTATTCGAATGGTTGTAATAAGCTTATCTCATATATATATAATTATAATCTTATGAAGTAATCAGGTGACTGAGTTAAAGGTTAATTAGAAATTTGACCGTGAGATTGTAAATTAGGGTTTAATGTCTTTGGCCTCGTAGATTTGACGAAAACGAGCAAGATTTTTATCATCTTTAAAACAAAGATTCAACAAACTAGGGTTTTGAAGTTGTGCTGGAACGACACGAGAGGATTTACTCGTTTCTCTATGCGGACGTTTAGCTCTTGGAGCCATGACAATAACAAAGGTTTTAAGGTGAATATTTTGGGTTAGGAATTTTATCAAATACTTGGTGGGCAAGAAAAACTTAGTTATCTAAGGATACTAAGAATGATCCACTAAAACCTTCTGCAAGATAAGAAACAAGTAACAACACAAATCAATCGACATTCATCAATTTCAAGCATCAATTTTTAAAAATTTATATGATTTTCGAAATAGCCAGAAACTTGTAGGTAGTCAAAAATTTTAGATGTTGATAAAATCCTCTTCGGGAAACAAAAGCAACAAAAAATTCTAATCCTATTAAAGATTTTTAATGTGCGATTTAGATAAACTTACCCCCAGAAATTGAAGAAGACGACGATGCAGCCCAATGAGGTGAGAAATTTTGCTACACTTAGGTACTACACTTGAGAATGGATTTCCAGACTATTTGTGGGGATTTCGGTTTGCAGGCAAGAGGCGAGATGTTTCGAAAAACAATTCTTTGAGGGTTTGCACGTTGTGCAACTATGCGAGGGGTTTCGAAAATTTGGGTTCTCTTTAGGGTGTTCACGTTGTGCAACTATGTAAGGGGTAGTTATAGTTTTCAAACCAATTGGTGGCTTCCAAAAGCAGCTGCCAAAAAGGTTTCGATACCAAAAGTGACGGGTTTCGAAACCCCTACACTAAGTTTGTAAGGAATTCGGTACATACCGTTTTTCTTACAACTTTTGTAAGGATTTATGTATACTTTATAGTACTTTATGTACATACACAAATTCTTACATTTCTTTTACCAAATTATGTTTTGTCGTAGGAAATTATGTATGTACACAAATCCATACACTAAGTTGAGCCCCTTTGGGCCATGGTGAGTAGGTGTAAGAAATTCGGTACATACCATTTTTCTTACAACTTTTGTAAGGATTTGTGTATACTTTGGAGTAATTTGTACACAAATCCTTTTATTTATTGTACGAAATTATGTTTTCTCGTAGAAAATTATGTATGTACACAAATCCCTACACTAATTTGAGCCCCTTTGGGCCATGATAAATAGGTGTAAGAAATTCGGTACATACCATTTCTCTTACAACTTTTGTAAGTATTTGTGTATACCTTGTAGTAATTTGTGTACATACACAAATCCTCACATTTCTTGTACCATATTATGTTTTCTCGTAGGAAATTATGTATGTACACAAATTCATACTCTAAGTTGAGCCCCTTTGGGCCTTGGTGAAATTTTGTAAGAAATTCGGTACATACCGTTTTTCTTACAACTTTTGTAAGCATTTGTGTATACTTTGTAGTAATTTGTGTACATACACAAATCCTTACATTTTTTGTACCAAATTATGTTTTCTCGTAGGAAATTTTGTATGTACACAAATCCTTACACTAAGTTAAACCTCTTTGGGCATAAGTGAAATATTGTAAGGAATTCGGTACATACCGTTTTTCTTACAACTTTTGTAAGGATTTGCGTATACTTTGTAATAATTTGTGTACATACACAAATCCTTAAATTTCTTGTACCAAATTATGTTTTCTCGTAGGAAATAATGTATGCACACAAATCCTTACACTAAGTTGATCCCCTTTGGGGCTTGTTGAATTTTGTAAGAAATTCGGTACATACCGTTTTTCTTACAACTTTTGTAAGGATTTGTGTATACTTTGTAGTAATTTGTGTACATACACAAATCCTTACACTTCTTGTGCCAAATTATGTTTTCTCGTAGGAAATTATGTATGTACACAAATCCTTACACTAAGTTGAGCCCCTTTGGGCCTTGTTGAAATTTTATAAGAAATTCGGTACATACCGTTTTTCTTACAACTTCTGTAAGGATTTGTGTATACTTTGTATTAATTTGTGCACATACACAAATCCTTACATTTCTTGTACCAAATTATGTTTTCTCGTAGGAAGTTATGTATGTACACAAATCCTTACACTAAGTTGAGCCCCTTTGGGCCCTGTTGAAATTTTGTAAGGAATTCGGTACATACCATTTTTCTTACAACTTTTGTAAGGATTTGTGTATACTTTGTAGTAATTTGTGTACATACACAAGGACATTTCTTGTACCAAATTAAGTTTTCTCGTAGGAAATTATGTATGTACACAAATCCTTACACTAAGTTGAGTCCTTTTAGGCCTTGGTGAAATTTTGTAAGGAATTCGGTACATACCTTTTTTCTTACAACTTTTGTAAGGATTTGTGTATACTTTGTAGTAATTTGTGTACATACACAAATTCTTACATTTTTGTATCATATTATGTTTTCTCGTAGGAAATTATATATGTACACAAATCTTTACACTAAGTTGAGCCCATTTAGGCCTTGGTGAAATTTTGTAAGGAATTCGGTACATACCGTTTTTCTTACAACTTTTGTAAGCATTTGTGTATACTTTGTAGTAATTTGTGTACATACACAAATCCTTACATTTCTTGTACCAAATTGTGTTTTCTCGTAGGAAATTTTTTACGTACACAAATCCTTACACTAAGTTGAGCCTCTTTGGGCCTAGGTAAAATTTTGTAAGGAATTCGGTACATACAATTTTTCTTAAAACTTTTGTAAGGATTTGTGTATATTTTGTAATAATTTCTGTACATACACAAATTCTTACATTTCTTGTACCAAATTATGTTTTTTCGTAGGAAATTATGTATGTACACAAATCCTTACACTAAGTTGAGCCTTTTTGGGCCTTGTTGAAATTTTGTAAGGAATTCGGTACATGCCATTTTTCTTACAACTTTTGTAAGGATTTGTGTATACTTTGTAGTAATTTGTGTACATGCACAAATCCTTACATTTCTTGTACCATATTATGTTTTCTCGTAGGAAATTATGTATGTACACAAATTCTTACACTAAGTTGAGCCCCTTTGGGCCTTGGTGAATTTTTGTAAGGAATTCGGTACATACCATTTTTCTTACAACTTTTGTAAGGATTTGTATACTTTGTAGTAATTTGTGTACATACACAAATCCTTATATTTCTTGTACCAAATTATGTTTTCTCGTAGGAAATTATGTATGTACAGAAATCCTTACGTTGTAACATTTTATGTATATACATTTTTTCTTACAGTTTTTGTAAGGAATTATGTACGTACACAAATCCTTACGTTGTAACATTTTATTTATATACCATTTTTCTTACAGTTTTTGTAAGGAATTATGTACAAGCATGGTAAGAATTTATGTACACACATTTTACCCGGTTAACCGGTCGGCCTTCATTTAGCCTTCAATTAAGGGCCGTTCCTTAGAATTTCCCTTAAAAAATAGGCTTAAATGACAAATAGGTCTATAAAGTATATATTTTTAAATTTTAGGTGTTTAAAAGTATTTTTTTGTAAAAATAGGTGTTTGAAATTTCAACCGTTATAGTTTTAGGTGTCTAAAGTTTTAACAATTTCAATTTTAGATGCCTGACAGTTAAAGAGTGTTAAAAAATTATTAATCAATCAATGTTTGACATATACATATTTAATTTATTTTTTTCAAAATTAATAAAACAAAAAACATTCAATTTTCATAAAATCTTAAAATTTTACAATTTTTACAAAACAGTCATCAAATTCCTAAAATTACCAAACTCAAAACCCTAAATCGCCGCCGCTTCTGGCGTCGATCGTCGCCCCTAAGCACACCCCTTTGGGAAACTATCTGGGGGACCACCCAACTATTGGATTTGACCTATTTTGACCACCGAACTACAAAAATTCAAAATTCGACCACTCAACTATTTAATTGGACCTATTTTGACCACCAGCCATTAAAATCTAACAGAGATGTGATATGTCAGTTAAAGTAAATTTGTATAATTACATATTCGATCCCTGTTTGTTACATATTATATCAATTTGATCATAATTTTAATTTAACTTGCCATTACAAAAGCACAATCACCGGCTGCCTCACCTTCCACTACCCCTACCACCACCACCGCTCCTCCACCTTCTGTGAGAAACAATGGCCTGTCTTTGCTTTCCTTGATACCCATCGTCCTGATATTCCCGAGCCTCAATATCCTCCTCATTGCATCGCTGGAACTGATGAAGCTAGATTGGTTCTTGGTACTTTTTCACTGCTACTTATTCTATTATATACATGTATGTATTCCTTCCTTTAAGTACAGACTATGAAATCAAAGACCTACACAGCCAACAGAAAAAAAAGAATTTCACAATTCAATTCACAAACATGAGAAAAGGAAAAAATGCTGCATTCTGTGCGAATATCACTAAAAGGAAGAAAGCAATTTTGAGAAAATGGGGGGAAAACTTTATAGTATAACCTTACACGGGCAACCAATCCGTTTACCTATTTCTTTCTACTTCCTGATCTTGAACTACTACTGAACTTCCGATGCTGTGACGGGTGTACATAGGAAAAAATCGATGTCTTTTCCTTCTTTAGTTTGGCACCAAAGATAAATGACCTCGAAAGAACCCCCAGACCAACTACGAGACTGTTGCAAAGGGCTACTTTGATGGATCTTTGATCCAGAAAGTTCCCAATCGTCACTCAAGACTTCCCTCAATTTCAATCTGAAGTGCTGTAACACGATCGGATCCAGCTTGCAGTTCATCTGCAACTTTGTTATTCTCTTGTTTCATGTTCAAAATCTCACCTTGAAATTTCACTGCTTGGTAACTGGCGGAGGCGTTGATGTTGTAAGGGGTGGTGATGTTGAAGGAGGAGGTGTTGCTGTTGAAGGTGGAGGAGCGGTGGTGGTAGGGGTAGTGGAAGGTGAGGCAGCGATGATTGTGCATTTATAATGGCAAGTTGATTTAAAATTATTACCAAATTGATATAATATGTAACTAGCAAGAGCAAATATGTAAACGTCATTATTCTGTTAAATTTTAACGGATGATGGCTAAAATAAGTCTAATAAAATAATTAAGTAATCGAATTTTAAATTTTAAAGTTTGGTAATCAAAATAAGTCACTTAATAATTAAGTGGTCACCCAAGTTGTTTACCCTAATTTTTTTTCCATTGATGTGATTAGTAGAATAGATAAAAAGTTAAAGAAAAATAATGTTTAAAAATTAGGCTTAAATAAAAAATAAGCATATAAAGTATATATTTTTAAATTTTAGGTATTTAAAGTATTTTTTTTATAAAAGTAGGTGTTTAAAGTTTTAACCGTTATAGTTTTAGGCGCTTGAAGTGTTAACAGTTCTAATTTTAGATGTCTAGCCGTTAACGAGTGTTAGAAAAATTGTTAACCAATCAATGCTTGACACGTGACATATTTAATTTATTTTTTCAAAATTAATAAAATAAAAAATATTTAATTTTCATAAAATCCCAAAATTTTATAATTTTTACAAAACAATCCTCAAATTCTTAAAATTACCCAAATTCAAACCCCTAAATCGCCGCCGATCGTCGCTCATGAGCACACCCTTTTGATCGTCGAATCAAGGCGATCATTTTTAGGGATGACAATTTTTAGGGGTAGGTTTTTATTTTAAAATTCGAATTCAGGGCGAGGTGGGTTTAAAAAATATATATTTGGGGTTATGGCGGGGTCGAGTTTAAGGTGAAAATTCCCATACTCGACCCGTTGTTTTTTAAACTTTTTTACATATTTACGAACTTGCCATTAAATATATATATATATAGAGATATATTTTAGGTCAAAATTTTTTAACCTTTTATGTTTCTCATCTTCTGCCGCCTCATTCCCATTCATCCTCTCGTTTCAATTTGTTCTCTATTTTCATTCATTCCCTTTTCATTCTTTTTTCAAATCTTCTTTTATTCTTCCTTCACCCTCTTCTCTCATTTGAGTTTAATTTCTTTTGTTCTTCATTTATTCCTCTATCTAATTATATTTTCATATCTTTTGTTATTCATTCATTATTTTTTGTTATTACATGTTATTTTTTAGTTAATAGTTGTTGTTATTCATCCTAATCTGAGTATTTTTTTACTCATGTTCTTTACATTTCTCTCGGACAATATCGATTATAAGAAAGGAATATTCTTCTGTAGTTGTGTGTATTTTTTTAGATTATTTTTTCCTACATATTTTTCAGATTATTTTTTATGCGAATAGGTACTTTTTAACAACAATAAACATGAGAAAAAACATGTTTTTTTTAATTAAACATGAGAATAGGTACATTTCTCTGTACATTAACCGCTGCAGTATGCAGAGTCTTTTGTTTGTTTCCAGAGAAAATCTGGGATTCACAGAAAAATCTTGAAAATTTGGGTTTGATCGAATCGAGGACGGGTTTAAGGTTTAAATTTCGAGGCGGATTAAAATATTATATTTTTTGGGGCGGAGCGGGATTGGATGGAGATTGTTATGTTTCGGGTTATGGTCGACCCGTCCCATTGTCTTCTCTAGTCATTTTACTTAACAAAGAGTCGTTAAAAACGGTGTACGGTGTGCAGTTGAACGTCGAACACGAAATTTATGTTCATCTGGCATGCCGTTTGACATTTTCAACGACACCATGTTGAGAGAAATGATCGTCTTGGTCTGGCGATAAAAGGGTGTGTTCAAGGGCTACGATTTGAAGGTTTGAGTAATTTTAGAGATTTAGGAACTGTTTTATAAATTTTTTAAAATTTTGAGATTTTATAAAAAAAATAAAATTTTGGGTGTTTTTTTTTAATTTAAAAAATTAAATTAGTGTCACCTGTCAAGCATTGACTAGTTAAATTTTTTATCATCCACTAATAGTCTGATACCAAAAATTGTAACTTTTGAAAATTTGGACATATTTTTACAAAAGAAATAATTTAGACATTTAAAGTTAAAAAAACATACTTTCAGCACTTATTTTTTATTTTAGCCTAAAAATATGTAATTTAAATTACCTTAAATTTCTCTCTTCTTTCTTTCCAAAATAAAATAATTTGATTGTATAAATCAGACAAAAAATTATTTTTTTATATTACAATACTAAAAAATATTAAGTTATAAACTTAAATTTTAAATCTTAAACTTTACACTTTATATTTAATATTTTAAACCTTAACCTTAAACTTAAATTTATAATAATGAAAATAAGTAAGAGCACTAAGAAAAAGCAAGTGGTTTTTACTCGTAGAAATCTAGATTGAAAATGATCATCCTTTTATTTTTTTTTCTTAGCACCTTTCTCTCCTACCAAATATACTCAAAATTTATTTTATTTTTTACTTCTTCATTTCGTCCGTCCATTTTTTAGCTCAACTAAATAAAACCTTAGAAAATATTATTTATAAAAATATTAGTATCGATACTTAATTTTTTTGATAAATTTTCAGTTTGATACAAAATATCGAAACTTACAAAATAAATATCGATACTTGCAGAAAAAACTAAAAAAACCAACTGAAAATATTATGGGTAAAACTTTGATACACATGCTGTATAAAATTAATTTTACACAAGTCTGTGTATTTACACTATAAAAACTCAAATCCTAAATTCCTAATCCTAACCCTAAAAAACTAAATCCTAAACCTTAAACCCTATGCACTAAATTCTAAACATTAACATTAAATTCTAAACCATACAACCTAAACCTCTAAACTAAAACCCTAAAACTAAAAGGCACGTGTAAACTAAAGTTTACACGGCCTGTTTATCAAAGTTTTTCTCAAATATTATCAAGAAATTTAACATTTTCAGTTTCAATACAAATTTTAAAATTTGTTATCTTTTAATCGCACTTAAACATATCACACATTAGACTTACCTTGGTGTGGGGTGCTCGAGTGCATCTAATGCATTATAGAATGGATGGTGCTGTTCGGTTGTGTGTTTGGCGTGCATGCTAGACGCATTTTACTCATTTTTAACTTTTAGTTTGTGTTGTTTCTTTGGTTGTACTTATTAGTCTTCGTTTCTAATAAAATTAATCTTGTTGAGAAAAAAAAAAACATAGATGATTAAAAAATGCAATTCATTCAAGTATTTTCTCCTTTACAACATAAAGAAGAAAATGATTGATAGAAATATTTATCTACACTAAGTAGGAAGTTCAAACTATGTCCTACACTGGTAGCAAAGGGAGAAATACGTGCACTAAAAATGAAGGAATTAATAGATCTTCTCAATACTCAAGACAACCCCAGCCAGCAACGTAGTAGGACGAAAATCCAGACAGATTTAGCAGTCGAAGCTAGGGCAGATCGACAACACAATCATAAGAATCAAGACAAAGACGATACCAGAAACAATCAATTTCATCTTCATGTTCTCTAGCCACATCTTTCTTTTTAACGTTGTTCCTTGCTGCCTGAAATCTTGTGCCTGGAATTCAGGATCAAAGCCACAGTGCAGGGTTTAAAGAAACCGTACAAGAAGAATAAAAATATATTGGAAATACACATTGACGAGAAGCAATATCACATAACCCCCAAGAAAAAAAGTCCCAAAATTAGCTCATTTTTTTTTATTTTTAGAGTCTCGTTTTAATAAATTACACGTGATCTCTTAAACTTTTGAGCCGAAAACTAAATTTGATAAACAAAATGCAACCCATGAAATGCATTAGAATAGGAATAACCTGTGAGTGAAGGTCTTCAGTTTTATCAACCAGCAACTCAATCTTCTCGCCACGGTCAAGGACCTGGAAAAAGACAAATGTTAGTAAGGGAAGAAAACAAAACAAAACATCATTCTATTTTTATAACTCTTGCATATTGTGATAACTTGCTATGCATTTTGCCATTTTTAACATTAAACTACATCAAGAACATTTGCAGACTCAGAAGCAGCTTATTACCCTCTCAATATTTTCCATCATAACACCCTTGACTTCAGAAACTTGAGCCTTCACTTTAGCAAGTTTACTGATCTCCTCAGGATGTTCCATACAATACTGCATGTGCTCCTTCAGTTTGAACCTATTATGAAAAAGAGCTAAGCATACAACCAAAAAGTAAAAAAAGATAATTAAGGATGTCAACTGGGCAAACACATCCCTATCAAGAATTTTTATTTTCATCCCTATCTCGACCCGTTGGATACAAAACTCAAAATCATCTCCACCTCATAACCCGCAAGACTAAAATTATCATGCCCCTTTATTCACGTAGGTCTCGAGACCCACCAAATCCCCGATATACCTACCTCTCTATTCATGTAGGTCTCGAGACCCACTAAATCACCGATATACCAACCCTGCGGCCCACTTCATATAATAAGTTAAATAAATATAAAGCTATTATATATATATATATATGCCGAGCAAAAAAAAATTATATATATATAAGTATGAAATATTGTCTTCCGAAAATATTGTCTTTCGAACTCCCACCACATATGTGATATTATTCGATTGCCACCTTTTTAAAAGATAATAAGTCATTGCGACCATTTAATTGGTAAATTAAAATATAATTCAATACGGGTTTAAATATAAAGCTATTTTTCTTTATATATTTGTAAATGTTATTGATCGATAATTATACGAGAAGAAACATAGTGAGAAATACCTAAATTCTTTATTCAGGCTCTTGGCAGTAAAATTATCAGCCTTTCCTCCACCGTATCTCCTGCCGAAGTCTTCCTTAACTCTTTCCAGAAATGCAATTGGAATTTGCCTGCCAGCAGATTCAACTGCAACCACGCAGTATGCTGCAGCATCAAATGTATTAGAACGAATCGAGTATGACAAGAACGCATGTCGATATTCATATCCGAGTCATTAAATAATCAATCCATAAAAATAAGAGAATCCGATCTAGACAACAATTTGAGGGGGAAATAAAGATTGTTACTGAATCCATTTTCAACGAGGTAATTGAAGGTGTGGCCATCGCAATTGTAGGTAAACTTGTTGTTGGACGTGGGGAGATTCTGAAGACATTGGCCGGCAATGGTCGTGAAGTTGCCGGTGAACTCGGTGTACTCAGCGAGGATAACCGTGCCACGAGCCACGAAGCTGTAGATCAACGTCTGTTGCCCCATATCTGAAAAGTGGAGCTTAAACTCTTGAATTTTGTGAACCAAAACTTAAACATCCGAAGTAAAGAAAAATGAAGATAGACAAAAATGAGAGAGATTGAAAAGTCAATGGGATTGGACAAGAAAATAGGATAATAGAAGAAATGCTGAATTTGTGGTAGATGTAGTTAATTTATAAGTACTAATTCTCTTACTTTTTTGGTAAACTATTCGGATAGTCTACGGACTATACACCATTTATAGTTTCTTCTTTTGACTATAAAAAATTACAAAATGATCATATGATATAACAAAAGGTAAGAAAGTCATTTTTATTAAAAGTTTAATTGCATGTGGCATTCGCAATTAATAAAATTGATTTAACCTTTAATTTTTACACTATATTTTAATTTGGTCTCAGTTCTAACAAAAAAGTAACTTTCAACATTTCAATAGTCTATCAACCTAATCCTTAAAATCCCAAATTCCATTTTTTTTCTATTCTTATACATCTCATGTTATGTAATCTTTATGAATTCCATCTTCTTCCTATGCTCTACAAAGTAATTTTCTTGTTCATATCTCCTATTGTTTTTCTTTATCCAAAAACTAGAGAAAAAGCTCCATTAGGGGTTTGTCTACTTCCCTTTGGGTGTGAATTCTTAAGAAGTTCTTAATATAAATAGTCATAAATCATCCGTTTTTCATGCCCACTGTCTGATTGAATCAAGCCAACAACCAATGATTAATTATGATAGTCATGGACGGATGCAAGGTTTTATGTTAGGGGACGAACATAGAGGTGATAATGAGTCGAGCCGAGATCGAACCTATTCAAGCTCGGCTCGATAATAGTATTATTAGGCTCGACTCGGACTCGAGTTCGGATTGTTGCTTTTCTCAAATTGCTTTTTTTTTTGAAATTTTGAAAATTAACATGTGAAAACATGTTTAAGAAATGCTAATATTTATTTTTTAAATCCGTAAGTACCATAGTATATTTTTAAATTATACAAGTCCAAAAAAAAGAGAATTTAAAGTATTTAACCATGATAACAAATTAACATACTAAAATATACAAGTGTATATAGAGTATATATATAATAAAACTTAAAAGCTCATTATCACTTATAGACGAGCGTATAAAATTTTAGAAGGAAAATAAATTTTTAATATAAAATATATAAAAAATGCTTTTAACAAGCTAAATAGTTTGACAGAAAAGAAGAGAAAGTTGTTCGTCTAAATACATATAATAGATGGCTAAATTTATTTTGCCAATTTTATTAATTATCATATTATTTACGGTCAACTTTTTAACAAATATACCAATTTATTATTATTATAAGTTGAATGACAACTTTATAATTTTTCGTAGTTAAACTTAACAAAAAAACCTTATAATTGAAAGATTATTCATGTATCAAAAAGTTTTAGGGTAAACATATCGTATATGTGTGAAAAAATTATATCACGAATTATATTATTTATGATCTCAATCAATAAAAATATATATATTTTTTAAATTATAGTGTGTGTGACGTACATTAATAAATGCATATATATATGAGAAAAGTTTGATACACAGTCGTGTAAATTAAAGTTTACACGTGCTTTTTAAATTTAGGGGTTAGAAGTTTAGTTTAGGGTTTAAAGTTTAGGGGTTTAGGTTGTAAGGTTTTGAATTTAAGGTTTAAGGTTAGAGTTTATGGTTTAAGGTTTAGGGTTTAGAATCTAGGGTGTTAGGGTTTTAAATTTTGGATTTTATAAAAGGGTTGTGTAAAAATATTTTATACGGACTGTGTATTAAAATAAAACCTTATATATATGGCTTAAATGAAAAATCAGCTCTTTAACTATGTTTATTTTTTTTATTTTAAGTATCTAAACTATAGTTTGGGCAAAATAAGTTCTTAAACTATTATTTTTGGCCATTTTAAGTTCATAAACTATTTTTTAGTCAAAATAAGTACCTAAACTATGTTATTTTTTTCTTTCAGTTCTTAAACTATCTATTGGTTATTTTTTTATGTGTTAACATCTTATTATTCAAAATAATTTTTATTTAATTTAAATAACTATTAGACTTAAAATGATCAAAAATAATAATTTAAAAACTTATTTTGCTCAAATTATAATTTAAGTATTAAAAACAGGAAAAAGAAATTTGAGAGCTGTTTTTTTAGTTCAAAGCCTTTATATACATACTATGTCCGAGCTGTATAATCCCAGTGCACGCAACAAATCTACAGCTTCTAAGTTTTAACATGCTCGATTTCCTCATCATGCCCCCTTCTTCAAAATCCACCGCCACCGCTACTGCCGCCGCCAAATTTAACGGCCACAATCGAAACCACCATTCCAACTCCCCACTCCTTCACTGCAAACACTCTCCATCAGCCACCCTAGAGCTCCTGATCCTAATTTTAGTCCTATTCTCAGGCACGTTTCTCCTATCCTCTTACTTCTCCTACCTCTTCCATTCCCTTTCCCTCCTCCTTTCCCCTCTCCTCTCCACCCATACTACCTCCTTGTCTCTCCCTTTTGTTTCCTACCTTTTGGGTTTTTCTCTTTTCTTTGTCGCCACTCTGATTTCCATTGAGTTCTGCTGCGGTTCACGATCCCGTAAATGCGAGAAGCCTGGATGCAAAGGGCTGAAAAAGGCTTTGGAGTTCGATTTGCAGGTACAAACGGAGGATTCTGTGAAAAATGGATCAAAGGAGATTGATCTTTTGCCTTGGAAAGGTGGGAGTGAAGGGAACCCTGATTATGAGTGTTTGAGGGCCGAATTAAGGAAGATGGCACCGCTTAATGGACGAGCTGTTTTGCTTTTTCGGGCTCGCTGTGGTTGCCCTATTGCTAAGCTGGAAGGTTGGGGTGCTAATAGAGGGAGACGCCATAAAAAGTGAGTTCTTATAGGGTTGATTTTGATGGATTTTAGGATAATTTGGTTTTTCTTTGGTTGTTTTATTATATATTGGGGGAGGGGGCTTTTGACTGGGATTTAATCTCTGTTTTTTGTTTGATTAAGGGATTTTAATAGAAATTATGTTTTTTTTTTCATTTTATTGTTCAGCATTTTCTCTGACTGCTCTGTTTTGGATGCCATGGCAAAGTAGGTTTCCTTCTTTCTGAATTGCAATTACTTTTAAGAGATTGTTATAATTTGTAGATATATACCCATTGGTTACCTGATT
This sequence comes from Hibiscus mutabilis, assembly GCA_019671005.1. Taxonomy (NCBI): domain Eukaryota; kingdom Viridiplantae; phylum Streptophyta; class Magnoliopsida; order Malvales; family Malvaceae; genus Hibiscus; species Hibiscus mutabilis. The sequence goes on along the minus strand of CM033721.1, from coordinate 3,337,364 downwards.
TTCAAGATCTCAGATGTACTCGGGAGGGGGGGGGGGTAATTTTCGTGTAGATCTATACCCATTGGTTAGCTGATATTCAAGATCTCAGATGTACTCGGGAAGGGGGGGGGGGTATACCCTTTGAATAGCTGATTTTGGTGGTTCTGAGTTTTCAAGATCTCAGATGTAATCGGTGGGGGGGGGGGGGTAATTTTCGTTTAGATATATACCCATCGGATAGCCGGCAGATTTCTGCATTTTTCAGGTCTTCAGCTTCGATTCTCAGCACTTTGCATACATGCTAGTTTCTGCATGCTTTTGAAACATTGATGTCTTTCTAGCAGTATATCTTGAAAGACATATCTTCATGTTTCTGGGCTTATCTCCTGTATAGAATTTACGAGGCTCACTGCGGTTGCTCTTTCTATTTATTAGAGAGTTGTGTATAGTTTGCATATTGTCATCCTTGCTTATGATCTGCGAAACGCGGTTAAATGACTCTGGTGAAAAAAAAAGTTGCATTTGTATTGTCATCTTTGTCGGCAGCATTTATGAAGAATGAGTTAGTTGTTTATTAGAGAGGAACTTCAGCCAAATACAAAAAGGTTATTTTTTCAGCGTGGAAAAGTGAACACTCGCAAAATTTGCGTTTAACTAGCCAATGGATCTGTGGTGTGGAATTACTATCTAACTGAGGTTTTCGATAATTTCCTTTTCCTTTTCTGAGGCAGTTATCAATCTCTTGCATTTATGATGTTTTGGTACCGTGTATGGATGCATATGCTAGAAGTCTAACTTCTTTAGTTATAACATTTACGAGCAGGTCATCCCATGGTATTTGAACATTGGTATCATTGGTAAACTTATTGTTAATGCATCTTTCCGATCTAAGTTTCTGTTATCCTTTTCTGGTGGTAACTTAATGTGTTTCAGGTAGTCATAAGTATTACTTCTTATTTTCTCTACTATACTATCATTTGTATGTTTTACATGTTTGTGAATATCTTATATCTTGCTTTGCTATATGGATACAATACTTGTAAGGAAATTGAAAAGTTTTTAACATCTGAACTGGTTAAGCTAGTGAAACTTGATAATGTTGTGTTGATTGGTAACAACATTGTTCAGAGTGAAAAATCCAATAGGTAGCTGTTTGTGGATGAGCTTGTCTTTTTTATTCTAGAGGTTAACTATTAGTGGATGTGCTTTTGTAAAGTTCTCTGCCTCATTACCTGTTTGAATGAATGGCCATGGAAACTCTAGATATTAAGTTTTACTACTAAACACGAAGGTCACCTTCACCCGCTTTTTTGTTATACTATTAATAAGAACATTTTATGCAAGTCTAGTCTTCTAGAAACTAGAAAGGGTAACCCCAGGCCCAATTGCATGGAGGGATATGTATTTATATTTTTGAGGGATTATTGATCAAAATCAAAGCATGAGAAAGATTGTGTCAATTCCCTTGTTGACTAGGTAACCTTAGTTGTTTGAATGTTATTTGTGAACTATGTTGATCTTATTTGCTTTTGCTGGATGTCATTTGATTGTATATGCCTGGCATTTGAAGTCTGTTGTTAGTTCCTTCACTCTCCCACTTCACAAGTTCAAATATAAACAGACTTTTATCAGCTTTTCACTTGCCATTATTTCACAGAAATTTACTTTGGCTTATCCAAAAATATGGAGATGTCATGTTTCTAATTCACGAGTTTATAAGTTCATTGAGTAATTCTGAAAAGAGAAGTCATTTGTTAATCCAAAAGGATGGCTTAATGCAGTTTATTGGTTAACTGAAGAATTTTGGCTATTTCTGCTATTACATTGCAGTGATTCTTCATGACACTGAATTTTGTTTTCCCTTCATTTTAGTGGTTTCATGCATTCATGATCGGAGACTACATACGACCTTAATTTATTTTTCGTATTTTATGTGGTTTGCAATTTTCTTGACTAAAACTTTGAATTTACAATTCCACACACACAGAGATTCATATATAAGTTGACATGACCAAGGTGAGTATTGGTTTTTGCAGGGGTCTAGCCAGTTCAGCACAAAACAGAGATCATCGCTAACTGATAGTGGTACGGTCATCGAAACCCTCCTACTATATTCCAACGTTTTACTGGTTTGATCTTTAATCTTTAACGCTTTCTATCCTTTCCTAAAGACTTTACTTCAATCAGAAAAAATCTTTATATGCTGTATTCCCGGTGGCATTTCTTGAACCTTTTCGTAAATCATTAACTTGGAAGGATATACAAACATTTAATTTCAATAATATAACATTGGATGATGTTTTAATTTAAAAATATTCTCCTAGACCTGAGCATCGTTATTTGATAGTGGCAGTTAGCCATAGTAATGGACATTTATTAAATGGCATTTGTCAATTTAATTCGCTATATTATTCATATTTTATATTAGGTGAGCGCATCACAATAATGAATGTACTTTTTGAAGTATTGGTATTCGATGTTTATGTCTGGTACATTTGAATATGTTTTCTGAAATATGATCTTCAATTATATTGTATAGCATAAAAATAAATGATTAATATATTATTTGATATTTGAGTTTGGAATCATTGTTGGATTTGATATCTGAGTTTAACATTAATGTTTAGTCTTGTACATGAGTTTTTTCAATATGGTACATGAGATATTCTTTTTCTTGTCTCAATTAAGGCTCCGTTCGGCAGAGTTTCTCCACTAGCTTTTGGAGAAGTTCCACCGAACGAGCTGCTTTTGGCACCTCCGTACCATGCTTTTTCGCCTATTTTGCTCACAGCAGTTGTGTTTGGAGAAGCCAGAAATTCCAGCTTCTCCCCAAATGCGGATTCTCGACCCAAACGCATAATCCGACAGCGGCGCCGAACGGAGCCTAAATGTTTGAGTTTGGTTTCAATGTTCATTTTTGTACTCGAGTTTGGCTCCAATGTTTACTCTTTTATATGAATGACTGCAATGTTCATTTTGGCACTTGAGTTCCAACTTCAATACCACATTTTTTGTTTAAATGCCTTTTTAGGAGGTGTGGGTTGAATTTTTGGCCGCCCCGACACCCCCCCTCTGAATCAATATTTAGGCCTGATCCGATTTGACCCGAGTATTTCCCTCCATTTTTATCTGCAAAACAAAGTTTAGTTGGAAAAAGAATAAAAACGATATGCTCGAGGATGGGATTCACTCAGATAGGCAATAGCCAGTGAATTGCATGTAATTGCACATCGAGAATAATATTATTCAAACAAACATAGGGAACACATGCATATGTATATCTCCACCCGTGAATTAAAGGAAATAGAATAAATTGTCCTAATTAGTTAACAAACTTCAGTTTTTGCACACTTAAGAAATTGTCATAAAAGGAATCCTTGGGGTGGGCTTTGAATCATAAAAGACTGACAAGGGAGCAGAGCCGGAAGCAAACACAATTTCAAAACCCTAGTATCAATCATATAAGGGTAATTATTTGTGATCGGATCAGGATTTTTTTACCCTAAATATAAACTCGCACCACTCCGATTCTATCCTTCTCAAAATTCACTATGATCCGTCCCGAACCCAAATAAAAAAAAAAACGTCCTTATAGAGGTCGGGTTTAGATAATTTTATCACCCTAGTCTTTTTGGTCTATCTGATTGTATTAAAGATCAAGTGAACAAACACTTTTGATTATTGATCAATTGAGACTTATTTAAAAAATCACGATCAATTCAGTTTCCTTAATTACAGTTTTTTGTTTGTTTGTTAATCTCACTAAATATATTAAGATTTTGACATGGTATCGTGATTGAAATATATTTTTTTGTAATATGCATGTCCATCTTATGGATGTTCGGAATGCGAAACTGTTGCTCCTAACAATATTGTCTCCGGTTAAACCCGTGTTATTTCCTTATGATTGCAATATGACTCAACACTTGTTAGTAAATATATATTTTTTAAAAAAATAATTTCTAAAACTTAAGTCATGTTATTCTGTGTTCTCTTATTTTCCGTATGTGGATGAAATCAAACGGATAGGGTATAATTTGCGGAAACTTTCCCACACTTGAGAAAGAGTCGTTGAAAAGAATGGAAGGGAGGCCTTGGAATGGGTCCCATGCCATCGCATCCTTTAACTTCACACAATAAAACTCCATCCCCTGCAAGCTACAACAATTACACCTCTAAACTCTAATTAATAATTTTTATTAGCTCTAATTTGAAAGCTGATCAAGCAAATTATTTTTTTTTTTAAATAGTTTGATGTGATTATACAGTAATATCTGTTATTTAATTATTTTTACTTTTCTAACCAACTGATTGGATAAAGCTTGCAAATGAGGTGGTGGGAGTTTACATAAAGCAAAGAAGCGGGGAAAGGAAATAGAAAAGGGCTTCACTTTCGGTTTTAACTTTAAAGCAAATGTTTTGTCAACAAACTGGTTAACAAAAAGACAAGAGACTTTGGATAAATTGGTTATTAAAGATAGCCTATCCAAATTAATTCAGTTCAGTTAACGCAGGATTTTTTTTTCATGGGTACAATTTTAGTACACAAGTAGTCATGTAAAATTAATTTTATATAAGTCTGCATATTTATATCATAAAACTCAAATTTTAAATTTTTAACCCTAACCTAAAAAAATTAAACTTTAAATTCTAAACACTAACCTTAAATTCTAAACTTTACAACCCAAAGTCTTCAACTTTAAACCTTAAACTAAAACCCTAACCCCTAAAATTTACACGACTTGTATATCAAAGTCTTTTCTTTTTTTTTATTTTGTTACTACTTAATCTGATTTGATTAAAGAAACTAATTTATTTATTCAGATTTTCTGAAGTTCGATAATAAAAAAATTTAACAAGGGAGTAAAATGATAACACTATATTTTGTTTGGATAGTTTAAATTAACAAGGGAAAAGAAAGTAAAGGAATTTGGACAAACTATGTTTGTACAATTGTGTTATGTGTAAAGGAGAGAAAAAAAAATGATTATGGTGGTTAAATGCCAGTTAAAAACTCTCGGTAAATATTATATTCTCTCTTATATTATTTTATTTTGTATAAATTTAAATTTTAATATTAAAAAAATATTTTCCTCCCCCTAAGTTCATCTTCCCTCGCTTTTTTTTTTTTGCTTTAAATAAAAAAATATCCAAACAAAGGAACAAATTCATTTTCCTTTTCCTTATTTTTTTGATGTCAATCCAAACTTAAACTTTTTAATATGTACTAATTTGATATTTGACAGTTATACCAGGGTGTATAAAATTATTTATAAAAGAATGTTGGAAGGATTAATTTTTAAAAAATAAATTTTGATTTGATTAACAGTTAAAAGCTTTTGTTTAGATGGGATATTAATGTAGAGTTGAAAAAACCCTTGGCCTCAAAGCAATAAAAAAGGAGAATGGAGTGACATCAAATAAACAACTTGCCAAGAAATATGAGGGAAAGGCAAGGAGACTTAACGTTACTCTTTCTTCTACACTTGCACAAAACAAACGTGCCCGCTAAGCTCAATCACCTCTCCACTCCTCTGTTTATAATCCTCGCCCTATGCTTCTATCGTGACAAACACCAGAATTCGAAACTCGAATATTGTATATACTCTTTCCCCTCGAAATCCGATCCGATCCGATCCATTAACATTTACTTGTTCCACCATCTTGAACCATATGGATTGCTCGAGTTCTTTTCAAGATAATAAAAGCGTTCGTTTGCAGATTAATGAGCTTCGGAAGCTCAGCGAGACTTGCGGTTCAAGCACCATTTTTGAACCCCAAACTAGCCCTGAGACCGGAGAAAGTAATGCGGAATCTGTGAATTCGGCATCGGTGGTTCAAGCACCCGAAAAGAAACTAACACTCTTTGCTCTCAGGCTGTCAATCTTTGAGAAGTCGGCGACTGGCCTCGGAACTCTGGGGTTTATCTGGGCAACAGTAGTTCTCCTGGGTGGCTTTGCTATCACCTTGGATAAAACCGACTTCTGGTTTATAACTATTATTTTGTTGATCGAGGGGACTCGGATATTCAGCCGAAGTCATGAACTTGAATGGCAACACCAAGCTACATGGTCGATTGCCGATGCGAGTATCAGTAGTTTCCGTGCATTGAGATCTAGCTCCCACGTTCTCATCAAAGCTGTGAAAGCAATGGGGCGTCCACTTGCCTTGATTAGGAAGCAAAGTCATAACACGAGAGAAGTAACGCAGGCCGATCGTTCACAAGTTGGAAGATGGAAACATTCGAGAACTTTGACTCGGACATGGATAAGCTCAGATGTTCCTCTTCTACCCTATGGTAAATGGATTTTCCTTTCAAGAAATATAAGCAAAGTCTTGTATTGGCTTCAAATCTTGTCTGCAACAGCTTGTGTTGTACTTTCATGCATGAAACTCATCAAGCACAACTATGGGGAGGTGCAAAAGGGCGATACCGATAAAAGGAACCGGCAATCGGCTCTGAATATCTTCTATGCGTTGGCCTTGGCTGAAGCTCTTTTGTTTTTGATGGAGAAGGCCTATTGGGAGTGGAAGGTCATATATTGTAAGCTTTTGGAACAAGTGAATAAAGAGTGTGAATTTGGACCTTCAGGTATGGTTTCCATCAGAAGGTTCTTCTATGATGCTTATTCGAGATGTGTTAACGGAAGCATTTTCGATGGCTTGAAAATGGATATGGTTACTTTTGCCATGGATCTTTTGGCTTCCAACTCCCCTGATGAGCAGCTTATTGGAGCTAGAATTCTTCGCCAGTTTTCGATTAGCAAAAGGTATTCCGATGACACGTTGCAAAAGATTGGGGTAAATTTATCGGTGGTCGAAAGATTAGTGGAGATGTTGAACTGGAAAGATCCTCAAGAAGAGGAGATCAGGAAATCAGCTGCAGAGATACTGTCAAAACTTGCTGGTAAAAGGCAAAACTGCCTGCGTGTTGCCGGTATACCGGGGGCAATGGAATCCGTATCATCGCTGCTTCAAACAAATAGAAGTTCCGGAGACGGTGCAGATGAAATCGGTGAAAAGAACCTCGTTCTGGATCTGGCAAATTACAGTTTTTGGACTTTCAATCATTTAGGACTTCTCATTCTGAAAAAGCTTGCTTGTGATCATGACAACTGTGGGAAAATTGGCAACACTAGGGGACTCTTACCTAAAATCGTAGACTTTACACATGCTGGAGAAAACTTGCTGAAGGATAAAAACGTTGCACCGTCGCAGATCCTAACGGTTAAACGATCGCTTCAAGTGGTGCAAATGCTGGCAAGCACCACAGGAGCCACAGGAAAACATCTCAGAAAGGAAATCTCAGAGGTAGTTTTCACAATCAGCAACATTAGAGATATTTTGAGATATGGAGAAAACCACTCAGTTCTGCAAAAGCTAAGCATGGAGATTTTAACCAATCTGGCATTGGAAGAGGAAGCAACAGAGAGGATTGGTGGAACAGGTGGGGTACTCAAGGAGCTGTTCAATATCTTCCTCAACCAGGGGATGCCAGAGCACCAGAATCATGTGAGACGCGCCGCAGGTGAAGCGCTCGCCATGTTGTCCTTGGAAAGTAGAGCTAATTGCCACCGCATATTGAGACTGCAAGTGCTCGAAAAACTTGTCGGAGCATTGGAGGTTCCGTTACTTCGTGTGAATGCTGCGAGAATTCTAAGACACTTGTGCACCTACTGCGGATCGGATTGCTTCTACGAGTTAAAGGGTGTCATAGCAGCAGCACCAACAGTAAGTTTTGACTTCCAATGTACCAGAAACTATACTAGATGTCAAAAATACAATGACTAAAAGTTTATCATTCCGGTTGGCAGGTGCTCAAGGTTATTATGTCCGACGAGAACAAGTTGCAGGAAGTAATGGTTGGACTAGCAGCACAAGTGTTCAAACGTATGACTTCTACAGAATCAAGCATCATGTTTGAGAGAGCCGGAATGAAAGAGGAGGAATTAGCGAAAGCATTGGTCCGGATTCTTGAGAGGTACAAACATCCGTCGGCTAAGGTCCCGAGAATAAGGAGAATCGCCATAGAGTTGGCGATCTGGATGATGCATGAGAATGTACAGAATGTGTACATTTTTAAGGATTTGGGAATGGAGAAAGAGCTGGAAAGTGTACTGGAGACCACATCAGAGCTGGAGAGCTTCAACATATTCTCTGGCACTGTTGGGCTTAGCCGTCACACCACAACAATTCACTGTCTGGTTGAAACAGCATTGAATCTGCTCAAGGATACGTAAAATTTACAAAATAAGGCACTCCTATTGTTCAAATTCAGTAGGATACACTATAAATATGATGAACTCATAAAAGCTATTGCATATTCTTTTTCTCCGAGTAGTAATCAGTGAAATAAGTTATTGTAAATATGAAACCGAGAGTATTGGAATTCATTTTCTTTTCTTTCCTGATATTAGTTATCACCATAGACATGTAACGTCATCGAAGGGGTTGACCGTTAGTTGATTGATGGTTTCTATTCGTTGATGGCGATTTTTAAACGAAAAGTGCAATATTAAGTTGTTTGCAACAACAAAAAAATACGGGCTAAAGTGATCAAAAGGTCAAACGTTAAAGGCTATTTTTAACTTTATGCCCATCTTTATTTTGCATACTTTAAACTGAACATTTGGTATCGTTTCAAAAAATTCCCTAAAGATTGATTGGATAATTATTTTTACTCGTTTTTAAGCACTTAAACCCTCAGCGTTTTGTTTTAGGTCAAAATGTCTCATCTGTATATGAAAATTGTTAATCAACTAAGGATAAAAAGCTTGAAATGAATTGACAACAACTTTGTCTATATGACACTGCTATGTCAGCATACACTACCATGTAGATTTGTCACGTCATTTCAATTCAATTATTATTATTTGACTAATAATTTTCATCCATAGACGGATCATTTTAACCTAAAATGAAACATTGATAGCTAAAGTACTTTAAAAAAAGAGCTAAAGTATCTATTTAATTAAATATTAAGGTCATTTTCTGACATTATGCATTTATATTCATAATAATCTTCGAGGTATTTTTAGTAAAATATAAGGCTTTTATAATAATTAAGGTATTTTAATACATTCCAAATAACTGAACAACAATCTGGTTCACTCTAGTGACTAGTGGGAGCTTCAGATGGGTTACATATAGTAAAATTAGAGCCTTTGGTTTCAAATTATTGGGGCTAGCAAGGATTATAAATTTGTTTACATACATGTTTTGAATAACTAGGAAATGGTTCACTAGGTACATGCCACACATATTTTCAAAATTATTTTTTTGCTGATATTTGATTATTCAAGCTTAATTTTTTTAACACTAAAGAGAAATTTTATTAATCGAAAGAATTTACAGAACATCCCTCAACTCGTTAAGAATGACGAAAAACAGTTATCAAAGCACATTCTTGATTATACAACTTTAGTCAGTCAATTGGTGGCTCGATTATAAGAATGTTTAACTGCAAAAAAAGAAAAAAAGTTGCAGTCTTCAAAATATCTTTTTTATTGCAACAGAGACTTACGAGGAAAAATTCTTAGAGATCAAACAAGAAATGACTCCGTCATTTTAATTCATTTCTCATTAACTAATCAATAATTTTCGTGTTTAGTTTACTAGATATAGTTAAATTTTAAGCTCAAAAAAATGTATAGTAATATCTGGAAGCCTGTTAAAGAGCATAGTATAAATATCAATTTTTGGTGTGTGCGTAAGACTGACGAAGGAGACTAGAAAAGAAGACTATCGTTGTTGATAATGGAATTTCAGAGTAGCAGTGAAATCATGAAAACTTTGAAATAATTTCTGGAAAGAAAGGAAAAGGAAAATTATAGGATGCACCGGCGGTTAAATTTTTTTAGTTTTACGAGCACCTTAGACTTAGGGTATAGAGACTTAATTTAAGGATTTGGATTTAGATTTAGATTTAGATTTAGATTTAGATTTAGATTTAGATTTAGATTTAGGTGTTTAGAATGAGAGATTAAAGTTAAAATTTAAAATTTAGAGATATAATTTAGAGTTTATTAGTTAAAACTTAAATTTCTAACATATTACCCTAAAACCTAAACTATAGCCTCTCAACTCTAAATTTTAACCCTAAACCATGAATTTTAACTACATCCTCTAATTTTGAAACCCCTAAACTTAAAACTCTAAACTAAATCCTTAAACCATAAATCTAAGGCGCTTGCAAAAACTACAAGTTTTCACCGATGCATGAAATGTTTTCCCAAAGGAAAAGGTAAATTCTTTATAGAACCTTTTGGAAAAGTTTGATGTGCACCTGTCAGAAAAGTCGGATAAATTTTAAGAACAAAATTTCCTTAAGGTATAGGAATTGTTCTAAGCCAAAATTTAGGGTAGGAGTTCCGATAAAATTTGAATTTTGAGGGTTAACTCGAATCTTGACTAAATAATAAGTTTTGAGAAATTCAGAGTGAAAATATGAAATTTTAAAGTTTGGTATCAATTTGACCGTTCTTAAAAGTTTGGTTGTCAAAATCAAAATCTTGAAGAGTCTTGGATGAATATTATAATTTTCAGAAAGTTTGGGCCTAATAAATTTCAGGTGGCCCAACCTCATTTTACCCTTTTTAATGTTAGTTTGGTTAATAATAATAAATGAAAGAAAGAATTTGGGTAGGAAGGATTGGAATCAACCTAAGCCCAATAAGATGTCAACGTGACGGGTTGAGTTTTCGGCCGCCATGATCCGACCTGTAATTTTTAAATTTCAACCCGATTTTAAGTCAATTCAAGTTTAATATATTTTTATTTCTGATTTAATATGACCCGATATAATAAAAGCTTAATTCTACATTGATCCAACCCAAAATTTTAACAAAAATCTGACTAAATTTGTCCCACCCCTAAAAATTAATAAAGATAGAAATGTTATGAATATCTTTATTTATGGTGGATATCTATATATTAAATGAGACTTTAATGTACTTTATTATTAGGTTTAATACCCATTGGAATTAAGGTTTCCATCTTATGCCTACAAATATATAGTTTGGAGAAAGCATTGTATACAACATTACTTTGAGAATATAATACAAGTTTCTCTCTTTGTCTCTCACTTTTTCTTGTTCATCTATTTTGTTCTTGCTCTTTACTTTATTCACAACACGTTATCAGCACGATCTCGCTCAATAATTGTGGTTCTTGTCGGCAATTCTCGAAAAAGATTTCAACAAGATATTGGTGATTACATCTACTATATATTCGACTTAGCTTGGAAAATTTGGTATGTTTTGTTTATTTGTATATCGATATAAAGATTGATTAATCACTCTTATATAGGTCAGTGTATTTTGATATATTGTTCGATTATTATTTCGTTCTAATATTTTGAATATTTGACCAATCACCCTTAATTATCTGTCACTTTCTCTAGAATTTATTTTTCTCTCAGATTAATTTTCCCCTCGTAGCAGCAACGTCTATAAATAATATAGACTTCACCATGTTCGGGTTCGCAATAGTAATACAAAGGAAACAAGAAATTTTTGAGTGTTTTACTAGAAGAAGAAAAAGAAAATTTTGGTTCTTACATTGAAAAGGGTTGTGCGACATTACGGGGATAAGGCTTCCCTTGCTCTCAACTTTGGACCAATGCTTCTCGAAGTAGAAGGCTTTAACTATAGGGTAAGAAAATTATGTCGTATACTTATTAATATATCCTCATAATTAAATATTAATATTTATTTATGTTATTTTATTGATTAAAGTTGATATTTTTAATCATATTTTGAGTTTTACATGATATCTGTAAATGGCTTGGAAAGAGATATGACATAAAGAGATTATGAGGAGCTGTCTTGGTAATTTATATCTCCATTGTCCTCGAGAGAAAAATCAATATCGGTAAACTATATTTTTATTTTTATTATTTAAATTATGATTTTAAAGTGCAATAAATTATGGTGATTTATGATCTACAAGAAGACTGTTATAAATTATGGTGATTTATGTTCTCTGTTCTGTTGGTTTAATCCAAGTATATTGGCTGGACATCCTGTTCTGCAAGGCTATTGGTCTCAAATAAAGTTTCTAAAGGACCTTGTGAACTGGTTTAACAATGCCGCGTACGAGGATTAAATCTTTGGAATAGATATGCTCAAAATAAGGCCAGAGCCATTATACTTCTTCACCGTCACCTCCATGAGGGGTTAAAATCTGAATATTTAACGGTGAAAGATCCTCTTATTCCTTGGAATAATCTAAAAGAACGATATGACCATAAGAAAACTGTTATTCTACCTAAATCTCAATATGGTTGGTTGTATCTGAGATTTCAAGATTTTACATCAGTAAGCGAGTATAACTCTGCTATGTTTCGAATTACTTCACAATTGAAGTTATGTAGTCAAAATATTACTGATGAGGATATGTTAGAAAAAAAAACATACTCCATTTTTTCACGCAAATAATGTTGTCCTCAGACACAATATCATGAAAAATGTTTTAAAGGCTCATGGCTCCACTCCATTCCCTGAAGTGAATGTGAGATTTTATAATGGAAAAAAATAAATGCCACATTAGTAGTTGTGGTCATGGTCAAGGCTATGAACATAGACATTATGGTCATTTTAAGAATAATTATACCCACTACAAGTGGAACAATAAAGATGCCAATAGTGCAAAATATCATTCCAAGAAAGAGGAATCTATGTGTCATAGTTGTGGCAACTTAAATCATTGACGTTGTATTTTCCGAACGCCGAAGCATTATGGACCTTTATCCACAATGATGAATGATAAAGGAAAGAAAATATAAACAACTTTTGTTTATGGTGAAAATAATTATGGCGTTTTTGGTCCAACTCAATTAGATATTGTTGATTTCCTTATAACCCTTGAAAGAAATAATTTGCCATTTATTTTATTTCCGTTATAACCTCTAAAGGGAATAATTGATCCTTTATTTATTTTGTTTTATGTTAATTTGTTTTATTTATTATTTAGTTGTGTTAATTTACTTTATGTTAATTTGTTTTATATATTATTTATTTACGCTTTATGTTAATTTATCCTTTGAAGAATATAATTACTTTCAGAATAAAATGTGAAATGAATTGTGGTGATTTATGCTTAACAGACAATGCAAGTACTCATATTATACTTAAGCATAAGAACTATTTTTTTCATTTAAATGCAAGGGGAAAAATGTGAGTACTATATCTCAAAGTACTAAAATATCAATGCTCTGGAAGAGTAATAAGTTATTGTGACATTATCTTTGATAGATAATTGATTTGATATGTGCTATATTTAATATTTTTCATTCCCTGAAGTGAATGGTACAAAGCACATATTTTTCATTCCCCGAAGTGAATGGAATAAAACACATAGTGAAAGGTGTATAATTATGCCTATTTTCCCATTTAAATACAAGGGAATAATGCGAGTACTATATCCGACAGTGCTAATATCATAGAAAGCTCCAGAAGAGCAAATATGTTATTGCCAAATGGAACTCTATTCCATATTCACAATGTGCTATACTTGCCAAAATCGCAAAGAGACTTTTTAAATTTTAAAGATATTCACATAAATTAATATCATATTGTGACTATTAGTCAAGGGGATGCTGACTATCTCCATATTATGAGTATAAACCAAGGCAATAAGAAAATCTTGACAAAATTACATGCACTGTCATCCGGATTGTACTACACAAGAATTAGTACAAATTGAAGCTCATACTATTGTAAAACAAAAGTTTACTGATAACTTTATTATTTGGCATGATCGGTTAGGCCATCCCGGTTCAATTATGATGTGAAAAGCTATTGATACTTCATGTGGTTATTCATTGAAGAACTGATAGATTCTTCAAAGTAATGTTTTTCATGTGATGTTTTCTCTTAAGGCAAATTGATTATTCAACCATCACCAACTAAGATAGATTATGAATCTATTAATTTTCTGGAACGGATACAGGGTGATATATGTGGGCTCATACACCCTTCTTATAGATTATCTAGATATTTTACGGTTTTAATTGATGCATCGACTAGATAATCATATGTATCCTTGTTATCAACCTGCAACTTAGCGTTTGCGAGGTTACTTGCTCAGTTGATAAAATTACGAGCACATTTTTCAAATTACCTTGTACAAACAATTCGTCTTGATAATGCTGGTGACATGTCATTTACATGCAGCATCATTAATTTGCATCAAGCCAATAAATTGTCATAAACTCTCCTCATTACAAATGGTTTTTGGTCAGGAACCAAATATTTCCCATCTTAGAATTTTTGGGCATGCGATATATGTTCTAATTGCTCTACCACAACGCACAAAGATGAGTCCTCAAAAGAGGTTGGGAATATATGTCGGATTCGAATTTCCCTTGATAATTAAATATCTTGAGCTTCTTATAGGGAATTTATTTACAGTTCGATTTGCTGACTTTCATTTTAATAAGTCAGTTTTCCCAACATTGGGGGAGGAAATAAATATCTGGAAAAAGAAATAAGTTAGAATGAATTATCATTATCTCAATTTGATCCACGTACTCAACAACGTGAACTATAAGTTCAAAGGATAATTCATTTAGCAAATCAATTGCCAGATGAGTTTTGTTAACCCTAAAAGAGTGGCTAAGTCACATATACCAGCTATGAATGCTCTGATTAAATTTGATGTCCCAGAAGGACAAACTCTAGTTGCTAATAAGTCTAACTTACGCTTGTAGCGTGGTAGATAAGTAGGTTCCAAAGATAAAATTTTTCAAAAAAGAAAATGAGCTATATCTTGTGATGGTCCGATTGAGGAATCAACGAATTATGAATATCTCGATAAGAGATTAAAAGGTCTCTAGAAGAGACAATAGACATGACTCAGGTACCTGATAATGATGAGATCTCAAAAACTATATCATGTCTGGTAACAAGTGGAACCGAAATCAAATCAACGTCGATAATACATTTGCATGCAATATAGCACTAGAGATTTTGATGTGGATCATGAACCATTGTCAATTGGACAATGTAAACAAAGAAATGATTGGCCAAAATAGAAAGAGGCAATTTAGGATAAACTAAAATCTCTTTCAAGAGAGAAATATTTGTGAGATATAAATGAGTTTTTGTAAGAAAGAGAAATAAAAGGGAAAATCACGAGATATAAGCTTGTTTGGTTGCACAAGGATTCTCACAGAGGCATGAAATTGATTATGGGGAAACATATTTCTCGGTGATGGATGCAACTACTTTTAGATTTTGATTAGTCTGGCAATAAATGAAATGACTTAGTTTTTGCCTAATGAATGTTGTTACATCACATTTGTATGAGCCCCTTGATAATAACGTTTACATGAAACTTTCGGAATGATTTGAACTGCAGAAACAGTTAATTCAAGTTCTCGAGAACACTATTCAATCAAATTGAACTTATCTATTTATGGATTAAACAAATTGGGCACATATTGTATAATCGCCTCAATAAATACTTATTAGCAGAAGGCTATAAGAATGATTCAATTTTCCCGAGCATTTTTATTAAGAGGTTTAGCTCTGGATTTGTCATTGTTTTTGTTGTGTATGTTGACGATTTGAATATCGTTAAGACTCGTGAAGAGATCTCCTTAACAATGAAATCCTTGTACATTAATCGACATACACAGAAAAATATTTAAAGAGACTTTACATACATAACGCATATTCGTTGATCACCCTTATGGTTGCTAGGTCTCTTAATGTACACAAAGATTTATTCTGCCCTCGAGAAAAGGGTGATGATATTTTTGGTCCAAAAGCACCATATATATATTAATTGATCTAGAAGCATCACATCTTAGTTAGTCCAGAAATACTATCTAAGTGCTACGAGACTATTACCTTTAGATCTTTCGAAACTCGATGCCTCTCCAGATCATGTAAATAATTACTATACACGATGCAAAGCTGAAATATGTGTTTGGCTAAACATATCTAGAAGATATGTGAATTGCTTTCACAAGATAAGATGCAAACTATCTTGTGTAGAGATAACGTAAAATTTATATCTCAAGGTGGATACATCAAATGTGACAAAACGAAACATATTTCTTCAAAGTTTCGTCCCTCGTGATCTTCAAAAAAATAGTATTCGATGAATCCTTTCAACCAGTAATTTGAAAGATCTATTCACAAGTGCATAGTCTACTTCAACTTTTGAAGATTATATTGAAGATTGAATTATGAAGTTTCAAAGATCTTTTGTGATATTTTCATGAGGGTGAGTAAATACGCGTTGCACTCTTTTTCCCTTAACCGAGGTTTTGTCCCAACGAGTTTTCCTGGTAAGATTTTTAATGAGGCAATATGTTATGTGTGTCAAAGATGTGTGTACTCTTTTTCCTTCACTAAGAAAATTTTTTCCCACAGGGTTTTTATCTTAGTAAGGTTTTAACGAGGCACATTATCTTCATGGATATTCAATAGAGAGTGTTATGAATATCTTTATTTATGGTGGATATCCATATATTAAATGAGACTTTAATATACTTTATTATTAGTATTTAATACCCATTGGAATTAGGGTTTCCATCTTATGCCTATAAATATAGAGTTAGGAGAAAGCATTGTATACAACCCTACTTTGAGAATATAATACAAGTATCTTTCTTTATCTCTCAGCTTGTTCTTGTTCATCTATTTTGTTCTTGCTCTTTACTTTATTCATAACAAGTAAATATAATATATATATAGTTATAAATAAATCAGGTCGGGTTGGGAAATTTCCACCACAAACCCAAATTCGACCCGAAAATCGAAAGAATAAAAAATAACACTATTGGATCGTATCAAATCCCACCGTCCGATTTTTATTTCATCTCATCCCTAGCCCCCAAGAATGGTGGGCCACAAGCTTGCAGTTGCCACTAAATTAATTGCTCATTTAGGCCATAGGGCACCACATTTTTTACTTGAACCTTTTCAGCCTGAAAGTAAGGGCCCTAGTATATAAAATTGTTATTCCCACAGTAAGCAAACTTCATCCCTCTCCTATGAGCTTTTTCCTTGTTTCCTTTGACCCTACCTCCTTCAGCTTAATTTGAATGGTGGTTCCGTCTTGTTTTCATTGAAGATTGCTACACGGGAGGGTTCTAGTTTTTTGAGTCACTGCGTGCTATTTTTCTCTCGTTTACTTCACCTTGTTTTTTCCTCATTCCTTCTAGTTTTTTAGCTTTCTCTTCTTCCCTACTTTCGGTGTAAGTTGATTCTCCTTTGATGCTCCTTTCGACTTCTACCTTCCTTACATGTGCCTTTCTGCCTTTCCTTTTCACCACCTGATCCATATGGAAGAAACGACAAAATCGGTTAGTAAGCCCACCGAAAACCTGGTATCTGTTTTTCCAAACCCCTACCAGGGTGCAAAAACTCTTGATGCTGAGTCACTCATACCTCTCGACTTAAATGAGTATTGTGAAGTTAATGCCACCATTAAAAACTACGCTTTGGTCGGTAAAATTCTACCCAACCGAAATGCTAAACATCATACTATAACGGCTATCCTAAAAAAACATGGAAATGTTGTGACCTGGATAAAAATATCTTCTTTTTTATCTTCCCTACCTCAGAAGATAGGATTTGTGTGCTAGGGCAGCGGCTATGGGCGGTGCAAGATCGGTTGCTGATTCTTAAAGAATGGAACCCGGAAGAAGCTTTTGAAGATATCGAATTTTCTACTGAAGAGTTTTGGATCCATGTCCATAATTTTCCTCTCACTCTCATTACCCAGGAGAATACCATGAAGATCGAGAAACTGTTTCCAAAATTCTTCGGCTCCAACCTGGAGGCCGACCGCAAGGTTAAATGGGATGGGCAACTGAACATTAAGGTCGCCATTAGGGTTGAAGATCCTCTGCGAACAAGGTTTTCTTTTAACATGAAAAATTTTCACCCCCTGGAAGTCACCTTCAAGTATGAGCGATTATCGGAGGTTTGCTACCGATGTGGTCGACTCGGCCACGGGGACAAAGAGTGCTAGTTCAATCTAAAAATATTCAAGCAAGCTAGAGTTTATGGATCGTGGCTCCGTGCTACTCACAACTGGAAGCAAATGAAGGGTAAAACGCCGATGAGAAATCCGACGACAAAAGAGAAGTAGTCAGGTGAGGGTTTATTTTTCGTAAAAATTGAGGCTGGAAAAGTAGGGAATAACCCGATACACGGCAAACCACCCTTGTTCCCTAGCCCCAATGGTACGATGAGGGAGTTGAAATCAACCTCGGATATGCCTATCCTGACACGAGATCCTAAGGAAGATTTGGTCAATGTTGATTGTAATATTTTATCTTTACCCCATAGTGCCAACAATAGGGTTTCAAGTTCTCACTCTCTCAAGTCAACGACTTTTGACAATGAGAGTAACCCAGGCACCTCATCTCTCCTGATACGGTCGATCGTAAGACTGTCTCCCCCATTAAAAATGACGAAACCTGGGGCAATCTGATCGTGGAAGGCTTAGGAACGTTAGACGTCTTTGGCTCAAAAAAACGTAAGAGTGGAGATAGTGATCTTGAGTCCTTTTTCGTTGCTAAAAGGAAGGAATTATGGAACCATATTTTCGAAGGAATTTTCCAGGCTTTAAAAGGAAATTGGTGCGCAAACAATTTCGGGGCAGCGGCTAACGAATATATGCTTAAGGTTGCTCTATTCCCGGAATCGTTTACCTTTTCATCCCCTCTGATAAACAGTTTCGAAAGGTCCAAAAAGGGTTTCTCATTCGACACTCGACGACTCTCAATGATCAAGCAGGCTGCTCACAGGAAACATATGATGGAGATCACGAGAATGGCTGTTGATGAAGCTGGAATCATTGAACTTGGAATCGATCCATACAATCACAAAATCACTAGGAAGCCGTCGCTTATGGTGTGCGATAATTTGGTTATAAATGAGGAGAGTGTTCTTAGCGATAATGATTCTCACGATGAGAATAAAGATTCAAGGAAAGAGCCGAGTTCCGACGACCTTGTTTTGGCAGATAACCCCTTTAAGGGTTATCTACACTCTCCATGATCAGCCTTTGCCTTACTATCTCCATAGGGAAAGATCGGAGAA
Organism: Hibiscus mutabilis; assembly: GCA_019671005.1. Taxonomy (NCBI): domain Eukaryota; kingdom Viridiplantae; phylum Streptophyta; class Magnoliopsida; order Malvales; family Malvaceae; genus Hibiscus; species Hibiscus mutabilis. Next base: position 3,318,321 of record CM033721.1, on the reverse strand, counting down.
TAGCTGGGGGTGTTTATCCTTCCCCAAAGATCACCCATCGATTGTGGATCTAGTTTGATCCTTGGCCATTACAGTGTTACGTTCTTGTCGTTCTCTTCGGGTTTGTTCATTCCAATAGTTGGCCGAAGCTAACTACAACTATTGGTGGAACTGTGGCTCACCGGATTGGACATGGAAGTATCCCGACATCATTTAGGATGACAAGACCTTCGGCTAACGTGGTCGAAGGAGCCTGCCTATGGATAAAGCTCTCGCATGAGCGTAGTTGGGATTTGGTTTTCTAATGTTGTGGTCTGGTGTCTTGTTGTTGTTGCTTTTTTGTCTCTTGCTGGTTTTTGTTCGGTGCCATGTTGGCTCTTTTGCGGTTTGGTCGAGGCTCGTGTTTCTTTTTGTCTGTTCGCCTTTGTACATGGCAATGTTGTTGTGCCTTTCTTTCCCATATATGGGATTTGGCTTGATGCTATTTGTTGATGGCTTTGTTTTTGTCTTCGCTTTCTAGGACTTGTTGTAAGGCCCGAGGCCCATGTTGTTTCTTAATGAATTCGCTATTTTGATCAAAAAAAAAGTAAGGGCCCTAGTATCTGAAACAAAAATAAAGTGTCTACGCTCAATGTGACTTGAATTTGTGACCCTCTTGCCTTCAAACTGTGTGCATAGCACGCCCCCTCATTGCGGGTGTCTTCACTAAGGGTTATATGGGCAGGGAGGTTGCGAATTGTACTCTTTCTACACTTATTCTCGTCAAAAATTTTCATCTTTATCCTCATTCCACAATTCGTTGCGAATACAAAATCTAAAATCATCCTTGTCCGCAACCCGCAAGACTAGAACTATCCTCATCCCATTATTCACGTTGATCCTGAGACTCACTCGATCCCCTCTTTACTCGCCCCATAAATAAAAGTATGAAACATTGTCATTCGAACTCCCACCACATACGTGATATTATTCTATCTGTCATCATTTTTAAAAAAATAATAATATACGGAATTAAATTTTTACAACACGAATTTGGACTAAAAAGATACTTAAGTCTACTGTAAAGCACAAAAAATAGCAAAAATAACATGTAAAATAATTTTTCAATTGTTGTAACAAATAAACAATCTAGAAGAACTAAAAAGAAAATAACAATGAAAAACATATTTTTAAAAAATAAGAACAAATACCAATAGAATTTATATAACATACAATATTAGAAAAATAAAATTAAAAAAAAACAAAAGAATAACATATTTATGGTGAAGACTAAAGAGAAAAATAAGGCTTACCGACAGACAATAATAAGAAAAAACCAATAAACATAAATATTATATATATATATTATTCATAAATATTACAATATAAATCAATATAAATTATATTAAATTTGACTATGATTCAAACTATAATATTTTAAAAATATTTATATATTTGATATATATTGAACTTTTCAATAATATTCCAAGACAACTCAATATGAATTACCTTGAATTTGACTATGATCCAAACTGATATTATATTTTTAATAATATTTTATAATAACATGTTATAAGATCTGTTGGAAAGAGTGGGGATAATTCGGGGCAGGTGAGGATGATGTAAAGGGGTGGAGATGGGGCGGGTGCAAAGACATATTTACGCCTTCTCTACCACCCACGGCGAATCTAATTTTTATCTTCATTCTCGTCCCACAACCCGCAAAATATATAACCATCCCTGTCCAATTAAATACGAAGCGGGAAATCCCACAAAACCCGCTCCAGTGACATCCCTGGTCTCCGCCTCACCAATGCCCTTCAATGGGATGCCCTTAATTTAATATCACTAGAAACAATAACGAGATACGACCAATTCAATATCATCAGATAAACATATGTTCAACAAAATTTTCAAAATTTTTCTATAGATTTAATAGATTCCATCTCATGTCCAAATATGTGTCGGACATCAATCGTATTATATTACATTAGAAGGCATGGATGTTACAACTATGGATGCCATTTCTAAGTACTGGCGTTTCCTTGTTCCTGTAAAAATTGGAATTCAGGATTCTCAGCAAGTTCAGAAGTGGGTTTTACATCTGCAAATTCTTGTACTTTCATCGAATCAGTGATGTCCTCCACAAAGAAAGGAATGCTGCATTCAAATACGAGGATAATCAGACTAACCTTAAATTTCAATAGTAAATATCAACTTCTGGTTTTGTTATCTTACCTAGAATCTTCATCCAATAAAAAGGAGCTGCCATCATCTTCAGAGACATCTGTCATAACAAGTTTCATTTGGGAAATGACCTGTGCAAGAATGAAGAGGTCAGGGGACATGCATTTTTTCTACTAAATTTGATGCGGCAGACTTACATCTGCTGAAACACCTTCGTTGTTGTTGTCATCACTGTAAAGAGTGCATACTTTATAAAATTGTTGAACACTCAGAACCTGGTGAATTAGGACACTTGATGATGTTAGTCATATGTCATCAACTTCATCCTGTTTTGTTTAACCAGTTTTTCCTTTACCAGAATGGTGAATTGTTACACTGGTCGGTGAACTACTAAATTTAAATTTCTGGATCCACCCTGATACTTACATCATGCCCTGTATTATCAGGGGATATCATGAAAAGGGATAAACATACTTACAGTGCAAAGGTTATTTGATATTTCATCATACGATATTTTGGACTTCTCAGGCATAATCTGACAATGCAATATGAAAGAGCACTTGTTCAGATTGGTGAAATGAAAGGAAAAAAAAACTGTGTAATAAAAACAGCATGAACTAAGAGCAAGGAATGGTAGGTACCAGAACTAACAAAAATATTTACAAATAGAAATCAACAAAATAATTGTTAATAGGTCAGGGAATAACCATCCAGATTCAAGAAGATCACAGAAGTCAACAGTTTCCTAAAGAACTCGATGAATATATTAAATTTCAAGGTTTTGTATCCCATTATAGATATATAATTGTTTGATGATATGAACAACTGAAGAACCATACCAAGAATCCAACTGCTTGCCTTGTGTGCTTAAGTTCATCCCATGATGAGCCAACAAACTGTAGGTAGAGGAATCACCAAAGACAACCATGAAATCTTAATTCGAAATTTAAACTTCAAGCAATGTGAAAATGACACTATCAACTGTCATTAGTCAGAACTCAAGAAAGTACCTCTTCTTTTGATTCGGTGCACCATTTTTCCAATTCATCTAAGCCAGACTTCAGATATTCCCCATTGCTAAATGTGGAGCACTCTTTATGCTGAAGAAGGCTGTATCATAACATCATAATTTGTAAATACCAACACTTATTATCTTATCTGCAATTACAGCAAATAGAGATGAAATGGTGATTTACCTATTAAAGATCTGTACATTCATATATGAAAAGTTTTGAGTGAAAATCTTCTGAGCAAGTATTGGAGGCACCTAGAAAGAAACTGTACCATAAGCTTGTGGTTCATAAACAAATATGGAAAAGTCCACTATAATATGATCAAAACTGAAAAATACTTACAGAATTTTCTTTTAATGTGCTCAGCATCTGGTTCAGGCATTCAATAATTTTCTGCCAGTGACTGGGAGGAGAAGTATCATCTTTTGATTCTTCAGATGTTTTTGAGGCATCTTTTGAAGCCATAGATACCTGACATGGACGGCAATGCATTATCAGCATAAGAAATTTCAGATCCTAGTTAAATATAGTCAAGGATGGACCGAGGGGGTGTTGGCGGGGTAGTCGCACCCCCTATAGTTTAGATATTTCCTTTGTATTTTCTATTGACAATCTAATTTCGCACCCCCTACATTTCTAATATAGCTTCCTAATAGTTCGCACTCCCTTATATAAAATCCTGTGTCCGTCCTTGATGGCATACAAGTACCGGAGATGATTTCAGAACACAAGCCTCAAAAATAACACAATGCATTCTCCTGTATATATCGAGTAACATAATTTTGAAAGTTAACAAGGAAGATTCAGTGATTGAAAAGCATAGCTCCTTATACCTGGATACAACAAGAAACATGTCGTGACAAGTCCTTTTTCAAGTTGTCCCTAATGATTCCAAAGATCTTTTCTACATATGCTGTGAGCTGCTGCTTAAAAAGTAGAGCTGGATACTTGGCCTCAACCATTTGCACTACACCAACCGGAAGATTGGTAGAAGATGACCGAAAACTCTGAGAAACAAAAACATCATGTCACATAATTTTGCATCATAAGCTCTAGAATCATTCAAAAAAACGTTGATAATGATCGTATCTCAAGATTTCAAACAAATTAGGCACATTTTAAATGAATTATTTTAATACTTGGGTCATCCTTGAAAATATTGATGTTGCAGCAGGTTTATCTGCACTTGAAGAAGAGGATTTCAAACTACGCTGAAGCAAAAACAACAATGAACAGGTGTTCGATAGCCAATAAGCCATGTGATCATTGGTGTCTTGTTCCTGAAAAATAGCACATGAAACTCATGAATGTTATATTAAACCAAATATGAGATTGCCTTTTCTACACGTGTTTGCTTTTAGGAAGGAGAAACAGAAAAAACTGTAACCACTTTTCTGAATGCTGCTCTAGGGTACTTGATGTATTGTTGATCCATTTGCATAGGGAAAGAAAGAAACAAATACATATTGCCAACTTTCTTAAGCTAACAACATACAAAGTAATTTTCAAAAGTAGTTTGAACAAACTACAAGCAACAACTTTCCACAATAGCTTTTATTTATACCAAGTCTGAGCTCGAATTCCAGATTATATTAAATAACAATATCGGTTTTGACAATAAACAAGTTACCTCTAGTGCAGAGCCAATCATCTCAATAAGACGGTCAAATACACTTGTCTTTTCTGCTTCAAATGATTTCCAATGGAGAAGACATTTGTATATTGTAAATGCTGCTACAGGCTTCTCTTGACTGAATCCAAGATTCTGTGACACACATTTGATTAGAGTGTCTACATTTTCCTGTGAATAGGTGATACACAACGAGAGTTAGTCCCTAGAAACTTCATGCGATACAATTCTTAAACAAATTTAGAAAAAGGGAAAAACATATTATCTGAGTTCATACCTGTTGCTTTCCTGTTTTACTATCTTCTCTACCCAAACTTATTTTTGTCGAACCGGGACTCATTTGTGCCTATCAAAAAGAACTTCCCACCTCAGGATGACAGAATCATCAAAGAACCAAATATGCTCATATATAAGATAAAAAAAAGTGATAGGAAGTTATATAGTCTCTTGTTCTTCACTTACCTGTTGATCAGTTTCTCGAGGCTGCAAAAGATAAAAAGCCCAACAAGAAAAATCAAAAACATGAAGAAAAAAAAATCAGAACCAGCAAAAAGACTCAAGGAAAAGAAAGAAAGAAAGTGTGTTTAAACATATCTTACTGAAGATGCTGCAATTGGCTCTGATAGTTTTGAATTAGATGCACTCAGCAATGCTTGCTTTCGCAGAATCTGGTCTTCAGTTTCTATGTCCAAAATCTTCTCTTCAAGCCTGTTAAAAGATACATAATTATTCAGATAAAAGAATGAAAAACCCTATTGACAATCATGCATATTGAGATAAACATCAAACATAAAAACCTCTGCATTGCTGTTTTTAGCTCAATTATCTTTGACTCTGCCTTGCTAGCCTGCTTGATTGATTCTTCATATTTCTTTTCTGTTTCATCAATTTTCTTTTCTAGTGAACTTACCAGAGCCTGTAATGACATTGTGGCAAATAAGATTTCAAGAAGCATAAATGCAAAATTACCAATTTTAAAAAATGACATCAAAAAGCTTTTAGCCAAATGATATGTCTAACAATACCTTCAACTGTTCATTTTCTGCAGTAAGTTTGTTCATCGATTCGTCATTACTAACAGGCATCTCCTGAGTCACAGGAACTTGTCCAGAAGTGCTGCTTGCAGCTCCACTTTCCTTGTTTGGCATTTCTTTTGTTTCCTGAAACTCAAGTTGCATAAAGGAAGCCTTTAGTCAAATCTAAGGTCTTATTCAGAAGCAACAAATGTTTAACAATACCTTCAGCCCTTCATTTTCAGCAGCAGATGTCTTCATCTGATTCATCATTAGTAACAGAGACCACCTGAGTAGCAGGAACTTGTTCAGCAAAGTTTTTTACTGTTTCTTGTTCCTTGTCTAGCAATTCCTTTGTTTGCTGCAACTCATGTTGTGACTTCTCCAAAGCAGATTCTAACCTTGTAATTTCTTGGTTTTTGGAGTCCTCAAGATCAGCCTGCACTAATAATTAATCAGTTAGAAAAAAAAAATTGCAGTAATCCTACTACCACTTGTTATCTTTTCTTGCATGTTTTACTATAAAAATTCGTATAAACTACCTCCAAGATCACTAAACAATTGACACGATTCTATTTTGACCATTGAACTATGAGTTTTGTCGATTAGACCACTAAACTATTAAAATAGTTTCAATCAAGCCATTGACTATTAACTTTTAACGGAATTGATGATGTGACAGTTAAACAAATTTGTATAATTACACATTTAGTCGTCGTTACTTATACGTGTCACTAGTGACATGTGTCACCATTTGATTGAAGAATTTCATTCTTAGTTTTAATTTATTTAATTCAATAATTTTTTCATCCGAATTGGTAGAATGTATAATTAATGAGAACATAACATTTGCATTTTTCGTACAAGGCTGGACATAACAGTTGCCGTAAGTAAAGTAAGCCAATTTATGCATGATTCAAGAGAGAAACACTTGCAAACTATCAACAAAATTTTGTCCTATCTCAAAATTGCTCATAGAGACTTATGCTAATTATGGACGTTTTCTTGTAGATCATAGATCAACTTCAGGATATTGCACATTTCGTGGTGGGAACTTAGTGACATGGAGGAGTAAGAAGAAATTGGTTGTTGCAAGGTCATGTGTTGAAGCAGAGTAAGAAGAAAGGAGGTCTACAAGCGGCTATTGCTCCTTTGTTTAGGGTTAATCTTGATATATGGAGTAAGAAGCAATCGGTAGTTTCAAGTAGTATAAAAGATGAGCTTTGAGCACTTGCACTAGGAATTTCTGAAGGGATATGGATTCAGAGATTATTAAAAGAATTAAAGGTACTTTAAAAATCAGTTCAAGTTTCAAAGTGACAATCAATCTGTCAGAACTATTGCTAAGGATCTTGTTCATCATGGCAAAACCAAGCATTGGAGATTGATAGACATTTCATTTAAGAGAAAGTCAATAATGGGCCGGTCAAATTAAGCTATGTTCTACTCAACTGCAACTAGCTCATATTCTCACCAAAGCTCTTCTAAGAGTTAACTTTGACGGATTCATGTCTAAACTGAGATTATAAATAATATATACTCTCCAGCTCCAGAGGGAGTGTAGGATGTAGCCGTGTAAGTAGTATACTTCTTATAGTGTCAATACTATTTTCAAGAAAAAGACCTACCCTTGATTGTTTCTCCGTCTGCAAGCTGCTCGTAAGTTCTTTAACTTCCTGTTCCAACTTTTCCTTGGCTTCCTGGAATGCAGCAGTTTCCTTGTCAGCATGCATCTTAAGTTCTTTAACTTCATGTTCCAACTTTTCCTTGACTTCCTGGAATGCAGCAGTATCCTTGGCAGCCTGAATCCTAAGTTCTTTAACTTCCTGTTCCAGCCTTACCTTGGCTTCTTGGAGTGCACCAGTTTCCTTGGCAGCCTGCAGGCAGACAGGGTAATCAATTTACACATCAAACAGATGCAAAGTTTTCCTTTTGCAGGAATGGAATAAAAAAAATTTCCTTTTGCAGGAATGGAATAAAACTGAGATTTTAAGAGATGACATATATAATACAACTGATGCAAGCAACTTAAGCATAAATGATAGCATAATTATCCCATTTCTCATAGATGGTTGTTAGTAGGGGTTGGCTCCACATAGTTCTTTGCTCTTCTATAATTAATCAAAATGATCAGAATGTATTTTAATATTCACATTGAAATAGTGTATTTTAGGGATATCTTCATCTATGAAGAAATTTTGTTTACTAATTCATGGAATAAAAGAAATAAAAAAATCACCATTCTTAGCTGCTGCAATTCTCCACATGCAATGCTAGCTCTCACGGCACATTGTATGATAAGTGTTGCTTCCATTAACCCACTGTAATGAATTTTGGCCAATTTTAGTCGACCTTCAGTCTGTAGCAGACAAGAGCTCACGTGGCTTTAGAATGCGGACAGAAATTATAACAAAAATAGCAACTGGGAATTGCAATGAAAAATCTAGGCTCTACATGAGAATGAATTCAGAACAGATTGATCTAAAATGAAGGAAATGCTTAACTCAAGTAAACAAGTTCTATACAACATACTATTTCTAAAGCCTACTAAACAGATACATGTGATTGAATTCTTAGAAAGATAAGAGTAAAACAAGAAATAAAAAGTAAACTAGCAGCTATTGATTTTCATTGGTTAAAATAGATTTATATCTTTACCTGAATTACAATTGCAGCCGCATTCCGCCTCCTGAACCGAAGATCATTACGAGCACTGAGCGCACGCAAACTTGCCTGAACGGAAACAGCTGAGAAGCACAAATTCTTGTATGCTTTCCTTTTCATAAACCTGCGTGCATATTTTTGAATATTCAGACTAGCAGCTTCCCTTCTCATTCCCTCATATAGAATACGTGCCAATTGTCCTGCAAGCAGGTTAGGAAAACAAAAGGGAAAGTTAATAAGACAATAGATATACAGCAGCAATTCCATCAATTGAAACAATCCCAACTGGACATATATGAAACTCTTGTTACCTCTACAGAAGGCTTCAATTTGTGTGGCAGATGATCGCAACAAGACGAACTTTTTGCGACACATATACGTGCTGCATCTTCTCTGTATTTTGGTTGCACATCTTCCCAAAATCTCAGCTCGTTGACCATCTAGTTCGGCCATCTGACCAGCCCTGAGAAAAACTTTTGTTTTACCGATCTGCAACCACAGAAAGTTAGTACTTCGCGGCAGCAACAAATCAAAATACACTAAGTATCAAAACTGATAAACTGCATGATATATATGAACTGCTTAAGAAATAAATCGATTGACAAAATCCATCCCGGAGTTTAAATTTTTAAGAGAATTTATAAATACAAGATGTACCTGATAACCACCGAGGTTACTCTTCTCCAGAATCTTTTTGCAAGCAGCGATCTTATCGTTGCTACCACAGAATAAGTAACACCTCACAGGTAAGTCATGAATTATAGTAACATAACTCTAAAGAATAAAAGGTAATACTTTTGAACTGCAAGAGACGATCATGGAAAAGCTACCTCTTACTGCGAACCTCTGGAGCCAATATGGCAAACCGTTCTATAAATTCATGAAACTGCTTTCGGGAGGGAAATCCAGCACAACTGATTCTAATTGCCTCCATCACACCCTAGAGTCGAACATGTATCGAAACCATAATAAATGAACTTACAAACTGGCTGCTTAACTTATCATCAAGAGTAAGTATTAACCAAAACACCAAAACTTACCCCACATCGAAGTTGTTGTAGTACATTACTGTTTTCGAATATTGCTGGCTTAAGAACATTATTTGGCTTTACACAACGAACATAGTGTGGTTCGGTGGAATTCAAAGTCTCGAGCAAAGATTGGAGTTGTAGCTGTGTAAAGCACATGGTATGCGTCAAAATGAAAGAAAATAGATGAAGAATATAATCCGCCTTTAACATACACACTAAAGCAGAAACAGACCTTGAAGCCAGAACCTATTGAAGAGAACTTTGATGATTTGGAAGATTCCTCTGGTAAAGGAGGAAACAAGCTTGAAACAAAAGAGCATTTTGAAGCAGCTAGTAAGGCTTGATGCTCTGGAACAACATAATCTTTGTTCTTGTCCAGGAAGAGATCGGTCTGGTAAGTCACCTATAGCAGAAATTCCTTCACACTGAATATTAAGCCGATTTAATACAAGTATATTTCAGGATCACAGATAATGGACTATTTCTAGTGAAGAATGAGACCGTTTTAGATTTATTTAAACCCAATGTAACCAATTTAATTACTTACAGAACAGGAAAAAAAAATACCAGTTTCTGTTCTTTAGCTTTTGTTTAATTAAATATGGATTCTTATGCATAGTTTGAGTATACTTACATCGCCAGCGTAATGACAAATGGTGAAGTCAGTGCGGGACAACTTAGGCTTACTGAAGCGTTTATGGTCTTTAAAAGTCTGATAAAGCTTTTGAGCAAATGTCTCATGTGTTGATCTGGGAAACATGCTATGGAAATAAAACAAGTTATTGTCACAATTTCACAGGGTGATTGAAGCCAAAGAAAATTAAACTAGCAACCAGGGATTCAAATAGCTGTCCGCTACTGCAATAGTGGCCGCTATAATAGCATCTATTATGTCTGCTATCGCGACCGAAAACGTGGATGCAATGGCAATTTAAATCCCTGCTAGAAACTCCAGGTTTATTCTTCAGATAAGAAAAATGGTGATTATCGTTCATATGTATTCTAATACCTACCAAGCCTCATCGAGAAGAGCAATGATGCCACCAGGTTTCTGTACGCAGAAAAATAAACATTAGTAGGTAAAAGTTCTATTAACCATCATGGAAAATTATTCCCCTTAGCCATGGCAATGAGCCATGCTAGAGACTTTCAACAAAAGCATCAAATACTCTATGAAGGAAACAATATGGTAAGGAACCACTGAAGCAAGATCGATAAATTCATCTACTCCTCTCCTAAAAAAAATTATCATGGGAAGAGATGATTGAGAGAAAAGAAAAGGGCTTGTATTATAATTGTGATGAACTTTATACAGTTCAACATCAATGTAAGAAGTTATTTGCTTCGAATTAGCCGATTAAGATGGTGTAGAACCAAAATGTGTGATTTTATCAACATAAACAATTGAAATTTCTTTCTTCCCTCATGATGTTATTTTTACAAACATTGTATGGTTTGTTTGACATTGTTTGTAGTCATTCTTAATGATGATTTTGGTAAATTTGTAAATCTGACCCTTGGGATTGTTTTAACCCATATAAAGAATTTTCCAGTTCATAAACTTTTTAATCATCAGATTTTTTTCATGCTTGGGGATTTGCATGTACACTTATTCCAATGTTCTATTCAAGAAGACATTTTTAATATCCAATTGATGGAGTTCCCAGTCTTCATTAGTTGCCAAAATAATAGCACCCTGATTGAATTCAGTTTTGCAATTGGTGCAAAACTTTTTGATAATTTATCCTATATAAGTCTTGCCTAGAACCTCTCCACATTACCATCAGAATTATGCTTCATTGTACTCACTTACAGCATATTGGTCTCTTCCTTGGTGGTAATTCAGTTAGTGCCCAAATTTTTTGTTCTCTAGTGCATTGATCTCCTCTTCAACTGCCCTCTTTCATTTGAGATCTTTTAGAGCTTCTTCTACTGGTTTTTGGGATTAAAATTCTGTCAACATTTTCCTTAAATGCTCTACATGGAGGTTTCATTTTTCAATATGCCACAAACCTTTGAATTGGATGGTTCATGCATTTTCCTCACACATTTTCTTTGAGCAATGGGCAAATCAACATTTTCAATAAGAGAAATAGTGATTTTATTCTGAGATATTTTTGTACCTTCCAATTATTTTTATCTTAAGGGCAAATCAACATAAGGAATAAACAAAACTCTTATCAAATGTATGAAGCTAACATTAAACATTCAAGACCATACTAATTTCAGAAAATGTAAGTCCTCCCACTAAAAAGAATAGTTAGACCTATCAATTATTTTTATCATAAGGGCATAAAAAATTACAAATTGTAGCCAAGCAATCTTTGTCAAAACTCCATAAAAGGACACCCACTTGATTGGGAAAAAAAATGCATTTTAAATCCAAAAATCATGAGTTTGTGGATCAAAATCAACAAATTACATACATTATATTTTGAAATAAACAAAGATAAAAAAATACATGAACAAATTTATTCAGCAAGTTTTTTTTTAATTATTCATGACAGAAACACAAACCCATTCCACCCAAACATAAATACAAAATATTATAGCAGAAGTAAAATCTCTGGTGATAATTTAAATTAAATGGAAGAAGTGGTGACATACCTTTTCAATAAGATCAAGAATATCTTGATTATCAACAAATTCTATATAACTCCAGTCAATTTTTTCTTTTTCATATTCCTCCTGCTCCAGCTTAAAAACGTGCTGGAAAATAACATCATCAGTCATGTTAAGCATAGCTTTAAAAGCTTAAAATATGGAAAAATCTTAAAGCCACTAGCACCAATATAATGCATAAACCTGATTAAAATGCTGTTGTAGTTTTTCATTTGTCAAATTGATACAGAATTGCTCAAAACTGCATGCGATGAAAATTTCAAAAATCATGTAAATGTTAACAATGCCAAACTACGGAATATGGTAAACAGTTGTGCACATTGTAAAGCATGAAAACAGACAGAACATGCAGGCAGAATGAACTTTAAAATACATGAAACGTTGCAGTCATCCAAAAAGAAAAAAAACTAAAAGATAGTTTTCAGACTAGCCAACACCCTCAAAGTGTCGAAATATTTGTTGAACTACTATATATTATGGATAATTTTAAGTTTTTTAAGGAGATAATTTTAACTCATCCAACAATCCTTCTTTCTCCTTTACCCAATCAGGTAATAATTCTTCAGTTTTTTTCACTGTCAAGCCTTGTAAAACAAGCTCGTGGATGTTTATTCTGGAACTAGTGATAACACGACCTGTAAATTTTTTTGTTGCTATATTTGAATCCTCTATGAGTAAATTTTAAGACATGGTCTTAGGGAGGATGATTGGCAGTGCTAAAGAATCTTGTGGAATTTAGTTTCTTGATGACGACCATCTAACTCAACCAACAACTACTCTGTGTTTAAACTTTGTTTCTAGTTTTGATAAGGTTGTGATTTGGCATTATAGGCTTGGAAACCCTAAATTTTACTATTTAAGGCATTTGTTACATGATCTGGTTAAGAATAAAAGTCCATATCGTTGTGAATTTTATCAGTAGGCTAAGCATCATCATCATTCTTTCCACCTAAAAATATAAGAATTTCAAACCTTTTTTTTAATTCATAGTGATGTTTGGGGTCCTTCGAGAACTTTTTCAGGAAAATGTGGGTTTGTTGAGTGTTTTATTGAAAGATAAGTTTGAAGTTAAAATTGTGTTTCAATCTTTTTATACTATGGTGGAAACACAATTTCTATGTGAAAATAAAAATATTTCAGAGTGACAATGGTGGGGAATTAGCAATTACACGTTTTATTAATCGAACATGGAATAGTCCACCAAAGCTCATGTACAAATACACAACAACAGAATGGGATTGTGGAAAGGAGACATCGTCATCTTTTTAGAAGTAACTAGAGCCTTGATGTTCACTAGTCAGGTCCGTTTTTTGAAAGACAACTTTCCTAACTCTAAATTGATCATAGATTTACCCCTTCGTGTTTTGGGTGTAGTGTTTTTGTTAATCTTTACAACCAGTAAACTAGATCCTAGAAGGTGATTTGGTTCCCCTTTCACATACCTAAGCACGCTTTAGTGGCTTGGATGGCGGTGCAAGATCGACTTCCAACAGCTGATAGACTGCGTAGAATGAACATCAATGTAGATACAAACTGTCGATTGTGTGGTGAGCACTTGGAAACACGTGACCATATCTTCTTCGAATGTTCTTTTTCTAAGGGCATTTGGGAGTGTATTCTGCAGCTATGCAAGGTGAGGAGGCATGCGTCAACTTGGCACAAGAGCTACAGTGGGCAGTCTCATTCCTAAAGGGTAAAACTTTAATAGTTTTTATTCTTAGAATTGCTTGGAATGCTTATATGTATATAGCATTTGGGTCGAATGAAATTACAGACAGTTTAGGCATAGATCTAGAACTGCACAAGAGATTCTAGATAGTATCAAAGAGATTGTCAAGCTGAGGACACTTCAAAAATGTACGAGGGATAATGTTAATGTACAGCTTTGTATAGATTAGGGGATTTTGAATTAACCCCGTAGGTTACTCTGTACTTTGTAGCAGCTAGCTGCTTCATTTGGATAATAACACAACATTTTATCAACAAAAAAAACTAGATTCTAGAAAAAAAAAAATTTGTCTTTGTTGGTTATGCTTCTAATAAAAAAATGTTATGATCCAATTGATAGGAAGATGATTGTTACCCTGGATGTCACTTTTTTTTGAAACACAACCATACTTTGATTCTAATCTTCGAGGAGGGAATTAAATCAAGGAAGATTCGATACTTGATCAAGAAGAGACTATGAATATACCTGAATGTGTTTCTAGAATAAAGGATCTATTTTCCTATTTTATGTTCTGAGTTTAATTTTTGTATCTGAACTCAGTGTTTTTCGTGTAATAAATACAGAACAGTTTTACTCACTATAGTCTCTAAAGAACTTTCACAAAGTTAATTAGAAATAGAGACCAGCATAATGTGTTAGGAATCTCTACAGATCATGGCCTGAAAATCTTGAATCCCCCTAAATAGACATCCCAGTCATGAAAAAGATACAGGGATGTCACAGAGAAAGTGATTTACGTTAATGACGAAAACAAAGCATACCGGTTAAGCACCTGTTTGTCTTGAAACTCTCAAATCCGTAGATATCAAGAACACCGATCAAGAATTTCGATTCCGTATCCTGACCAATAGCAACATTTATCTTCTCCACAAGCCTGGGGAAAAAGAGTGCAAAATGTTAAGACAAAAACTATAGATAAGATGTGTTTAGTCTGTGTCTCTCCAGAATGAATCTCTTTGGTAGACTGAAAGTTACCAGTCAAATAATTTTGAATAAACAATTTTGGCCAAAGCATCTCTACTTAGAGCTGCAGCAGTCGGATCCAACGCTTTTGTAATGGTCTCATCACGAGTCACGAAAACACGTTTACATAAGGACTCTTCAAGAGCCTTCAAATCACACCTAAACAACAAAGGCATGTTAGAGTTTTTCCATTCACATCTACACAGATGATGGCCAGTGGCGGATCCAGAAATTACATGAAAAGTTCTGCAGCAGTTTTTAGATGGAACCGAGATTTATCGTCCTTAGGTTGAGAAGAATCTGTTTCTTGTCCCTTGGAAAACTCAACATTTCCTAAATGTAGAATTGCAGCCACGACTCGAAATATTGCATCCTGATATAGTACCACTCAGGAAGAGATTTAAAAGGAATGAAAAAGAATGAAGTTAAAGAAATCCGAATAAACTAACGATCAAGACACATTACCTGCTCTTCCTGATTCATCCCAACCACATCCATAGCTTTCCTAGTTGCAATGTACTCTTCAGGATCATTTATAGCATCCAGCTCAATACAATTTGACTGGTTTAAGTAATGAAAAGTTCTTGGATTTCCCAATTTGTACTTATCAACATCCTGGTAACATGTATTAAGAATAATCAAATCAAATTATTGAGGCATCATTTGTTCTAAGAAAACTATATCTAAATGAACTAAAAAAGCATAAGCTAGAACAAGACAAATGCAAAAAACCCCAAAAAGAGACACCATTACCTCCTTTGGTGCAGCACAAAGCATATAAAAACAATGGTAATTTCTCTCTGGATCAGACACTTGGCAAACACGAGATCGTTCTAGCAAATAAGTTCTTATTGCAGCTCCAGAAATTCTCCCCCTGTGATCAAACTGAAGTTCCACAAACTTTCCAAAGCGACTGCAATTTCGTCATGTCCAGTCAGGGACAGTCTTTCATCATATTAAACAAGACACTCAAAGTAAAATTCCTCAAGGCATGAGGAATAAATAAATTTCTTAATATAGATTTCCAACCTTGAATTATTGTTTCTGACTGTCTTTGCATTGCCAAATGCTTCTAGAACGGGATTAGACTACAAATGTAAGAAGCAAAAAACACATTAGGAAAAAGATTATTTTTCTTTCTTTTTACTCAAGCAACCTTGTTTTCCACAAAGGAGGGCAGGGGTTACATCCAAAAATGAAAAAAAAATAATCAAATTTGTCAATTTCATGTGTTACAAAACTGAAAGTTAAGGAGTTTGAGCTACCTCCAAGACCTTCTGCTCCACAGACCGCTCCTCTGAATTTTCAGTTCTCCCTCCCATATAGGCTAGATAGCGCATAAGCATCTTTGTACTCTCAGTTTTACCGGCTCCACTTTCACCACTTACCAAAATTGCTTGGCTAATTGACTCATTGATCATCTGTCTGTTCACAACATTTACTAAATCAATGATGTGCTTAAAGAACGCAGAAAGAATTTTATGATTGATAAGAGTACCTATAGGCAGAATCTGCAACAGCAAATGGATGTGGGCTGAGCTCACCCAAAGCTACCCCTCTGTACTTTTTCATCACCTGACTGTCGTATAAATGCGGCAGTCTTTGAAAAGGATTTACAGCAATCAATATGCTTCCTGTGTAGGTCTGGAATAAACACCAGAACATTTAGCTGCACACCACAATACATTCCTCTAGAAAACATAAAACAACCATAGAGCATATTAAATGAAAACATAATAAATCAAGCAATATGAGAAATATGGTGGAACAAGTAATGTGAGTAGCCCTGCCTACATCGAACTGAATCTAAAAAGGAAAATGGATGCAAACCGGCTGATAATACGTACATATATTTCATTAACATCGTATCGACATTTTAAATTCTGCAAAACCCCAGGCTCATGCAAATATGCTAGCTTTGTCATATCATCAACACCACTTTGAGGAAACTCAGGGTCCTTTGGATAGGAACTAGATGTCTTGGCCACAACCTACACAACAATAAAGGAAAAAAAACCACGGCCCTTTCAAACACTAATTTCATAACTCAAACATATTATTCTCCGTGTACCTTATTCATTCAGTTCACTTCATTTTTGCATCATTTATTCATATTTAAAATATTTAAAAATAAAAATTAGGGTAAACTGCACTAGATATATATCTGAACTTTAAGTTTAGTATAAATTATTTTACTGAACTAAAAATCGATATTATTTTATTACTGAACTTTAGTTTATGCTTCAATTATAACTTTGGGTTGTTAAAGTCCCTGCTCCATGTCATCGCGCGCGGACCGTTAAGATCTGTCCACACCATCAATTTTAACAACCCAATACTATATTTGAAGCATAAACTAAAGTTCACTGCTAATATAGTAAATTTTTAGTTTAATGGTATAATCGATACTAAACTTAAAGTTTAGTGGTATCTGGTGTTGTTTACCACTAAAAATTAACCTAAATAATTTCATGTTTTGGTTCTTCAACTACATCTATAAAAAGAGGGAGGGGGCTAATAAAAAATTTGGCACAAGCACTCACCGTCTTATTTGATGTACACTTTACTTTAATCTCGTCCCCATTAATTTCTATCACCTCCCCATCTAGCCAAGCATCATCCGGATCCTCCACCCAAACATGAGAACCAACCATAAAAGCGGACGAAGCAGCCTGCAAGGCCATGTCAAATCATCATCATAACAATTTAGAAATATATATATATATAAGGAGTATGAAACACAAAAATAAGTTGTATTTATGCCGACCCACAACAAAAATTTTAAACAGTAAAATCTGTAATTTTAAACAGTGCAATATGTAACTAACTAATTAAATAAGGTGGGGTTAACCAAAGTTTGATAATTTACGGTCCTTCAGTATTCTTTAATTTGGCCTCTTCAAAATTTTTAAAATTCTCAATTAAATTTTATTTTTTTCTAAATATTTTTAATTAAGTCCTTTTAATTTTCTTAAAAAAATTATCATTAAGTCTAAATCTTTTTAAAAAAATTTAATTAGACCTCCAAATTTTGTGTTCATAAGTTTTAAAACAATTAGACTTCTAAAGGACAACAATTAAAAAAGGTTCTCTCAAAATTTAATCAAGAAGCTGAAAAAACTGAAATTTACTTTTTGATCAGCAATCTGGAATATTTACTTGAACACAATCAATCATCTCTTCAAAGGACATGCCCGTAATGAACTTTTAACAAAATAAATAACATAAAATATAATTTAAATATAAATATAAATATAAATAATTCGCATGTCAAAAATAAATCCAACAAACGACATTACAAAAAAATAGAAGGTAATATATAATATTTGTTGATTTTGTTTTTGATTAGCTCGTTGGATTGGAGATGCATTTTTATTCACAAAAACAGAATCCAGAATCAAAAGAACAGGTGATGATATTCAGGAAAAGACGAACAAACTTGAAAGGGAAAGAAATCCATACCATTGTTTATGATTTGATTCGGATCCAAAGCAGAGGTAATAAACACTAGATTCTTCTTCCACCAAATGCGAAGCGAATTGCCATCAAAAAAAAGAGAGAAAAAACTTTTACCTCCAAATCTCTACCTCTAATCAAACAAAAAACGATTTTCACATTCCTCGCTCTACTTTATCTAACCCTTCCAAATCTCTCTATAACTGCAAACAATTCGTTATCGGATTGTCCTTTTCTTTCTTTATACAATGGCAGACCGTTAAGCCCCTTGTTTTCGCCAACGGAGTGAATCTGGAAATCAAACATAGCCAAACACTCATTCGCCTCTGCAATTTTCTTTCGAGTTTTCTCTCTGGGCGTTCTCTTTTTTTCTTGTTATTAGCTCAACGTCGTGGAGGGTTGAACTTGAAAAAAGATGATATGGGATTTCCTAATTTGTCCAATTTTGGAGGAAAATTGCCATTGTTAAAACGTTGTAGTTTCTATTTTGACGGCCATGATTACAATTCTGATCTGATGTTAATAATTGCGGATTGTTGGGAAACCGTAACTTATTTTTATACCAACAACTAACGACAAAGACGACTTTTTAGCCCAACTATATTTTAACTGTCAATGTTTTTTTTTCTTTTACAATTAAAAATAGAAAAAGGAAATGCCACTCTTTAGATATTTTTTTTTTTTATAAGAGAGAGGGGACAAGTTGTCCCAGATCAAATTTAGAGATTAAAATGATGTTATTTTTCATTACGTCACAAGTTTTTGTTAATCTCTCGAGATTGTTGGATTTTAGAGTACATGATTAGATTATGTGAAGCTTAAAAACGCATAAAAATAATCAACAATGGTTGGTTATCACTAATTGGTTAAAGTGATAAGTAATTTAGTATTGCTTAAGCATACCTCAAGTTCAAGACGTTATGTATGTAGAAGATTTTTGTTGAGAGACTCGCCCACTAAAATCAGGTGTGCGACGCGAATCGATCTCGATTAGTCAATGCGAAGCCCTAAAAATTAAGAGGGCAACAAGAAATATTTAAAAAAAAGTTAGCCTTTCCATCATTAGAAGTGAAGACTCCAAGACATATACATAAACTCTACTCAATTTTTTAAGTTCTCCAAACTCATAAGAACTCCCATCAGGGTCACTCGATAGTCGACGCCATTCTCTGGTGTAAATCGCCTCCAAATATTCAGATGGGTTTCGAATTGATCTATAGGGTTGTTTTCAAAAGAATGTGTTCGGATTGGGTAAAATATCATTAAATATTAGGTCAAATTTAGGGTGAAATACCAAGCTTAAAATATTTACACTACTTTTCATATATTTAAGGGTAATTACTATAAGGAAAAAACTTTGATACACAGGCCGTGTAAATTTTAGTTTACACGTGCCTTTTAGTTTTAGGGATTAGGGTTTTAGTTTAGAGTCTAAGGTTTAGGGGTTTAGGTTATAGGGTTTAGAATTTAAGGTCAGTGTTTAGAATTTAGTGTATAAAGTTTAAGGTTTAGGGTTTAGTTTTTTAAGGTTAGGGTTAGGAATTTAGGATTTGGGTTTTTATAGTGTAAATATACAGACTTGTGTAAAATTAATTTTACATAGCCTGTGTATCAAAGTTTTACCCTTATTATAATGTAACTTTCTTTATATTTTCTCAATTACATCTTCAATTTGTTTGAATAAAAAAAGAACATGAATAATTACTATAAATACCTCTTTTATATTTTTTTTCTTATTACCCTTTTAATTTTAATAAAAATACAAAAATATTTTTTATTTAATTTGGGTTGGGCTAGGAATAGATTTTAATTAAAATTATGGTCAGGTCAAATTCGAGTCAGTCAAAAAATCAACCGTGCCACTCCCTGTTCCAACTCAATCCGAACTATCCTGGTGGATTTGCAGTGTTCACATCGTCCTTTGAAATGACCCTCGCTTAATGAATTATTTAAAAGCTATAGATACAAAACTTAAAAAAATGGTATAAAGTCAAAATGTCTTTAACATTTGATTGAATAATCATTTTTGTTCTTATTTTTTTTAAAAATAATTTAATTATCAATGTTTCATTTTGGGTTAAAATAACTCATCGGTGAATGGAAATTGTTAATCAACTAACGGTAAATAGTTTAAAATTACTTGAAAAACCTATATGGCAGTGTCATATAGACAAAGTTGTTGACTTGAAAGAATGTCACATCAATCAAAAAAATAATTTTATGAAATTATTTTTTCTGCTGACGTGTTATTCTGTAAAGTCATTTCAAATTGTTTACCGTCAGTTGACTAATAATTTTCATCCGCATAGGAACCATTTTGACCAAAAATAAAAGTGTTGAAGCTTAAATTACTTTCCAATTGGATTATTCTCCCAAATTTACCAAAAACTACTAGCCATGAATCCTCTGATGAAGAAAACACTTCTTCAGAAGTTGATGAAAATATTAAAATACCATATCACATGGATACTAATCCACCAGATCCAGATCCTAAAGGAAAAAATTATATCTTGATCTTTTTGAAGATGATCAATTAAGATCTTCTAATAGAAACATAGAGTAGGTTGAAAACACAACCAGAATAATAGGAGAACAAGCTGAAAATATAGCTACTAATGAAGTTAAAACCGAACAAACAGGTGAATCATCACAACCGGTTCCTTATGTGATAGATAGTCTTAACAAAAGAAATGTTGCTTAATGAGGAGTATATTTAGATTTAACTAATATTCTCATATCAGACTATGAAAAAGTTATAAATGATTGGGATCAATCTATAAAAATTGTTGTAAACAACAACAATAATTGGACAAGAGAAAAAAAATTTAAATTACTTTGTTGGAACTTTTCAAGGAGATGTTTTACAATTTTTTCGTGGATGGGAAGAATCTAACATAAGTAGAGAACAAAAGGGGCAATTAATTAATCAAATTCAAATGCCTAAAGATGTATTAAAAGGTTTAACAAAAATTCTAAAAACTGAATTTTGTGGTTATATAGATTAGCAAGATCAAGACGGTCAAGCTAATTATATATTATCTAAAATAAAATTATGTGATATTAAATATTTAGAAGAATTTTCTAAAAAATTTCTTCATGAATATCAAAATTTAAAAAACAATAAGGTAGACTTTTGAAGAAGAAAAAACAATATTTCCATAAACTACCACCACCATGGGATGAGATTTGTATAAATAAATACGATTCTTATCTTGAAAAATATAGTAATTTAGCAGGAATAGAAGCTCAATACATAGATTCTATAGGAAATAGAATAAACTTTGCTAAAGAAAGAATAACCAAACATTGTCTACAAATAAAAGCCTCTAAACAAGTAAAAAATAAACTCAGTAGTAAACATTGTATTAAAATCTTACAAAACGAATGGGAATTTGGATGTAAACAAGTACGTCCAAAAATCAAAAGATATCACAAAAAAGAAAAATAGAAAGTATAAATTATAAATTATATAGATGGAAACCATGAAAACAATTTAGGTATCCTTATAATAATAAAAGAAAAAGATTTGTTAGAAGAAAAACTGCTAACAAATTCAAGAATAACCGAACTAAATGTAGATGTTTTATATGTGAAGAAGAACGTCATTTAGCATTTGAATGTCCTAACAAGGGTAAAAATTGCTAAGAAAAATGATTAAAACTCTTGAAGAACAAGAATTAGAAGTATGTTTTGAAGAGGAAATAAATCTTGAAGAAATATTATACGAATTAATATCAGAATCAGACACTGATACAAATAGTAGTAGCGAAGACTACATATTTATGTTAAAAACAAAGAATAATTCCAAAAACCAATTGGAAGAAATCCCTGATAATGAACAACAAGAAATAAAATTAGGAAATATTATAGGAGAAGAAAAAGATCTCTCCAATGATATGTTAGAAAAGATTAACAAAAATCATATTTCTAAAGAAGAAATTTATAAGATATCAAAATTTAAAATTTGGATCCAAAGGCATATAAAAAAATTAGTGACAATATCGCCGCTAAAGATACTAAAGGGGATTAACAGAAATTCCTTTATTTACTAAAAAAATTAAAAGAATAAGATAAAATATCCTCAAGTTAGGTATATACATTTAGGAGTAATAATGATAACAATAAAATCATTATGTAGAGGAGGATATGATATATCAATCATAGCAGTACTTTTAGATAAAAAAATTTGAAAATCCAGTAAAAGCACTTATTGGAAGAATTCAATCAAATCTACATGCATTGGTTGTAAGATTTAAAGTTAAATCAAACTACTTTATATCCATAACTGATCTTTTAATAGAAGAATGTTTATGTTTAAGAATTCAGACAAAAAAATCTGATATTAAAGATCTAGCAGAAGATTTAGCAATTAGTTAGACCTCTTTTAATGAATATACAAATACGGCTGAGGTAGATATAAAAAAGTCAATAACAAAATTATTGAACTCTTTGAACCTAATAAATTTACTACAGAAATACAACCTACTTTATTACATTTAAAAGATCTATTTGTTCATAATGACTGGACGATAGAAAAAATTACCGATGCAGGTAGTTCTAAATCGGCACTTACAATAAAATATGTCGCATCAGGTGATAGATTATATTTTAAGAATACACCTATTGATAATAATAATAATAATAATAATAGAAATTTACTCTTACCATCAACCTCTAATGTTAAACCAATAGAGGAAATTGAAGAAAATACGTCAACACCGATAAGAATGAAAACAATTCATATTCCGATTTTTTCTACCGAACCAAATATAAATTTTTTTAATTCTAGAAACACTAGAATGGAAGAAATCCAAACTTCTACAATAATACAACAATTAAAATTAGGAAAAATATAATTACTTTTTCTAATTCTCAACGTAAAAATATTATACATAAGTATAAATTACATTTCAATTTAAATAATATAAAAAATAGTCTCCACACGCACTATTAAATACTGGAGTTACAACAAGTAGCTGTAGAAAAAATATCATCCCTAGCCAAAAATGGCAATCAATGAGGAATCCCATCAAAGCTATAGAAATTGATGGAAACGAGACCATTATTGAGTATAAAGCCAAAAATGTTCCTATCTACATAAATGAGACTAAATTTGTAGTTCCAAAGCTTTTATGCTTTCCTCACATGCATGGGGACATATTACTAGGAAACAATTTCATCCATAATTATTTACCCTTTTTTCATAGACAATAATAGGATTATTCTACCTGTAGAAAAAATACCGATAGAAGTTCCTTTGATAAAAAAAATCATAAGTTTATATGTGATAAAAATTTAGACCTCCAAAAAAGAGCAAATTAATCAAGTATATACTAATAATTGGCTATTTAAAATATTAGAAAATAATTTTAGTGAATAACCATTACAATTATGGAAAACCAGTCCGAGATATTGTAATATAAAGTTAGAAAATCCCAATAAAATCATAAGAGTAAAACCCATGATCTATACTAAACAAGATATAGATGAATTTGATACTCAAATTAAAGAATTATTAGATAAAGGATTAATAGAACACACTAATGTCCACATTCTAGTCCGGCATTCATGGTAAGAAACCATGCAGAAATAAAAAGGGAAAAAGTTAGAATGTTTATTAATTATAAAAGACTAAATCAAAATATTATATTTGATGGTTATTTTATTCCAAGAAATGATATCTTAATTAATCAGGCTAAACAAACTCAATATTTTAGTAAGTTTGATTGTAAATCAGGATTTTGGCAAATCATGCTAACTGATGAATCAAACCCGTTAACAGCTTTTAGTGCACCTAGTGGTCATTATCAATGGTAAGTAATGCCTTTTGGATTATGCAATGCACCACAAATCTTCCAAAGATGGATAGACTCAATTTTTAATAAGTATAAAGAATTTTGTGTAGTCTATATAGATGATATATTAGTATTTTCAGAAACACTGAATTTACATAGAAAACATTTAAATATTATCTCTTAAGAATTCATAAAACATGAAATTATATTGAGCCCTAAGAAAATAGAGTTAGAAAAAATAGAAATAAAATTTTTAGGGTTAACATTATCATCAAATGGTCTTATACTCCAAGATCATATTATAATTAAAATAAAAGGATTTCCTGAAAATATTAAAGATAAAAAACAACTTCAACAATTTTTAGGAATTGTTAACTATGGTAGAAATTCCTCTTCAAAGTTATCTGAAAAATAAGCATGTTATATGATAAACTAAAAATAGATAACACTTTTACATGGACTAAACAAGATTCTGAAATAATTAGAAAATTAAAATCTGAGATTACAGATATCCCAAGAGCTTATCTTCCTAAACAAGGAGATAAATTAATATTAGAAACAGGCGCCTCAGAAAAATATTGGGGTTGTATATTAAAAGCTAGAACAATGGACAATCAAGAATTGATACGTGGATATGGTTCAGGAAAATTTAAACCAAATGAAATTAATTATGTAATTTTTGAAAAAGAATGGTATACAAAAAAATTTCATATATTTAGCACCAGGGAAATTTATAATAAAGACCGATAATCAAGCGGTTAAACAATTTTTCACTAATGAAAAATTAGAAACAATAGCCAGAAGAATTAGATGGTATAATGAATTATGTTCTTTCAATTTTGAAGTTTTATATATTAAAGACACTGACAATGTTATTGTTGATTATCTTAGCAGGTCTGATGGATAGAGGCAAAAAACCTCTGAAATTAGTTGGAGAATAGACTATTGTACGAAAGAAAGCCAACAAAGGGATTCAAAGACCACATTATCCTAACCAAGGATTCGTGCAAGTACAAACTCCAGTAAGGTATTATCCTAACTCAGGATATTATGTTCCTTATCTAACGGTAAGACAACTGATTAGAAATATGTCACAAATGACAACACTGCCAGTAGTAAACCCACTGCATTGTTCTCAAAGTTCTCAATAGTCTCGAGATCCCAACTTAGTATATCGAGCCAGTGATGCTGAAATTATAAAGAAAGCTGAAGAGTTATTGAAACCACGACAATCTCAAAAAATCAAAGAGTTTTATAACCCTGGTTTAGATTTAAATCTATACAATTTGGTCAATGAAGGATGGAAAAACCATATCACCAGCCAAAGAGAAAACTTTAGAAGAGCTCTTATAAAATTTTCTTAGAATTTAGCTGAAGAAAGAACTAAGGAAAATAAAATTTAAGATCTAGTACTTAAATCTATTTTATATAGAGATTGAGAAGAGCTCGAACTTTGTTTTCTAAAAATTGAGAGATAAACAATCTTCTTGATATTTGTCAATATTTTCTCGATAAAGGGATAACAAATCCTATTTGAGTAAAAATATTTAGATTATGTTTATATAATAAATCTAGATTTGTTCTTCCTATCGAACTATTTTCTAAAATAAGTAGGGCAATTTACAACCAGGAAAAATAATTTAAAAAAGTATTTTTCAGAATATTTCCTGCAAGCATATGTTTTTAAAAATCATATAAAAGAATTCCAATAATCAAACATAGGCTTGATCATGAGCCATTTGATATAAGCAATATTGAATGGGAATTTTTTAGGAAAATTACGGTGCAAAATTTTTCGTTTGATTTACTAAAAGATTTTTCAGCCTTTCTTAAATCCAAACTATATGGTGAACTAAATATCGACTACTTTTAATATTTTCACTTTGAAATAAGTAGTTTGATTGGAATAGCTGAGAGAGAAAAAATTTATCAACCATATCAAATTTGAGATTCACTAGAGTACTTAGAGGACCCAGTTACATGCTGCAAATGAAGAAGCAAAACACATGCAAGACTATATCGACAAATACTATAATAATCAATTTATTATCAAATACAAGCTGGATTACATCTTAAAGTCAAAGCTCAAAAAATTCTATCAGAACAAGCTTATAATTATTGGACTGGTGGCAAAAGAATATTTGTAACCCGTTGGTGTAATAAAAAATTAGATGATAAAGTCAGACAGTTACTAAAAAAGATAACCGATATGACGTTAGGAGACTGCCCTTATGAGAAAATGGAAGACATCAATTGTACATGGGAACACTGGAACTCCCCAGAATCATCTATCTCCAATAATTTAATGAACGTGGATGAAATAGAATAAGCAAATTTAGAAAATGTTCAAGAAAACTAAAAGGACAACACACTAAAATGAATAAGAGCTGAAAGCACAACAAGTCAAATAATAAGCATCGAATTTTTAATATAAATTAAATAAAGTTCAATAAAGGAGGCTATAAAAAAAGAGAAGGCAGCTACGAAGGTGACACCTTTTGCTACCTACTCTCTCTACTAAACCTTTATCTCCATTTTTATCAGTTTTCCATATCCACCTCTTTGTAATATTTATAAAGGCTAAAATACACCAATGGTCACCGAACTTTTAAGGTAGACTTATTTTGGTCATTTAACTTTTAAAATTTTCATTAGGGTCACTCAGCTTTTAGTCTGCTTTCATTTTGGTCCCTCCCGTTAACTTCCGTTAAAAATGCTGACGTGGCACATTATCTCCTTCTTCAACCTCTTTCTTCCCCTCTGTTTTTTTTTTGTTACAACTATTAACCATAGATACAGGAAGCTGATGGTGATAAAGTTCATCACGAAATTGAGTTCCAGCTTGCGTATACATTTCCTGGAAAGAAAATCATCTGATCAGAATTTTGCCACCAAATGAAATCTGATACGTTGTCTGCCCTTTGGTGCTAAGTGGTCTGTTATATTTGATTTGCCCTGTTTAATATTTTAGGTCAGTGTCTTTGTGGAGTTCAGATTTTTGTTGGAGCAATCCGCAGGGGTTGTGTCCTTTGACACAACACAAAATCATTTTTTGGCTGCAGGAGAAGATAGCCGGATAAAGTTACACAGATGCCGAGGGTGGACTCCCTGTAAGCTAAATGTTCAAATCTGGTAGCTTTTTATGAAACATATAGGCTATTAAGTTACGTGCCTAATTAAGTATGTTACTTGCTTCAGAGTCTTCCTCGTATGAGATTCAATAAGGAAATCTCCTTGCTGTGACAACAGCAGACAATGGATTTAAAATACTTGTGAATGCTGTGGGTCTCAGATCTTTAATAGCAGTTGAAACATCATCTTTTGATCCACTGAGAACACCCATTGCTTCTGTTGCAATTAAGGTTATGATAGTTTTGGTTCGCTTAATGTTTCCTTAAGACTATTCATATACTGAGACCTGCAGGTTTTCGCTTTTTCTCTATTGGTTTAGGCTTCAGGCTCTTCTGCACTTGCAAATGTTGGTGCTGCCAGTTGTAAGGTGGAAAGGAGCTCTCCTGTCAGGCCTTCTTCTATACTTGTAAGTTAGCTTGGATGTTCCTTGCTTCATGTTTGAACTTTTTCCCTGAATATTATATGGTAGTTAGAGGTCGCTACTTGTATGTGCAAACTATGGGTCAAAATTTGGATATGACGACAACAAAAAAAGAAGACAACTAATCAGATTTCATTTGGTGGCAAAATTCTGATCATATGGTATACGTAAGCTGGAACTCAATTTCGTGATGAACTTCATCGCCATCAGCTTCCTATATCTATGGTTAATAGTTGTAACAAAAAAAACAAAGTAAAAAAACAGAAGAGGGGAAGAAAGAGGTTGAAGAAGGAGATAACGTGCCACGTCAGCATTTTTAACAGAAAGGATCAAAATGAAAGAAGACTAAAAGTTTAGTGACTCTAATAAAAATTTTAAAAGTTCAGTGACCAAAATAAGCCTACCCTAAAGTTTGGTGACCATTGGTGTACTTTACCCTTATATAAAATATTATTCTTTCTTTATTATCTTTATTTTCTCCCTCGCCAGTAACACCACCGTCTTTTATTCATATTAAAAAAAAAGTTGTCTGATCGGTTTTAACTTTTAAGCACTTGCAGACGCTTTCTATGTGGTCCTCTCTCTAGTTCTTCGAATCTCCCACAACAAAACAAAAAGGAAAACACAACACAATAAAAAAAACACTCCATTGAACAAAGCTTTTCACTGCTTTGTATGGAGACTGAAGAAAAGCTTCGGAGTGGTGTGGGTGGAGAGGGAGGGGAAAGTAGGTTGAATAAGAAACGGAAGAAAAAGAAAGCAAATGACTCGGAAGATCAGAAACTAGAACAGCCAAATGAAGAAGAAGAAGAAGAGGTCGTAGCAACGGACCCACTGGAGGTTTTTGGTCGGGACATAATGGTGATGATATTAAGCAATCTCGACGCACACAGCGTGGCACTATCTCTCCTTGTTTCTCGTGCTTGGCACGGTGTTGCTTCCAGTGATAGCCTCTGGAGCTACAAGGTTCTGTTCCGATTTCCCCCCTCGAATTTTGATTGGGTTTTTGATTTTGTATTTTGGGTATTTAATTACGTTGTAAAATTTGTTCATGTTTGTTGAATTTTAGGATTCGGGTTTTAGCTTAGTATCCGCTAATTAGAGTATTTGATTTACTCGTTTTTGTTTTGGCTCTCGTGTTTTGATGGTTCTGTTGTCCTTTTTTGCTACAATTTGAGTGTTTAGCTTTTAAAACAATTTATAATCTTGTTACGATCATCCTTTTCGACCTTCATGGTTACTCTTATTTATTTCAAAGGTACTATCATTCACTGCTTTGTGCACATTATTTGTTACAGTTTTCGTGTGATTTATTCCTCTTCTGAATTTTAGTTAAAAGGGGGGAAATGGTTAGGAACAGGAAGCTACTTTGATCACATTTGTCGAATTCAGGCTTTTGGTCCGAGTTCAGATTATCAGTGCTTTTTGAATCATACAGTGTAATTAAGGAACTAAAACATTCAAGGGGTTTTGCCAAAATTTACAAGCAGATAGAGAACCACTCATCAGTTAAGACACCAGACATGTAAAAGTTTATTAGTTTCATGAAGAAAATGAAATGCAGAGTTTTGTGGTAATTATACACATTACACAATGGGTGAGAACAGTGTCAATATTTTGTTGGATGTGATAGATTGATCCAAGGATGATGGACCTATGGAGGAAATATTCAACGTTTTCCAAATGAACAACAAATGATGATGTTTTGTTAAAGTTTTCAATATTAGGTTTGTCGTAACACTCTTGCAAAAGGGATCAGTACCTGGAATTTTGAAGTTGCTTACATGGTTTACTGCTGGATAATAAAAAGAACATGATTTACTAACATAAAAAAGAAAAAGCTATTCAAGTGCTTACGCTACAGCAAATTGAGTTGATATGGATCTTAAAAACTGATGTCTATCAGCATGGAATGGTGTTTGACAGATTGAATTTCTTTGAAATTGGCTTACACTCTGCTACGTAGTATCAATGACTTGTTACTCTGAATCTGCTTTTGAGCATTGCTCACATCTAGTTGGAGAATGATGGAATAGATGAGACTGGGGGATGTAATGCTTGAGGTATTGTTAAATAGAATCAAAATTAAGTTTGCTAATAAAACTTTTAGGACCTTCAATCACATAAATCATTTTTGCATGAAAACATTACCTAAAGAAACCAAAAATCACAAATCCTTTTTATGAGTGCTGTATAGCCTTGTTAAAAACTAAGAAGGTTATTATTGGGCAATGCAAAAGGAGAGTGCATCTTTAGAAATAGAAAGACATGGTTAGTGGATTTACAGTCTCCAACCTATAAACCGTAATGACTGTTCTGATTTTGTGACTCTAAAGCCAACTTTGGCATTAATAAGTTGTCAAATAAACATATTTTATCAAATCCAATCAGGATTTATGTCTTTTGTTTTAAATTTTTCCTCTCCCTATTCATAAAATTTAACCTTTTAGTTTTCTGCATAAATTGAGAGTAGGATGACTAATGCTTGAGAGAAGCCTAAAGTAAGAGGTTACCTGCATTGCTGCATGGCTATAGAGGAAGGTACCGGCTACCCTAGCTGGATTATGATGCCATGAGGATGAGAAGGCTGAGTGACTAGGATTTAAGGATTATATATAGGTCCACGTTGGGCTCGTGCCTTTGGATTTACCCTTGAAATCTTTAACAGTGTGCTAGCTGGTATTTTCTTTTTCTTTTTTTAGTTGATAACCATTATCTGCTAAGAGTTTGCACTGACTTGAAATGCCATCCTTACATCAATTTAGCTTTTTGGCTCACAACTTATCCAAAGTAGTGTATCATATGAATGTCTGACGGGGCTTTATTTATTTATTAAAACTTAGTTTTCTTGCCTTATTAGCTTTCAGAATTTGGGTATTACCATAATGGTTTTTATCCAGTATTTGATAAGTTTTACATTACATCACCTGGCTGAGAAGCCTGTGCCAGTATTTTACCGGATTTTGCAGCTCTTGTTGCGAGTGCATAATTTCTCATTGAGCTTTATTGTTTTAGTATGATCTGTTTTCTATTCCTTCAGTTATTTAAATTTACTTTAACTGGGGAGGCATGGTTGCGGTGGCGAAGCAACAAGATATCTGATTTTTTTTGTTAATCCATTGGGGAATGTGGCAGTTTTGATTGAAGGAAATGTTTCAGAACTAATTTACGGGAACTTTCTTTGCCTTATAGTGTGAAGAATTGTGGCATGGGAAGGCACACATTCCTCGTGCATCCCAGGTCCGAGGACTATCTAAGATGGCTGCTTATTCGATATCTGTCATGGATGGAAAACGTGTGAGTTACTAAAAGCCATATATTCTCCAGTGGAATTGAAAACCACAGATGCTTTCACACATAAAGATAAGCTTGTATGGACATTTGATTACTGAACCATTGTGCTTCAGACTCTATGGGCACTGATTTTATTTTATTATTCTTTTTATCTGTCCCCAATGAATCTGATTGTATTTTATTATTCTTTATCAGGCTCGTATTATGAAGGATGATCTATGCGATCATGTCTGGGAGTTTCATTTTAACAAGGTATGTGATACTTTGTTATATTTTAGCAAGTTGCACTCTACTGAAATGCTTTGCGGGTAGATAGTTTGAATACCTGAAGTTATCAAAAGAAATTCCTTTCATTTGGTTTGTCGTTATAATGCTACTACTGCTTTCACTCGCTTTCAATTCTCATCATATTTAGTTGCCAAGGGCTAATTGTAAGACCTTTACTGATTTCGCGGCATTGTCGAAGGACTGTCTCCCTGTTGACAAAGTTCCTGCTAATTTTGTGAATCTCTTTACATATATTTTTCATCTCATAGTCTGCATGAGGACCAGATACAGTCCTTTTCTCTTCCCATGACCAATTTTGCCAAGATTCATTTTGCTGTCAGGCTGCTCCAGAGTATTGGCGAAATCTTGATCCGTATTGGAAGGGGACTGGCCCTCTGATGCGCCGCTACTTCCACCCAGATGGAAGCCAAACAGCAGGTGCTGATGATAAGGTGTGGGGTGGACAAGAATGCTGCTATTCTATTGTAACTAGCATCGTAGGTGATGGAAAGATCAGGGAGCATTATGTTAGGATAAACAGATTGCCCCGACTCTTCATTTCTAGAAACCAGGACTGGAGCTAGGAAATGTCTAACTGCCTCTACTGTTACTCCAGCATTCCGGACGTGGATAAGCAAGGTGGAACAGGGCCCTTATTTTTACCTTCTGTAAATATCTCCCCCTCAAGCATTTGGTAAGTAATTTGGAGTGCATCATATCCACATGTCTTTACTTTATAAGAGTGCTCATTGTTTCAAGGTATTTGCTCCTTTCCTTGAATGGTTTATATAGAACGGGTAAACATTACCATCACGTAAAAAATAAATCAGTACAGTTTTATGAGCTCTACTTGTGTTTTCATGATCGACTAAAAATAAATGCGGGGTTTTCAGTTTTATGTGTTCATTGTTGGGGAAGGTAAAGGCTTCTTTGGTGGCAACTGGTCGCTAGATAACTTTATTCAGTTTGTTTTTTCGGATGTTGACGCCATTGAATTTGAAGGAGGTTATTTCTTAATAGGATTTGAAGATGATATCTGAATTGTTGCTTTTTCAACTAACATAAACTGAGGTTGTCTGATACTAAAACTTGGTTTGAAAACTTTCTTCCTAACGATTGATTAGGAAGATTAGTCTGGGTTTATTGTTACGGAATCCCGCTTCAAACTTTGCTAATCTTGAGCAGGAATAAAGCTACTTTCGTTCTGATCATATGGTTCAAATGATGGTGTATCCTTTGATCAGTATGTAAGTAATTTCAGGAGCCATGAATGGGATTATGCCAACCCTCATAAGTCTGATGACTAGGGGTGCTTATAAAGAGTCGATCACAAGTAGAACAGTGTTT
Source organism: Hibiscus mutabilis (assembly GCA_019671005.1). Classification (NCBI taxonomy): domain Eukaryota; kingdom Viridiplantae; phylum Streptophyta; class Magnoliopsida; order Malvales; family Malvaceae; genus Hibiscus; species Hibiscus mutabilis. Next base: position 3,285,799 of record CM033721.1, on the reverse strand, counting down.
GACTCAACTCGAAAACCGTTCGACTCGTGCTCGCTTGATACTCGATAAGTTTAATAAAATTTTGCTAAAATTGTGTTCGACAAAAGAACACATTGTTATTAACAAAAGCCAACATTATTGCTTCTAAAAAAACTCGTTGCTCGCTTAATGTAAATATAAAATAAAAATTTAATAAAAAATATCGAAAATAATAATTCCAAAATTTGAAATCTAAAATAACAATGTACAAATATATCAAAATAACATATTATAAAAAAAATATCGAATTATTCGTAAACTTGTTAAATTGGACCATGACCGACTTGACCCTTAAAATCTTAAATCTAGTTCAAATTCGAGCTGAAATAATTTAAATGAATTTTAATAGAGTGAAATTTGAACTGCTCACGTGCTGTTCAATTCAATTAATACCTTGTTGGTAGTGTCTTTCGACTTTGTCCGATGGCTTAGTTGAAAGTTGGAGAGACAGTTGAGAGGATGATGGAAACAAAAGTTAGAGAGGATGTGAGGAAGGAATATTATGGGAATAGGAGTAGAAATTTGGTAGAAAATATTTGAAAACTGTGAAAATATAAACAGAAACACGAGGAATAATTTAAATCTTCACGTACGAGGATGAGGACGAAAGAAATTTTATCATCGAAACTTAAATGAAGATGAGGACGAAGATGGTAACGTGGATTTTTATATACGAATCGTAGAGATAATCGAACCGTAATCTTATAAAATTTGAGTGATCTCTCTAATAATTTACCCTTTTAGTTTCTACTTAATTCTTATATTCTTGATGCATGTGAATCTATGATATTTACTTTTCATATTGTTTGATGCATATGATATTTATTTTTCATATTATACGTTGATGAAAATAATGATCATAACAAAAATACAAGAGCATCATCAAGTACCACATGCTACATTGATTTGGCTAAAAAAAATTAATCGTTTCATATTAAGATGTTATTAGAATTTTTAAATGGTCTGTTTATTATTTGTAAAATTAAATTTATCAATTATGTTAATAATTTTAGAGATTTAATGTTGGACATTTGTTTTAAAATATTAATATTTAGACATTTTTAAGTGTATTGAGTATATGATTTGTAAATAAAATTGGTCATATATTTTGGTCAGTAAAATAATAAAATTTTGTTTAATTTTTTGATATTGAAATTTTTCAAAACTTAAGAGAATTTGATGAGAATGGAGACGAAAAAATCTTCAAAACAAATAATGAAAATTCTCAAAGTCATTTTTGTAAGTGTTGAGAATTGAATAAGAAATACAAAATCGTTTTCGCCTTATTTAATTCCCACGCCTACATAAAAAAGACAACTTCAATATTGAGAACGCTAAAATTAATTCAAAAAATTTATTTGATGTTGTATGAATGAGAATACAGACAACTCTAATATTAGAAACGTTGATATTAATTCAAACTATTTATTTGATGTTGTATGAATGATAATAACGATAGTTCTTAAGCCTTCTCTAAATCTAATGGTTCCCGACTTAAAACTTCTGAGCCGGTGGTTGATGTGCCCAATATATCTCATGTATCTCAAGAGGTGGCAGCCCATAATCAGGTTAATTCTTTAGAGCCGAGAATCGGGCTGGAACTTACAGAGCCCAATTTGACTGTGCCCAATAATCTTTTTTTTTTAAAGCTAAGGTTAGAGTTTTATAATCCGAGTTCTTTCTGTTTTTTAGGTATTCGTTAGAGCGTGTCTTGTGATTAATTTTTTGCGCTCAATTAATCCATATAAGAATGTTGTAACTCGACCTTCAGGTCCTAGACGTCACTCTACCTCAACTCCTTCACATGCAGGGTATTAAAGCCTCTGAAGTTTTCATGACATAATCTTGTCGAGTACCATTGACATGATGATTATTAAGTCTATTTAATATGAGCTCCAACAGTTAGTGTAAAACTATCAAACCATCAAAACCTATCAAATTTAGGCCTCACAACACCCACAAAAGATGCATTTACACCACAAATAGAGATAGCAATATAATTCGATTCGATCTGAAGAAAAATATTCAATTCAAATTCGATCGAAAAGGGTTCAAATTCGAATTTGAAAAAAATGTTCGAGTCCTAATAAGAGGTGGATTGGATATGAACATTCCATGATTCAATCCAAATCTATATTCGATTCAAGTCTGATCTATATCTGAGTCTGAATAAAAATGTTTAAAATTCTTAGATTTAGAAAATATAAATATATATTGAAATCCTAATTAATTTGAATTGAGATTATGTATATTAATATAGATATATATTGAAATCCTAATTAAGTTGAATTGTGATTATATATATTTAATATATATATGTCAGAGCATTTTCGTTGCGGCCTAGGATTCGACGTCGTGAAATCGTGATTGGGTATCTATCTTCTCAAAATTCAGAATTATATATTTTAAACAGGTAATTCTCCACCCTTAATCACCTCGATTCGTTCTTTGTACATGAATCTCTAGTGGTGATCGTCGGATAATTTTTTCCGTTGTATCATGGGGTGCACCGGCCAACAATGAAAGCTTGATGGTTAGAAACTTTTTTCTATATGTCAATTGTTGATGGTTGAACGTTTTGATTATATTTTTAATTTGTTTTATATTAGATTGTAAAATTTATTATACATTTTATAGTTGTGATTTGGAAAGCAGTTATGTTAGTAGACTAGTAAGACAATAGTAGTTTATGTGAGGATGATTTATTTGTTGTTGAGTTTTTTTAGTTGAAGTTTGAGATGTTACTTTAATTTGTTTTATATTAGATTGTAATATTTGTTGATATTTGTTTGTGGTATTAATTTAAATATATTTGTTTAATGAAAACTATTTTTTATTTAAAGATATTTGTTTGAGTTGTCACTTTCAAAAAGGAAAAAATTAATTAGATTCGAACTTTCAAATTTAAATTTTAAATATTTTATTAGATCAGACTTGAATTTATGTGAGCAGACTTGAATTTTTTTAAATAATTGCGGTAGAAATTGACGTAAAAAATTATCATGGAGTTATTTATCTTTTCCTGTTCAACCTAAAAAATTATCAAAGTGATAAGAAGTAAGAAAATTGATTCTAACCTTTTTTTTCTTTGGTCTTAACGGAACTCCTTATTTTTCAAATTTTTTTTATTTTTTTAACCAACTGAAAATTTTACTTGATTTCAACCTAAATAAATTTTTTTGAGTTAAACACTAAATTTCATTAAAATAATAATAAATTACACAGATAAACATACCTTAAAGTATAAAAATAAATGTAAAGAGGGAAGAGTATGCAAATATGAATAACAAATTTAAATCTTCTCATAAAATCTTCATTAATATTCTTCAAATATATCACCATAGCAAAATCTTGAAGTGCTTATTGGAATAGCGCAGATCATTAAATTATTCCAATTAACAAAAAGAGAGAAAAACGTCTTGGTTATCTCCACGAACAACCAACCCATGCATTGTTGTGCAGTAAGATTCAACTGTAACATACACCAGGTTAAACGTCTTCAATATCAGCGTGCTATAAAGCAGACAAAGAACGTGCCATAATAGCGGTTGAAGAACAAGCCAAAACAGTTGATGAAAGATAAAAAAATAAATAAAAAATACTACTAGTAGACGACCAAAACTGTCACCATTAGCTTGAAAATTTTAAAATTATCAAAAAAAATTAAAAAAAAATAATTAGTGCAGAAAAAATATGAGAGAAAAAAAGTGAGAGAACCAAATTCCTAGATAGTTTTTTTTTTTGAACAACCTAAATAGTTACTTATTTGATAAAAACCCGATTAAAACCTAAATGTTACCGAATATTACCCGTCTACTTTCCCGAACATATATGTTCTTGCAATTGTACTATTGTAGTTCGAAAAATGATGCTCTTGCAATTAGTTACTATTAATTACCGTATATGAATTTTCAAAGGAAGTTTGGATTTCTTTCTATTTTTTTAAAAATTCAACCTTAAGCTAACAAATTCTCTCTCTCGCGCGCGCCTAATTATCACATCTCGTGTTTAGCGATCTGCTTGGAATCTCTATTGTTGGGTGTTGGAGGATATTGTTTGAAGAATCTTTGTGAGTGAACTAGAGATTTCGATAATTGCAGTTCTCTCTGTTCGCCGATTGGCGTTTCTTTTGTGACTTAATGGGTGAGAATTCGGGGTTAGAATTAGATTGACGAAATTTTGAACTTTTTTTTTTTTGGCGATATGGCCTCGGCTCAGGTCTTGCCTAGTTCGCGGAAATAAGAGCACTTAGAAGCCGGGAAGCGTCGGGTGCGTTTTATTACTTATTTTTCCTCTATATATTTTTTTAAAATTTTACTGGTTTCTGTGATTTCGATTTGATCATTTAACTTTTATGATTTAATTTTATTAATTTTTAAATGATTGTTAATTGTGCAATGTAGACTGTTCTAGCTAATTTCTAGTATACTCAATCCATATAAAAAAGCTTGCTTTATTTATTGTAGGCGTATATTGTCACTATTTTATGAATTTATTTCAAATTATAACTGGAAATGAGGCAATATTTTGGTATTTTAAGATATGTTCTGTAGTATTTGCTTTGTTTAGCAATGTTTTGGACGAGGTGGAATTGAGGTTATATGGCATTAGCTATTTTGTTGGATTACACCCTTGGGAAGTTTAACTGCTTTTATACCTTGAATAACTTCTCTGTAATCGTGTAAGGTGATGCCTTTGGAGGTTAAGAAAAGAACAAGATAATAGGCCAATGCCATTGTTAATTTGTGTTAGGTTGTACTACGGTGGTTCTTTAGATTTCTTCTTTTGGTTGGTTCAGTGATGCTTTAATGTGGGTGCTGGTTCAGTGATATGGTCCGAAAGTAAATAAGATATCCCATTCTAGAGTTTTTCCTCTGAATGCTGTACTTTATTTTTATTACTAATCTTGATAAGTTAATTTTCTCCTAAATGATATTATTGGTTGATTGGATTTTCTATAATTACAACTCTGGATATATACTCTCAAATAAAATTTTCAGTTGCAGTTTTTCATGAATGGAAATTCAAAAACAAGTTGATAATTCTTTGGACAGTGCGTACCATGGGCAGTTACATTTTTTACCTCCTTTTACAGCTTGAGGAATTTCGTAAGAAAAAGGCAGCTGAGAGAGCCAAGAAGGCACCATCGACCACCCATACACATGCTTCAGATGTTATTTTAAATGATAAGCATCAATTAGAAACAGAAAATGTTCGAGTCACTGACTTCAATAGTGCGTGTACATCAAATGGACCTGATCCTTCTCATGTAAAGATAATTAGCAACAACAATAAAACAACTAAAGTTTCAGATGGAAGTCAGCAAACTTACTTGAAGAACACGCATGCTATCCCGTCTGCTTTAGCTAATGATAATAATTCATCTTCCGAAGTGCGTGCATATTCAAAATGTCAAGAAAATGAGAAATATGACGCTTCATGGAATGGTGGACTTCTGTTTAATGATAGGGTATAGACACCCCATATGAGTAATGACTTTCAAGATACCAAGTCAAAAGAAAATGATGGTTCTTTGAAGGTTTCTGCAGTTGTATCTCCAATTTCATCTGAAGATTTTGTTGGTAAAATATCTCCACAGAATTCACCGCAAAGTCAGGCCAGTGAAGGCAGCTTGCTAGGTAGTAGCCTTGTACTATCTTCTTTGTATGAAAATAATTTTGAATTTATGAATTCTCATTGTGATTATGCTTGTTTATGAACAATGACCAGAATTTATATTTATCTATGTTTCATAGTTTTCTTTTGCTAAGGACCTGATGCAATATTGTGTGTTCTGCTGCTTAATTATAGACTCTACTCGATCTACCTTGGACACAAGAGGATGTGCCTCTGAAGTTCGGCAGAACTTACAAGGCAATGCAGAATATAGGGAACCTATGATTTCTGAACCTGGAGAGAGAAAATTTAGCAGTTCATCCAGTGGTTTTCCAAGTGTGCTTGGTCCACCGGCACTGGCATCTGGATCTTCAGAGTTCAGTTTTGATACCATAAGCTCCAAAAGTCATACACCACTGCAGTTGGTCACAAATGATACTAGTTCTACAAAAGCTCGTCCATCTTTCCTTGATTCTCTTAATGTATCCGAAGGTTCTTCTGGGTCTCTTTTTCAACATAATCAACTTGCAAAGGATGCATTTTCCTCCCATAGTTCACAGTTTAACAGCATCAATGCAGTAGGGTCATCCCCTTTTGATAAACCATCAATGGAGAGTGCAACTATGGGAATTTTCTCCGAACAAAGGTCCACTGGTTTTCCCAGTGCCAGGGAGTGTCCTGGTCATCTTTCAATTCGTGATAATAATGATGGTGACCTCCCAAGGCTTATTGAGAATATCTCAGAGAAGAAGCATGAGTTCTACTCGACCAAACAGAACGAGGATTTCTCTGCTTTGGAGCAGGTAGACATTATTTTCTTTTCTTTATGAGCTTACTATAGGTGCCACAATTACCAGCTTTTTAATGATTCTCGTTTATTCTTCCAGCTTGTTAACTATACTGCCTGCAAGATTAAGTTCTCTAAGCACACGAATAAACATTTCTTGAAGTGAACTGTTTGTTGTCTTAGAAATATTTCATCATAGGTTTGCCAACTTTTATGACTTCTGACTCAAATTGACTTTCCATCATGTATATAAATTTTATACTAGTATATGGCTTTTACCGAAACCTTTACAATGGTTGAAACTATTGTTTACCATACTATTCAGGGGTTTATGTAGTTGTTAATTGTTAGACATGAAATATTCTGGAGAAGAAAGGTTTTCGATCTCTTGAATGCAAAAGGAAAAAGGACTCTAGTTTACAAGGATAATAAGCTTTATTATACAATGCTGCTGCTCTTAGAGGTGACAAATCTTTGTAGGAAGCTTAGAGCTTATTTGAGGATAAGCCTGGTTCCTTTTTCAATTTATTATTCCTTTATGGTGATGTAATGGTTAAGTATATTTGCATACTTGTTAGGTCAATGTATTGTGTTTCTGTGAGGTAAATGTGCTGGAGTCGGATGTTGTTAGGCTGCGGATTGGTAATATTGTGGATTTTAGTTATAATTCGATGATTCAGTTTTGAAGCCTAATAATACATGCCAATATCGTGGAGATGAACAAACTGTAATGTCTGTCTAAGATTTCTAGCCATCGAGAGAAAACTTCCCGTGTTTTGAAGTTTCTTATACACACAGAGACGCACATATTATAATGTAGAAAACTATATTATAGTTTTCTTTGTGGTCCATCACATTGGTTTTGTTTAGTGACTTCTTCCCTGATATCTTGTTTGGAATTTATTAACTATTTAGTCTCTTTTTGTAGCATATTGAAGATTTGACCCAAGAAAAGTTTTCTCTGCAACGAGCTCTTGAGGCCTCGCGTACATTAGCAGAATCTTTAACTGCAGAAAATTCATCCTTAACAGATCATTATAATCAGCAGGTTTGTTTCCAAATATATTGCAGCATCACTAGTATGTCATGGTCATGGAAAGTGGTCAAATGCCATATTTTAGGTTATTTGAATCTACCATTTACATAATTATAAGCAGAAATATATTTTCAGTGTTGTAATATATGTACAAATATAATTTCATAAAATTAAAGAAGTATATAATAAATTACTAAAAAGATTAATACATAAAATAAATACAATGATAGATAGAAGAGATGCCACTTTCCCCTTCATATTTTATACTTTATCCTACGAAAGTACTTGTAATGCCTACTCTATTTGGAGTTCCACCAACTGCCTACTCTATTTGGAGTTCCACCAACTACTAGCCTATAAAAATAATGAGTTGGTTCGGCCAATCCCCTTACTCTTTGTTAAGGATATTGAATAAAATATATCAATGTGACCATGATTATATTATACGACCAACAGGATATCAGATATATTATTTTATCCTAGAAGGGCCTTTTAGGACCCCTTCCTCAAATGAATCGTTTATATACTGATAACTCAATCTGCTTTTCTTTGCTTATTTTGATTTGAACTTTCTGTGGATGAGAGGCCACCAATTGTAATATTTAAAATGTTTCTACATGTTTATAAAGAGATTGAATATCTTGAAACAGTAAGGACAATGAATCTATCCTCAGAAGCCTTCTGTTTGTTTGACAATCTTCATTGTTTTTTATAGCAGTTTATTTTTTTTGAAATCCTGAACAGCACTTAAGCTTGTTTTCTCCTTCCAATTACTATTCTGAATCCTTTTTAAAAATCTCTTTATTGTCTATTGACATTTGTTTCCTCTCTAGAGAAGTGTTGTCAATCAACTGAAATATGACATGGAGAGGTTAAAAGAAGAAATCAAAGCTCAACTGGTTAGTATTTTGTTTTATTTAGGGCTCTGGTAATTGACTCAAGTTGTTCACATGAATAATTGACTCTTGTCCGATTGCATGTTCATTTATATCAGATAGCTAATGCAGCAGGGGTGTCTGCATGAATTGTTTCATACGTTCGCATGTATTTTGGCCCTGTTTCTTTGATAATTTTTTATCTAAAAATATCAAAACCTATATTACTCATATCTATTAACCACAATTTCAGTGCAAGGAACAGTGAACTTTAAGAGATTCATTCATCACTATATGCTGCCGAATTCTCCCATTAGCATGGCTCAAACAGGTTTCTAAGTCTATGTTCACTTCAATACGTGATAAAATGTCATGGTTCAGCTTAAGCAAGGGGATTTTTGCCGAGAATTTGGGTTTTTGGCTTACGGAATTTGAGATTTATAGGGATGTTTAATAATTCTTTGATTGCATTATCCTTCACTAGAGGAGGAAGAAGAATTTTTTTTTTTTCTGTTTTACTTCTGACAAATAAAAAAGATCCACAAATATGGATGTTATCAATCATTCTGGATTCTACCTCATTATTTACATGATGGCTGAGTGTATAATGAAATAAAGCATTATACCATTATCGGTGTTATCTTCAAAGGGAAAATAAGCAGATGGTACAATGTGCAGTTTGGTGCAAACTGCTCATGCGGTGTATAGTTCAGTAACTCCTTTATTTGCTATGGTTTTCTTTGGTTCCCAAATAATATTGCATAGGATGCAGCTCAGATTTGTGTACTGTAAACTGTTATGCTTTATGTGGGCCGATTTGCATATTCTTGTTTGAATGAGTGGGGAGCGCTTTAAGATGTCAGAAATCTTATTTTAAAACAATTTTGACATTTTATTGCGGTGTTTTTTGCTCTTTTCTAATTATGTCAGATGTTTGATATTTGCAGGCAGAGCTTGGGTCTTTTAAAATGGAATATGCAAATGCAAGACTGGAATGTAATGCGGCCAATGAACGTGCCAATATATTGGCTTCTGAAGTCATTGGCTTGGAAGAGAAGGTAAGAAATTATTTAGAATTGCAAAGGTTTTCTTCCTTTTCTAGTATCATTCTATACATCATAAAATTTCATCCCCTCTAGATAATAATGCTGCTAGATAGGCAAATTTCCATATTTGCAACATGCATGGTTGCATTTAGGCATGTAATGAAATAAAGGTTTAGAAGTCAGTTTAAGTTGAGTGGATCTTTGTTCTCTTTTGATATATATGATCTTGCTGATTTGTTTATTTTAGGTGATACTATTAGCATTTGCATTATCTTCTATCGAATGCATCTTTTGAATCTGCCAGATTAACATTTTTTTTTCTCTCTTTTGTAGGCACTTAGATTAAGGTCCAATGAACTAAAGTTGGAGAGGACATTGGAGAATTCACAGGCTGAAATTTCTTATTTCAAGTATGGTTCAGTGTTTCTACTTTAAAGGGCTTGGGATCTATCTTTTCAGCATGAGTTGCTTTCTTATATGTTCTCCTTGGTTTCTCTCCCATTGTATATGCCATCTGCAATCAATTCAAAAGTATAATTCTAACGCATATATCGAAGAAGGGTATTGTTGCAGTTACTAGACCTTTGGTTAGATTGTCTAAGAAATAATTATATACTTAAATTTGTACCATCAAGTCTTCATGATATTTTATGCAAAAAGAAAAATAAAATACAAGAAAAAAGTTTGCATGTCAAGTATTTGATCGTTGCATTAAAATAATTAAAGATTACACATAGAATGCAATTGAATGTGTTAAGTCAATTTTGTGTTCACTTAAGAAGTTAAGATCTCATGATGCTGTATGTTATACTACCTCAGGCATGATTTGGTTGATGACACTAGGAGAGTTGATCCCCAAGATGTTTGGATTGTGTTCTACTAAGTACTATACATACGAACCAATTTGGTTTTGGGTATTAACTTCCGTTTATGCCATGTAAGTTGTTGTCAAATGCAACATGGATGAATTCCCCCCCCCCCTCCCCCGCTTGTTATCAGAAATAAAGAAAACAGAAAGGAAGAGCAGAAAGAATTCGGGTTGGGAGGAGATGGTTTGTAGTCAGTAATTTCCTCTGTGTGTGTGGTTTTTTAATTAATAACATTTTAGTTTTTAGCAGTTTAACCCTGGGAGTGTTTTGGTTTTGTTTCTTCAATTTGAATTAGCCTTTCAATAAACTTTCACGGTAAGTTCTCTAGCTATTGCACATCTTATTCCTTCTGATCTTGCATCAAGAAAATGTCAAGTCTAGAGAAAGAGCGTCAGGATTTTCAATCAACTATAGGAGCTCTTCAAGAAGGTTTGTATGATCAATATCAGGCGTGTTTGTTTTTATAGTATTTATTATATCTAAGCTTTTATATTTGTTTTATAGTAACATATGTTTGCTATTTAATTTTCTGATTCATTTAAATCAGAGAAGAAGGTACTCCAGTCCAAGTTATGAAAAGCTTCTGCCAGTGGAAAGTCAATTGATTTTACTAATAATCCTGCTAGTAAGAAGGATATGTCAACTTCAACTGAGGATCTAGGTAATGCTGCCACTTTTCAACCATGTTGGTACATAAGTAAATAACCATATGTTATTTTACTCAACAAAAATCCAGTTAGGTATGGAAGAGACAACCGAGCTTATTCCCAATTCCAAAATTTATTGACCAGAGTCAATCTTGTGCGAAGGCCAATCTTTATTTAATAGTGCACTGCCTACCCTCGCAAGTTGAATATATTTATTGAAGCTTAGTGATATAGAAGTGAAAACCTTTATTTCAGGTCTACAATGTTTTGACTTTTGCTCGAGGGTTTTTGGTTTTTTAGAATTTCTAGTATGATTTCTTAGAGAGGTGGTTTGGTGCATGAAATTAGGTCTAGTATTATTTTGACATAATTTTTAAAGCTAGGGATTTTGAGTTTTCATGGATGCCTTGATGCCTTAAGGTTGATGTCATGTAGTGCTGGTGTATGTTAAAAGCACAACGGCTGCTGCTGGGTATTACTTTTAAATGCCAAATTTGAGTTGTTAGGTATTTTGTTCCAGGAATCACTTTTTGACTCGTTATAATCTAAGACATTGTAAAATATTCTTTGTTTCTTATGTTCTTCTAAAACCTTCAATGGTAACTTTAATTTATTATATTAAATTCAAAACATAAATAAAATCAGAAATATTTTATTTGAAACATTTGTTCTTGTGGAAGATTCTAGAGAATGATAGATAAGTACTATTCAATTTTGTAAGGTAAAGTGTCGGACACGAGTTAAGTGCTTCAAAGTACACATGGTTATAAGGATATTATCATTTATAGCCTTACATTTAGGAAAACGGAAGGCACTGTGCCAGACAATAACAACATCCTTATTTGAACTGAAGTTTCAAAGAAGGAAAATTGAGTATATAAGCATTCAACTGCAGTATACAAATTGCCAGTGCTTTAAACCAAATATGAGTATTCCAATAAGCAATTTTAGTAGTGATATTTTTAGTAGCTTTTATTTTCCATGGTCCTTATTTTTCTGATGAATTTTTTATGCTCTGAACTTTTGCAGTAAGCATGGATGCTGCTACTGATGATAGAGAAATGAATAACAGTAATGATGCCTCTAGTTTGAGCTTGCTGCCTGAAGATGAACAATTTGAAGCTGCTTCTCTTTATATTCCTCCTGATCAAATTATAATGATTCAGAACATTAATTTTCTGATTTCTGAGGTATCTTCTGGTACATGATTCAGATTTTCTCATGGCTGTTATATGTTTGAGGAACTTTTCTTCTTGCAGTTAACATTGGAGAAAGAAGAACTAGCACAAGCTTTGTCATCTGAGTCATCTCAAAGTTCAAAGTTGAAGGTAAATAACATGTTCTTAGAGATTTTGACTCATTTGGTTCTTGGTGCTAGTCACTGTATCAGACTTTATAGGACAGCTTTGAAAGATAAATTTTATACTCCAAGTAAAATGGAATTCTAGAACATCTTTATTTGTAAAGTGCTGGGATTAGGAAGAAGAGGTTTGTGGCAGTGAAGAAACTGAATTATCTGTTTTTGCTTACTATTAAATGCGTACAAGAAGAGCCTATATATAGGTTGATACATAGCTGATGCATAGAGTTCTAATATGGCTAGGACTAATCTAGTGAGTAGATCTTAAAAGATTAGTACTCTATCTTGACTCCAGATAAGACTCATCTTTACTTTAGATAAAACTTTGTATACATCACAATTACTAATACTAACTAATTTATCTTCACAAAATTAGATTATTCACACGTCTACAATCTACACTCCCCCTCAAGCTGGTTAGTATAGAGTCTCAACTTGGATGTAACCTCATTAGAGGTGATTCTTGGAAGTGCCTTGGTGAAAAATCAACAATTTGGGTAGGAACAAAAATCAGTTCGACAGTCCCATTATTGACATTTTTGGAGATGAAATGTCTATTTATCACATGTTTAGTCCTATCATGGTGAACATGATTCTTTGCAATGCTGATGGCTGTTTGTCTGTCACATTGTAATTCGAATTGTTCACTGTGATTCATCTTCAACTTGTCAAAAGTCTTCGTATCCACATGCCTTCACAAATCCAAGTGCAAGAGCTCGGTATTCAGCTTCTGCACTCCTTCTAGAGACAACATATTGCTTCTTACTTCTCCATGTGACTAAGTTTTCCCCAAACAAATGAGCAGTAGCCACTAGTGGACCTTCTATCAGTAACTCTCCAGCCCAGCTAGTATCAAAAAAAAACTTCTACCTTGTCCATGTCCATGTCCAGGTGTCGTTTTGAGATATCTCAAAATTCTAGTTATTGCTTCAAGATGTTCTTCCTTGAGATCATTCACGTGCTGGCTTACAATGCTCACCGAGAAGGCTATGTCTGGTCGTGTAAGGGATAAATAGATCAGCTTTCCTACCAGCCTCTGATAATGTTCTTTGTTCTCTAGAATTCTCTTGTCATTTGTCCTTAGCTTCAAGTTAAATTCCATGGGGTCTCTATGAGAAACAAAGTTTTACTGTACTCTATTTGTTATTATTCATTAGTGAAAGAGGAGTCTATTATATAGACTTTTACAGAGGTGTTTAACACCAAGTAGTTAACCTATAGGATAAGACTCTTATCCTTTACAAAGATCGAATTTAAATTCAAACTACTAGTTAAGATAAAGTAAAGATAACATACAACTCCTACTCTATCTAAAGCTCCTACAACACACGGTTATGCATACTAACTAACACTCCCCCTCAAACTGTGTATATGTTGTATATACCCAGTTTGGATGTGAACTCATCAAAAATAACTCTTGGAAGTGCCTTAGTAAAGATGTCAGCTATCTAGCTTCCGGTAGGAATATAGTTTAGCTGTGCAATACCACCATTCACTTTCTCATAGATAAAGTGCCTATCTATTTCAATGTGTTTGGTTCTGTCATATTGCACTAGATTCTTAGCAATACTCATTCTTGTGGATGTGTCACTATAGATCTCGAACTCGGTCTTTTCATCCAACTCAGCTCTTTGAGAAGCCTCTTTATCCACATTCCTTCACATATTCCAAGAGCTAATGCTCTAAATTTCGCCTCAAAGACTACTCCTTGACACCACAACCGCTTTTTTGTTTCTCCAAGTAACCAAGTTGCCCCAAACATAAGCACAATATCCACTAACTGACCTTCTATCAATGAGCTCTCACCTTGACTTGAATGTATACCTACCTTTGCATTTGCATGCGGATTTTTCTTGAAAATTAGCCCAACACAGTGTGAATTTTAGGTACCTCGAGAATTACATTAGCGCCTCTAAATGTTCTTCTCGAGGATCACTCATGTGCTTTGGCTTATAACACTCACTTGAATATGCAATGTCGGCCTTGTTAGAGAAAGATAAATCAGTTTTCCAACTAACCTTTGATAGGGTTCTTTGTCATTGGATTACCAGCTTCTTCTTTGTTGAACTTCAACCACGGGTCCATGGGTGTCTCGGTGGCTTGCATCCAAGCATCCCGGTTTACGTAAGAAGATCTAGGATGTACTTCCTTTGATTGATGACTAAACCTTCTCTTGACCTTCCTACTTCCATACCCAAAAAATACCTTAGACTCCCCAAGACCTTTGTTTCAAATTCTCGGGCAAGAACAACCTTCAAATTCTCAATTTCTCTACTATCATCCCCTGTAATAATTATGTCATCAACATACACAATTAATAAGGTTATTTTACGATTCTTTGCAACCTTTACGAGCAGGTGTGATCCTGATTTTGTTTGAATCCATTCTTTACCATAGCCTTTGCAAACCTCTCAAACTAGGCCCTTGGAGATTGCTTAAGTCCATACAGTGATTTGTTGAGTTTGCACACTGTATTTCTAGTTGTTTTACCTTCTAGACCAGGTGGTATTTGCATATATACTTCCTCCTCGAGCCTCCCATTGAGAAAGGCATTTTTTGATGTCTAGTTGGTGTAATTTCCAGTCCTTGTTTATAGCTATGGACAGTAAGATTCTAATAGTATTCAATTTAGCCGCTAGTGCAAAGGTTTCTTGATAATCCACCCCATAGGATTGTGTAAAACCTTTAGCCACTAGCCTTGCCTTATACCTCTCAATGCTCCCATCTGAGTTGTACTTGATAGTGAAAACCCACTTGCATCCAACAACCCTCTTTCCCTCTGGTAGATCTATCAAACACCATGTCTCATTTTTCTCAAGTGCCCTTGCTTCTTCCTCGACAACTTTCTTTCATTTGGGATTCTTCAAGGCCTCCTCCACTGTTTTAGGAATCTGCACACTGTTTAGGCTGGCTGTAAAGGCCTTAAAAGTGGGATGAAGTTTACCATAGGCAACAAATTTGTTAATTGGGTGCATAGTACATTTTCTTACTCCCTTTCTAATAGCAATAGGAAAGTCACCAAGGTCACTAGAATCTTGAGGAGCAATGTTACCTTCAATCTCGGCAGTAGCAGGATTTAAGCCCGGTTTAGCAGCAATAGGACTTGAGTTTGGTTCTTGACAAGTGCTAGGCTGGTTATTTACTTCATTAGGGGCTCTTCTTCTCCTGGTATACACCTTAAATTGACTGTCTGCATTTGTGAATGCACAGTAGGGAAATTTGTGCTATAGCCCTAGGTGTTGGAAGAGGTGTTGTACAAGGACTTGGTGATTTGTTGGTATGAGGAGAGTGCATTTCTGTCGGCATAGTGTTTTACATTACGGTGGTTTTGAGGATAGGGTATGAGAGGAATGTTTGGTAGAGGAGAAATGATGGAAGGTGGAGGAACAAAGGGCTGAAATTCCTCATTTTTCTCCCCCGAAGTTGATCCCACGCAAAATATGGTTTATCCTCAAAGAAAGTGACATCAAAAGAGACATAGGTCTTTTTAGAAATAGGAGAATAGCATTTGTAACCCTTTTGACTAGAGGAATATCCTATAAACACACACCTGATTGATTTAGGGTCCAACTTCTATTTTTATCATGCACATGAACAAAAGCTGTGCAGCCAAATACCCTAAGAGGAAGAACATATGATAGTGGTTTAAAGTGAGGAAAATGTTTGAATAAGACTTCTGTTGGTACTGCAAAACCCAAGGTTTTGTTGGGCATTCTGTTGATAAGGTAGGTGGCAGTAAGTAAGGCTTCCCCCAAAGATATTTAGGTGCTTTGGCTGAAAAAAGAAGAGACCTCGTAACCTCTAGTAGATGTCTGTTTTTTCTTTCGGCAACTCCATTTTGTTGTGGAGTGTTGACACAGGAAGTAAGATGGAAAATGCCTTTTTCCCGAAAATAACACCAAAGAGATTGACTAAGGTATTCACTCCCATTATCACTCCTCACAACCTTAATACGTTTGTCAAACTGATTTTCAATCATTTGATAGAAAGTTTTGAAAATTGAAGCAACTTTCGCCTTTTCCCTCATTAAAAAAGTCCAAGTAGTCCTAGAATAGTCATCAATAAAAGTAATAAACCACCTAGACCCAGATAAGCTTCTGACCTTAGATGGACCCCAAATATCACTGTGGATTATAGAAAAATGAGATGTGGGTGTAAATGAGGAAGGAGCATATGTTTGCCTGGTATGTTTAGCAATTTGACATACTTCACAATTAAAAGAATGAGGCTTTTTATTGCTAAATAACTTGGGAAACAATTTTGAAAGATACACAAAATTTGGATGTCCTAGCCTAAGATGCCACAACATAATATCATCAGGGTTACTTAAAGAAGAAGATGAAGTCTTAAAACAACGTGAAACTGAAGAAATCAGAGGTGGTAATTCATCAAGGATATAGAGACCATTGGATAGCCTAGCACTGCCAATCACCTTCTTCGAGCCCTGTTCCTGAAATACACACCCATTATTTCCAAAGTGAGCATCACATTTAATATCTTGAACTAACTGATAACAAGTTGCAGGCAAGATTAGGAACATATATCACATTAGGCAAAACCAGTTTATCACCCACTTGAATAGTGCCACTTCCTTTTACTTGGGACAGAGACTCACCTGCAACCTTGATGGAGGTTTTAGAGTTGCAATGGTTAAAGGTGCGACATAGCTGAAGGTTGCCTGTCATATGGTCAGAGGCACCAGAATCTATAATCCAGGATAGAGGATTAGAAGTGGCCAAACAGGAAATTCTACCTTCACTAGCTGATAAGGCAGTTGTGGAAGATTTGGAGGTGAGATGGCCAAAAAATTGTTGAAGGTAATTGTTCCCATTTAGTTTATAGGATGTGATTGGAGAAAGAGAGGCATCTGAGATCTGAAATTCAGATGCACGAGGGTTATTTTGGGAACTAATTTCAGATGCGGTGGTTTTGAAAAAAGCCATGGAAATTAAGCAAAGGAGAAAACGAGAGAGATAGGATCGGCTCCTAAACTGATACCATGTGAGAAACAGAGTTTTACTATACTCTATTTGTTATTATTCATTAGTGAAAGAGGAGTCTATTATATAGACTTTTACAGAGGTGTTTAACACCAAGTAGTTAACCTATAGGATAAGACTCTTATCCATTACAAAGATCAAATTTAAATTCAAACTACTAGTTAAGATAAAGTAAAGATAACATACAACTCCTACTTTATCTAAAACTCCTACAACACACGGTTATGCATACTAACTAACAGTCTCGGATGGTTAACACCCCTAACATTTCAATCTGTTTTAAAAGATCTAAAATGTATTTTCTCTAGTTGATCATAATACCATCTTTTGATCTTGCAACTTCCATTCCCAGGAAGTATCTATGGTAGCCAAGGTCCTTAGATTCAAACTCACTTGCTGATTTCCACAATGTCATTCCCTGTGATAATTATATCATCTACCTATACTATTAATATAAAACTTTTCTTCTCAGAAGACATTTTCACAAATAAAGTGTGATTTTGGCGCTGTCGATAACCATTCGTAATGATGACTAGCAAATCTATCAAACCAAGTCCTAGGGGACTGTTTTAAACCATCTAAAGACTTTTGTAACTTGCATATCTTGTGACTAATTGAGTCTCCATTCAGTCCAAGAGGAATCTGCTATAGGATATTGGATGTAAATTAAATGTTGTAATCTTATCTTATCTCATCTAATAGTTTGAATTTAAAAGTCTAAATCTAGATAAACTCTATCTCATTAAAGGATAAGAGTTATATCTCTTAGGTAGACTACTCTAGGTTAACTACTTGTAAAGCCTATAAAATGAGTACTCTTGTACAACATTTTTGAAATAAGATTTAACAGAGAAATACTCTAAAATATTCTCTGAATTTAACATGGTATCAGTTTAGGTCGATCCTTTCTTCCAAATTTCATTTTTTTTCCTCTCTTCTCTCGACCTTTCTTCCCTATTTAGAAAACATGGCTACACAGCAGAACTCGCCGCTTTCGCAATTAGCTCTCCAGTAAGCTCTCGTCCATCTGATTTTACCCTTTCAGATGCGTCTATTTCTCCCATTCCGTCTCAATCAGTGAGACCAGCATGGAAATCCCAACGGGCCCCGAGAGAAGCACATGTTATCACAAGATGACAGCGAGTTCTTCCGGTAATTTGAAGTAAGCAACAGATTGTGGAGCTCCAACAGATGTTTGGTCAAATATTCTCCAAATCGATTCTCTTTGCATTTCTCGCTATGAAGGTAGAATTTCTTGTTTGGCCACAGTCAATCCACGGAGTTGGATAGTGGATTCGGTGCTTGACCATATGACAGCAATCATGACCTCTTTCATGAGTACAAGCCACATTCATTTGCATCATCTATCAAAGTTGCCGATGGATCTCTCTCCATTGTATCGTGAAGTGGTTCTATTAAATTAAATGATCATCTAGTATTGTCTCGATGTTCTTTATGTACCAAAATTGGCCTGCAATCTTACATCTCATTAGCAAAATTGTTAAAGATGAGAATTGTGATGTTAACTTTGGGTCAACATCAGTTGTATTTTTCAGGCACAAGACTCGAGGATGTGATGGGCAATGCTAGGCGACACAATGGACTCTACATTCTTGATGGCCTATCCTCTCGAAACAAAACTATTCCCAGTTGTCCTAAGTCTACAGTTTTTTCCTCTTCCCTTCTTTCCAATGATGTCATGCTATGGCATTTTCGATTAGGACACCCAAATTTCTACTATCTTGCGAAATTGTTTCCTAAGTTGTTCCTGAATAAACATCCCTCGTCATTCACTTGTGATGCATGTCAACTTGCCAAACATACAAGACAATCATATATTCCCACTAAATTTAAACCTACCTCTCATTTCTCTATCATACACAGCGACATTTGGGGTCCTTCTAAAGTTAAAAATGCATCTGGGGCTCGCTGGTTTGTGTCCTTTATTGATTATCACTCTCGGGTTACTTGGACCTTTCTCATGAAAGAAAAATCGGAGGTTGAAACGATATTTAAAACGTTTTTTCACATGATTGAAAACCAATTTGAACTCAAAATAAAGATAGTTCAGAGTGATAATGGGAGTGAGTATCTTACTAAATCCCTTGGTTCCTTTTTCGAGAGAAAGGTATCTTTCATCTTACTTCTTGTGTCAACACTCCTCAGCAAAATGGGGTTGCTGAAAGAAAAAACAAACATCTACCTGAGGTAACTCGGTCTCTTCTGCTTTCTGCTAATGCTCCTCATTATCTTTGGGGGGAAGCACTTCTTACTGCTTCTTTCCTATTTAATAGGATGCCTAGCAAAACTATGGGCTTCAAAACTCCTTTTGACACCCTTTTACATCTTTTCCCACATTTCAAACCATGGTCATCTGCTATTCCTTTTCGAGTATTTGGCTGCACAACTTTTGTTCATGTGCATAGCAACAATAGGAGTAAGCTTGATCCTAGGTCCTTGCGGTGTGTGTTTATAGGATACTCATCAAGTCAGAAGGGCTACAAATGTTACTCACCTATTACCAAGAAAATCTATGTTTCATTTGATGTTACTTTCTTTGAAAATCAACCTTATTTTGTAAGGATTAAGATTCAGGGGGAGAGATGTGAGGAATCTCAGCCTATTACTCCTACTCATATTCTTCCTTTGTTGTCTCCTTTTCCGACCCTTGAACAAATACAAGACGAACAACCTAGCAACTCTGATGATCCTACAACTTCTCCAGAGCCTACATTTCCTAGCTCTCCTAGTGTTCTAGTAGAAAGATCTTCCTTAGATCCTACATCTCCCATCTCTTCTAATGTTCCAGTAGGAAGACCTTCTCCAGAACCTAGATCTCCCAGGCCTCACACTACTCAAACCCCACAATCTCTAGTCAAACAGCTTACTCCCTATACCAGAAGAAAGAAAATTGTCACAGAACCCATTGATCAGCCTAGTAGTTGCCAAGAACTGATCTTAAGTCCTGCTGCAATGGAGGAAAAGGTAAGCAATGATGTCTCAAAAAGTCCAGTTCATAAGAATTTAGATGATTTTCCGATTGCAATCAGAAAGGGGTAAGAAAATGCACTAATCATCATATTGATAGATTTGTTGCTTATGGAAAACTATTGTCTAGTTTCAAGGCTTTTACAGCTAATATTAACAGTGTAAGGATCCCTAGAATAGTGGAAGAGGCATTTGAAAATCTTGATTGGAGGAAAGCTGTTGAAGAAGAGGTCAAAGCCCTACAACAAAATAACACATGGAGTTTAACTAAACTGCCAGAAGGAAAAAAGGTGGTCGGATGCAAGTGGGTTTTCACAGTAAAGTATCATTCTGATGGAAGCATCGAGAGGTTCAAGGCAAGGTTAGTGGCAAAGGGATTTACTCAGTCATATGGAGTAGACTATCATGAGACTTTTGCACCTGTGGCAAAACTGAATACACTAAGGGTGCTGCTCTCATTAGCAGTTTATAAAGATTGGAAGTTGCACCAACTGGACATCAAGAATGCTTTTTTGAATGGAAAGCTTGAAGAATAAGTATATATGCAGATTCCACCAGGCTTAGAGGATGACTCAACGAAACAAAAAGTGTGCAAACTAAATAGATCCTTGTATGGGCTGAAGCAATCACCAAGGGCCTGGTTTGACAGATTCGCGAAGGCCATGGTGAAGAACGGGTTCAAGCAAACACAGGCAGATCACACCCTGTTTAAGAAGGTAGCTTCAGATGGTAAAAAGACTCTCCTTATTGTTTACGTTGATGATATGATCATTACAGGAGATGACCCAAAGGAAATTGAGAAACTAAAGACTTTTTTGGCAATAGAGTTTGAGACTATAGACTTGGGAAGTCTTAGGTACTTTCTCGGAATGGAGGTGGCTAGATCAAATGAGGGAATAGTCATAAATCAGAGAAAGTACATCTTGGACATGCTCTCGGAAACTGGAATGCTTGGATGTAAACCAGCGACACTCCAATGGATGCAGGTTTGAAGTTTGGAAAAAATGGCACGAGTACTCCCGTGAACAGAGAATCCTACCAAAGGCTAGTTGGGAAACTGATTTATTTGTCACTCACCAGACCTGATATAGCTTATCCAGTAAGCATAATCAGCCAGCACATGAGCAATCCTAGAGAAGAACATATGGAGGCAGCCAATAGAGTCCTGCGATACTTAAAGTTTACATCAGGATTTGGACTTATTTTCAGGAAAAATCAAGATAGATCTGTGAAGATTTACACAGATTCTAGCTGGGCAGGAGAGTTCACAGATAGAAAATCTGTAAGTGGCTATTGTTCGTTTGTGTGGGGAAACTTAGTCACATGGAGGAGTAAAAAGCAAACTGTGGTGTCTCGAAGTAGTGCAGAATCAGAATATAGGGCTATGGCCCTTGGAATTTGCGAAGGCATGTGGCTTAAAAAACTTCTCACCGAGTTGGAGTTGGATGAAAAACAGGAGTTCGAGGTACTGAGTGATAGCCAATCAGCAATGAGTATTGCTAAGAATCCAGTACAACATGACCGGACTAAACATATCGAAATTGACAGACATTTTATTTATGAGAAGGTAAACAGTGGTGTCGTAAAGCTGCACTATGTTCCTACAAAGAGTCAACTGGCGAATATCTTTACAAAGGCACTTCCGAGAGTGACCTTTGACGAGTTCTCATCCAAACTAGGAGTATACAACATATACACACCAGTTTGAGGGGGAGTGTAGGATATTGGATGTAAATTAAATGTTGTAATCTTATCTTATCTCATCTAATAGTTTGAATTTAAAAGTCTAAATCTAGATAAACTCTATCTCAATAAAGGATAAGAGTTTTATCTCTTAGGTAGACTACTCTAGGTTAACTACTTGTAAAGCCTATAAAAGGAGTACTCTTGTACAGCATTTTTGAAATAAGATTTAACAGAGAAACACTCTAAAATGTTCTCTGATTTTAACATCTGCATTTACACATCTTCTGCTGTTTTGTCCAAGAGCAATCAAACTTAATGATCAATGAAGCTTGTAGTTGATGGCTGTTTTGTCTGGGATGAATACGTCTGCCGAGAGGTAGGTATCTTTGTTCCTGCCCGTGATGTCTAGGACTGATGGAGACCAAGGAAGGTAGTTTGCCATTTAGTTTGTGGCAGGTGATTATGGTCGGTGAGGTGTCGATAAGACTGTTTTGGGAGGGATTTTGTCCAAAAATTGAACTGACCTCTGATGATGTATATATCGTGGATTTGTTTTAGGTATAAACCTGGTTCTCATACCATGTTGGAATTAGGAAGAAGAGGTTTGTGGCAGAGACTGAATTCTCTGTTTTTGCTTAGTATTAAATACGTACAAGAAGAGCCTATTTATAGGCTGATACATAGCTAATACATAGAGTTCTAATATGGCTAGGACTAATTTAGTTGGTAGTCTATCCATATCTTACTATATCTTGACTCTAGATTTTTGTATACATCACAATTACTAACTAATTTATCTTTACAAAATTAGATTATTCACGTCTACAATCTACAGAAAGGTTCTTTTCTTTTAGTGGAACCTGCTCATTGGAAGCATGTATATTTGAAGCTTTATTATAAGTTTTCTTTGACAACTGTGTATCTATTTTTCTTCTATTACATAATTTAATTCTTATGTGCATCTGAACTTTTCTAAGTGCTCTTATAAAATGTTTTGTTCTTCTGAATGTTGTTGTTGTTGTTATTATTAATGTGATTTGTCCTTATTTTTTGTTATTGATGAATGAAGGAGTTGAACAATGAGTTGTCTTGGAAACTTGAAGCTCAAACTCAAGGATTAGAGCTTTTAACAACTCAGAGCATGGCAAATAAGCACATCCCAATTAGACAATATGAGTCTAAAATGATGCATGATAACACCCCATATGCCGATGAGGGTGACGAGGTACCCTCTCTCTTTCTCCGTGTGACACGATCATGATTACTTTGGTGTGCAGTCCAAGTTACTCTTGAACTTTGAGCCATCATATGAGAAGATTGATAACTGCTGTAGGCATCTGTCATCAGTAAACCAACCATTGCTGAAAACTGAACAACAAAATACTTTGACAACAAGAGAGATATCTGGATGTTCCGATGAAAGCAAGCAACTAAATATCATTTAAATTTCTTTTGTAGGTGGTGGAAAGGGTCTTAGGATGGATTTTGAAGCTCTTTCCGGGTGGGCCATCAAGAGGGAGAACCAACAAGCAATATTCCTACTGAAACCAGATATCTTGGTGAGAGAGGTCTACAATTTTATATGCCTTTTGATTTTGTGCTTGCCTTACCTAGTTTTGATGATGCGAGGGAGGTCGTGACATGTATATTTTGACTCAATTATACAAACTCATTCTTTTTGATAGAAGGCAAAATGAGTTTTATTAGGATGGTGTTAACTTGTGTATTATTTTGAGAGAAGGCAATAAATAAGGTCCTAGCCTTGTTGCAGTCACTTGGTTGATCAAATATTGTTGGGGGTAAGGTAATTCACACAATGCTGTAATGAACTATAATTGACAAATGGTATAAGGGGAAGAAGACCCTAAGCTTGTAGTGTGAAATTATAGTAACGAATTTCGGTGCTGAAAGGCATTAGATTTCCATGCTTTTTCAAGGGTTTAACCTTTTGAATTTTGATGCATCTTTCGGTATTAAAAAACAAAGCTGGCCTTGGGTGCAATATTACCAGTCTGTCATTAGAGTTTATGTAATTTCATTTTATTCTTTAAAATGATTATTGAAAGGACTTATTGTCGGTGAAAAAGTTTGATGAAAATTGTTCTTAAGATAAGTGAATGGGACCCTTGTCATTATTTTGTGGAATTAGGTCTGCCATGTATTTGGTCCCATGTGATCTTAATTAGGTCTTACCTACACAATTATTTGAGTGTTCAGTACCGAAATCTGAGTTAATTCAGAGAAGTCACGTTATGGAATTATTAATACTAGAATTATTATTAAAGAGAAGTAATATGTATGATAGCAAATAGTAATACTATATAATAATGGTACTTGTAATAATAATATAATAATAAAAATAGTGTAAAACATATATGGAAAAAACTTTGTAGGGTTTAGAATTTAGAGTATAAGATTTAAGGTTTAGGGCTTAATTTTTAGGGTTAAGAGTTAGGAAATTTAGAATTTGAGTTGTATAGTGTAAATATGCAGGCTTGTGAAAATTAGTTTTACACAGCCCGTGTTCCCTTTACTATGCCCCCACTTAAAAATAAAGGGTTTAAGGTTTAAAGTTAGGTTTTAGGGAATTAAGGGTAGGTGTATTTTTTAGGGTGTATGGTTTAAGGTTTAAGATGTGAAACTTAGGGTTAGAGTTTAGTATTTAATTTTTAGTATTTTTTTAGTGTGAAACATAAAAAAAGACATAGTCAAAAAACAAAATTTTTGTTCGTGTATTAAAATTTTACCCAATATATATTGTATCACCCTAAACTTAGCTTTCCATATATGCAAATTATATCATAATTCAATCATTAAAATTTCTTTTATTCTACTTGATGCATAAAACTCTTAACTTTTCAAACAATTTTAATATTTTATTCACTTTCTACTAGAAGTTGGAACCGACATTCGTGAAATTGACATTTTCAAATCCTATTAAGGTTCCCTTTGTTATTGGATTGGGAAACGGACGTTGGGCTGTAAACAGGCGGCGACAAAAATTGAATTTTTTAGCTGCTAAAAAACGGCATTTAGGTGCTAAATGGTGGTCGGCAAATGCCTGTCCAAGCCAAACCAATTCTTGTTTGGCTCTAAAATCACGACCGCAACAGATTTGGAATCGTAAAATGCAATAAAAAACAAAGCCGAAAACACAAACACATGACAGCATAGGCGTACCTATATTCGTCATTTTCTTTCTATTTTCCCTCTGATTTGATTTTTAAGAGATATAACATTTTCACGTCAGAATTCGAATTCATACAAGATAAAATAATACGAGGGTCTTTAACTACTAGGCTAATTAATAGATCTCTATTTGATCCCTCTTTATGATACAAACAAAACACAAAAGATGGTTTATTTTTACTAATTTTTTATTAGGGTTTCAAATCCCTAAATTAAAAAGACTTGAAAGTGGGTTAAGTTTTTTATTACGATAGATGTTTTAAACAGGCTAGGGAATGTAAATCGAGGTCCTTCACTAAGATTGGAAATGGTATCGGGGTTAGAGATTGTTTACTAATACCAATTAGACAACTTTTAAATAAGGGTAAAGTACAAGATGGTCACCAAACTTTTAAGACATTTTTATTTTAGTTACCGAACTTTTAAAATTTTTATTGGGTCACTCAACTTTTATTTCGATTTTATTTTGATCCATCCCGTTAACTTCGTTAGAAAATGATGATGTGTCCATTAATTTTTTCCTCTCAACACTGTTTCCCTTTTCCTCTCTCTCTCTATTTTTCTCCAGTTTCCTTCTTCTCCATCCCCACAATCTGTATTCTCAAAGTCAAAATATATTAAGAAGCAAAGTCATACACCATTCAGCCTGACCAAGCTGAGTTTGGAAAAGCTATAATGAGAGACGAAAAGTGGCTATCAAATTCCAAGATGAATGAGAAAATTTGGTGAAAAATTCAGCCGAGTTTATGACGGTAAATTGATTTCCAGGCAACAGTGTCTTAAGGCCATTTATTTTCTTCATTATATGTTTATTGATTCAGCCACAAAAGATTCTTGCCAAAAAATTAAAATGTATGCAAACTTTAGTTAATAAACTGTTGGTATTGATTTCCTTGTTTGGTGGTATACATAAACTTCATATTAGTTCCCTCACTTCCAGTCACTGCCCTTCACGGTAATGGCAATAGAAGCTCACGGTTAGGTTGTGGGAACGTGGGCGTCAATGGTCGTAGTAAAGGAGTTTATATTGGCTGATCAAACGTGTTCTTGTCTGAACAAACCTTGTTGTCGATATCTTGGGGCTCGTCTTCCTCGGGAACAACATGGAAAAACGAAGAAGCTTCTAAAATGGCTACTGATTTCTCATCTCTGATGCTTGTTTCAAACGGGTCTCCTACTGCTCCATTGTTACAGAAGAACCGTCATTCAATGGTAAAAATTCATTTGTGATTACGTCTGTACTATTTTCGGGACATTTACATGCATGTGTTTTATTAAAACAGATGGATCTTTTTTCGCTGTCTACAACAACAACAACAACCTCACCATCATCACCTAGAGTCCCCTTCAAGCCAAAAATCTTGTCTATCACAACTACATATCTACATTGTTTCCTGTGGAACACAAGGCAAGTGCATGCTGGTTTAGTGGTTTCGATTTTATTTTATTTTATTTTATTTTATTTGTCATATTTGTTTTAATCAGAAATAATTTTCCATCATTTACTTATTAAATATACATAAATTTGCTTATTTGAAATTGGATAATGGCCACCAAGCGGCCAAGGCCTAGTTTTCTCATCGAGAGCTAGCGGCCGACGCCTCCTCGAATGCCATTTCAACCTTCTGTCCTCAGATTTTTAGGCTCGATCCTTTATATTTGTCTAGTCGCAATGGTTTCCAGGCTTAGTTTCCTTGGCTCGCTTCCCAGTATTTTTTTTACTTTGAGAATGCAGACTATGGGGATGGAGGAAAGAAGAAAACTGGAGAAAAAATAGAGAGAAAGAAATAAAGAGAAAGAGAGATAGTAAGAGGATGATATTAACAGCTTTGAGTGTAAAAAGTTAACGGCCATGTTAGTATTTTATAACAGAAGATAAAAGGAGGGACTAAAATGAAAGTAAAATTAAGATTAAGTAGTCTTAATAAAAGTTTTAAAAGTTCGATGACTAAAATAAAAGCGTCTTAAAAGTTCGGCGACCATCTATGTACTTTACCCTTTAAATAATTAAGGTTAAATGATTAAATTTCAATAAAAAGTTTAGAAACTAAATTTAAAAGGATATAAATATTAAAAGTACATTATAACAAGCTTAAATAAATATGTTTTTTTATATATAAAAAAAGATTGACTACCTTTTAACACACACAATTGTGATGCAATTTCATTAAAAAGAACTGTAAACTTGTTGATAAATGCTGGTATTTTTGTAATTATAGGAAAGAATTGGACATGATAAATGATAATCCTCCCTGCAATAAATATGTGGTGCAAAATGCAAACTGAAACTGCATTCTTACTGTTGTGTTTCGGCTGTGCCATGACTTCAGTTGTTTCCTGCTTCTTAAGACCCGTCTTCTCTTCTTCTTCGAAAGGTAGCAACAAAATCTCCCCACAATTAAATACCTGCAAGATTACTAATTTGAGTTTCCATTTGATGAACAGAATCAAACTCCGATGCAAAGAAAACAGTGAAGCTGAGAGACGACTGGAGGAACCGCTCTAAGCCTATACCCCCTGGAGGTACATATCCAGCCAAAGACCATTGCAGGTTCTTACCCCCCCCCCCTTTTTTTTATGTAAAAAATACCCATCTTTTTTTCACCCTTTCTTTCATGGTTTTCATTTTCAAATCTATTATGTGGCAGTCGATGTGGATTGTGTGATACATATTACATTTCCCATGTTAAGGAAGCTTGCGCTTTCTTAGGAGATGGAATGTCCAAAATTGAAGTAAGTCTTTCGTTCCTCTACCTTTTTATGTTTCTTAGGAGATGCTTGGTTGTAGTTGTACATGTAATTTGACTGTCAACAATAAAATTGTGAGCTTTGACCTTATCTAGCTTGGGAGCAATGCTTTCCATTGATTCTAATTTACTTTACCATTCCAATTCATGAGCAACATTGAACTTTTGACATGTCTATTTATTTGCCTCTAATGCTCTTCTGTAGTGGCTGAGGGAAAAAGGTTATTTTGGTGCTTTTTAGCTTACCTTCAAAGTTGAGGTCCTATGAGAACCTCATTTCTAGAGTTTACTGCTAACTTATGAGATATGCTGCTTTAAATAAACTACTTCTTCCGGTTGCTGTAAATAGATATCCACAGCTAGTTATGAGGGAAAAGCTCATTTGTTGCTTTAGCTTACGACTTGAGTTACATAAGATAATGATTGTTGGCTACTTTTACCTTCTTGCATTGGTTTCTTTGATATTTAGTTTGTGAATAATTGTGTGTTGTTCAGTAGGGTACTTCCAATACATTTGAATCCTGTTTTTTTAGCAAAACATTATTCTATTTATTATTATAAACCACTTAACAGTGTATGGTAAGGACCCCAAAAAACATCTATACAAAGATAACATCTTAGAACCAAAACATAGGTCAAAGGTTCCTAATGATCACCGCACAAAAACAAGCTGAAACTTCGCCATAAAAATCCAAACAAAGCCGAATCTGCTCTATCCTTTGCTCCTTTTATTGGGAATAAAAGTGTCAACGACCTCACCATGTTTGTCAATAATATCCCAAAGACCTTTAAAATGGAGGCTCTCTGGCAGATTGAAGACAAACAATGTTCTGCACCTCCCATCCCTTCCTCTACTCTGTTTCTCACCAAAGTCTTCTCTCGCCATAGATTGTCTCCTTACAAATTGTTAACTATTAAAACATCTTTGTATTTTGGTTGCACCAACTTGTGGTTGTAGTAATAAAGGTTTCTAACCTTTACTTTGTACTTGGTTATGGCCCATGTCTGTAATTTGAATATACCAAATCCTGTTTGATGTTATACAAGCAGTTGACTAATTTATTTAGCGTTCAGAGCTTAGAACCTGTAGTTCACGGTAGAGGGAGGAAATCAGATTCTTTGGATGAGACGTATTTAGGAGTCTATGAAAAGCTGCTATATGCTCGTAAAGTTAAGCCTGTAGAAGGTATGTCTTTGTAAATAATGAAATTTTCCTACTGTTTCTATTCTTTCTTTGGTTCATTGTTGTTATGTTTGCGCATCTGCTATTAATATCATACAATTTTGCTTTTCTGAAGTACCGCATACATCCAAATCTTACATAGGGAGAATTGAGGTTAAGCTCAACTTTTTGACATAGTGTTAATAAACATTTGTTAGCTGGACTATGAGTTATAAACCGTCCAAATCAGAGGTAGAAATAAGAGTATTCCTTAGAACTTCTCGAGTGGTGCCCAGAATGTAGATCAATGTAGCTTTGAAAATTCTAAAAGAAAATCATAGTGATGCAGCTATATGTTATGTTTTCTTTTTCAAAATGTCATTTTTTAAAAGTTGCACTCTATGCTTATGTCCGCGAGGAGCAGAGGGAGGGGAGATGGTTCTGTGAGTGAGTTCAGGTTAATAATACTTTGTATCATTGACAATGTTTATCTGTAGCCTAATCTTTATGCACACTGCAACTTTCATCATTTTTAGGAGCTCAATGGACTGGGATAGTTACAACCATTGCGATAGAAATGCTGAAATCGGGCATGGTTGAGGCTGTTATTTGTGTTCAGAGGTAGGAGCACTTATAACTAGATGAAGAATGAAATATACATGGTTTATTATTGAATATGCAAAGTTTTTATTGCCTACTTTTTTTATCATAATGCAGTGATCCGGATGACAGACTGTCCCCAAGGCCCATTTTAGCTAGGTTAGTTTTATTTGTTCTTTTCCCAAATTGAAATTGCTGACTTGATTGTCTACTTATTTTTGTTTCAGATGTCAAAGCTCTTCCTTTTGATTCACTGCAGGACACCAGAAGAAGTTTTAGCTGCTAAAGGAGTCAAACCAACACTGTCCCCTAATCTGAATACTCTCGCACTGGTTGAGGTACTTTGAATTCTTGATGCTACTTGTGGAGGATTTTTAAGCTTTACATATAATGTATGCTTAAGAAATATTGATGAAAGCTATGAAGCTGGTTTTATGAGCTCATATTTAAAAGCATTTCTTATATGAATGATGACTATTCTGGAGGAGTTAATGAACAACGAGAGCAACACCACCACGATTCTTAATCATAGACAGAAAGACTAGTACTGACTTAAAAAGGAAAGAATGAACCCAAGCTGCACATTTGCCTCATCTCATGCCCAACCTTTAGAAACTGAAAATTAATGCAATGAAAATGCCAAAAGGACCTAGTCAAGTAGCAAGATGAGGTGATTCATTTTTTTTTTGAAGAGCACTAAGAAAAAAGCCGATAATCAATGAATATTATATTTAATGTGTTTAGTTGTTCTTCTTTTGTCATATATACCAGTTTCTGATTGCTAATCTGTGTTCTATCATAAAAATATAATTGTAGTTTTTTCCATGTATAAAAGTTAACTGAGATAGAATGGACTTAATTATGCAGGCTGCGGGGGTAAAGCGTCTCCTTTTCTGTGGTGTTGGTTGCCAAGTGCAGGGTATGCTTAATGCTATATCCTAACAGTTTCTGTCTATGCTTATTTCTATATTGTGACTTGTACTATTGTAACGCAGAATGATTTCTTAAACTGCAGCGTTAAGATCTGTGGAGCACCATCTAAATTTGGAGAAGCTTTATGTGTTGGGCACCAATTGTGGTAATATATATTATACTGTTCTTTTTACTGTGCAGCTTTACATTTACAATACCATGTTAGGCAATTGTAGCTAATATCAATGTAACTTATGAATACTTCATATAAAACTTTATTTTATTAGATCTTTGCTAAGAGAAAAATGCATTTTTTGTACTAAAAGAAGTTGTATGATTTTCAGCTAGTTTGCAACCAGTTACTGTAAGATTAGAATTATTCCAGGTTATGCACTAAGTCATGTGTTGTAGTTTCATATTGCACTTTTAATTAGATCTCATCAAAATTCATAAACTTTAGATGCATAGATGATCGACACAATGTTACTTTAGACTGCGTCCTTTCTAAATTACAGAACACATCTCAATCATTATGAACGCCTTATTCAACAGTTGATAATGGAACTCGAGAAGGTCTAGATAAGTTTCTAATCGCTGCGAGTAGTGAACCAGAAACTGTTCTGCATTACGAGTTTATGCAAGATTACAAGGTTTGTGCTGAAAAACTTTTGATTTGTGCTCAAGTTATGCACAGTAAATATTGGTCTGTGGAGTAAAGCCTATTATTGAGAACATTCTCAACTTAAATGTTATATAGTTCTTGCAGTAGTAAAAAATGTATTTAAAATTAATCAAAGATGTGAGCTTAGGTTACATGAGGCCTTGAGATTATACCTCATTATATTTCCCTTTTCTTTAACATTGAAACAATCTTAAAGAGCTCAGGATATTACTATAGCAGGTAATGGCCTATCCTTGGGATAAACAGTGATAATAGTTTTCCCCCATTTATTCAGGACAGTGACGAAGCTAAAAATCAAGACCAAGGGACATTATAATTAACTAAAAAAAACGGTGGGGGGGGGGGGGTCAAATGAATTGAAAATTGGGGGTCAAATAGGTAAACTCATATTATACTTTTAGTAATTTCTTTCTGGGAGGAGGGGCGGGGGCTGTCTTATGCTGTAAATCCTTCCCTGGTAACAGATATGAATGATATTCAATGATTAAGCCATTTACCTGTTTAACATTGTATACCATCAATGCAGGTTGATGGCTCGTTATTTAGATATTAGTATTAGGCTAATCTTGAGTATTTATTTAACTGCTAGCTCTCCCATTTAAAAGAGCTGATATAAGTATAAAAAAATAGACTTTTTTATATCTTATGTGGTGGCTATTGTTATATCCTTCTAGGTCCACCTAAAGCATTTGGATGGCCATATTGAAGAGGTAATAAATTTTGTTTACTTTCAATCTTGTCTGATTCTCGCATTCACCGAGCTTCATCCATTTGAAATTTTAACTAAAGCAGGTTCCTTATTTCTGTCTACCAGCAAACGACTTAGTAGATGTTATTGCACCTTCATGCTATAGGTAATTTCCTGCTGTTTCCATATGATTAATAAATTTGGCCATTTAACAAAAGCCTGTCTAAAAAAGGTTATCTGGACCAAAATTTGTCCTGTGCATCAGGAGGTCTTTACTGTTTCTTTGTGCATATCATTGTAGAAATTTGTTTTAACTAGACAATTTTTCATGCGTTTTGCAGCTGTTTTGATTACACAAATGCATTAGCGGTGAGTTTTTTTTTTTAATTTATTTATGCAAGGCTATCCTTGAAATTTTGTAACCTATGCTAATAGGAATGCCTTGTGCATTTACCCAATATATTTACTGAGGAGGCAGTGGAATTGCTTTCATTTATTTCATGATTTATTTTTAAAGTAAGGAGTTGTATTCTGTTTATTAGCTGGTTATTGGCATCCCCAATCCATGCAATTCTTAGCCCCCGTCTCTCAAGGTTTTCCAGGTCTGAAGGTTTAGGATTCTGATTAACTGAAAATTGCCAGCATGTTTCTAGATATTTACTACATGCAGGGACAATTGGTTGGGAGGTGTAAGTTATCCAGGAAGTGTTAGAGCTTGAGGGGGAGTGTAAGTTGACAAAAAGTGTTAGAGTTTAATTTAACGTGTAATTAGAGTTTATTTCTAAGTCAGTAGTTTAAATTTACTAGAAGTCTTATTTAAATGAGGGATAAATATTATTTAAATTATAGATAAAAGTATAATTTTAGTTATACTGAAACTCTGTATCAGCCTATTTAAAGGCTTATCTCATACACATTTGATTAAGAAGAATACGAGAAAATACAGAGAAACACATTGTTCTCTGTTGAAAATATTATTTTTGTTCTATCGTTAAACTGTAGCTTTTTATATTTTATTGTTCATTGTTCACCGGCTTTCATCTTCTTCGGCCACCATGGCCCCTTTCTCACATGGTATCATGAGCCAACAACGGTCTTGATATTTGATCCTAGCTCCGTCCCTGACTACATGCATTAAGCTGGTATCTAATGTTGGATCTTTCCATATTATTATTTGATCATAGAAGTTCCAAGGAAGTTATCTTGCACTTATTGCTGACATGCCTCAACTTGGAATAATCCTCTCTTTTTTTGCCAATGCAGGATCTGGTGGTTGGATATATGGGTGTACCAAAATATTCTGGAATCAGCATGACACAGCATCCACAATATGTTACCATTAGGTAGGTACTTTCTCCTCAGCATCAAATGCACAAGCTGCTGGCTAAAGCATGTTACTTGTGCCCCTCTTTTTTTTTCTCTTCATGCATTTCTTTCTTTGGTTTTATAATATTGACATTATCATTCTATTCTAGTTTTTGCATTCTTTTATTTAATAATGATGCTCAAATCGCTTCAAATCCCAATACAACTAAAATTTTCAATTTCAATGCGTTTTTCTGTAGAAATGAACGTGGCAGAGAAATGCTGAGTTTGGTTGAGAACCTTTTGGAGATCACTCCAACAACTAGTAGTGTAAAATCCTATGCTATATCCTGTTGAGCTGCTATAGGATTTGGGGAGGAAACTGATTACAGGATGTTTTATTTTTAGGGTAACCGGCAACCATTTGTGATGGAGACTGTTAAAGCAGATGATGATGCTAAGTTCGGTATGTATGGCATCTTCTGTTTAGCCATGAAAACAATTGTCTTTCAACCGCAGTGCATAAGCATGGTTCTTGCTTTAAATTGGAAATATGACAGATGTCTTGTGAATCTATTTATGCTGCTTAGCCGTTTCTTTCAAGCTTTTCTTTATTAAAAGTAAAGTGGATATATTAATGTCTCCATACAAGTAAGTTTAGATACAAGTAAGCTTTTCTTTATTATGGCAATTTATTATTCCATTTTTTTTGCCTTTAGGGAAGGGTCCTTCTCAACCTGCCCCTAGGTTTATTGGGAATTTGATAGCTTTTGTGCTCAACTTGGTAAGGATTGTTCCATATATACAATTCATTTGTTATGGAAAGGCAGTTGAATAAGTAAATTATTCTTTTTTATTGTCCTCATTTTGTTCAGATTGGGCCAAAGGGTCTGGAATTTGCTCGGTATTCACTTGATTACCATACTATAAGAAACTACTTGCATGTGAACCGTGCCTGGGGGAAACAAAGGTATATTCTACTGAGCAATGAATTTATAATACGCCATCAGGATAGAGTTTTTTTTCGTTATGAAAATATCAAATGCATGCAGAGCTGATAGGCATATTCCTTCATACGCAAAGAAACTTGTGGATGCTTACAACCTGAAGGGCGATATTGATCAAATGCTTACCCGTGAGTAACCCATGGCAGTCTCGGAGGGGAGCAACATGAGCTTCAGCTAAGGGCTCCACCTTCACAGTTTCAAGTGATAATCTTGCAAGTTAGTGACTTCCTCTTATTGTTTTAGTTGTATTTAAGGTGTTTTCTAAACAAAACAATGAAAATAATAATTTGTCAATGAAATATTAAATTAATTGTTTAAAGTAATAAAATATGTTTTGGTTCTATAGATGCCTATTTTGAGTTTTCGTGCAGGGTCCTGAAAATATCTAAGACGAACCCTCTAACGGGAAAATTCCCCTCTCCATGGTGTGACGTGAATTTACTTAAATGAGAAAGCTACTGCAGTATCTGATGATATTGTGATCTCAATGAAACCATGTGCGTTAGTTTATATTAGTTTCTCTAAAACTGTTTCTTGATAAATGGATCGGTCTTTCTAAAAGATATAAAATTTGCTTTGGTTGCCAATGTATCATCTTCCTTTTGTATCCTTCTCTCCTGTATGATCGGCCTTACAGATTTCTAATCAGATGAGGGAATAATGGAGACATATTTTGTTGATGGAATGAGTTATATTGGTTTTAGGAAGATTTAGTTCATTACCCTCTCCCTAAAAGACATATATAATAGTATGTGCAGCATCATTGTTTATATATTCTAAAATTTCTATTTTTCTTTCTGATATAAGATTATTGTCTCTGCCTCCTCTTAAGAATACAATATTGTCGTAAACAACTTGTACTGTGAAATTTTCCTCCTACACTGTGGTGGGGGGTTGGGGCTAGGACAGTCCAAAACTTTCAAGAAATTGTTAAAAGAAAATATAGATATTTCCAATAATTACAAATTATCCAAGATCCTCTGAAAGTTACGAAATTGACCTTGGAATTTTAAGAAAATTACAATTTAGCACCAAAACTTTCAAAATTATAATTTTGCCCCTAAAATCTATATTTTTCACAATTTAGTCCCAAATTCAAAAATTTTAAAATAATGACCCAAATCTTTCCAAGATTTATAAATTAATCCCCAAAAATTATATTTTAAAATAATGGTCCTAAACTCCAAATTTTCAATTTTAATAGAGCGGTTCAAAATAATTCAAAATTTTAGCCCTTTTTTGGTTGTGACAATTCTCTCCGCCTTAAAAAATTTTATCCTCGAAATTGTCAGGCTTGGTAATAGGTTTTTGATACTCTTTTGTCCGTCTTTTAAACTTTAAACCCTTTTTTTAGAAAATTGACAATTACACCCTTCTTACGGCTTCAATAGTTGTTTTCGAAGTTTTAAAGCTTTCGCTGCCTTAGGAAAATTTAGTGCATGGTTGGACTTAACAAATATATGTTTTTGTTCAACATCTTTGAAAACCGAATAACGAAAGCAAAGGAGAAAAGAAAGAGTCAAGACACAATCATTCTTCGTTACCAATGGTAATGTGATATCTTGCCTTCACTAAAGCTTTGATATCTAGCCCTTGTCGCAATGTTCTTGAACGTAGATGAGTCCACAACCTTGTCAGGTATGGACTGTTGTGTTATGAGTGGTCAGCCGATTTCTTGCTACCTTGATGGAAGATGGAGGTAGGTTGTCGTAAAGGTGTGCTCCGCGATCTCTCGATGCCCCACCATTATTAACTTGACTTTTCTCATCAGCGACCTTCCAAATATTGCTTTATAAGCGGAAGGTTGATCGACCACCAAGAACAGAGTGTCGACTGTGACAGTGTTTCTATCATCTCCCAAAGTAACACCGTCACAGTCGACACTATGTTCTTGGTAGCCGGAGAAGCCGTAGATAGGTCCACATGACTTTAGCTGCTCCGAAGACCCTTCTATTTTTTGGAAAGCTTCCCACTTCAAGACCTCCACTGCATTTCCATTTTCCACCAGGTTTCTCTTACACACTGAAGTCATTAATACAAGCCAAGACTACTAAGGGATCGTCAATGGTTTTGTCCAGGACTTGGGAAGAATTGAAGTCCACGAAGCTGACCTTCCAATCCTCCATGGGTCTAGCACTTTTCACTGCCGTTGCTATAGACATTATGCTCGAGGACGATGAACCCTTGCTGGAGCCATGGAAGGTTGAGGTCGTTCGATTATCACATTAATGATGCCCTTGACTGGCCTTTCTTCACGCGCTACCATGCGACTCTCCCATTGCAGCCTGTCTCTCTACACGAGCAGCCCTAAGCATCCCCTCCGGATAGCTTCCTCCACAACGTCTTTGAAGGGTACACATTGCCCCGTACTGTGACCCCTTTGCCCGTGAAATTTATAGAAGGCAGTGTTCCCTGAGAGTCTGGTCTCATTGGGAAGGAGGTTTCCGAATTCCTGGATTCCCAACTTGTCTTAGAACTTCAAACAATGACGCTAATATCTTTATTCCGCTAAAATTTTCATTTATTTTCAGTTGTAAAAATATTCAACAATAATTATTTTAAATATTTTAGCTAACTAAATTTTACAAAACAGATTCAGCCAAATATAGACACCCAAAATGTGATTGAATAAAACAACTCAAATACATTCCACCAAAAGTAGTTGAGTTTTTTGCAAGGTAAACAAATATCAGAACCTTTGCCCCATGCAAACAGCCCTTTCATGCTTTGTTTTGCTGGCAATGGCAATGGCAAGTGTCATCCTTCCATGAAAATCATTTTACTAACACTTTCAGGATAAGAAGAAGATGTAGAAGGTAAAGAAATAAATGACAATATCCGGCATTGTAATACTCTCCGTACAGATATAGGTTATTGAATTTCCAAATATTTTTATTTCGC
Organism: Hibiscus mutabilis; assembly: GCA_019671005.1. Lineage (NCBI taxonomy): Eukaryota > Viridiplantae > Streptophyta > Magnoliopsida > Malvales > Malvaceae > Hibiscus > Hibiscus mutabilis. Next base: position 3,248,678 of record CM033721.1, on the reverse strand, counting down.
TTAATGTGAACAAGACCAAGCTTCCATCAACAAAAAAAAAAACAGCCCAACTGTGGACAATGAGTTGATAAAAAAAAGTATCACCAAACTTCAGGACGGAGCTCACCTCAGCCTTTCTTGGTATACATTTTCGCCTACTTTCCAACCAGGGACATCCTTCATCACCTCAGCCTCGTACTCAAGATACTTCTTCCAATCTTTGACAAATCTAAAGAATGCAAGCAAGCGAACAAACGTGGAAATGCTCAACACATTCTAGCTATGTAAAAGAATTGAAGCAGTCTGGATAGTTAAATACCTTTCATCTTCTTCAGCTTGAAGCACGGGTAATATTGATCTACGTGCAGCATACTTTTCTTCTTTCAGTGCTCTACAAAATGTAAATATATCAGGCCTCTGTTCTAAAATGAAAAAGATCAATTTGCATTTAGAATATGTATTCAATTTAGTGCCATGGTAAAAATTAAATCATGTCTAAGAAAATGGAAAGAGAACAGCCTTAAAGGATATACAAGATAAAAACAATAAACACAACTATCAATCTATTTATTTAGATTTGTAAAGAAAAAAAAAATTGATACACAGGCCGTGTAAACTAAAGTTTACACGTGGCTTTTAGTTTTAGGAGTTACGGTTTTAGTGGTTTAGGGCGTAGGGTTTAGAATTTAAGGTTAGTGTTTAGAATTTAAGGCATAGGGTTTAAGGTTTGGGGTTCAGTTTTTTATGGTTAGGGTTAAGAATTTAGGATTTGGGTTTTATAGTGTAAATGTGTAGACTTGTGTAAAATTAATTTTACACAGACTGTGTATCAAAATTTTACCCATTTGTAAAATGCATTTCAGAAAGCAGTACTTTAATTGAAGAGGGAAGTAATCAATATCTTTAGGGGAGCATCAGAGAAGTCTGCCCTACTCCTATTGGCCAAAAGTTGGATCAAGAATATAGAATTTGCCTCCTGGACAACGGCTCACCACCGACTACAGCCGATAGGGTTTGCTTGGTAAGTGCAAAAGAAATGCAGCCTGAGGTATCAACTTTTATCAGTACTTTCATTTAGCTCATGTTATGATAGTTACACTATTTATCTTAAATAAATCATGATATGGGAGTCCAAAGCATATCACATATATATCTTCAAAACAAAATAGATTTGAGCTTATTCATTTTATGTTTTTTGTTTTTACAAGCTATCTTGGTTATGTCTATTTATCAACATGATCAATGAAAAATTTGATGCAGAGAGAATCTCAAACTACTCAATACAACAGAGATAAAGCAATGAGCAGCTAGCTAAAAGGAATGCATAACACCATCTCCAAGAAGTGCCTCATCTGGATAAGATATTGCACCTAATTGCATTAAGTATCACTTCTCCAACCTTTGGACATAAAAAGGAAATGACAGATAGTTCATGCTTAAACCCAGCCAAATATAACACTTAGAGATCAATTTCACAATTTATTTACCACCAAATATCATCATTGGTTTTAGTACCTACAATAGTGTTGTCTAGACACAACCCTAAATATCTAAGATCGATGCAACATTTAATGTGGATTAATGTGTAATCCACAAATGAATCCTTTGCAGGACAATTAAGTAAGCATTAGAGTCAACACTTACGCAAAAAAATAACAAGAACAGTGTTGTGAAAGCATGCGCCATAGCACTAGACAATTAAAACACTTCAGATCTTTTTGGGCAAGGTGCATGTTTGGCTCGCCCATGAACATTTTTGGGGGCAATAGGCATAGAAATTAAAAAAGAAAGCATGATTGACAGTTGTTCGCTTTAACTTCTTTCATTTCTAACTTTTTTCATTAAATGTACCTTTACAAGTAAGGAATGACTAGTATCAAACTCTACTTTTTAATATTTGAGCATTCAAAGATAGACATGGACCATAAGAAAATCAAGCATTTTGGCAAACAAAAAATGTGCATGTTTCTTAGATAAACTTGACAACACTTTAAAGCTTATTTTACATATTTGTGTGAGTAATGCATGTTGCACTTTACTTCATTTGGGGAGCACTTTTATTGTACCTTGCACCTGAGGCAATATAAGGATTCTAGCTCGTAGAGAGTGCTTTCAGCTCTGGACAACACTGCTTTAAAATCAACAAATAACCATTTGTGCAGTCAAACACATTACCATGAGACCAAAAATTAGAAGATCGGTAATTCATCAACCCTAAAATATCATGCTCAAATATAATCATTAAATGCACATGCTAGTTTAGACAAATCTCTAAATGCTTGTTAGTATATCCAGTCTAAATGGAACAAAATGATACCTACTTGACTAGCTAACTAGTTTTTTGCCCTATGAAATGGCTAACAAATTAATAAAATAAGTACATATGGGCTCTTCAATTTTTCATGCATTGTCCATACGTCACAGGACCAAACAATAGCACCATCAGAAATTTGTTGTATCTGAACGTTGTGTTTCCTTTTCTCCCTCCTACCATATTCTTCATAGGTTACATGCTAAAAGCTTTTTAAAGAACCGACAATCTTTTGAGCTGATTGTTTTGCATTGTGATTAGTGATTACTAAAATAAGTAAAAAGGCAGGGTCTTGAAATTGCTAAACTAGAACATTGGCAGGCTCATGAAATTACCATCCATTGTCCACATGTCAAGAACAAATATTAGCATTGTCAGAAAATGTTGTATCAAAACTTAGCCCCACCTTGTTCCACTTCTACCAGCTTCTTTATAGGTTACATACTAAAGTCCCTTTGAAAGAACAGCAGTCCCGAACTGATTGTTTAGCCTTTTGAAATGCTACTGAAATACTAAAGTAGGTAAATAGGCTGGTTCTTGAATTACTAAAGTAGGTAAACAGGCTGGTTCTCGAATTACTAAACAAGAACATAGGCAGGATCATGAAATTATCATGCATAGTCCATAACCCAAGAGCAAAATAATAGCATTTTCAGGAAAATGTTATCTGAATGTGCCTTTCTTTTCTCCTTCTACCAGCTTCTTCATAGGTTACATGATAAAAGCCATTTGAAAGAACCAGGAATCCTGACTAATTGTTTTGCCTTGTGAAAAAACTAAGGAATTACTAAATCAGTACATAGGCAGGCTGCTGCAGTTCCAAAACTCAGGCAGACTCATGAAATCATCATGCATTTTCAATATGACAGGACAAAATAATAGCATTGCCAAAAACCATTGTATCTCAACTTTTCCATTACTTTTCCACTCCTATCAACTGCTTCAAAGGCTATATACTAAAAGCCATATCAAAGAACTGGCAAATATGAACGAAATATGATACTAATAATCAGTAAAATCCTCCACATTTCCAATGCTAATTTGAATAAATATTAAAAAAAATCCAATAAACAACCACGGATAAATACCCAGATATTAAAAAAATCCAAATATTAAAAAAATCCAATAAACAACAGAAAAAAGAACTAGCACCATCGTAAGCTAAAAACGTTTTCACTTCCATCAAAAGCATTCTAATGAAAGAGGTAAAATCAAAACAATATTACCATACGAGATCATAGCAATGATTCCAAGCAACGAAAAAAGAAAAGACTAAATGTTCAAAAATACTATAAACCGAAGATTGGAAAAAAAAAAACACCCAGATAAGAAAATGATGGGAAAAAGAGAAATTTAAGGGTCTTTCTGGAGAGAAGAAAAGCAAGGACCTGCGGATCTTATTCCCTTGGCCGACCTGGTACGTCCATAAGAGAAGGCACCAAAAGCAGCTAGAAAGATAGCCATAGCACTCGGGCCCTTGTTGGGTATCCGACGGGCGTATCTAACGGGGGCGAACCCACCCGGAGGAGGCCCATCTTGGAGGATCGGCATGTCTTTCACACTGGCCATTCCTGGTTTCTTTCTTATCACAGCCTCCGTCATTTCCCTTTCTTCTTCTTTAGTTCTAGATTGGAGAGAGAGAGTTCAGAGAGTGAAGAATCTACGGTGATGGCGTTATAGGGGAGGAGGTTGTTAAATTTGTTTGGGTCCGCTTTGGGCTACACCACCTGGATAATGAAGAGTTCTTAAAGGACAATTAGCCTAAAATTAAGCTAGTTGGATTTGACGTGTAAGATAAACTCACCTTCCACTTTTGACACTTTTTTTTTAAACAAAGGTCACTAGTATTAAAATAAAATAAAATAAAATAAAATAAAATACAAACGAAAAATGATACAGGGATCAGAAAAGAAGTTGGTCATCCAATTAATAAAAATACGGCCAACAAAAATGTAAATAAAACAAATACGATAATTACGCCAAAACTAGAAACACAACAAAAACACGAAAATAAAAAAATAAAACAAAACAGAAACAAAGAAGAAAAACACAAGATCGAAGAATAGGGAAACCAACATTCATGAGCCTACATTACATGTTTTTTCAGCGGCCATTAGAGCGTTTTGACGGTGAACGTAATGCAGCAAGAGCATTTAACAGCAACGACGCGACATATCTTGATATGGCGAAGGCTGAAGGGGCAAGGGACGACGGGGTGAGCCTCGGGACGACGACCGGGCCACCAACAAAGCAGATCCATTCCGAGCACGATCCATCTTGCACAAAGACGGGAAAACAAAACAAAACACTAGAAAAAAAACACAGACGAAAAGCCAGCCGATCAAGAGCTGAAAGCAAAAGCGCCATCGATGGAGGCGTCGTCAAGCCTTCGGTCACAGCGAGAAGAGCCACCCAAACAAGTGTCAGTTAACCGTTTCATTTTAAACTCTGACACAAAAGATGAAAGAGAGCCCCGAGGGCGGTGCCTTCTGCCGTCAAAGAGTTAAAACGCCCCATCATAAGAAAAAAAGACTTATTTTCTATAAAAAAAAAAAAACAACCCAACTACCGACGATTAGTGGCCGTTGAATAAGCAGTGCAACTACTAGAGTTTAGTTTTAAGAGGGGGGGGGGAGTTGAATAGATCCGAATAATGTGAATCACATTGATTCGTCGAAATAAATCTGAAAAAACGGACTAACAACACCAAAAATTTAAAACTTTTCTTACATAAACGAACATCGGATTAAAACCAACCATCTCTAAATGCATAAGATCCCTAAGATGCAAACAATCACCAAGAACTCGAAAGAACGACTTAGGGGTAAAATCATCATTTTACAAACCATAAAAACATGTCAAAACTTAAATCTAGGGTCAGAATCAGACTCTACAAGCTTATAGTAGCCAACGCATCAAACTTCATTCGGATAAGATATTCAAAACATGTTCAATTGTAAAATTTAGAAGTTTAAGGACCAAATTAAAAATTCGTTAAGTTACAAGGACTTACTCAAAAATTAAAGATATAATTCTGAAATTAACCATCATTTAGACTTACATACAAAATCTCATCTCAACTGGAAACTTATAACTCATTAAATTGATAAGCTAAAGTTATAGACCAAAATATAACATTTCAAACTATTTTTCAGTTTTACAAAACCATTTTCGCGAATAGTTTTGATATCAGACTCCTATGGTTTTAAAACCATGGCTCTAGTAATCAAAATTGGTCTCCTGCATAAAAGCAGAAAATGCAGATTTTTATCACTTTAATACCTCTTTAATCATATCTAAATAACCTATATGTGCTTCTAGTGATTCATGAGCATATCAAACATGTAAGGACACTTAAACAAGTTACAACATCAAAGGATAACCATAGCAAAATGTCAATTCAAAGTCAGATTACATAACAAGTTAAATATAAAGAATCTAAATAGTCATTTTAGGCGTTAATGGCCTTTTTTTTTCCTTTTAATACCCTTCTTTCTAAGAGTCAAATATTGAAAAAAGTGAGATTCTTATTTTTAATTTTAAATGATTTCTTAAGATTGACACCCATTTACTTATTTGGTCAAGTTTCAAATAGTCTAATGAATATATCAAACTTGCTCCAATCAAGCAAACATACATATAACCCAATTTGACCTTCCAACCAAATATTCAAGTACGGTAAACATTTAGATATGATTCCGATAATAACATAAATTCAAATTATACCATAATCATTTAAGCAACATATTCATGGTATTTAGTCAGAGAGAGTACACTATACTGTAGTATAATGTGCTCTTTATCATCCACATTACGTGAAAACTCAACTAAACAATCAAGTCCTAACCAAATCAAAACGCCCCAATATTTATCTCACATTGCCTTATTACAAGTAGTAGAAAAACTTTAAACATACTCAGCCATATGCTTGTATTGGGATCACTCATTGCCTCGAATTACAGCCCCGAACTTGCTTTTCTCAATGCATTGGTGAAAGAAAAAAACATAAGCATATAATGTCTAGCGAGTGCGCTCACAAAGGAGACCATCAATGCACTTAAAATCGAATCATAATAGGTATTGCATGTTACAAAACTTAACAAAATCTAGAATTTGGTGCTTCTTCAAAACCCAAATCAAATCATATTTTACAAATTCAGAATTTATCAATATTTATCAGACTTGGTAAAACTTATCGGAATTCATCATGTCATATCAAAACTTATTAGAATTTGTTAAATTCAGTCATACAAAAGCTCATATCAAATCATACTTTCTCAAGTCAATTTATCAAATGCTTATTAAATATTTGACATATTGGCATTATTATTTGTGACCTCCCTTCCTTATAAAACATCATATACACGGATCAAACTTTATCAAAATATGGGATTAAGTCCATCAAATCAAATACAAATCTATATGCCAAAATCATTAGCCATTCGACCTTCAGTTTACTCCCAACAAATGAATGTAGCCCACGATTTTAGCCACCAGCTCTCGAGATATTTTACGGAGGACGATCGATCGACTAGATTCTTTAAGTCCCCAATACACTTGCCTCGAATATAATTTTAAAATTATATTAAAAAATTATTTAACGAATTCAAACCCACGAATATAACTCTAATCATAAGATAAGTTTAATTTCGTTAGATGAATTTTTAATATAATTTTAAATTTTTTATTTAATTAAATTAAATTTTGTTGAAAATAAAAATATAATGATTAAATTAAAGTTAATACCATGAAAAAGTAAATAAATAAGGTTCACAACAAAATTAAAGTTGACTCAAATATAATTTTTATTTTTAATATAATTTAATATATATATATATAAATATATAAAATATTGTCAACTTTAATTTAAATATTATATTTCTATAGTGGTTTAAATGTTTTTTTATACATCTTAAGTGTGTTATATTCGAGTCCCCTTAATCGATATTGCTTTCCTTTTCCTTGTATTAACAACAAACTAAAACATATATTACATTGTATTTTTACGTTGTGTATTTTTACTCAGGTGACACATGTCAGCACTTAATCAAATGATTCATTTATTTAATTAAATTAAAATTAGGATCAAATTGATAAATAGGTAATTAACATGGACTAGATGTATAGTTATACAATTTTTCATTAACAACCACGTCACCCCTCCGTTAGATTTTAACAACTGGTGGTCAAAATATGTCCAATTAAATAGCTCAATGGTCGAATTTTAAATTTTTGTAGTTCGTTGGTCAAAATAAGTCAGACCCAATAATTGAGTGGTTACCCGGGTAATTTATCCTAATAATAATAATGAATGTTTTAAAAAGTAAAATAAATAAAACACATGCTATGACTAAATAAAAACTGAAAATTGAAGGGTAAAATTAGTATTAATTAGATTGAAATGGAAAAAAATTACAATATATATAAAGAGAAGGGACTGAAATGAAGTTTATCCAATAAATAAAAAGGTGCATATCTCCCTAGGTAGGTCAGAGTCCGATCCTCCAACACTTTATTTTCTTCGTTACTTTTTCTCTTTTTTTATTATGTTCTCTCAAAGAAATTTTTCTCTTTTTTTTTTCCAGAAAATCGATCAACCCCCGTGGTTGTCGGTAAGGGGTGGACATTTAATCTAGACTAGGTAGCTTCTGATCCGAGTTATTTTTTAAAAAATAAATAAATTTAGGTCAAATTTTTAAGATAGATAGTCGAGTTTAGTTCGAGTTAGATATGAAAAATATTTGATTCGACTCGAAAAATTAATACATAATATTTATATTATTTACGAAAATGCTATTGCTATATATAATATTTAGGGCTTCTTTACTTTTCATTCATTTTTCAGCTTCTGCCGTGTGGTTCCTCTCACGCCCCCTCTTCTGCATCATTTTTATCTTTTTTCTTGTTTTTTTTTTTTAAGTTGTCGCTAATGCTTATAGTTTATACAATAATTTATTACTTCTTTCTTCTTTTATTCTATTTAATATTTTTTTACAATAAATTTTACAGCTTGAATTTTTTTTCATAATCTTACTTCATTATTTAAATCATAATGAAAATTTCAACAAAATTTTCATTTTTTTCATGAAAACTCAAACTCTATTCATGATGTTTGGTAATAATTTTGTATTTAGTTTGACTTAGGAATTTTGTTGACGGATTAAAGATTTTTTTAAGGATATTTTTAGTTTTGCAGCAAATTTCAAGTTTTCTTTAATGTTTTTTGTTTGGTTGCTAAGAAACTGTTCACGTGATGTTTGAATTTTTTGCATCGAATCGGGTAGGGTCATATTTCAACCTCAAATTTCAGATCGAGTTTGAGTCATGTGAAGCACTGACAATATCGAGTTCGGGTTGGGTGGAGGATAATTTTTCTTGAGTTGGCCAAAAATTCAACCTAGAGATGGCAACGGGGCGGGTTTTTGGCCGCCCTGGCCCCGACCCAAAATGTAAATCATCCGCCCCGACTTCGACCTGCCCGATTCTAATATATTCTACCATCGCCCCGACCCGCTCCTACATAATAAAAAACATAACCCGATCTTGACCCGACCCCGATATTTTAATAAAAAAACTCGACTAAACCCAACCCGCCCCGAAAAAAGTAATAAAATATTAAATATAATATATAAAAATATAACAAATATGTCGGGTCGGAGAATTTTTACCCTAAACTTGAATTCGACTCTCTCCAACTTTATTTTATCAATAACCCTCCCTGCCTCAAACTCAATTTTTTAATAAAAAAACTCGCCCCTATTGGGTCGGGTCGGTACCCGACAGAGACGAATTATTTTGCCATCCCTAATCCGACCCCACTAGACCCGTGTCACTCCACCGTCGTTTACGGTGGTCTTTTGAAACTAAATTTCTTCTAGAATCGGTCTCTTAGTATTGAATTCTAACTTCGTTTAGCTAAAAACAACTCTGATCTCTGCAGATTCATTCCAAGACCCTTTAACTTCTTTACTGATTTGGAAAACCAACCGTGGAATGAAGTTGGTCTTGAGTATGTTGTTGCTGGCCTCTAAGTTTTTTTCCTCACCATTTGGATCGTCGAGATGTGCTTCCAGTCGATGGTTTCTTTTATAATGAAAGGATGACTTGTTTGTTATAACATTTTAATAGAGAAATTTGTCAAAAATTAATAAAGAAATTTAATTGTAATTTTTAGGAAAAATGACACATTTATAGTTTGACTAATAATTGAGTGACTTGAATGTGATTTACCCCTACAATTTTTACCAAGGCCTCTACCGCATGCAATAGCCAGTCACTTCATGCTTCGGCAATTCCTAGGGACCCTTCTAATGTCGATCGAGAGTCGTGGGCAACAATTAATAGCTCTACTAACGGCTTTTTTTATGGAAAAAAACATATTTTTAATAGTTATTTAGAAAAATGACTCAAAGTTGTCCATGTAGGTTAATATCGCGCTCTACGAAACGCGAGTAATGAATTTATCATGGATTTACTGTAGAGACCTCGCGTTTTGCGAGTAGCGAGTTCTTTGTAATCCAGGATGAAAAATAAGGGCGTATAAGCATGTTTGAGGCGTTTTATCGTGTGATTAGTCCGAATTTTTCCAAACTTTTTTAGCTTAGATGCGTAGTATTATAAATTATCTTTCATTCAAGACTGATATTGACATGTATGAGATATTGCAGACGATGTTAAAAGCGCATTGAAAATGGCTCGAATGCTAATTTTGTGCAAGAATAACAAGTTGAAATGGCTTGGTAGGCATGTTGGAGTTGTTTTTCTGGGTTATTAATATGAAAATCTTCGTAATGTTTAAGGTTAGAGGTTTAGTATTGATACTTATCTTTCATTTGAGACTGATATTGGCACAGACGAGACATTGTAAACAATATAAAAATCGCCATGAAAATGGTTCTAAACCTTGTTTTTGTGCATGAATAACAAGGTTAAATGCCTTGAGAGTCATGTTTGATGGGTTTATTCGGGTAGTTAATCGCACAATTCACGTAATACGTAAGCTTAGAGGCGTAGTATCGGAGGCATACAATTATAATTAAAAAGAATTGCAATTAAAAAATGAGAAAAGCTGCAATTTCGAGTCGTAATTGTAAGTATAAATTATAGTCACAAAGCTAATTTAAAGGCGTTGAAATGGTTCGAAAGCTTATTTTTGTGCATGAATTACAAGGTAAAATTAATAATTTTCATTTGCAGGTAGACTTCAACTCATCCAATCAGTGGTTTTTAGTGTCCAAAATTTTTTGTGCATAACTTTTCCTCTGCCTTCCAAGATTGTAAAGCAGATTTTTTTAATATGCAACTCCTTTTTGTGGAAGGGTTCAACTGGTTCTGCAATGAGTGCTCGAGTTAGTTGGGGACAGATTTGTCATCCTAAGAGGGAAGGGGGTTTGGGGTCAAAGATATCCAGTCCTGGAACAAGGCTTGTTTACTGAAATATTTATGGCTTGTTCTCACTAAAGCATGTTCTCTATGGGTTGCATGGGTGAAAAGTTATTTGTTGAAAGGCCAATCTGTGTGGGATGTTCCTATTAAAAGCACATTTAGTTGGGCTGGAAGAAGTTGCTAAAGTTGAGAGCTGCGTTTCCTCAATTGGGTGGTGTGAGAGGGAAGTTTCAAGTAAGAGTTGTTTGGGAGGAAATTCGTCCTAAACGATAAAAGGTGACATGGGCGAAATATGTTTGGGGAAGTCCTGGTATTCCTCGACATTCCATCATTGTATGGTTGATGGTACAAGACAGATTGCCTACTAAATGTAGAATGTTGTCTTGGGGAGGACAATTAGACTCGAGCTGCCTGTTGTGTACAGAAGGTGAAGATTCCAGGGATTATTTGTTTGCTATCTGCAGGTTTTTGAAATTAGTTTGGGAAGATATTTTACAAAAATATAGCTTGAGTGTTCATTATAATTCATGGCAGGAGGTGATCGATCTGATGCAACATTATGGTAGAGGGAAATCTTTGTTGACTGTTGTGCTCCGGTTAGCTTGGGGGCATTTCTTTATTATGTGTGGCAAGAAAGGAATATGAGATTGTATGGATTGTATGGTAATTATCCGCAACAGCCTTAGGCTATGTCTTTAAAAACTCATAATGATGTGAATATGAGATTGATAGGTTATACTAATTTCCCTAGTCATTCTCCCTTGTTAATTGATAGATGGGGGATTAATTTGTAATTAGGTATCTTTAAATTTGGGGTGTAAAGGTGGTGTTTCTCCTGACGGTGTATTGTTGGAGGTTTTTTGGATAAATGAAGCTTACTTATCCAAAAAATAAAATAAAGAAAATAAATTATTTTGTTAGGCCACTTAGATAGCCAAAATCTACCATAAACATGCGGTTAATTGTATCCTTAAACATACTTTCATGTCGTTGGCTAATTAACATGTGTCATTGATTTAGACAAATGGTGCCATAGTCGGACCGAGTTGTTAGACCCCTAAACCTACTTTTGCGATGTGGGCAGTCGAGGATAAGCTCTGTTGATTTCGTGGTAGCCATTGATCCTTGTCATCCTCAATGGTAGGGGCTTCAACTACGGTTATATGCGGTGGTCTTCGTCTCTCCTCCACGATGAAGACGTAAGAAGAAGTTACCCGCAGCCTCGATCAAAAGGTTAAAAAGTTTGAGGGTGCTTCTAAAAGACCACGATTTTCCTAATATTGTGATTTGTCGTTCATCTTGAACAAAAACACGGATGCCAACAAGTAGCATGTAGTCATCGTATAAATGCAACTACGTATACCAACAAGTCACAATATCAAGGAAATCTATTTGTAAATGCTTTTTCCTAATACGCGATTTGTTGCCATTAGTGTCTGCAATTGAATATTTTCTTCGAATCTGATAGCAATTAAACCCAGGCAGTTGATCAACTGCAATGGATAACAAATGATGGTAGGTTTGTTTGGCTTCGCTTATGTCTTATATAGCCTACTTTCGCGTCATCCAAAATGCGGGCTATGTTAACACGTATTTTTTGGACCTCGCGGTCTGCAAAATGCGAGGTCCAAATAGATTCCTGACGTGTTAGCACCAGAGTACGTCACAAATTTGACCTGTTATTGGACCTCGCTATATGCAGAGCGCGAGGTCTACCAATTTTTTTTATAAACTAAAATTCCATCGTCTATAAATTGTATGAGAGAAGCTGCAAATGGTTATAGCGAATTCATATTGATTGGTGCAACATTTTTTACATTTGTAATTGTAAGTAATTAGCATTTAAAATTGAGAATTACAATTATAAATATAATTTTGCGATGTTAAGCAATTGCAATTATATATGATATGTAATTCTAATTAGCAGGTGTAACAAACGTGTTGAAGATGGTTACGAAGCTTGTTTTTGGTGCATGAATAACAATGTAAATTTATTACTTTTCAAACTAATACATAAAATGAAGAAAATGGATTATGACATTGTAACCGGTCAAAATACCCTTAAACATTCTTTGGCGATGTGGGCAATCCCTAATAAGCTTCGTGGATTTCTTGGTACCTACTAATCATCATATGAGAAGAAATTCATATATGTAGTCATGATCCCGACCAAAGAGGGCATCTTGTACATAACTACACTAAACATGTGGTTCGTGGTTGTTGAGGTCTCGCCATAATCGTCCGATCCTACCCCTACGCGTCATTGATATTATTTAAAATGAAGCATAAAGGGTGATATTGGCACATACAAGACATTGTAACCGGTCAAATAATCTTCTAAACATGATTGCTTTGATGATGTGTGCAGCCAATGATTTTGAGGTCCCTCTGAAGGCTGTAATTGCAACCCACTTTCATCATCATCTATAATGGTAAGGGCTTTGACTACAGTTACATGTTGTGATCTTCACCTAGCCTCCACAATTAAAGCGTAAAAATAAATTAGCTGCAACCTCCAACAAAAGGTGAAGATGATTGCCAATACTTTAAGAAGACCACGTTTTTCCTGATATTGTGGTTTGTCGTTCATCTTGAATCAAAACGCGTAACAGCCGTCTCACAAAAACTGTAAACCCGCAAAAGCCTATAGTCGTCATATAGATGCAACTACAAATCCTAATGAACCACAATACCATGAAAATATCTTTGCAGTAGAATTTTTCAAATACATTGTTTGTTCTCATTAGTAGTTGTAACTCAATTTTTTTCTCCGGATATGATGGTAATTAGCATCACTTTAGACAAAGTTAGGGTGGTAGCAAGCAATTGCCGGTGGGTTTGATCCACAAAAGTTGGTAGCAAATGTTGGTGGGTTTGATTGCCTATGCTTCTGCATTATATAGGGATATATTCGCGTCCTCCAAAACGCGAGGGGTTTTGGCATGTTTTCAGTGACCTCATGGTATGTGGAACGCAAGGTCCATAGAGATTCCTGTTGTGGTAGACCCGAGTACGTTGTAGATTTGACATGTCATTGGACCTCGCTTTTTATAGACAGCGATGCCATTTTATTTTTTTAAATTTTTTTGTTTTAAGAGTAATGTCATTGTAGAAAGATTGGGGAGAATTTGTATCAGTTGGTATTGGGAAATAGGGGAGACATTGTCAACGTTGGAAAAATCACGTTGTTCAATTGTACCCCTAAACTGTAACCTTAACGAAAATATTTTATTACTCAAGAAAATAATAGTACAATAAGAAAATATAATTCATTAATACGGGGGTCTGAGCGATTAAGGGGACAATAAAATTATTACATTTATAAATGGTAGAAGATCTTCAACTTGTTTTGCTCTCTTTATCTCATCCTAAGTCAAGTTGTTCAATTGTACCTCTAAACAATTGATTTTCTTCTTCGAGCACCTTCGGCATTTTTGGGGCTGATATTGGCATTGTAATCGGTCAATTGTACCCTTAAACATGCTTTTACAATGTGGGCAGATAAAAAAAGCTTCGTGGATTTCGTGTGCCTACTGATCATCATCATCTGCAATGGTAGGGGCTTTGACTTTGGTTGCATGCGGTGGTCTTCCTGCAGCCCTCACGACGAATGCGTAAAATTAAGTTTTCCGCAACCTCAAACAAAAAGTAAAGTGGTTTGCAGGCACTTGAAAAAAACCACTAATTTTCCAGATATTGCTATTTATCATTTATCTTGAACAAAAACATGGAAGACACATCCCACCAATATTGTTAACCAGCCAAATGCACGTAGTCATCATATAAATGCAACTGTGTATACCAACAAATCGCAATATCAAGAAAATATATTTGTAATCAAAATTTCTTGATACATGGTTTGTTGCCAATAGTAGCCATAACTAAATAATTTCTTTCAGATCTGATAGCAATTGAACTGAAACGTTTGATCCACTGAAGTTGGTAGCAAATACTGGTGGGTTTGTTTGCTTCTGCCTCTGCATTATATAGGGATATATTCATGTCATTCAAAATGCAAGGGATTTTGGCACGTTTTCAGTGACCTTGTGGTATGTAGAATGCGAGGTTCGCAGAGATTCCTGACGTGACAGTTTCGAGTATGTCGTAGATCTAACATGTCATTGGACCTTGCTTTTTGCAAATAGCAAGGTCTATTTAATTTTTTTGTTTTAAGAATAATGCCGGTGTAGAAAGATTGTAGAGAATTTGTATAGATTAATATTGGAAAATAGGAGAGACATTGTCAACGTTGAAAAAAATAGCATTTAAAATGGTTACAAACCAAAAGAAATTGTAACTTTAACGAAGAGATTTTATTATTTAGAAAAATAGTAGTACAATAAGAAAGTATAATTAATTAATCCGGGGGCCTAAAAGATGAGGGCATTTGTTCTTCTAGTATACGGGATTCTTACATCTAGTACATAGTTTTGGCTAACCAGTTTTTCTCGCTGTTCGACCAAATCCTCAGCACAGTAAATCCGCGTTGATCATGGACGACCCTCATTTTTGCGTCGTAGTCCAAGATTTGGCCATATTATATGTTGATCATCAACTGCGGGTAGATCAAGTTCATTCCCAATGGGAGGAAATTCGTATTCATAATCATTTGATACAGTTTCAAGTAAGTATAATGGGTCAACCAATGTCATGTAGTGAATCCGTGTAGAAGAACAAGCAGCAATGACGTACACAGGTAGTTGAATGTTTGGAAGACTCCGTATTCGTAGGTTATTTCACGTAGATCAACTACATATGAGTTGTGATGTATGACTTCCAACGGTCTCTAATATTTCGATACACGGAACCAATGTTGTTCATATGAGAAGTAGATAGCACTCATCGAATTTGAATGTCGCACAAAAGTTTGAAATTTACGGCGAAGGCTTGGGTGGACTTTGTGGCCACCTGCCATATAGTCAGCTGCTTGTTTTCCCAAGGTTGCAAAAAGGGTAGCCAAACACAAATATATCGCCTTAACAAAGGAAGTGGTAGGCAAATGTCGTACTCCCTTCAGTGACGAATTCACCCCAGCGAAAGCGATAATTCGTCCAAATTGGGTGGTTGGTCCAAAATCTCTTGGACAAAGTTGAATTGTCCCAGAACGTGGTCGATAGGATGCCACTCGACTATCTCATACTATATGAGCAGGACCATCAAAATCTAAACGGGCTCAGTCAACATTTTTTCGGCAGAATGCAGTCCTTAATATCACCATCCTTGTACAACATCCACAGGAACTACAAAAAATATTCGTAAATTAAATTAGATAAACGCGATTTAATTTTTTTATTATTACATTAGAAAAATGCAATCGATTAAAAATATTACCCCATCTCTCTTGTCGATCAACAATCTATAATCTCGCTAGGTTGTCGGTAGTCTCACGTGACTATTATAAAAAGATACTATAAAGTTGTTTTTTGATTTATTAGTACCTTCGAATAAGTGGAAATTGGAATGGGCCCGGTTGTCTAAGCGTCGGCATAAAAATGGCATTCGAAACCATGCTCATAACCGCAACAACAAAAAACACCCGCCAATGGCACGTCTTACCGGGTCGACAGTTCTACATAGCTCCCGAAATAAAAATGCCAAGACTGTCGCTCTCCAACTTTTATTTTTGGATTCTGCAAAACTGCTTAGATGAGTCAACTATGTCAAATGGACTTTGTTGCGGGATTTGTCTAGGATTAAGACCCAATAACTCGTAGAATATGGGCATGAGTAAACCGTTACAAAAACAAAAAATTTCGAAATAGAATTATTTATAATGGAATAAAATATCACAATAAATAATCATAAACAATAAAATTTATTTATACCATATTTGTGACTTCATCAGCGTCCGGGATAGGTTCGTAAAATTATTATTAGGTAAATTTAAGTTACCACCATCTAAATCGTCCTCCTCCAGCACCATCTCAATTTCCCTTCGCAATACCAGTTATAACCTCGCCATCAAAGGGCATACCAAGGTGAAATGCAACATCTTGCAAGGTGATAGTTGCCTCACCACAGAGAAGATGAAATGTGCGTGTCTCGGGCCTCTAACTCTCTAGCAACACGTTAATCAATGGACGGTTCAACTTCGTACCACCAAATATGGTGGAAACATGGCCAAAATCGGCTTCATGTAAATACATAACAATATTCGGATGCAGTTCTCCCGCAATATTGAGGTAACAAGTCAACATATGATCATACCCTTTCAAATAAAAATTTAAAATTAATAAACGAATCAATAAAATATATTAACAACTAAAAAATAATTAAATAAAAAAATAACCTCGTCGTTTGAGCGCCAGTAGTAGAACACGTACCTGTCGTCCAATCTCAATAACCCTGCCATTTCTATCAAATATTCGAACTCTTTAAGAATAAAAATAATATAGAATAGTAGTTAAAGAAGAAGATTTGAAGAGGAGATGTGAAAATTTGGAGGAATTACCCCCTATTAATAAGAGTCCTCGCACTCTCTACGAAGCGATTTCAATAGAACTTGCTACTTGTGAAACGCGAGGTTCCTTTGAAAAGACGCGACTTTTCAGTCCCAACGATTCAAACCGGTCATAAAGGATCCCGCGTTTTACAGAAAGCGATGTCCAAGGGTTTTGAAAATTGATTTTATCCATATTTATTTAGGATTTTCATATTACTAGACTAATCATTTTTTATTTATAGTTTGTTATATTTATTTATTACATACTTATAGAATTTAAAATTTTAACAAATTTTTAATTAGGATCGTTAATTACTAATAGAATCTTCTCAAATTTTAACAAATTTATTTAAAATATGTCAAATTAGAATAAATATGATATTCTCAAATAATTAGGATTTTTTATATACTTAAAACCTTTTTCAAATAATTAGATCAAATAATTACATCATATTATATTATATATTCGAATAATTATAATTTATTAAATTATATATTAAAAATATTAGGTCAAAGAAATTATATCTAGATTAGAGGGTAGTTAAGGGTATTAGAATCTTTCATTTATTAGGGAACAATTTCTTAACGTTAAAAGGAACTCGCTACTCGCAAAACGCGAGGTTTCTACAGTAAATCTCGCGATAAATTCATTTGTCTTTTCAATTTTTCTAGGACCTCACGTTTATTAAAGCACGTCTTATTTTCCCCTAATTTTAAATTGAGTTATCTGAAAAAAGCATACACGTCGGATGAAACTCGCTATACGCAAATAGCGAGTTTATTACTTGCATTTCGTAGATTACGAGATCAACCTACGTAAATAATTTAAAAATTATTTTTTTATAATTTTGACCGTAAATTCTTTTTTTTAAATAACTATTAAAAATGCGTTTTTTCATAAAAATGCCTCTACTACCCCCTAACTCTACATTCTTTATATATGAAAAAAAAAAAGATATTCTATATATTAAAAATTAATTAATTATTTGTTACCAAATTGGTAGCGAGTGAAAAGAAAATGCGGAAGCTTAGGTGGAATGAAAGTAAAATAATGACACGTTGCGATATGGGATAATTTAGAAAAAAGGTTAAGAGCGAGAAGGGATAATTAATCAACAGTTGCGATCTTGCCATGTTGGTTTGAAGCCAACCGGAATCGTTGGATTTGTCGAGGAATGAAGGGTCAAGACGTGGGCATTATTTGGCAATCAGGGATCTCAGCCGTTCATTAAGGCTTGGAGTGGGTTTCGTTGAGGGTGTGAAATAGCGAAAAGAAGATGCGGAGAAGAGGGAAGGAGGTGGGGCGGGAGAGAGAGAAAGAGAAGGGCAGAGAGAAAAGCTAAAATCTTTGAAGTCCGAGTCTGACAGATGGTTTCAACACCAGATCTTTGAAAACTATTGAATTTGGCATCTTGCCGGAGATAGTCACCGTAGGTCTGTTTTCCGGCGGGGTATGGTGGATTTGAGACGATTCACTGATGAGTCTTGCGATTACTCTTGTTTCTGTTTCAACTGATTTATTATCATCTGCAAAACCTATTAATATACAGAGATGGATAGGACCAGAGAAGCCAGGAGAGCCACTATGGCTGCCGTTGCAGCCACTACACATGGCCTTTCTCGGCGGCGGCATAGAAGTAGCTCGCTTAGAGACTCCCCAGGTTTTTTTTTTAAATCAGATTTGGTCTTCCTTTCTAACGCTGTCCTTAAAGTGAATTTTTCTGATTCGTTTGTTTTCTTCTTCGGTGCAGAGGATGATGGGCCGGTGGAGTTACTGGAAACGACACGATTAAGGGATCGAAAAAAGGACCGAGATCGAGAAAGGGAAAGGGATGGAGAGCGAGATAGAGAACGGGAAAGAGAAAGAGAAAGGGATCGCTTGAGTAGAACGAGTAAGAGAAGAAGAGAGGATAGATTGATAAGTAACCGAGAAGATGGAGCTGATGAAAGTTCTGAAGAAAGTGTAAACGACGATGAAGATGATGACGAGGAAGAAGACGGGGGAACCGCTGGTGGTGGAGGTTCTGTTCGGATGATTCCGCCAAACAACGTCGGGTCTTTGTCCATTCACCATCAGCAACATCAACATCGGAAGAGTTTTGCAATACCGGTGAAAGTTATTAGAACGACACCACCATCGGTCCCTGCTATGACTACCGCTACAACTATCTCGTCTACATGGAAGGCTGCCGATGAGATGATTGGCGTGTCGGTACCTAGAAAAGCTCGGTCAGGTAGAGAAATGGAAGAGATCAACGGAATTCAGTCTTTTTGTCATCGTATTCTACTTTTGAAGTCACTGATTTGTTGTGTCGTTCCTTCTTAATTTTAATTTTTTTACAGCTTCTACTAAAAGGTCTCATGAATGGGCATCAAGTGGCGGTGCTGTTGGTGTACTAGGTGGAGAACACATTCACCGTCAAGCTTCAACGTCACCGGTGAGAACATGTGTAGCTGGGATGCTAACATCACCGTCGCCGGCTCCTGCTTCTCCATCTTCTTCCAATGCTTCTGTGAGGAAGAAGATGGTCAGTTTTTCTGGTTAATTTTTTTTGTTCTGTGCTTTTGTGGTTTTTTTGTTCAAATTATTGACGAGGATTTTGTTTTTGATGCAGAAGCCTAACGGGCTAAAGCAAAGGCCACCCAAATCGTCGTCAAAATCCTCATCTTCGGCTCAAGAAGAGATTGAGATGGAGATTGCCGAGGTTTTATATGGTTTGATGAGGCAGCCACAAATCCCATCGAAGCAAGATATAAATGGGAACGATTCAAGAGAACTTAATAAACTCGGTAATGATTCTAAATCAATAGTTTCTTCACCCATCTCCAACTCCCCATCAACTATTCCTCAATCATCTTCCATTTTGCCTTCAAATTCTAACTCTTCCGCTACTCCTATGTCTGCAATTGGTTAGTAACTTTCAGATTAGACGAAATAGAAGACTGTACCTTTTTGAGCAATTGGGTGAAAGATTTTGATTTGGGTATGTTCTGTTTTTGCAGCAGCTCCAAAGAGGAAAAGACCAAGACCAGTGAAGTATGAAGAAGAAACTATGCCGATAGCACGGTCTCCTTCTATTTTCCCTGTTATGAACAATTCCATCTCATCTACTACAACTAAGGTTGAAATCGACCAACCTGCTAAAATTGAAGCAACCTCTCCCAATTTTGAGAAGAACTCTGGATCCCTGGCCGAAAATTTGATGATTTCTACTCAAGTCGGACCAGCTTCATCAGAGCTCGATCAGGCTGAACCAATGAAGGAAGTGAAGAGCAGTTTGGTACTGGATTCTAAGACTTTGACCAAAGAATCTGAGAGTAGAGATTTGGGTAATTGTAAAAAAGAGGAGTCTCAATCGTTGATGAAGGAAACTTCACCATCTCCTGCTAATAATAATCCTTCTTACGCTGGTCTCCGATTGGATGATGAGCGTGATCATTTGACTGTGACAAAAGCGTGAGCATTGCTTTCTTTGCTCATTTCTTTTATTTTCTTAACGAGGAGTTTTTTAAGTATGAAAAACTTTGGCGTTTCAGGAATTCAACAGTTTGTGAGGTTGAGAGTCAGCGGGAAGAGAAATTTCAGATTGATCTGATGGTGTGGATCCTGTTGTTAAAAGTTCCAAGTTTCTTTTTTTAATCTCCTTCTAATTGATTCTTGACTATGGAATTCTTAGTTTCCTGTCGTTATTCTTTTTTATTTTAGGCTCTCCCTCCATCTAGATCATCACCAGAAAGGGACGATGAGATTGATTTTGGAGCTTCAGATCCTAAACCAATGGCCTTGGATATGGAATTGGTGAGTCACCAAGCTGTTACATACCTTTCGGTATGATGCCGTGTCATTAATGGTTTTTGGTTTGCTTCCATGGGCAGGAGATGAAGTCAACGGTTAAGGAAGATGATAAAAGAGTGAAAGTCGGAAAGGAAGATATGAATGTGGAAGGTGATGATAATAAGAAGCCCAACCTGATTGCTGAAGAAGATGAATCACCTAGTCCAGTTTTGAATAATGAAAGGAAGGTTAACCTTCAGCTTGATTTGGAGAAATCTGATAGAGATAGTGGCACTGGTAGTATCTGTGCTAACAAGTTTAATTACCATGCTCAAAAGCAGCATCATGAACAGCCCGATATTGAGAAATCCAGTATAAATTAACCCTTTCTTCTTTTCCTGAGAAAACTTATCCTCGCTAGTTTCTGATTTGGATTTCTGTTGTTGGACCAGCACAATCTGGTGGTTTACCTTTGCCGATGTCACTGGCTAGCTGGCCTGGTGGACTTCCTCCAATGGGGTATAACTTGTTGATTTAATATTAGATTTTTGTGCTTCTTTTGGCACTAGATGATATAATGGAGGTAATGCATTTTTCCCCTTCCTGAGCAGATACATGGCTCCTCTACAAGGTGTTGTATCCATGGACGGGAGTGCTGTATCTTCAGCATCTATTCAGGCATATCCCTACGTTCTTTATGTTTGCCCTCTTTGTTTTTATTATTATTATTGGTCCTAATCTATCTTTAACTTTTGGACTTTGCAGCCTCCACATTTGCTTTTTAATCAACCAAGGCCAAAGAGATGTGCAACCCATTGCTACATTGCCCGGAATATACACTATCACCAGCAATTCATGAAGATGAATCCTTTCTGGGCAGCAGCACCTGGTTCAGCTTCACTCTATGGACCGAAGACAAATCTAAATATCGTGCCCCCTTCAGAAATGAATGGGAACATTCCCGGGAGAGCTGTGAATTCTGTACAAGACAAGGGGCAGAGTCTTGCAATTTTCCCCGGTCATGTTGGTAAAGATAGAAGTTCACAGGCTGCTACCAATACCGTGGATGGTGCTCAGAGAAAGCAAATACTGCTCCAGCCAGCTCTACCCCCTGGAGCACCCAGTAATATTCTGGTATGGTCTTGACTGAAGATAATACCCCTTTTCTCTTCATTTATTTATAATAAAGTCCTATGCTATATAAAATTTCACAATTATATCTAGTAGTGTTGTCTAGGTGTGCACCTTGGTGCACCTGCCCTTAACATTATATAATAAAAGTGGCGTGAGGCACACGGCTGGTGCATTCAAACTCTATTTCTCAACTTTTTTTTTCTTGTTTTTATGGGGGCACGTGTGTAACACTTGTAAAGCTTTTTTATATATAAGATAGGAAACATTATAGAATTTGAATTCTTATTAACTCCTGTTCGCACCTGCTGTCTAACGGATCAAATCTGTTTACTTTAAAATTTTGTTATATTATGCGGATCAATGTCACGTATCATTTATGTGTTAATGGTGTAAACATGAATAACATTGACAACTTATAGTAGAGCCTAAATAGTTGATGTTTATTTAAGGGTAATTATATCACCTGGACAATCATTTTGATATGTTTTTCTTTTTGATGTGTTCTGTTTCAGCATGACCCTGCTTTTATTTTCCCATTGAGCCAGCAACCAGCTGCTGCTGCTGAATCTGTCCGACCTGGGCCTGTGAAATCTCCTGGTGCTGGCAGTACAACTTTGAGTACATCCAACTCTGCCTCAGTCAGTACTAATCCGGCTAGTGCAACTGCAGCCCCGGCAATGAGCTTCAGCTATGCGAATATGCTAGGCAACGAAACTCAGTACTTGGCAATTCTGCAGAATAATGCATATCCATTTCCATTTCCTGCACATGTTGGGGCACCGCCTGGATATCGAGGGAATCATGGACAGCCTATGCCTTTCATTCCCGGATCTTTCTTTTCTTCCCAAATGCTTCACCCGACACAGATTCAGCAGCAGCAGCAACAACAACAACAGCCTTCTACACAGTTACATCAAAGCCTACAAGGTCATCAAAACCCTAGCATGTCCAGTGGTGCATCATCCTCCCAGAAGCATTTGCAGAGGCCTCATGGAAGTGCGGGTGGCGGTGGCAGTGGAAACTTGCAAGTTTTCCCTACCCCCCAAAACCAGTCAGCTCATCCTCTACAGCTTCAGCAACGGCAGCAACAGCCAAGTCAGCATGCTTCTCATCAAGCTCGGCGCATTGAGAGTGAATTAGGCGGCAAAGATAGCCCATCAACTCCTGATAGCAGAGTATCTGGTGCCAATATGAATATTTATGGTCAGAATTTTGCCCTGCCCTTGCAACCTCCCAACTTCACTTTGATGACTTCTGTGCCATTGGGTGGTTCCACCAGTTCTGGTGGTAACCATGGGGAAAAGAAACAACATACTCAACAGCCAGGTTCGAAGCTTGGAGTTGAGCCTCATACATATCAATCTTTTGCGCTGTCGTTTCCCTCCATTAATGGTACTAGTGCTCCTGGCCTTGATATCTCCTCCTTTTCACGAGATCATGCAATTCTTCAAAGCCTTCCTGAGAGCACAAGGCAAAGCTATCAACAGATCATGGCAGCTGCCGTAGCTGCCCAAACAGCACAACAGAAGAAGAAGAATTATCATGCTTCTGAAGAAGGGAATCACGGACCTAATGATGCATCTAGTGTGGAAGAAGGGAGCAATAGAATGGCAGGAAAGATTTCAGCAACTGCTGGACAGTCCATTGCCTTCTCCAGGCCGGATCTGTCTGATTCATCTGTTTCCACACTTCCAGGCAGCAATGTTATTGATAGTTCTGCCCGTACAATTAATCTTGGCTCTGCTTCTGCCAGAACTTCAGGTTCTGTCATGCCAACTTTGATCAGTGGTGTAAATTCTCCTAATTCTCAGCAGCAGAATCAGCAGCAGCAGCAAATGCTTCAGAAGTCGCACCAATTTGGGACTGCTGCTGCTTCTCAAAGTAAGCTGCCAGCAACATGTAATTGGAAGTGCTTATTATGATAACCTTCCTTCATCTTCTATGGCTGCCAAATTTCCAAATGCCCTTTCTGCTTTTCCTCAAAATATAGTGCAAACAAGCAGCAGTCCAGCTCAATCATCTCAGTGGAAGAATTCTGCAAGAACAACTGCTTCTGAAGTTTCTCCATCTCAATCACCTTCAACTTCATCAACTCATAAAAATATTTCCCAACAACAAGCCCGGCTGCAACAATGCCTCACAGAGATCTCTTTTGCAGCTATTCCTAAATCGACTCAAAGTCAACAGCCTCCTAGTTGCACTCCATCCCCCTCTCCTCCTATGGTGGTTGGCTCTCCCACAACTTCAATCTCCAGGAGTGCTGGTGGTAGCCCCAAGACAACAGGTTCCACTTCTACTGGCAACAAAGGTGTTCAAGCATCTAGTTTATCATCTCAGCAGACCAAGAACTCACCAACAGTGACTAGTCAGATGTCATCTCCTGTCAGTGGGCGGAGTGTGCCTTCGGTCCTGGGAAATTCCCACTTAAGTTCATCTTCAAATTCGGGTACCAAGCCCCAGGTGGTGCTACAGCAGCAGCAAAAGTATGCAATGCATCCTGCACAGCTGTTCTTCTCAAATGCCTACATGCAGGCCCAAGCTCAACACTCACCAAGTACAACAGCTGCAAATGGGTACTTTATTCAAAGACACCGGAATGAGCAACAGCAGGCACAGCCTCCAGGATCATCAACAACTTCAACGTTCATGTTGTCAATGTGTTCTCCGGTTACTCTTGCCAACACTGGTACCACTGATCCTGCAAAGGCAGCTGCAACTGGCAATATGAAGGGAGGTGGCATAACATCACAGGGACTTATCCATGCTGCGCAATATGCCACTACACAGCCCTCTGGAAAGCCATATCAGCTTGTTCCAGGTATGCCGTATGTTCATACTGTTCCTGCTGCTGTTCAGGTGAAACCAGCAGAGCAGAAACAACCTGCCGGTGAGTAAAATTATGGTGCCCCTTTGCGCTCCATATTGCTATCACCTTACGGGGAACAAGAAAAGGATACAGCAGTGAAAAGAGATTATTGTATTGCTGTTTCTTGTGGATTGTGCTTACCATGCCGTCCAACATATATGCAGACACTAGTGTTGACAAGGTTGATCATCCTCAAGTATCTAATTAATTAGAATTGTTTGATGGGGAAATAGGTTGTCAAAAAATGATTTTGTAGAGCAAAAGATGTAGGGGAATAGGGCTGGAGGAAAAGCAATGGTGGTTCTTTTTCTTATTTAATTTCATCTCCTTTCTCTTTCCAATTGGGATTTTGAATTTTCCAGAATAGATGAGTAGACAAAATCTTTTGACATATTATGTATATGGGCTGCACATGCACATTTAAGAGTAATTGTCCATTTTTTCCTCTAATCCATGTCTCCATTTCCATTTCTCTTTTTTGTTATTTTACTGGGATGGAGGAATAATTTGTTTGCAGGCCAATAAGTGGGATAAATGACAAATTTAAAGCAAAAAAGTTAAGGTACAAAAGCGTGCCATTCAACATCCGACGCCCTTTGTACATTGTGGTGTGCTGTCCATTTCTCCCAATAGTGATTGAACTCAGCACTCTTTCCCATTTCCCACTCCATAACAAACAACACAATACAATACACAGTTGGTTGCTGGAAAGGCCACCTCTCTTTATCGTCAGTATCCTCTCTCTCTCTCTTATTTTAGTAATATATATATGTTCGTCTTACAATTTATATTCGAAATACGAGGCTCTTCAAAATTTGAACTTATGTCCTCTCTTTTGAGATTGCAACGTGCTTTATCAATGCATCGAACACTTATTAGTTCTCTCTCTTTTTAATTGAGTATAAATATTAATAGAATTATTTAAATAAATCATTAAAATCGTCTTCATGCATTAATATATATAAATTAAATTAAATTCAAAGATTGTATTAAAGAACGTGACGTGTGTTGTTTTGGTAAAATCCAAAAATTTGTATTATTATATAAATAAATATTTTATACATTAGCAATAAAAAAAACTTTTACAATTGTGAGATAATATGATTGTTGTGTTTTTAATTGTATTAAAAAATAAAAATAAAAGATACACGATAATTATATAATTTAATTTGTAGAATAATATTTTAATTCTTGCAGGATATGTTTTCCTTTTTCAAATTTGTCTTGCCCTTCTTTAAGGTGGGTGGGTCCCTACACTCGTTCCAGTGAAATAAATAAATAAAAACACTTATTGCTTTATTATTATATTAATTAACACAATCAAACAAATATAGAAGAATATTTTAATGCTTGAGTACTTTTCCAAATTTACCCTGATTGGTGGGTCCCAATCCGTTCAAGGAGTTAAGACATGCAGGCAGCTGTGCTATCTTCACACGTGCTCAGAACCCTTTTGTATTGTCCTTTTTCTTAAAAATATAATGGTAAGCGTATTGTAAGACCCTCAAAAACAAATTTATTACGAGTCAACCATAAAACATAGATTAAGAATATATATATAAAGTATTTCCTTTGTGGTACTAGTGTGTATTAATAATGGTAAGCGTATTGATTTGAATTTTATTGTTATTTTTTATTTTTTATATAAAGTATTTTTTTAGTTTTTATTAAAATATAGGCTTAATAGTTAATAAGGTATCCAATTTATATCTTTTTTTAGTTTGGTGCATAACGTTTTTTTTTTTATCATTTTGGTATCTAACGTTTCATTTCGTAATTCATATTTGGATTTTCTGTCAACGGTCGTTAAAAAATTCCGTTAACTAATAAAAACGCAACACGTGTCATATTATGGTATTTTCTTTAATTTTTATTTTTCTAAAAATTAGAAAATCTTTAATTTTATTAAAAAAACCCAAAATCTTTACTTTCTCTAAAACCCCTAAATCCAAACCCTAAATTCCTAAATTTCTCCCCTCCTACCACCGACTTAACCACCACCAGCCACCTTTGTCTTTATCCCCCCCCGACCGAAAGCCCCATGATTCCGTCATCGAAAATCGGTGAATGAATGTCGATTGCTCCGTCAACTAACATCCAAAAATGAAAAAAAAAAAGGCTGGTTGGGCTTCGAATCGACGACTAGAAGGTGAGGGATGTTGAACGGTGAAGTACCCGACGCTTGAGTAGTGAACGGTGAACCGCCAGCGTATGGGGATGACGGACAGTGAGGGAGATGTGATATGAGGGTTTGTTTGAAAGAAATTAAAACTTTAGGTTTTCTAAGAAGTATATAATTTTTAAGTAATTTAGAAATTAAATAAATATATAAAATAGGCTACGTGTCACGTTATAATTGGTTAATGAAAAAATTTTAACAGCCGTTGACGGAAAAACTCAATGTGAGTTACGGAATGAAACATTAGGTACCAAAGTGGACCAAAAAAACGTTAGGCACCAAACTGAAAAAAGAATATAAATTAGGCACCTTTTTTACTATTAGGCCTAAAATATATTCAATTAGGTATGTAGAAAAAAATTATTTCATGCACATGTAAAGAATTTCTTTTTCACAAGCATTACATTAGTGTTGCCATGTGGTCTATTTAAGATTTAAGGTTTTAGATTTTACGGTTTAGATTTAAGATGCATATTAAAATTTAAAATTTAGAGTCTACTAAAAAAGACACATTACAACATTAAAGTCTCGTTAGTGAAAATATTAATTATACTGTTAGTGCATAAAATAACCATTTTATGTAAAAATATGTTTGTATATAACTATGTAAAATATATTTTGAAATTTTGTTCCTCATCTACCAAGCCTGCTTGCACCATCTTATCAACCCTTTCGGACACAAAAGAGTGTAACACGGGCAGTGACACATCAACCCATATGAAGCAGCATTCGCACTTAAAGCGGAATTCAGCGGTGTCATTCACCAATGCCTCGATGTACGAATTGGAGCCTCCGGCAACGATCGGGAGGCGACCATCGGCGAGTATGGACTCGATAGCAAGTGAAGCATGGTGCTGGAAATCCATTGATGTGAAATCGGAATTTGGGTCTACTATGCCTAGCAAATGGTGTGGGACGTCTCGGCACTCTTCTTCAGTCACTTTATTAGTTAGTACGTCAAGGCCTTTATATACTTGCATTTTGTCTGAATTTACAATTCCAGCCGGAAAACGTGTGGCAAGATCGATTGCGAGACGGGACTTGCCGGTGCCGGTCACTCCCATTACGAACACCACCTTATCTTTCTTCGGGAAGAAAGTCTTCAGGTTGAGCCCCAAGTTCACTCGGGGCTGTACTAGTTTGCTGGCAGATAGAGAGAGTTCCATCTTAAAACCCTGCAAAAGTTGACAAAACAAACGTTGCATGTAGTCAGAACGCAACCACTTGATATATTTACCAGATAATAGTGGTCTGCGTCTCTGCGATTGTTATAGCAGCCGTTATAGAGCGATTTTGATATTGTCTAAAACCGCGATAGCAGCATTTAAAAACCTGATATAACCCGTAACAAAAAGAAATTCACATATATATATATATATTCATGGACCACCATACCTTTTATTGTCAAATATGCGGCTAACTGTAGAAGCAAGTGGCCTGGAAGAGAAAATGAACACAAAGAAGAGGGAAAAAGAGGAAGTTTGTGAGGTTGCAGAGAAGATGGGTCTGGAAAGGGTGATGATGGATGTGAAATGAAACAAAAGAGCAGTGTTTAAGGTCAATTTTTGTGAAAACCTGCACAACTATGAGAAGATTAGGCTGGGTATTTATGCTGACAGGAAAAGACTACTTTAAGTCTTTACAAGTGGCTTCACAAGGATTTCAAGGCTAACTCCTTCAAATTTGTTAATTTATTTTGAAATTTCGACCATAGCCATGTCTTTTTTTTTTTTTAAGAAAAAGTTTAGGCGCAGGGAGCTATCCAATTGAGAGTGAGAACTGTTGGAGGTGGAAGTGAGAGTGGTAGTTGTCGATTTTTTAGACGGTTCATTCTTTCTGGTTTGAAGTGGAGAGTTGTGATCGGTGGTGATTAATGTCGATGAAGAGAAAGAGTTTTTGCTTAGCTCTTAGTGTGAAAGTTAACTTTTTTTTTTTTGGGAGACGAGGAACATGATTTGAGATAAATATTTTTTATTGGTTGAAACTAATTTAATAGACTTATCAATAGAGTTATTCTCTCGCATCCATCATATTCTTTATAAAGATCATTATGTCTATATTTTTTACTATATTAATCATAACTTTGATCAATAAAAAGCACTCATTCTATTTATTTTTTTCATATCTTTTATCAACTATTGTTTATTCATATTTTCCGTGTCCTTTTTTAAAAGCAATCTTTTGAAAAACTAAACTAAACTAATGACGTAAAATAAATAATTTTTATTAATTAAGATCATAACTAATATAATAAAGAGAGTCCATAATATATTTTTCTGGAAACAATAAAAAAGGAAAAATTTTGATACACATGCCGTATAAACTTTAGTTTACATGTGCCTTTTTGTTTTAGGGGTTAAGGTTTTAGTTTAGGGGTTTAGGTTGTAGGGTTTAGAATTAAATGTTAGTGTTTATAATTTAGTGTACAGAGTTTAAGGTTTAGGATTTAGTTTTTTAAGATTAGAGTTAAGAATTTAAGATTTAGGCTTTTATAGTATAAATACACAAGCTTGTGTAAAATTAATTTTACACAGCCTGCGTATTAAAGTTTTACCCATAAAAAAGCTGGCAAACATTTATCTTGGGTAATAAATTTTAATCTTTGAAGCCGGTAGCATGGATATCTCATGCCACGAGTGGCTGTTGTCATTTGTAGGTCAAAGGGTTCATAGGCTCACATGTGTCTAGCCCTAATTTATAAAATAGGATTGCATATATGTGTTTGGGTCATATGTTATAAATTCCGGACAGACATTTTTGTTACATGAGTCACCATTTTTTGTTTTGCATATATACAAGGTTAATTTAAAAAAGAGGATTCTTTTGTTGTTTTTTCTTGGTTAATTTATAAATATAAATATTTTTTTAAATACTGAATTATATTTAAAGTGAATGAATTACAAAAAAGTTACACTTCAAATATTGAAAGATCAATACATAAAAATAAATACAATAAAATTTTAAGAGGCGTAAAAGACATTAAAATATAAAATTTATCACTTTTCGAAGAACTTGAACAATCTTCTGAATGAAATTCAGTGAACAAGCTACTTTGACCAGAATGTTCTATAAAAATGTAAATCTTTGCGCTACTTGTACTTGACATAACGGCACAACCGTAAAAGAAAATTATAAACATTTTTTTGTTATATACCTCATGGTATGCCCCGATCCTCATAATAAAATAAAATCAATTACCCAACAATATGGGTGGGCTAGTTGTTTTCAGAAATAAGCAATGGGCAAACAGAAATTTGCTTTTAGTGGTTTGTTATATTATAAAATAAATGTTAAGAATTTATAGTTTTTGTTTTAGGTGCTTAATTTTTTATGTTAAAGTAAAATTTTTAACAATTTTCTTGAATTATATAATAGGTAATTAACACTTTATTTCGTTAAAATTTAAAGTTAATCCGTTAAAAATTTTATCATTCAATAATTGCTTGACACATAACTAAATTTTTTATTTTTTTATTTAAAAAATTAATTTAAGGTAATTAACACTAGATTTTTTTTCTATTCAAAAAATCAAATTCCTAAATTCTGCGCCACCGTCAAACGCTAGGCTGCCATCAACACGACAATAAAGTTTCCTCATCTCGGTGCAAGAGCCGCAAAATTCAATTCGTCAATTTTCCATTCGTGGTGTTGCCGTTCGTGGCACTCATTTCATGTTCATCGTTTTGACCTTCAATTGACATTTCGTTCATCAATTTGCGGTTATAGAAGAGTGGGGTAATTAGTAGTGAGATCCGACGGAAGGTGAGCGGTGGTAGTTGGTTCGAAATGTTAAATTAAAATTCGTAATTGTGAGTACATATATAAAATGTATAATGTTATTATAAAGTATGATATAAAATTAAATGACCAATTATGTTAGGCGTGCCATAAGTATTAAAGTTTCATGGAAATAAAAGTATAGATATCATAAGATATATTTATAATTCAATGAGGGTAGAATTATAAATATTTAATAGTTGATTTAATAACTAACTATATAAAGAGATAGCGCTCCCCAAGAAATAGATTAACTTGTTTTTCTCTCCTTCTCTGTCAGAGAGTTTTACGTTAAGAGATAACATATATTCTTGAAAAATCACAACCACGTTTTAGGCGATCTTCATAAAAGGATTCAAGATTTTCAGTCCATCAATAAATTTAGGTACGCTTCCGCATTCAGTTTATTGTTCTTGATAATTTGACATAATAGATCCTGAATTTAGATTTCATATTAATTTATGGTTTGGATCTAACACGACAGTGGTAGAGGAATGATCCAGAGATTTAGGAGTTTTATGAAAAAAAATGAAAATTTTTGGTTAATTTTGAGAAAATTAAAGATTTTATGTTTTGTTTTAAATTAATGCAATTAAAAAACAGATTCGTCATTCATTCATTGGATAACAATTTTATTATGATAGTTAACGAATATATATCTAAAATGTAATAAAATGAAAGGTCAATACATCTATTTTTGACAAAAACTTTAAATGTATGTAGAAAAAGTATAATTTAAGTTTTTATTTACAGTAATGCATTGGTCACGTTCACACTTAAATAATTCTCCGTTCGTTTTACTAAATTTGTTCAGTATTAACTTTCTAAAACATAAAAATTTTAAATTTTGGTCATAATTATTTTAATTAATAAAATTTATAAAATATATATTAATAAAGTACTTGATTGAAAATTTTATAAGTATATATCTTCATCTTTTTATTAATAATAATTTTAAAATAATAAAAAATTAAAATTAAAAAATTGATAAAATTATTATTAAATAATAATTTTAGTGGAATGAGAGTAATTTTATAATGCATTGAAAAGACAATCACAAAGTTAAAGTTCTTAGATGCCACGAGTGGTTAGTTTCTCTTTAAATTAAATGCCCGTTGACAAGACATGTTAATTAAATCCCCATCTTATTCAACCCACAACTTTTAACATCACCATTTTATATATTATCTCAACCGGACAAAATCCATTTTTAATGCTATTTTTTATGTTTTAATATTAAAAAATTAAAGAAAATTAAATTTTAAATTTTAATTTTAAATTTTTAATTATAAACCTTAAATTTTATACTATAAAAATACACCATGTCCTCAATCTCATATACCTTAACTATAAATCTTAAAAGCTAAACTTAATTTATCGGACATAAATAAGGTACCAAAAAGAGGCGGAATATTTATATTCGATCTCAACCAAGGATAGAAATTATATAATGACCACTAGATTACATTTATACTCCTTATGTAGTACCCACTTTTATGTTTACACTATTTCATGAAATAAAAAAATGTAATTATATATATTAAAGTTTTCACAAAAAAAAAATTAATTGATGGGTTTTTTTTATATGTTTTACACTTATCACATGAAAAGGGAAATATGTAATTATATATTAAAATTTAATTTAAATGATAATATTTTATTGGACCCCATGGTATATTTTAAAAGTAAGAATTTTAAGGTGTAATTTACTTAAATGTTTATTTTTAAAATATAGTATTAATTGTTTAAGAACTTAGTTTTCTATTTTTTTCTATAATTTACTTGGTGGTAACTTTTTTTGGTATAGTTTATTTTTATTTTATGGTTCATGTTCGAAGTTCGTGACTTCTCTTCCCAACAATAAATTTATGTTGTTTAATAAAAATATCATCAAGAATTACTTAATCTAGTGAATGAGACATTAAATCTCTTAAGTATGGTCACAAGTTTGAATCGTGAGCTGAAATTGACAATCTAAACTATTATTTGATGGCAAAAAAACTATTGTTTTGACATAAAAAGTTGAATATTTTTTGTATTTATTAATTTTAGAAAAACATATTTTTTTTTTTACATTGCTAGCATATGAATCATTTATTATTCAAGTGAATTTTTAAATATTCACCACTGCTAGAGTTTTTTTTATTTTATTTTATATATTTGGGAGGCGTGTTTCCACAAATAGCAGCTTTTGGAATCATTTAGGCCAAAAAAGTTAGAGAATAAGTATGGTCGTAACACATGTATGGGCAGGTTTCTGTGTAGAGAGTTAAAAGGTGGTTTAGAAATTTATGCACCAACTTTGATAGACTACACATTCAAGAATCTTTCATCTCTTCTTCCCCTTTTTAATTACTCTCTGTCCCATTTTATTATATATGTTGACTATTTACGTTTTTTTAAAAAAATTTATATAAAATATATGGTATAAAATAACTCAAACAATAAGTTTGCTCTCAAAATGTTAATTTTTATTTTTGTTTAGAAACTAAAAAAGAATAAAAAAGTAGACGCGTCTTAAAAAAATTGTTGAATTTTTTAAAGTGACACTTTGTCTGAGACAATTTTAAAACACAAATATAATAAATTTACTATGACAAAGGGGAGTATTTGGTAATCTCTTATTTTCTTTTAGGCTCGGCTTAGTACGAAGAATGAAAAAGTAAGGATAAAAAAATTGTTAATCAAATAATTAAAATTCATAACCACTTTTCTACTTTATAGCTTAACCCTTAGATTAACAAATTTTCTATCTTGACATTTTTCCATTCTCTACATCAAGCAGAACCTTAGTGCTCAAATAATTCTTGGGACACACCCAAATCAATAGCTTTGATACATTGTAAAGCCAGTGCAAGCTAAATGATAATATGAACAAAAAACTTTTGTTCCTATTTGGTGTTTTTATGTCTCAACACTAAAAATTTAAAGTTTAAGTCTAACTCTAGTTTTTAAATGCTAAATTATAAATTCTAGCAAATATAACACACACTGAACTCTAATCCTAAATTTAACCATAAACCTAGACCTAATTTTTTTAGTACCGGAACATAGAAAAAATGCATTTTGATATGAATTGTTATTTAAATCAAACACCCCATGGCTCATAAACTATTCTAGTAATGCAAAGATATTATGAATCCGAACGTGACTTGCAAAGCAAAAAATAAAAAAGGGTATAATTTCTCACCCACATGTTGCCACTTAATCCACGTAATATAAACAAGTTTGATTGTTAACAATCATTAGCAGAACATAAAACATTATCTGAGGTACCAACTTGTGAAATAGTTTATAAGTACTAAACATCATTTGAGTACAAGAATTTATTATTAATTTTCAAAACAGTCCATGCGAAATGAAGTCAATATGGCATTAAGATTGCCGAGTAGGGATTTTATATAGGCATTGCTATTTCTTTTGGCCATGAAATGATGGGCTGAGCGTGCGATTTGTAATATAAGTGCTGAAGTCACTTTAAATATCAAATTCAAAGATGGTCTTCCATTTCATTGAATATTCAAACTCTTTTGTTTGGAGGCGTGAATTTTACTTTCCATTAACAAATTTACTATTAAAATAATGAAATTAATAAAAAAATATGTAACGTCAAAAAATGTCTCTAATATTTTATTAGATAGTCAGTTTGGTTCATATTTTTTTAAATACTTTAATCCTTAACATTTTATTTTAGGTAAAAATAGTATTTCTGTGGATGAAAAATGTTAGTCAACTAATGATAAACAACTTAAAATGACTTGATAGAATGACACGTTAGCAGAAAAAATAATTTTATATTTTATATAATTCTATAAATTATTTTTGACTGATGTGTAATTTTGTCAAGTCAGTACTTTTGTCTACATGACAATGTGATGTCAACGTGCACGGCCATGTATGTTTGTCATGCTATTTCATATAATTTACTATTAGTTGACTAACATTTTTTTTATCAACGGTGGGCCATTTTGACCTAAAATGAAACGTTGAAGGTTAAAGTATTAAAAAAAAAGAATATAGAACAAAATAGATATCTGGTCAAACATTAGGGGGCATTTTTTGGTATTATGCTAAAAAAATATATAGGGTGATAATTTTATTAAATTTTCATATAAAATTTCGTGTGAAAATTGCAAATATAGGTAAAAATTTAATTTTGTTGACTATATTAATTCGGTTAGCATCGTTGTTAATTTAATATATAAGAGGACGTGAGTTTTAAGGTCCTTAAACGTGCATTATGCTCTGATGCATAAATAAAAAGATATCTAAATAATTTAGACATCATATTTTTTTAAAAAAAAACTAACGCACGCCTCTAAAACTGTCTACTATCAAATAACATCTATAAATAATTCTCTTGTTTCAACTATCACTTTAATATTATAAATAAAGTAAAAGAAGAACAATAATAAGAAAGATAAAATAAAGAGAGAAATGTATGTATTGTATTCTTAATATGAAATATCAAAATATTTTTTTTTCTAAATTCTATATTTATATGCACACGAAAAAAAACCATAATTTTAATGGACAATAAAGTAATAAAAATAAAGTATATTAAAGCTTTATTTTTTTAATAGTTTAAAGGTATATGAATATTAAAGCCTTATTAAATATATAAATATCTACTATAAAACTTAAAATATGGTTTAAAACACCAACTCTTATCGATAGAATAACATAAAAAAATATGAGACAAATTATATCTTTGATTCAAGAAAACTATTATTCGTGCTATAAATTATAACAATGGGGGATAAATTTTCGTGGATTATGAATTGACCATCTCCTTTTATTAGTAGAATATAACCTTTTTCGTGGATTTTGTGTGGCGAAGGAAAAAAAAAAGCTATTATGCTTGTACCACAAACATTATCAATCCAATTTTTATTATGGAGATAATTATGCATATATTCTACTCAAAACATATAAAGTATAACAAGGCCGGGTAACACACCAAATAATTATGCATGGATTCTAACCGATTAAGTCAAGATCTACAATGATAGGAGTTGGCAGGATGGGCATTTTACTTGATCCGGTCGTGTTTCGATCCGATTCGGTCGGGTCAAATTTTTTAATAAAAAATTTGATTCGAGTTGGGTTTTTATTAAGAGTGAAGTCGGGTTGAATTTAGATTTAGGGTAAAAAATATCCGACTCGACTCGATTCAGGACTAATTGTGTGATTTTTTTAGAGATATTTATAATAATACCCCATCTTTATATATATTTTTTATAATTGGTTCCTAAAATTAAATTTTTATTTACAATTTATTCCTTAAAATTATAATTTTTACGATTAAGTCATCTAAAATTATTTTTTTTACAATTAGGTCCCTAAAATTAATTTTTACCTATAAATCAGGTCGAGTCGAGTTTTTTTAAAGAATGTATTAAGGTCGGGTTCGGGTTTAGGGTTTTATTTTTTGGTCAGGTTCGGGTGGGCCAAAAACCCTACCCTACCCGATTCGTGCCCATCCATAAGAGTTGGACTATCATCTTTACAGAAATTGTATTTTCAATCAAAATCTTTTGAATAATATCGTGCAAATAACATGTTATAAATAAAATAAAAATTATATCGTGCTAATAATATATTATAAATAAAGTAAAAATTAGATATACCTTTTGAAATAACATTGGTTCACGTATATTGTTAAATCTAAATCTAAGTTTTAGTGTATGAAATTGTGTAGTACTGTATGCATGTGAGATTCAATATATTATTTATAGTTATTTTATAGAGTAATAATTATTGGATTTAACGAGTTTCACGTTTTTTAAATTATCGTTCAACTATATTAATATTCAATATTTTTTTTGAGTGCAAGAGTTTCTTAGCTAAAATATTAAGGTTTTGTTTGACAATTAGCTGATAGCGGAATACATTAGCTGATTGCTAATAGCATTAGCTGATTAGACTAGCAGATTGCATTAGCTGATTGTATAAAAGTGTTTGATAAAATTAATTAATAGATGATAGCTGTTTGATTATTTGAACAAGCAAAATGACATATAAGGACATGATTATATTCGATCATTGTTTGAATAATTTATTAGTTATTAATATTTTGTATATATTAATATTAATTGGATTATGAAAATTAATTTTTTAATATCATTATTAAGTATACATGAAGGATGTATATATTATTTTTTATTTGTGAAATTCTCTTTTTAATATAATTTTAATAATTATTAAATTTAAATGTATATATTATTCTATATATTAATTTCTTATTTTCAATAAAATCATACTTACTTGCCAATAAAAATAATTTTTTATTTAAAAAGTTATTTTTTAATTTTATTAGTTATTCAAATTCATGTTATTTAGAAAAAAATTATAATTATCAAAGATAAAATAGTCTTTATAAGTATTTTATTCAAACCTCTAACTCAATTTTTCAAGATGAGAGGTTTCACCTCAATCCGCTATTACAATTCGTTATTTACCAAACATCTAAATTAGCGGATTTGACTGGTCAAACTTCTAAAAATACTTCAAATCTCTAATTTTGGCTCAAAAATTGTTTACCAAACATAGGCTAAATGAAATGTCTTATTAAAGTATTCTTATTACGTGCTTAAACTTTGTTTTTTTAACCTATTATCCTTTTTTATTTTTACAATAATAAAATTTGAAATATTTTTGATATATTAGAAAGGAAGAGAAGTGATAAATCTAGTTTCTGGAAAAAAGAAGCTTAAATATTTTTTCATAAGTTATTTTTCTAGGGGGCATTTGTCAAAACTAATATTTCTCAAGAAGTTTTGTTATATATATAAAAAAGAGATTGTTGTGTTTGGATTTAAATATTTTGATATAATAAATATTTTAAAAATAGACTTAATTTAATATTTCAAAAATAATTCAATATCCAAAAAATTTAAAAATTCATTTAAAAATATTTTCTAATTTATTCAAACTTTTTAAAACAATTATGAATATTTTGCATTTAAAAATAATATTTTTAAGCTCTTCTTTTTAACAATAAACTCTCTTTTTTCTCCAACCATCAAATATAAAAGGATTGACTTTTCAGTTAAAAAGATTGTTCTCTTGAGAGAACAAATCAATCCCTTTTATAAAAGGGTCTATAAAAGCTGAAATTCTTTATAGATAAATGTTATTTTGCATTCCCAATGGATATAATTCATCTCCAAGTCATAAATAATTAGAAAATCATTCCACACTATATAAATACTAGAAGAACGCTTGAAGAAGATTATCATTTTATCCAAACTTAAAGATCAAGAGAAAAAAAAAATTTAATCTTCATTCTTTCATTTTTTTTCTTGTACATGGTTAGACAACTTATTTGTATATTTTGTTCATTTCATTTTTTGTGAGCTTAAACTTTGTAAACGCTCACTTTGAGAAATATCTCTTGTTAGCTCAAATTAAGCCTTTTAAATAGGAGATGTTCTAATTTAGTCTTAGAAAACTAAAATAGTTATACTTAGCAACTGTAAAAGATAGGGGAAGTTTCTATCTAAATTGTGAAAAGAGAGGGGCGTGAATATTGAATAATGTTGTTTGAAAATTTCAAAATAATGTTTTTTGAAAATTTCAATTCAAGTTAGTGAATTGAGAAATCTTTAATAGAGAAAAACTAAAATAGTAAGTGTAGACTTCATTAAAGAAGTTGAACCACTATGAATCGATTTACCATGAAGCTTTTGATTTTTTATCAAGCTTAGACAAAATTCTTTCAAAGCCAATTTACCTTTCTATTAACGATTTCGATTGATTGAATGAGTTAACATTTTCTTTTCTCAAATCTTATTTAAAAAATTCACTTTTATTCTTTTAATTTTTTTGTTTTTTATAGCCTCTTTAATGTAACATTCTAGCCAAATATTTTATAAAAATGTTCAAAATCACCACTCCTAAGGGGCACAGACGGCCCTTCCATCGGAAAAGATAATTATTGGTCGAAAGAGAGACGAATTGATCACTGACGACATGTGACCGGCTGAAAAGAAAGAAAACACGGCTAAAATTTTGTAAAGGTTAGAAAGAAGGCTGAGAAAATTTTTTAGAGGAAAGAGTTCTAATCTTGTGTAATTGTGTTTTGAAATTGTGGATTATATTAATGGAGTAGCAGAAATCCATCATCAACATAAAGAATTAAGACCTTACAAGACTGAACATATTCTTACGCAAAGGTCATTAGAGTTATGTTGAGTGATGTGTAGTGGGTTAAGTCGAGAGAGATGGTGAGGTGGCGAGTGATTGGTTTGAAGTTAAACATTAAAGAAGAAAAATTTAACCATAAAAAGAAAAGAGAGAAGAAAAAGAAGATAGTGTATCACATCAACTGATGACTGTGACGATAATTGAACTGAATTAAAATTTTAGTAGTTGTATTACAAGTTTTAAAACGTTTAGTGATTAAAATACAAGCATCTTAAAAGTTTAGGCACTACTATTGTAATTTATTCTATGTTTTATGTAAAAGTATATGTTTAAAATGATTTAATATTGAAAAATAATTTAATAAGAACCCAACAAGTGTCCCAGTAAAAAACGGATAGTATTTATCCTATAAGACATGAGTTCAAATCACTCTGTCTACGAGGTGTATGCGCATTGTCAAAGAGTTAAAAATATGTATAAACAGATACTACCTTGTAACCACCTTTAGATTATTCAAAAAAATAATTCAATAAATATACATTTGTCATTTGGTACTTGAACTAGACATTCTTTTAAGTTGGTACCTAAAATAGTTTTACTCCCAAATTAGTACCTAAAGAATTTTTGCTCTCAAGTTGGTACACGAACTTTAATTCCATTCATTGTTTTGGTACTTTTATTAATAGATTTAATCCCCAAAACTTATACATTTTTATCAATTTAACCTTAATTCAAAACAATTCAATAAATTTAACCCTTCATATTTAAAAATTACATCAATCTAGTCAATTTTTACAATACTGGCAAATCAAGCGAATCTATCAAAACAACAATTGGATAACTGTATTCTACGATAAAACAATAATTTATTGTTAAACTTGTATTATTTTAGGAAGGTAATATAACATTTTTGGGAGAATAATAAAGAGTAAATTGATAGAATTTTTAGATATATAGGGTTAACTTTATGGGTTTAAATTTGATACACAAGCATGCCTATTTCTACTATAAATCAAAATTAAACCTAAATTCTAAAAAACTAAACCTCAAATCCTAAACCTTAAACCCTAGATTCTAAACACTAACCTTAAATTCTAAACCCTATAACTTAAACCCCTAAACTCTAAACCTTAAACTAAACCCCTAACCCCTAAAACTAAAAGTTATGTGTAAACTAAAATTTACACAGACTGTGTATTGAAGTTTTTCTCTAAATTTATTGATTTGTTTTGATTAAGACCAAATTGATAAGAATGTATAAATTTTGATATCAAT
The DNA here is from genome assembly GCA_019671005.1 of Hibiscus mutabilis. NCBI lineage: Eukaryota > Viridiplantae > Streptophyta > Magnoliopsida > Malvales > Malvaceae > Hibiscus > Hibiscus mutabilis. The sequence continues at coordinate 3,208,407 of CM033721.1, read as the reverse complement.
TAGGGAGAAAGTGCCTAAGTCAAATACCAAATTGAGAGGAAAAAATTCTTTAAGTACCGACTTGAGATAATGTGCCTAATTCAGATACCAATTTGAGAGAAAAAAAATTTAAGTATCAACTTAAAAGAAAATGCCTAATTTGAACCGAATATATATTTAAACTGCAATAAACAAGAATCGTAAATTTCAAAGCCATTAAGAATAACTCTTACTTAGAACCGTTGTTCTTAAAATGGCTTGATGTTTTGGGGTTATGGAAGAGTAGCTACATTTCATATCTCTCTTTGCTAAAACCAGTAATTCCTCTCTAAAACACCACCGACAACTTTCTACCCAACCTTTGAGCTGCAGCTGTGTCTTTTAAGAAAAAATTTAACGCCTCGTTTAGTACAACGGATGTAAAAAATATATGTTATATTAAATAATATTTATGTATTAAAAAGATTAATGAAAGATAATTATTATTACATTAAGGGTTTATAATTTAGGGTTTGTTGTTATATTGATTATTATATTATTTTTATAGATATTTTCTCTTGTATTGATATTGATTATTATATTATTTTTATAGATTATGATTTAGGGTTTGTTGTTTGTGGTTTAAGGTTTATTGTTTGGGTTTGTAATTAAGAGTTTAAATGTTTGAGTTTAGGATTTATAATTTAGGGTTTAGTGTTTGTAGTTCAAGGTTCATAGTTTATTGTTTAAGATTTAAGGTTTACAGTTCAAGGTTTTTTAGGGTTGGAGGTTTATTGTTTATGGCTTAGAATTTGTGGGTCTGATGTTTGGGGTTTATAGTTCAATGTTCATAGTTTATAATTTAGAGTTTAAGATTCAAGTTGAAATTTATTATTTAAGTTTTAGAGTTTGTGATTTGATATTTGAAGTTTGAGGTTTTAAGTTTTGTGTTTTGAGTTTATAATTTAAAATTTAGAGTTTGGTGTTCAAGTTTAAAGTTCAATGTTTAAAGTTTAGGTTTATAGTTCGAAGTTAATGATGTAAATACGTGACAAATAGTATGAGATTATAATTAAAAAAATTTGTGTAAAACTAACTTGTTAAATAAACACCACCTCCATCCCGTGATAAACATCACTCAACTTGCGTATAAAATAATACGTCGTATCAAATTTCACATCTACTAAACGCACGTATAAAATAAGTTTCGCAATAAAAGCGTATTAATACGACCCAACCAAACAAGGCTTAAAGAAATAACAGAAACTCAGACTTTAAACCTTTCCCTTCGTTCTTTTATATCATTATTACTAGTGCAAGACACAGTTTAACATGATTTAATTTTGATTCTTCAATAATGCAGAATAGCAGTAGTTTGCAAAATTGTCAAGTGCTCAAATCAAGGATCCTTCAACTCCGTCCAATTAATAATTTTTGTGAAATCAAAGTATTTAAAGCATTGACAACTTACAATTAAATCCATAAAAATGTAAGATGATTATAAAATATCAGTGAAACCATAATTAAAACTATTCTGAACCAGAGCGGCAATTACTTAATACTACAAAAAAAAAAGTTACTTGGATATCATGATAGATCTGTGTCTAACACCAATTGGTTGTCATGGATACCATAGCCGAGTTTACTTCATCCCTGCAAATACGAAAACAAAGGTGAGAATTTGTTACAAATTACAGGTACAAAGAATCAAGCAAGAATCAATGAATGAAAGGCAAGTTATTACCGGCACTCGAGTGAGGACACGTCTAAAACAAGTATCTTGATCTTTTTTTCTTACTCCAATATTCATGCATTTAGAGGATGATACTTTTAAACCCATCTTTAAATATGTATTGAGCAGAAATATCAGACACAAGTAAAAAAAATGAAGTATAGGTACCAGCGCATAGTGGCCCATACCGAGTGATACAGGACAGGCACAAACAATGACAAGAACCAATTCCCCACCATACAAAATGTAGAGAAGTAACAATAATGGAGGAAATGTAAAATTAGAGCTTAGTCACGGTCAACAAACCTGCTGCTTTCTCTTTTTCGGTCTCCTCTTTCTACGTGGTTTACGAGCATCAGAATTGGAACTTAAATTACTACCGTTTCCGGTCTTTGAATTTGCGGATCCCCCTGCCTTAAAGGAAGAATCACTTCTGCTATTTGATGTGTTGCTAGATGTGGACATTTCAGCTCTATGCATGGATGAATTTCGGCTAGAAGAAGATCCAAACCTTGATTTTGCACGTACTGAATTTGAAAAAGAATTAGATGATGGCCTTGGAGGTGGCATTAAAGCTCTGGCAGAAACCTGTCTCTGTTACAAGTTGAAGCAAGAACAAAACGAAGGGTGGAAACATCAAAACCGTTAAAATTAATTATTTTCTAAAAATGAAACTATACAATTCTATACTGAACCTGGTTCCTTTCATCACTAGACATGCCAGATGCTGCTTTTCCGGAAGCACTGGAAGCCTGTTCCCTGCAAATAAAATGCCTAGATGTTTGATTGCACTTTTCATCATATAGGAAGGAGTGGGATAAAGATATGTCGCCTGTTCAGCTAAAACGACCTTGCCGTAAAAGGACAAAGTTAAGTCCAAATAGTACATCTGCTAACGACAGAACGAATAGTGATAATGACTCCGTGTTCAATTGAAAAGTTCTTAATGGCAGCATCAGTCCATTTGCACCTCTAACTTATCCTGGTTCCAAATGTGACTAACAAATTCAAAGATGGGGAAGAACATGCCATCAACTATATATAGATAACAATTCCAATCAAGATAAGAGCAAGTTCAACTCACAGATATGATCTGTACCTGGTACTTTTATCTGTCCATTCATCGTCTGCGTCAACTTCATCACTTGAAGATCCATTTAAGAAGAAATCATCATCGCTCAAATCCAACAGCCCATCATCCTCACTCCCTGTCTCTGTTAATCAACGTCCAACCAAAAGATATCATTCTTTTGAACATAACAATATAAGTTAATAAGAACAGATAGCATAACATCAATAACATGTGAGTTCCAGTGAAATTCACAACAAGACCTTTATTGTGAAAAGCTTAATTACAATATATGATGAAATCAAGCTAAATAAGTGACTTCATATAGATTATATTGCTAGCTACAGTGAAGAGAAAATGCACCTTCCATATCTTTCCCACTGGCAGCAGCAGCAATTAAATTGGCTTTTATCTGCATCCGCAATCGATTTCTTCTATCAACTACATCAGAATCGCCACATTCCATAAATAAAGATACGTATTTCTCCGTCTTTGGGAAAAACTGCATTTGTAAATAAAAAAAATAGAACTTCAGCTTTGCACAGTTTAGGAAAAACAAGTTGAACTCAAGTTCAAATAGTCACTTAAATATAACTGCCGAATCATTAACACAAACCATCTAATTGTTATTCAAAAGACTGCAAATTTACAAAGAACCAAATCTGTAACAAAGCTTACCCTGACATATTCAAGATCCTCTTTCAGTTTAGATAGCTGGTCAGCAATCTCCGTGTCGTGTGCCTGACCGGAAGAAGTTCGTTGCAGCTTCTCCAAACGTCGAATCCTCCTTTCTATCTTTCTTCTCTCTTCAATGATAATTAAGATATTTGCTTATTAATGTTCATTCGCTAAAAGAACTAAATACTATAACAATTTAAGAAAAAGAAAGGATAATAGTAATTCTTTGTTTTTACCAAAAAACTTAATCTTTCTGTCCCTCAAGAAGATTTTCCGTTCCACAGAGAGTCGGGTATGGATTTCCTGTTGTTTCTTAAGCCCTTCTAACTTATTTTCTTGAGCCTCTCTAACCTCAGGAGGAAGATCCTTATATTACATGTACAAAAAGAAGGAACAAAATTGCAATTCAGAGAATTTATAACACAAATTAAACCCCTAAAATGTTTTTTTATTCAAAGGATAAAACGAAGAATACCTTTCGCAGCATGCGTTCAATGGAGCGTATCTGGTTCTTGAGAGAAACAGCTTTTGGCTTCGGTTTCTTGTCTACGCCAGGTCCCTTTGATCGCCGACCGACGCGCTTCCCTTCCGCCACGCGCCGCTTACAATAGCCACCGTGGGCCATGTCGTTTCTATCTTTTTTTGGTCACTGCTCTTGCCCTCTCTCCTTCAGAGATTTTCTTTAACCTTTGTTGTGAAGAAAAAACAATTTGACGGGTTCTCTTAGTTTTCTGCTTGCCCTAGCAATGTCTCATGGACTGAATAGACGTACCTTTTTCTAATTATTCTAAGGGAAAGTACATTTTGCTGTGACAACCGAGAAAGAAAGTTTTCATTCGGTTTAAAATTTAAGGATTTAAGCATATTGCTATAAAAAAAAAATTTATGGTGAAAATTTAGAGTTTAAAAATTAAAATTAAAATTAAAATTTAAAGTAATATAGCTAAAAATTTAAGTTTTAATTTACAAACACTAAATTTTAATCATAAAATTTAAATTCTACACACGTCCTTTAAATTTAAAATTAGTACATTTAACCGCTTAAACGTTAGACCTTAAATAAAGTCTCTAAAGTCTAAAATTAATATACTTATAGAAAAAAAAAATTTCCTAGACACTTGTACATAAAATAATCACCCTCATTTTAATCCATCTACACTATACATGCAAATTATATTAAAGGATAAAACACCTTTTGTCACTAAATTATTCTTACTTTTCCATTTTGATCATAATTTTTTTTGATAAAATCATCACTAACGTTATATTGTTTTTTAATCATCGATAGTTCAAAGATTAACGTCGACGCTAAAGTATTTTTTTTTATTTTTACGTCATTTTCTTTCTCTTCGTCAACGGTTCATGTGTTATTTTTTTTTTTGACAAATAACACCATTGATCACTGAGCTATTTTTGTTTTTTCAAGTTTAGTCACCTGCTGTTAGAGTTAAAAATTAAATTGTTCAAAAAGGTGGAGGAGGGTTTGAAACCTGATCCTCATGCAAAGAGGTTGAGACGCCTTTATTCCAAAAAGCCTTTATGTGTCTTACAAAGTCTAAACAAATACAGAAATATCAATGTGGAAACATAAAGTAGGCACACAACCAATAAAAACCCACTAATTTCACCTTATAATTCACATTCTAAGCTAAATAAACATTAAATGTAAGAAAATAATAAAGTAAAAGCATGCAAAGTCCTTGAACTAAGCTAAAACCGAGGCAAAAATATACTGATACAACTCTTTCTAAAGAGCTATCAAACATTAAATATTGTATTCTTCTACTGGAGTTATGATATCTGCTTTGATACTGTCGGCGGTGAGATTGATTGATTTACTACTTTTCTGCTTTAGCACTGAGATTTTCATGTAGTAATTCCACTTCGGCATTGCTGCACTTCTGGATCACCAAAATCAATCTCATTGCTTCGTCTGCATGACAAAACATAGTTGCAGAACAAAGTTAATGAACATTCTAATAGAAAGAGGAAAACCCCAAGAAGTTCAGTCTATTTTTGACAGTTTGATTGGAGGAGGGCATAAACCATCTTTGATAACATACACAAACTCTTTTAACTATCTTGACCAACTAGAAGGACTTCAGTTCCATATACTACTCTATCATCTCTAAAGTCGAAGGAAACCTAGGTTACACTGATACTGGTATTGAAACGAGAACGAAAAACGATAATTTCTAAAATTATAGGATACAAGTATAGAAGATATAAAATAAATTTTAAATTTTTTTAAAAAAACGTATAAAAAGTCGGAAAAAAATTCACGTAAGCATGATTCAGGGGCGGATTTTTTGAATTTTTTTAAATATAATTTAATTTGTAAATAAAATTTTATTTTGCATACCCATTTATAAAGAAAAAAAGTGTATTAAAATGTTGGACCTCAATTTTGAGATTCTAGATCTTCCATTGTACTTATAGTTAAATCACACGAGCAATTGAAAGCCGAAAAAAAAGGAAGAAAAAGACAGAAAATTTGTGGAAGAATAAAATAAGGAGAAAAAAAATACTTGCAAGTACTCAAGTTGAACTCAACATGTCTTTAGTACAGGGACGTATTAAGTACTGGGTACAACTTTAGATTGAAGTGAATTAAAAGTTTAGTAACTATGTCGCAAGTTTTAAAAGATTGGTGACCAAAATGCAAACACCCAAAAAATTTGGTGACTATTTATGTAGTCTACCGTTAAATTTATATTTTAACTTGAAATTCAGTCCTATTGTTTTAATTTTAATTTTTTCAATTTAACTTGCAAATTTATTCGACTCAAACTTCATTTCACTTAACATAATTCAAAATTTCAAGAGTTACAATAATAAAATATAACTGATCAATTCAACTAATTCGAAATTTTTTACTCGATTCAATGGAATACCCTACCAATAAACAAAAGATAAAATATAATCAAAGGGGATTTAAACTCCTGGTGTCAGTGGGAAACTCGATTTCCCATTCGAATTTACAAACATTAAATACATTTCTTTGGCCAAAAATGAAAATACATCTTTCTTATGTAACAAGTTTAGACTTCACTAGAGGTCCAAAATTCAAGTTTCTCTCTTTGCTTAACCTAATCAGTTTCTCAGGACTCATGTGAAACTAAAAGATGATGGTTCAACTCAAAAGTATGCAATTAATCAAAGAGTTTATGAAGCTGACACTAACAATCATGAAAATTATTGAGAGAAAAAAAATGCAAAGATGAACAAAAATAACCAGGAGATCATTTGCTTTTAGACAACAATAGGTTGCTCTCCTTCGAACTCGGATATAACAATTAGTGAGTCAGTCATTTCTAGGGAGAGAGGCTTTGATTTGGGAGTTGGATTAATAACCTGCAGTGTAAGCAACAATGGATTAGGTGTTTAACAAAGGTGGTATAAACAATGCAGTGGACCTAGTGGTTGATAACTTCATCATTTCTAATGCACTTGTATATAGCAACTTTAGAAGGTAAATATCTTAGAGCACTAATTAGCAAAATCTTTGAACAAAGTGTCGTTAGTAACAGAGCAGCAGTATAATGTACCGTTTTGTTGTCTTTGATGTATCCTATGGCGACTTCTTGTCGCAAACATGCCCTTTCCGATAGCTCCGAAAACGATGGGTTCTCCCCTTCTTTCATGTATAGGTTTATATCCTGTCAAGAAACATAGGTAAGCAGCAATCCAAGACGTTTACTTCATGGGATGAAAAGAAGAATTTGACTACAAATAATACCAAAACTATTATTTCCATCAGTATTTCACATTAAGTCATTAACCGTCTTGGCTCAGTTTGAGAAGATACCGTTCATAAAATGCCGGATTACCAAAAGGTGATCCAATTGTCTTAAGGAGGTCGTAATCCACGAATAAGAAAAAGGGTTACTAAATTTGTTTAATGCCTGGTACCTACATAACCAACTAGGCTAAAACTTGACTTCCTCAACGATCTATGTTTTACAGAACGCCTTGCTTTAATGGTAAATCGACCAAGGCTAATCTACTCCTTAAAGACTTCATTTTCCAATTCATTTTCATTAAGTTCAAACATGAAACTATAGCATCAGATATATCATCCATTACCTTTACATATATTTCATCACCTTCAGAATTCAAGATGTCTTGCCACACTTCATTGAGTTCACTGTGTTCTGCCACTGTCATGCACAACATAAAGTTATTTCTTAAGATCAGAATAGGAAAACAGAACAAATACAGCAATGGTAATTGTAACTTCACGACCTTGAGCTGTTACAAGACTCATCACTTCCTCTGCCGCAATGTATGTCACTGATGGCTTGATTCTTGTAATCTGCAGAGTTTTACAGATATATAAAATATGTGAAAAACCTTAGAGAATCAAAGATCTTAAGCAAGCAATTCCCAAATGTCACTAAAAGGATTACTTGTTTGCCCATTTGTGAGTCACTAATCTCCGCAACTAGATTTTGCACCTGCAGAACAATCTGATCTCTTAATACTCGATTTTCAAATAATGATACAAAAAACAATGTTCTAATTCTTTTCTTTTATATATATATGAGGAGTTTATCATAGATAATATTAAACCATAACTCACCGACACTCCGAGTTTGTTGCAGATATTTTCCGCAAGAAGAAGAGAGTATGCCGATTGTTTGTCAGCCCTAGACGGATCTGAAAAGAAAATAGTTAGCCGAAGGATTAATTTACTGACAGAAACATTCCTCTATCAATTATCAATACCTCCAAGAAGCCATTCTTTATTGGAAATCACAACTATAGACAAAGGAATTTGATTCACTTTCTTGATAAAATTTTGTATGTTCATTATGGTTTCCTCTAAGGTATCATAGTTCATGGAGTTTCCAATCTGCAATGCATGAAAATATAGTGACAGATTAGAAGGAAATGATAAAAGGCTCTGTGTTACTGTCATTCTGCACACAGATAAAAAAGTACCGAGAAGTTTGGCATGATAAATGGAAGAGACCCATACCCTATGGATAACCTGGACATTTTTTAGTTTTCTTTGACCAGACATGCAGCTTGCCCTCTTCCTTTCTTCTAGTGGAACATCTGATAATATTTCCTGTCAAGAGCGGATAGCTCACAAATAGTATAAAATTAACATATGCAAATGCATCAAAGTTGTTTTTGATCAAGAAGTAACATGACTGATGGGCGATAAAACAAACATCTAGTCTGACAAAATGCAACTCGATGCAGAACTTAAAGGTATGTGTCCAATCTTGAAAACTTTGAAGTAAATAACTCTTAATATATGAATTCCAAATACTAGGGAAGAGTCGTGGTTGAAAATTAAGACTATAAGAATACACAGAGCATACCAACACACTTCCAGGGCCGAGATAATTATCATACTCTTCAATCATTTGTACAACATCTGGGCGCCATCCAAGAAGAAGTATGCATTCTTTGGGTCCTAGACTCCGGTCTGATGCCTGCTATGCAAACATGAGAGTATACAAGTGGACTTCCAGAACATTGAATAGATGATGTCACTTGCAACACTTATCTCTTTTGTAAGCATACCTTTGATCTCAGCTTTTTGGCATGTTTCACAATATTTAAAAGCTGTTCTTTTCTCAATTCTAAATCAGGAGTTGGGGTATCATCATTTGTTTTGAAAACTTCTGGACTTTGTAGTGTCCTGGTTTCATTTCTTACATCCAACAATGCAAGTTGTTTAGTTGTCCTATGAATAGGTGCAATTAGTAATACCTACACGGAAAAAAGAGAGATGGCGGGAAGCATACAAGAATATGTCAGTCCTTGAATATACTCCAGTGTAGATAACATAATGAAGTTAATACGCGGGACTTATGAACAAGCATGACACTCTTGAATTATTAGTGTTATTCCCTCTTTTATGTAGTGATTTGGAGAAAGAAGTACTTTTCTACAATAACATTTCATAATGCCAAAATTTTCAAGCTCAACTTTAAAACATTGAGGAATATGAATGTAAAAGAAGTTCAAAAACTCATACTGTCTACATACTTTGTCAGTTTCCTGAAGAATTTCATTGTCCGCCAGATGGAAGTATATCTTACCACTCCGATAAAGACCACAAACAACAGCCTGAAAAGAAATCAACATAAGAAAACAGCATGGAAGTTCTTCATACAGATAAAAATAAGTTTCAGCAAAATAGCATTACCTCTTGGAAACCCTGTCTTATTTGTCTATACGTCAATCCTGTTAGCCTAGGAAAATGACAAAGATTGAATACATTTTCTGCAATAAAATGATCTTGATTAGTCTGTTGCACTATTTTCCTTATGTCAAAACAATGTCGTTTCGGGTTTTTTTTTTCATTTGGCTAAAGTGTTGTTTTGTATTTGCTGAAAAAATGTCGTTTAGCTTATTGGCTTAAGCCTGAAAACATTAGGGGTTTTCAGGTATATGGATAAAGAGAATGAAGGAAAACCACCCTACCTTAACTGATATTAATATTGACAACTATTCGAACTACCCAAGACTGAAGATGCCTAAGTATTGATGTCCCACAATAGGATAAAGCTTGAGATATTAGCATAAGTTAAACTTTTGACTAAGAAAAGTGGGGTATGGACAAGGAACTATAATCTTTAAGCTTTCCCTCTCTTCCCAACATCAAGACATAAAAACTATCAACAAGAATTCATACTGTACTTCGATAATTAAGCAAGTGCCTGTAGATCTTTATGAGCCCCTTTTGCCTAGAACATTGAACAAATAATTTAGAAGCAACATTTTCAACTGGCTCTACTTTCAATCCAGAGATCGACTTCAAGAGCTCACATGTATTCGAGTTTGAAACCTGCATCAGAAAAGAAATCCCGATTTAAACTCGACTTGTTTTGGTAGAATTATATTAATCCTATGGTTATGCAAATTCATATACCTCAACAACCGTTGGGATGGATTCCATCTTGGGAATAGGTTGAAGTGCTAGTACAGAGAGAAATGCATCAGTGTCGACTTCATACCTAATTAGTTAAAGAACTGTAGTCACTAAACTTATCCTGTAGAAAATTGTCCATATTTTGGACTAATAATTAAAAAGAAAAATGCAAAAAATCGGGTAGAAATGAGAGCCGCTGTAGCTATTATCTTTACTTCATTCTCTAATGAAATATACTACAAAATACATTCTTCTTCATAGTTTTCCAAACCCTCAAGTGTAAGTTTAAGGGACAATCAATGCAATGCTAAGTTTGATTTTATAAACTACTATTAATCTGGCTACTATTATTATTTGTAAAGTTCAGTTAAATTAATTATCTGATAATGAAGAAAACGGTTAAACTTTTCTCCACAGTTGTGTGCAGGCTAAAATGAGCTCTCATTATGCAAAGCAACCATAGGTCACGGCATGCCAAGTAACACTCAAGAGTAGGATGGAGGTCCATGACCCAAAAAAGAGTTTAAGGAAACAAGGTCCCACTAAGGATACTCCAAAATTATATGATGTAACTCTCACATAATCAAATTCCTTTACACAAACCGCAGAAAAGAACATAAAAACAAAAGAAGTTAAAAATAATAAACTAATTTCATTCAAGTTGGTAGAGGTCTTACTGGTCTCCTTTGGTGGGCAGTACAATAATGGCTCGTGCCTTATTGGCCGCTGCTCTTTCGAATGATTTTGTCAAACTAAGACTACAACTGCACATGTAGACACAATTTTTAGGAAACGTAATCTTAATAATAGACAATTCTAACTCAACCAATTAGAGTTTGTATCTATTCCATGAAAACCTAAGTGGATCGAAAGTTTACAAATTGAACATAGAAGTGAGTAAAACGTGCAACGAATTCAAAGGTTCTTGAGATAGAACAGCTCTAAAGCTTTCCTTTGTGCACTACCATGTACAGAAAATCGAACAGTCTAGAAATTTTAGAATAAGATGTATACAAGAGATAACATTCACAAAAAAACAAAGCCCCCGATAAAAGGGTCAATTATTTGATTTCACACTGTGCTCTTTCTGGGATGATTTCTTGAGTTAGATCAATAAGACAAGGTCCTCAACTAAAGCACATCACCAACAGCATTAACACAATTTTATAATTTAACGGATATTTTTTATGTATAAATGTTTACACTGCCTGCTGATTGGTTAAGATCACCAACAACATTAACATCACCAACAACATTATCACAATTTTATAATTTAACGGAAATGACTATGAAAGGGAAACATAGTTGGAGTTTGAAAATTAGGGGAAAAGAGGACATTGTTTTTAGACCTCTTTGTAAGAATAGCAATATGGTTAAGATCCTTGGCAATGTTGTCAGCCAGCTTGTCAACTTGCTTCCTTGGAAGATCCGACATAAGAAGAATTCTTTGCTTCCTGTGAAAGTAAAATGCATGCAGAAGTCAATAATTACTCACAGAAAAAGATAATCGAAAATGGCGGCATAGCAGTTTACCTGGCTGTAGCAGTACCCAAGCGCACAGCAATTTCGTGATATTTATTTAGCTGCTTCAGTATGAAAGCCAGACGACTGTTTATACCGCAAATGATTATATGATCAGTCTCCAAAACTTGTATTTGTGCACCTTCCCTGAGTTTTTGCATGTTGGTCTGCAAAACAATATGATAATATCAAGGGCATCTCATGGTAGCTTAGGCAAACAATATGGAACTTTATAAAATGGAAAAGGCAAAATTTGCTCTAGATAGCAGTGCAGGTGCTTACTCTGAATTGTTCTGTCATTGTGCTTAACAACCGAGAATAAAATAATATGCCCCATATAGCTAGAATGAAGCCAATAACACGTTCAATACGTGTTCTTTGCTGTAGTTCAACACATGAATATAGCTTTCAGATGATAATGTTTTCAATTTCCAATTTTGAAATCAAACAAGCAGTATGAATGTGATCATTTATTAAATCAACAAATTTAGGTTCATAAAAAATCACGCACTCTTAAATGGGTAGATGATGAACACAGACATGCCCACGCTTCCCAAAAGCAATCCTCGAGAGATTGTGTATTTCCCCTAAGTTGTTCAAGGCATTCAAAAAAGCCTAACATATGAGGAATCATAAACAGTCTTATGGGGGAATCATGCACAAATGAGAAATAATTAAAGTTAACAACATTCACAAGAAAAACTCTTGCATTAGAAATCTTTCACATAGTCTTGTATCTTCAATAGATTCAAGATATAGCGAAGTTAAAAAGAGTGGAAAACGTTACAATGATGGAAAGAATTATTTATTCAAGTACTATGTCAAGACAAACAATATCACATGTATAACATCATATTTCTTCTCTTGTTTCTCTTTAGTTGTGAACATTATAGATTTCAACAAAGTGAGGCTAAAAGGAGGGAAACTGTATCTTTCAAGAGAAGAATCTAAAGCATAGAAGTTATTGCAACAAAATTAAACATAAAAAACTTTGCAAAGCCTGACATTACATATACCATAAACTTGCCACAATCGTTTATAAACTAATATTCGAATACATTACCTAAACTTGAAGAACAGGAAACCGCCGATAACAACAAATGAGAAGCATGCTACTAGGAGAACCACAAGAAACCTAAAAATGATAGAGACGAGAGGATCACTCAATTCTTAAAACATAAATTCTGAACTATAAGTCCATACATACTCAAGAAGGTAACAAAAAGTTAGATATATTAAACAAAATAAAGGCAACGTAAACAACTTTTAACTTGTGACATTTTAATTCAACAAAAGCAAGTTGTTTAAGATCGTATGATGCTTTCATTTTTTTTAGATCTACCAAGAATTTAAATCATATTAGCAATGTAATAAAAAAATCATACTCAAGGTCTCTTGTGAAGCACTAAGATTTCTAGGTTCAACCTTGAACATACTCATTCTCCAAGACTTTCAACTAAGAATACTTTGGGACTAAAAAAACATTGTTTTTCTTGTTCATTGATGTTAAGCATCCAACCTAAAACCTACTTGCAATAGGTGGGAGAGGCCTAACTGTGAGAAAGGGGCCATGATGGCCGGAGAAGATGAACGCCGGTGAACAATGAACAATAAAATATGAAAAGCTAGAGTTTAACGATAGAACAAAAATAGTATTTTCAACAGAGAACAATGTGTTTTTTCTTATTCTTCTTAATCAAATGTGTATGAGATAAGCCTTTAAATAGGCTGATACAGAGTTTCAGTATAACTAAAATTATACTTTTATCTATAATTTAAATAATATTTATCCCTCATTTAAATAAGACTTCTAGTAAATTTAAACTACTGACTTAGAAATAAACTCTAATTACACATTAAATTAAACTCTAACAATTTTTGTCAACTTACACTCCCCCTCAAGCTCTAACACTTCTTGGATAACTTACACTAACCTGAATATAAGACCATAGGAAAAACCACTTAACCTCACAAGGGGTGGAGAACCTCACATTAGGTAAAAACACGAGGAGCAAAATAAATTTGCGAGCTTTGATACCATGTTAAGCATCCAACCTAATACCAATCAGCAGTAGGAGAGGCCAAAGCTTGAATATAAAACCATAAGAACCTAAAGACATATCCCACCTAACAGTCCATAAACCATTTTTGGCTAGTATAGGTACACAATTTAGAATGAATATTGGCTTCTTAACATGGGTTACCAAGACATAAACTCAACCAAGATTTGATTCCATGATAGTCAATAAGCCTACAAGCCTACACCAAGAGATGATGACCAAACTGGAATATATCTCCAAAACATCTTTGATCCCTGCCAAAGTTGAATGTTATCAATTTACTCTAAAAATAAGTTCATGCTTATTAAAAGGGATCAGTCATCAGTCTTAATAAAGCAGGTAGGGTCATCTATACATGACATATATTTGAGTTTGAGTATTCTTGCACAATTGGCCATTCTTGATTGTAGAACCATGACTTTTGCACTAATCACTATCAAACTTTTGTCATTGCCCTAGAGAATGGCCAACAATAATGCATTACTACCAAGTCCAGCCAAACGTCATAGAAGAGTAAAAATTGAAAAAAGGATGGTAAATTTCACTAACGTGGCAATATTTTTCTCCATTTGAATGTTGAATAAATACAGCAACCGTGAAAAATTCCATCTAATATCCTGAATCGAAGGCAAGGACAAGTCAAGGTTGAGAGGAGTTGGTTTATTCAAGGAACTAGATATGCAGGCAAGTGGTAAGCTTCTAGCTGTCAAAGTCTGAAGTAGATGAGGAAATATGTCTCGGATCATCTTCGTTAATGTGTTGAGGAAATCTAATTGCATTAGTCTCAGTAAGAAACATGATGACATTGTTCCAGTGATCAGTTTAGCTTGATGACCCGGCAGCTGCAGTGACGACATTAAGAAAATTAGGACTAATCAACCTTAAGAAAAAGAATGACCATGCAACAAGGTTCTATAGGACTAATAATCATGAAGAAATAGCAGGCAAAGTAAGTGAAAACCCCGTTGTTTCCATGCTGTAGCAAAACAAAGGTGCAATAAAGCAGATGAAAAATCTTAAGTACAACTAGTTACTAGTGAAAGCTTCCACTACAGTGATAGCAGCCAAATGAACAAGGTAACTTTGCATCTTGCGCATCACCAAAGAGTTCGGTAAATGGAAAGATTGGATTATTATAAGTCAGAATATTTTAACAAACAATGTCAAAAAGCTTCAATATCCATTTTCTTATGAAGAAAGAAGCCTTATCATCAAGCATATCTCCTTACTTTTGGTTTTCTCTCATTTAAATCCTCAACCGAGTAATAGGCTTTTCTGATTTGTTTTGTCCTTTCATTATTCTATATGTTATAATTCCACCAGATTAATATTACTGACACTCTGTGGATTTTGATGATTTATTGTAGAAACTAGGGTTTTTGGAACAGAAAATAATTCTGGTTTTCTGATATATATTTTTTTTGACAGAAGGTGCCTAATTATAATAGGTAGATTACAACAAATTACAGCAGTAGAGTTCTATTCTGGAACTTCTATTATAAGTAAAACTATTAAGTCAGTTGATTAGAAGACTTCGAGAGTCTGTAATCTCTAGATAAAATTTTATCTTTAGCAGAAAAGTCTTATAAGAATTCAGCAACTCAGTTTATTTAAACTCTTGTAGTCTCATGATTCAAAAATCAGATTTGCCTTGCATTAACTTCTTTATTTTTCCTTCTCCTTTGATTTATTCTCCTAGATTACAATAGTTCTATTACTCTCTCATATCTATATTTATATGACATGTTTGCGAACTATATTGATAGAAGATACTCAATGATTGGAAATAGGAAATATACCATAAATAGAGGTCCTTTAAAAAAATTAGAACATATTTTTTTATAACATCAAGAAAGAACATCCATATTATAACTTTTGGAATAACTGATTTAAGCCTTACCTGATAACTATTTTGTAGATCAATCCAAAAGTATTTGACATTTGAATAGTTCGAAACATACTTCAACTTATCCACTGCTTTTTGACAAGTAACTTCACATTTTCCTGAAGAAGGAAAGCTATCACATTTCTTTTGAAACATGAAAATAGAAGAGAAGAGATTCAATTAATCCACTTAATATTCGTAAAAAAACAGGTCCAGATTAGTTTGCATAACTAGAAATCAACCACAATGAGTGGACTTATGTAGAGTCAATTAATGTAACATCCCAAAATACCAAATTTTCCTATTTACCTATGTGATATAATTTTGACAAAGTGTGACTAAAACAGTAAGAGTTCGGCCATTAACATCATTATATAATGATTAATAACTTGTTGATTAACTAAACACAGGTATCAATTTGACAAACTCTTAATGCAGGTGGCTAGAACTCACCTTCATTGTGCACAATATTATGAGCATTGTTAGGTGAACAAATTTTCCAACGATAGCTGCATAGCATTGATTTCTTGAGATGAATTGTATTGCTTGAGCCTCGTATGTCTTGTGCTCTACAACAAAAGTCAAGAATTTTCTATACATAATGCAAACATCTTTCTGATTTCACTCATGCATTATAGCTCTCCTACAGCGAGCTACATTAAATGAAATATTTTCTCTCCGAAACCACAAACCATCCTTCGCAAACATAGTAATATTATTATCTGATTGATCAGGCAAATAAACAAAGGAACAAAAGGAAAAGAAACGGCAATCTTATCATAAATCAAACACTTTTGAGAAAGTGAAACAGTCAAAATATTGATGTCTTTTAATCCAGTGCTGTACCAACACTTTTTTGAACAGTTTAATCCCACGTCTACATTCAGATTGATTCATAACCCAACCAAATAAGTCCTCCCCTTTGATTTATAGATAGTAAAAAGAAGAAATAACAGATCAAGAACCATTCACAGTTAATTGAGATCAATTGATATAATCCCCTGCTCTCTAGTCACCTCTCCCTTAAACTTGTTGGTTAACTATTATATCTACTACATTGACCAGGATGGTGTATAGAATGCCAATTCTTATGTAAGTTGAAAAAAATTAGTCCAAGGCAGATCCATATCCCACATAGGATCCAAAGAGTTTAGCAGCAAAAATAACCATACGGAGAAGTTGACTTTTAATCTTTGAGAACATCAACAATAAGATGTACCGATTTAGAGAAAAATGAAAGCTTTAAAACCACTGGATCACCAATGCATTACAACTAAAACTCCAACACATAAGATTCTTAAGCTCATTAATTCATTTTCAAGCAAAGAAAAAGATGGATACTTGAACATGAAAAAGTACCTGGTTGAAGAAGAAGAAGAGGTGTGATTCAGCCTGGAAATTTTGGGGGGCAAGAGCCATGGCTGAAGGCTCTGTAACTGTAAAAGGGTCATCTTTTTTTTCTCTCTCTCTCTCTTGGTGAAACAATGAAAAAGTGAAAGAAGTTTTGATATGGGTTTTGATTGGTGATTACAATGAAGTAATTAGGAAAGCATGAGTTTGATGCATTTGGGTTTTGGAAGGAAGTAAAGACTGAGATTGTGAACCGAGAACATGGGGGCGACCATTTTAAAAATGACACCCACTGTTGTAGGGAAGGGGTCATATTTGGAAATTTTAAATTTTAATATTATTTAAGTATTTTTTATGTTTTAAATTTTATAATTTTGTATTCTCTAAATTTTTAGGGTAAAATACACATGAATACACAAATGATCACTTAATTATTTTTTTATTTTTATTTTGTTCACTTAACTTTCAAATTTTTTAATTTAGTAATTAAACTTTTAAATTGTTCCAGTTTTTGTCACTCTGAATTATTTTAGTAATGTTTTTAAATAACATGGCACATTTTATTATTAAAATATAAAAATAATTTAAAATAAAATTTATATTTTGTTATTATAAAATAAAAAAATAATTATATTTTATACCAAAACCTTAAACCTCAAATTACAACCCCACCTTCTCCTTCCCTATCGATCCCCATCCCCAAACCAACCTTGAGATTAGACTGATGTTCATTAAAATTTCAAAGATTTAGCTGCAAAACAGCAAATATGTTGCCCACACTCTACTAGTAGTACTGGAAATTTGATCATTAAATGCTAGCCTCTTCAATCCTTATGGAAGCAGTGACGATGCTTCGCAAAATAAAAAAAACCCTCTATGTTTGGAAATTATATAGCACAGTAAACAAGAGAAGTAGACTAAAATGATCAATGGTGTCGTTTCCAGCAAAGACATAAAGAAGATTGCTAATCTGAATAGCAGCCCCATAAAGACGATAAACAAAAGCAATTGCTATCTTCTTCTATTTGTGTTTGGGTGGTGCTGAGATGCAACTGGAAGAGCGTTGGAAGAAAGAAGAGACCAATTACTGAAAATGGAAAGAAAAAGAGAAAGACTGAAGGCAGGGGATGAAGAAGAAGCCCAGAATAAATTGGCAATGAGTTCGATCCCCAACAGTCCAACGCAAAGTAATACAAATTTCGTCGTTCCTTATGGAAGGAGAAGGCGGGGTTGTAATTTGAGGTTTATGATTTGGGCGGATTTGGGTATAAAATATAATTATTTTTTATTTTATAATAATAAAGTACAAATTTTATTTTACTTTAAACTTTTTTATATTTTAATAATAAAATATGTCATATCATATAAAAATATTAATAAAATAATTCAGAATGACTAAAATTGGAGCAATTCAAAAGTTTAGTCACTGAATTAAAACTTTTAAAAGTTGAGTGAGCAAAATATGAGTGAGAAGATAGTTAAGTGATCGTCTGTGTATTTTATCTAAATTTTTAATATATTTTTAAAAAAATTATGCTTCTAACATAAAATATTATTTACAAACCTAGATATGATAATGTAATAACAATATTTCTCTCTCTAAAGTACCTGAAATTAGTTCAATTAAAAATAAAATAAATAATAATATAATTTAAAAGATACTTATTATGTTTTTTGTTAAAGAAAATGCTAACTATTGTATTTTTTAAATAAATTATTAAGCAAATATCAATATTTCACTTGAAAGAATGTAGGGATGACAACAATATTCATCCTCGACGGGTTTTGTCTCAATCGGGACGATTTTTAATTATTAAAATCATGTAAACTGAATTTAAGATTTTTTTCATTTTAAAAAAATTCTAATCAAGTATGCATGTAAGAATTCTGAAAAAATTGAAGCTTTATAAGTATTTGGATTGTGTTTTTTTAATCTAAGTTTTTTAAATATAATCGCTTTTATTATTTTATTTTATTGACATTTTTATTCAGCAGTTTATCATTTTTTTGTTTTTTTAGTTTGTATGTATGAGATTTTATCTAGTATATATATATAAGGTAGAATCCTCTTGCACAATGTAAAATGGATTGTTGAATGGAAGTAAATGGATAACTGATATTAACAATGGGAAATGTGAAGACTATCACAAAGATAATTTATAATTTTAGCCATTTATTCACATTTATCCAACTGTTCAAAATAGGTGTAAAAGTAATTGAGTTTTATAAAATATAAGTTGATCCTATATATATATAGGAAAATTCTACCACACTCGACGAATACCACTAACGCTGAACATCGTTGAACACTATTAAATTAAATAATAAAGATTAAAAATATCAATGACTCAACATATAATTATAAATTATTTAAAATAAAATTTCAATTAAATTCTTTTCCATATATATTATATTTTTTTTATTTTTTAAATAATTAGATCAAATATCAACCTTAGTCAGTTTAAAAAATAAAAAACATAAACCATAAACCCTAAATTCAAATATTGGGTTTAGGCTTTATGGTTTATGGTTTACAGTTTAGAGTTTTTATTTTTTAAATTGACTAAGTTGGTATTTGATCCAATTATTTTAAAAAATTTAAAATATAATATATATGGAAAATAATTTAATTGAAATTTTATTTTAAATAATTTATAATTATACGATGAGTTCTTGAAATTTTTAATTTTTATTAATCAATTTAATTTATGTTCAGTGATGTTTAGCGTTAATAGTATTCAACGATGTTCAGTGAGGGTGATAGACTCGTCTATATATATAAGGAACGAAAATATGTTAACAAAACTCACAATTTCCTTGACTCTCACAAATTTCAGATTTTGACCACAAACACTCATTTATTGACATATAGAACTCAAATGAAAACCAAAGGATGATGAAGATGATAAGTTAAAAATGTAATTGCTTTATGTTATGAATCAATGCCAGCAAGGAAAGCCAACTCATGAGCTGAGTGAGCAATGATTATAGATTAGTTAAGTCAACATAGCTAAAAGAGACTTTGTCATATGTCGACTAAAATGGATATTTTTTAAAATAACTATTAACGGAGTACTTTTTTAGTTAATTCCCTAAAAAATATTCTTTTAATATAGCTATAATTAGCACAATACCTGTAATTTACGTAGGAAAAGTAAACTTTAATTTACACAAATTTTTTAGTTGTAGGAGTTTAAAATTTAGAGTTTAAATTTAATTTTTAAGTTTAAAACTTTAAAAATTTTAAATTTAAATTTTATAATATAAATAAGCAGGATTGTGCAAAATAAATTTTACACGGCATGCATATTAAAATTTTAGTCAAAATTTTATTCTTCAAGAATTGAGGGTTCTTAGAAGTCATCCAAATCTTGGATCCAAAACTCAAATTTTCAACCTGAGATCTGGATCATTACACTCGTTTTGAAATTTGATTTTACTTTGCTTACCCATTTGAACAGGTATCCATGGTTACTCATCCATGTATAAGGAATGTTCATCCCAAATATTGCAGTCACCAAAGAATAGATGGCTAAAGACACGGTTCCTGCACTTAGAAAGAGCTCTAACTGCAAAACGGAGAAAAACAAATTTAGAAAAAGAAGCTTGGTTTAATATCAGCCTAATATGTTTGAGAATGAAGATAGCACACCTGGATAAGCTGATTCCGGTGGTTGTCGAGCTGCGAAGAAGAAAGCTTAAGCAACAATGAACCAAAAAATGGTAATTTTTCGAGTTTTTAAGCTTATGATTGATACCTGAATATTGATGTAATCCTCTGTATCATCGATGTATTCCCGCAGCTACATGGTTTCGGATTAAGCATTGAAACTTAGAAATGTAGATTTCAGAACATGACTATTAGATAGGAGAAGAGGACGAGTACCGTTGTTAGTTTATTCAATGTGCCATCGATTTGCATAAAGTAAGCCTGTAAAACAGAAAAACCTGAGTTAGCTTAGGGGTGAAGAAATCGTTAAACGAGAGTAAGTAAATTGCTACTTTAACCTCCAGTAACATTTCAAGCTCCTCAACATTGTTCTCGTCTCCACGAAGTGTTGCTATACTTGCTCTACTTGCTTTGGAAATCTTTGATCCTATGGTAGGAGAGACGGAATACCAGTTGGCAGCACCTGAGCCACTATTAAAACAATTTGGGAAGGTTCCATTACAAGCCAACTATTTTAAATCGACAGATAAAGGTCAGCCAGGAAGATATAATCTGGTCATTGCACTCTTCATTTTACGAACTCTATCTAAATTACGACTACTAATCTGCATCATACACAGTATTTACAAATTAGAATACAGAAAGAACAGGGCCCAGAGGAAAGACAGGCAGAAAACAAAGCTACTCAAAAATTGAAAAATATAAAGGTGTAAATGTGAAACAACATTTACCTTGGAGGTCAGCTCGTCTAAAGCAGGATAAGCTGCAGTCTCTAGTTCTAGTGTTCGTGCTGCTAGAAAACTACAAATAGATTCCAAAGCAACCTCCAACGCTCGGAATTCAAATGGAGATTCTGCATGGCATGGACCAGATTGTTTAGACGTCAAAAGAGTAAAATCGAAACACTATGATATTATATTAAGGATTATTTTTCTGAAATGCCAAACGAGTTTTCTGCTGTTCATCAACCTAGCTTCTTGATAGACATGAGAAATAACACATACCATCTTCGTCGCCCTCAATATCATTTTGTCCACCGGTATAGTCCTGACATTGGCGAATGACATTCACAGGAAGCAAACGCCTCTGAAGTTCCTGAACAACAGGGACAACATTTTCGTCTGATGGATCTCGAAGCAAAACCTATTTCAAATACAACACGAATTACTCTCAGCAAAAGCAGACAATACAAATCCTAATTAAAAACACTTAAACTTCTCACACATGATCATTAAGCTTATGAGCTACACGGGATAGTGTTAGTGTATTATCAAAGGTCTATAATCAAGAACTCTTTTGTCTGTTATGAGTTTGTTATGATGTGTTAAGGTCAGTTAAGGGTAGTTCTCTGTGTACAAAAGGAGACTCTAGTCTTATGTAAAAGACACGTTTTGGAAATAATATTCAGTAAACTTTCCTTCTCTTTGAGTCTATAATCTTTCATGACGGAGAACCCTGTTCAGATGTTACCTTGTATAGGCAAGTTGTAGGCACTCTGCACAGCATATTTGTACCACTAGGCCTGATATACATTTTGCGGTGAATAAGGTTATTCATGCAAGCTCCTCTAGACAAACATTGGAAGGCTGTTCGTAGGATTGTTAGGTATCTTAAGGATACTCTTGAACATGGACTGTTCTTCAGTGCTTTACCTGCACAAACAACACTTGTAGGTTTTCCCGATTCTGATTGGGGTACCAACTCAGATGATAGGAGATCTACAGGAGGATATTGTAAGTTTCTTGGAGATAATCTCGTTGCTTGGAGTTCTAAAAAGCAAAGTGTCATATCTCGTTCATCTACGGAAGCAGAATTTAGGAGTCTTGCGAATGCTATGTGTGACGCAATATGGATAAAATCTCTCCTGACAGAACTTGGTATTCAGCTTGCTAACGCGCCCATCATATGGTGTGATAACACGAGCGCCATTGCTCATACAGCCAACCCAGTTCATCATGCAAAACTTAAGCATGTAGAACTGGATTTATGTTTTGTTAGAGAAAAAGTGTTAGAAGGTTCCTTTCAAGTTAGCTATGTACCTGCTGTAGATCAAGTAGCAGACATTCTGACGAAACCATTGTCTACAGCCTTCTGTGTTCGATTAAGGCAGCGGCTTAAAGTGTTTTCAGCTGATGAAATAAGGTTACAATCTGTCGGAATTTCAGGTTGATAAAATTATCAACAACAAAGGTTAGTAGGAAGGATGTTAGTATATGTGTCAGGTTTGTAAAGAAAGCGAGAAAGTAGGATGTATGTTAGTGTATGATCAAGAACTCTTGAGTCTGTTATGAGTTTGTTATGATCTGTTAAGGTCAGTTAAGGGTAGTTCTCTGTGTATAAAAGGAGATTCTAGTCTTATGTAAAAGACACGTTTTGGAAATAATATTCAATAAACTTTCCTTCTCTTTGAGTCTATAATCTTTCAGATAGCAATCTCAATCAATGAAGGCCTAAAGCAGCACAAATTGACCAAACAAGTAGATTAGATCATTCAAAATACATACTATTACATAGTAATCCATACTTAAGAACTCATTTATAGTTTCAAAACCATAATTGAAGTTCTTTCGGGTTCATGTATTCACTTGATAAGTATTATTAGGAAAATCCATCACTCTTCAACAACAATATTATGAACTAACCCCAGAAAATAGTTTCAAGTTTTAACCCGAAAAAAGGCTGAAACACTTGTGTTTATTTCTAATCCACTTCAGCTCCAATCCTTTCAATATAAAACTAACTAAACAAACCCCATGCAATCCAATAGCAGGCGCCAGGCAGTAACTCTGTAGAAATTAGAATCCATCCAAGAAATAAAACAGGCAAATGCACGATCTAACATTATCTATCAAAAGTTATAACTCAAAAAGCAATCAATCAAGCCACACTTAGTCAAAAGCACTTCAGCATCATCTCCTAAACCTCAAATATCATCAAGAAATCCAAAATTAATAACTTACTGTAAAACTAAAGGGAGAAAAACACACTAACCTCCTCAGAAGTAATAATTGCCTTGATATGCTGCAAATCAAAGAACACAAATACAAAATAAGCTAAAAAAAGAGTTCAAAGAAAATAGAAAACAAATAAAGGGTTAACAAATGGAACCTCCAAATTTAAGACTATAGCTCCATCACGACCGAGAATGGTGGAAGGGTAAGACAAGAGAGGGTCGAGGATGCGTAAATCTCGGGCATGGATGTTAACTCGATGCATGATGGCATACTTGTCGACATCGAGCAGAGTGGTCTCTCCCGTGCTATCGAGAAGGACCCAACTTCGAGACGGCTGCGCTTTCTTCTTCGCCGCCACCGCCTGTGGGTCCGCCGGCACTACGTGCACCATTTCTTACCATCACACTCAACTACCCGACCCAACTAACCCTGCTTTTCAAAAATCTAGCAACAATATATTCTTCTTCTTCTCAAACCACTTTCAAAATCTCCCCATTTTCACATGAATTTAAACGGGTTTCTTTCCTTCTTTTTTAAAGTGAAGTAGGAGGTTCTTTCTTTATTCGAGGGGTTGGTGGCTTTTGAGCTTGGATCGAAATGCAACATGACAACCTGCTTTTTAGAGCCAATGGGAGTTTAGTCAATTAAAGAATATTTTATAGATCTAACTTCTTAAAATAATATGAATGACGTTGGTTTCACTTCTCGTCAAATTCATCAACTCATCCCTCTACTTTTTTTAAAAATGTGAATGTTGCCGTGCAATTATTAGTTTTTTAAAATAATATTCATCGTTATTTAATCCTCCAAAAATATATATAATGCATTGTTGGCTCCTCATAAATTCAAACTTTCATAAATGACCCTCTCTATAAATGATGATGAGTTTCGCCGATAAAAAAGAGATTGTCCATAGATTAAATATAACATCTTATCTCAATTAGACAAAATCTTTTATTATTATATAATATTATTGGCTTAATTTATAAGTTCTTTCATATATTTTAGGCTTAACTTACAAATAAGTGTTCAAATTATACTTTTTTAGATAGGTATTTAAATTATTTTTTGAACCAAATAGGTACCTAACGTTTTTAACATTACTCAAATAGGCACACGCGTCAACGTCCGTTAATTTTCACCGTTAATTGACATGTATCAGTTTTTTAAATTTTTTAAATTTGAAATTCCTTAACACCCAAAACTCAAATCTCGATTTAACCTGATTTGGCCGCCGATTGCCACGCCACCGCCCACCACATCCGTCACCGGACCATCACGACCATTTACCTCACCACTTCGTCGTCGAAAATCAATCGACGCCGTGCGAAACGCCAAAATCATCTAATGGTTCATTCGACCATTTACCTCATGACAACATAACTGACGGTGAACGGTGTGGGTCATTCGGCGAGGGGAGGACACTCCAGTCCGCCGCCGAAAACGCGACCAACGCCGGTGATAGTGGCCAAATTTAGAGAGGGTTATGGATTTGGAGACTATTTTAGGATTATATGAAAAAATTTCAAGATATTCTAAAAATTCAATTTATTTTTATTAAAAATAATGTTTGATACTACCACGTGTCATGTTTTTATTGGCTAACATGATTTTTTTTAATGGACGGTCACGACGAATACCTATTTGAGTAACGTTGAAAATGTTATGCACTTATTTGGCCCGAAAAAATACTTTAGGCACATATATGAAAAAATATATATATAGTTTAGGCATTTTTTTTTCCGCTTAAGCTAGATTTTAATATGTTTATATATTTGTATCATATTCCTATTATTTTTCACGTCATGTCATATTATTTTTTTTACTTTTGTTTTAGAATCAAGTTTTATCTAAAAAATATATGTATATTCACACTTTTTAAATAACTAGTAATTTTGTATCAATATGTGTTCATGTTGGCAGAATCACTGAAATGGTCTCAGACCTTATTCACCCAGAAACAAATACCTGGAATGAGGATGCTGTCAATTCTCTATTCCCTGTGAATCTGGCCACACGGATCTTCTGCGTGCCGCTGCCGAGTGTAGCCCAACCGGATGTTCTTATATGGAGAGGTGATTATTCGGCGAAATCTGGTTACCGTATGTTGTTGGATAGTTCAGAGGCAGATCCTTTAAACTCTCAACCTGCATCGCATTCGGGGTTTTTTTTTTTAGCATTTTATAACAGATTATGGCATTCTTCTATTCCCCTGCATATACATGATCAAGATTGGTTTACATGGTTAGCAGATTTTGCTCTCGGATTATCTACTACAGGATGCAACTATCCATTTGGGGACACAGGAACAAGATAATGCATGAGAATGCTCTGGCTGATATGATTTCTGTTACTTATATCATTTATCAAATCCTATGTAAGAGAAGATGATTCCTTGCAAATTCCGGTTGATTCTCGTTCTTCCAGCCCAAATGTAAACTGGCTCCCTCCACCAATTGATGCTGCCTATGATAAAGATAGACTTATCTCGGTTTCAGGGCTAATGGCTGCAGGTGCTTACCCAATCTCAAACATTTTCTGATCCTTGTGTTGAAGAAGCTAAAGCCTGTGAACAAGCAGTTGAACTTGCAAAAGACTTGAATTTTAGGCAGGTGATTATTGAAGGGGATTAGCTCATCGTCATTAAAAAGCTCCGAGCCCCTGCACTGCACGAGACCTTTCAACACATCTAGGGGAACCGAACGCACCAATTATGTAACCTAAGCGTTACACATAATTCTAGGAGATCACTAACTCATGCCCAAAAATTTCGATGAAAAAAATTACAAAATTTTCAAAACAGATAATAATTATAAACTAGAAAATATAATATCAGATATTCAATCTAAAACCATTCAGGGCTCAATTATAAAATAAGGCCACATCGGGCAAATTAGTAAAGTATGCAGTATCAATATATAAGTTTATGTCACCCAATAAAGACAATATGACATATAGAAATATTATAACAAAAGATGAGTAGAAATGTATCGATCCTCCGAGTTCCAAGTTCTAGGGAAGCTTATCCAAAGGTATTTGAAAGGGAAAAATTTTGGGAGTGTGAGCTAGGGAGCTCAGTGTGTTATTATATTTTGTGTTAGGTTAATACTTATGTATATATGTCAGATTAGTATTTTATTTTGTGGGTATTTATTTATATGTTTATCGCATTGCATGTATGTTTGCCATGTTTTAAATTACATTTCTGAAATATAAATTATCAATGCGGTGCCCTTTTATCCGAGCGTAAACGGGGCCAGTATCAGGCGTAGTGATAGTGGTTGGGCGTTTACTCTCGGATAACGGGGTCTTTAAAATCTACTCGCACATATAACCAAATTTTAATTTAATCGTCAATTTAGTCCGGAAAGCCTAATATTAATAAAGTGGTAATTATTAAAGTACCAATTTTGGGCGGTGTGGGGGTGCTAATAATTCCCTATTCGTAGCCGACTCTCGAACCCATCAATTTTAAATCTCTGGTTTTTTACGGTGTCCGGCCTACCTAAGTGGCCGGTGACGACTCTATTTTTAAATAAAACACGGGTTTTATAAAAATCACACGGAAGATAATATTTACAAAAAAAGAGAAAGAAAAAATCAAAAAAATTAAAAATAAAAAATAATTTTTAACATAAAAGGACATCGCTACATACGACGACAATGGATCTCCTTGTCAGATACCTCTAGTCGAGTGGAAAGAATCAGATGGCGATCCATTCCATAAGACCTGCGTAGATACCGACGATATACAATTCATTACAAGAGTACGAAAAGAGTCAAGAAGCCCAACCTCACGAAGCGTATCATCAATAAAACCCCACTTCAAACGGTTATACACCTTCTCCAAGTCAATTTTAATCGCCATCCACCCCTGCTTACCAGACTTCCGCCTCATGGAATGAATAACATCATGAGTGATAATAATATTATCAATAATGGACCGTCCAGATACAAAACTCGTCTGATTTTTCAATACCCAGCGAGGAAGAAATGGCTTCAATCTATTCACAATAATTTTTGTCACTGCCTTATAAACCACTATACAACCACTATACAAGGACTAATAGAGCGAAACTGTGTCATACGTGCAGGCATTAAAACTTTAGGCAAAAGCACCAGTAAAGTACGATTAATAAAAGCGGGAATATTACCGGTATTGAAAATCTCCTCAATGAATTTGCAGACAGATTCACCAAATATTGCCCAATTCTGCTGATAAAACCCAGCATGTAGTCCATCAATACCCGACGCCTTCCATCGGCCCATATCAAAAAAAGCTTGTCGAATTTCCTTGCGCGGAACCGAGCGCCTCAACAAATCCTGTTCCTGCAGTGTAATCAACGAAAACATACCCATCACCGGCAGTGTGCTCCCCACATTAGACTCCGATGTGAACAATCTCTGAAAAAAACGCATAGCTTCCTGAGCTAACAACTCCTGAGAATTGCACCACGTACCATCAGTCAGAGTTAAAGCAGTTATAGTATTCGCTCGCCGTCGCGCCAGAGTTAAGGCGTACAATATTTTCATTAACACAATGCGCATAATATTATCTAGGAGTTAATTTAGATTTTTTTATTAATTTATTTGCTTAATAGTATGTGATTTTTATTTAAATTATTAAAGTTGATGCATGCAATCTATTAAATTCTTAGGAAAACTCTACAAGTGGTCTCCGAATTATCATTTTTTTAGTTACTCAATTAATTTTTTAGTCAAAATCATCCTTTATGTTAGATATCTTTTTTGTTTTGGTCCTTTTCGATAAAAATTTAACGGAATCGTTGATTTGACATTTTTTTTATTTTTTTGGTCACTTAACTATCACTATTTTTCTATTTTAGTCCCTCCTAATTGGTCGAATAAAAAATATTATAATATATCATTAGGTTTGACCGAATGGACAAAAATACTATAAAAAATTAAAGAAACAAAAAATGTCAAGTCAACGATTTAGTTAGGTTTTTAACAAAAGGGATCCAAAACAGAAAAGTATCAAACAAAAGGGACGATTTAAATAGAATATAAAGTAAGAGTGAACGTTTGATTGAGTCGAGTCGAGTCAAAAAAAAATTAGTTATTCGAGTTGACGCGCTATATTTTACAACTCAAACTTTATTTGAAATTTTTTCGATTCGAGTTTAAGAAATTCGAGTCGAGTTTTCGAGTTCCTATAAAAATTTAATTGTAATTATTTATCATGTTATAGCACCATTTGATTACAATTTAAACGACTTTCTCTAATCATATAAGATATGTATATATATTTTCGTCATATTTTTCATATGTTGAAATATTTTTTTTCATATTTTTACATATCGATATATATATATATATATATATATCATAAAAATTGAGGGACTCGTCTTGAACTTAAAAATAAATTCACTAATTACTAAAAAATTAGAGTTATTCGAATTTCCATTTTACAACTCAAACTTTATTTGAAATTTTTTCGAGTCGAGTTTATAAAATTTTAAGTCGAGTTAAAATGAGTCGAGTATTTTCACCTTGAGTCGAGTTATTCGATTTTTTCGAGTCGAGTTTTGCTCCCTAATATAAAGTCTATACATCTGATGGATTCGGTCCTGAATGAGCCCGGCCCGACCATGAACACATGTAGTTTCGATTACACTCATATAACCAAACAGATATTTCTTCTCCGCTAGCCATGGATAATACAACATTTATCATCCGTTAGGCATTAGGAGCTACTTTGAAGTCCATAGCTTTCTTCAAAAATTATTCCAATCATCCTTTGTTAAACTATTTAACCCACTCATTCTTCTTCTTCTTCTTCTTCTTCATCTAATCAATGACACTATTTCATCCAGCAACGACAACCAAAACTACCTTCTTGGATTCTTTTCAAGCCTCTCTCTCCAGGTTCCCTTTTTTCAGGTCCACTTCATCTAATCTCCCTCTCAAAACCCTAAATTTTTGTGCTACTAACCATACTATCACTTCGACCTCACATGTTCACCAATACCCAGAAAGCAAAACCAAATCTTTTCCCACCAAGGATCCCACCTTGAGAAGTAATTGGTTAGATAATTGGAACCAAACCCACAAAAGAAATGGCCCAAAACCACCCAAAACAGTGTTCAACTACAGGGAAAATGGGAATTTATGGAGCTTGTCTTATTCAAAGAGTGATAGCAATGGCGGAAGCAGTAGCACGATGGAGAAAATAGTGGAGAAATTGAAGAAATTTGGGTACGTTGGAGAGGAAAATGAGCAGAAAGAAAAGGGTGAAGAACAACCAAGGAGAGAGATTGAAAGAGGATCTATAGAGGATATATTTTATGTGGAAGAAGTAATGTTACCAAATACCAGGGGTGGATTTTCAAAGGAGTCACCTTTGGGGATGGGAAGTGATGGGGAAGTAAGGTTTCCATGGGAAAAAAAGAAGGAAGAACAGGAAGAAGGGAAGTGGACAGCAAGAAGAGATGATAAGACTTCAGTGGCAGAATTGACTTTGCCTGAGTCTGAACTTAGAAGGTTAAAGAACTTGACATTTCGAACTAAGAGTAAAATGAGAATTAAAGGTTCTGGTGTTACTCAAGAAGTGGTGGATACAATTCATGACAAGTGGAAGACTACGGAGATTGTGAGGTTAAAGATTGAGGGGGCACCTGCTCTTAATATGAAAAGGATGCATGAAATATTGGAGGTTTGCTTCCGATTCTGATGAACTTTCATTAAATTTTCTTTTTTAATAATTTGTTGAAAGTTCTTAAGCATTTTCTTGGAAAGTAGAAATAAGAGAAGAATTAACCAAATTGGTAAATGGAATTTCAGATAAGCATATATTTTGAGTCTTCACCAACAACAGGATCATGATTTAACCACTTTGAGAATATGTATATACATGTCCTCTTGCTATGTTCACTCCAGAATTCTTCTGGTTGGGGAATGGTATGATCTCACATGTTGACTATTGTACAAAAATAAAGGAAGTATAAATAACAGTTAAATTTAGGGGACAATAGTATGTAAGAATGTTATAACTCTTATCTCTCTCAGTTAGTATGAAAAGTTAGTTATCTATCCTTTGCTAATTTGGCTGTTTTGTCTTCTCATTTGTGCAGAGAAAAACTGGAGGATTGGTAATTTGGAGGTCTGGGGCCTCCGTTTCTTTATATAGAGGTGTCAGTTATGAGGTTCCTTCGGTGCACTTGAACAAACAAATACACAAGAAAAATGAGATGTCTACTTATTCGTCAACCCCAGTGTCTGATAAAACTAAGGAAAGTTCCAACTTGGGCTCTCAAAATGATTTGGCTCCAGCTCAAGCAAACTCTAAAACTGCTGCTGAGGAGCAGAAAACTACAGAGCCATTGCCAGAAATAAAGTACGAGGATGAAGTAGACAAGTTGTTAGAGGGCCTGGGTCCTAGGTATGCTGATTGGCCGGGATGTAATCCGTTGCCAGTTGACTCTGATTTGCTTCCTGGAATAGTTCCTGGGTATCAGCCTCCATTTAGAGTACTTCCTTATGGAGTAAGATCTTCTCTCGGAGTAAAGGAAGCAACATCTTTGAGGAGACTTGCCAGAGTTCTTCCTCCGCATTTCGCTTTAGGTATCTGCACTTATTTTGTCATATGATCTAAATATTTTTCTTTTGAATGTCTAATGAAGTATACATCTTCAGGTAGAAGTAGGCAGCTTCAAGGTCTGGCAGTGGCCATGATTAAATTGTGGGAAAAAAGTTCTATTGCAAAGATTGCACTCAAACGAGGAGTGCAACTGACTACTAGTGAGAGAATGGCTGAAGATCTCAAGGTAATTAAACTAAATTTTCTCAGCCAATTGGTTGTATCTTTATGTTCACTAGTATTCAATGCGTCCTATTCTTGGGTAAATGACTTAGCTTTTTATACATGAACATAATTTGTTTTCTTTTTGAGAACATAGCCTGATAGCCTATGTTAGAGTCATTCTTACTAATAGGAATATGTCAGTGGACCTTGGTCCAATTGTCCCTAGTCGTA
This sequence comes from Hibiscus mutabilis, assembly GCA_019671005.1. Classification (NCBI taxonomy): domain Eukaryota; kingdom Viridiplantae; phylum Streptophyta; class Magnoliopsida; order Malvales; family Malvaceae; genus Hibiscus; species Hibiscus mutabilis. Next base: position 3,176,642 of record CM033721.1, on the reverse strand, counting down.
TCTTATTGTAGACTTGCCTTCTGTTACTAGGAATCAGGTTTTTGCAGTCCTTGCGATTGAAGCCATGAGGAATAAGTTGAATCTATCTAAATATCACAGGGGCCATGATAATTCAGCATTCCTTCAATAATTGACGAATTCATTCAACTAAATTAGACAACTCGATCAAACATCTTCCTTTCTTTTGTTTTGGCTATCATTATCTCATAGTCGTTTTAAGAATAGGCAGGTTCTGCACTGTTGCAGTGTTGCCTGAGGCTGAATAAGTAATAGTGTTCAGATTAAATATTTTAAGAAGAAAACTAATCCTGGTAACTCTTGGTGATGTGGACTTTTAGTGGTATTCATATCAATTATATTTCATAAACATGATATGGTCAACTATTTGGACTCTGAAAATACCAGATTGAACTGTTGATCACATACTTCTTTTGATTGGCTTCAGAAATTGACAGGGGGCATGCTTCTTTCCAGAAACAAGGATTTCTTGGTCTTCTACCGGGGAAAGAACTTTTTGTCAGCAGATGTTGCTGCAGCATTATTGGAAAGGGAAAGATTAGCAAAGTCCCTGCAAGATGTGGAGGAGCAGGCAAGGTTAACAGCCTTAGCTATGTTTGTACCAAGCACTGAAGTAGCCGAGCAATCAGGGTCTGCAGGTACCCTCGGAGAAACTTTGGATGCAGATGCTAGATGGGGACAGAAGTTGGATGGTCATCATAAGGAAAAAGTGATGAAGGAAGCAGAAATCTTGAGGCATGCCAACCTAGTCAGGAAACTTGAAAAGAACTTAGCTTTTGTGAGTTCCTTGAATCTTCAGTTGCCATGTTTTTGTGCATTGTTTCTTAGTTTTATACACTGCATACTTCCATTACTTGTAACTTGTATATTCAAATGGTACATAGGTTTGAGTGAGGAATTTTTCCCTTTCAGGCTGAGAGAAAGCTATTGAAAGCTGAACGAGCTTTAGCTAAGGTTGAGGATTATTTAAAACCAGCTGACAGGCAGGCAGATCCAGAAAGCATAACTGATGAGGAAAGGTTTATGTTTCGCAAGCTTGGGTTGAGGATGAAAGCTTTCTTACTTCTTGGTATCTCTCATTCTACAAGAGTTTTCATAGTCTTCCTTTTTAGAACTTGAGATTTTTATGGGAGTTCGATTTCTCACTTCAGGTAGACGCGGAGTTTTTGATGGCACTATAGAGAACATGCACTTGCACTGGAAATACAGGGAGTTGGTTAAGATCATTATGAAGGCTAAAAATTTTGATCAGGTAAAAAAGGTTGCCATAGCGCTCGAAGCTGAAAGTGGTGGAGTTTTGGTTTCAGTTGATAAAATCTCCAAAGGATATGCCATAATTGTTTACCGAGGGAATGATTATGAGCGACCTTCTACAATAAGGCCAAAGAATCTTTTGACAAAAAGGAGGGCTTTGGCACGTTCAATTGAGCTTCAAAGGCACGAGGTATCTCTCAATAACTCCTCCCTTGGCCATATGGAGCTACATAGCATGTTCCTTATCCCACCTTTCGTAAAACTCCTTAATTTACCGATTAACATCGAGGACAACTCTGAAAGGGCTCATCTTTTCTACTTATTCTGTTAACAGGCTCTCTTAAAGCATATTTCAGCACTGCAGGCTAGAGTGGAGAAAATAAGATCTGAAATAGTATGTTTTCTTTTGTAGCATATTAGCTTTTTCTCTATTTTGGTTATCCAGTGTGAGGATGAATATAATGCATGAACCTTGCTTGTATTCACTTTGATAGGATCAAATGCACAGCATGGATGGCCGAGGAGAGGAATTCTATGACAGATTAGATTCTTCATACCCAACCGATGATGATGATACTGAGGTATAGCCTTTTATTATCTCGCTCGATCTGCTTCTGCTTGATGTACGATATTTGATCCAATGCTTTGTTTTCTTTCGAAAATTTTCCGCCATCTACAGGAGGAAGAGGATGAGGCCTACCTTGGGACATATGACAGCGAAAACGATGGTGGAGACGAAAATGATGAATTACTTCAGAATCATCATTCAGAAACAAATTTCCCCTATAACCAACATCAAGAGTCGTGCACAGAATCAATTGTTCCTTAGAACACTTGCATACACATTTTACCTTGCATCAAGAGACAAATGGATGAAGCAGTAAAAACAGATGATGGGTTAAATTACTGGGAAGTAGCCGAGGAGCAACGGTCAACAGTACCAGAATTGCTCGGCAATAATATGTACAAATCTGATACGTATTTAATTATTCATATTTTATATGTTTTACATTTCTAGTAAAATTAGCTAAATGTTGGGGTGTTGGGTTTGTAATGGGTTATAGTTGATAGACTAAATTATATCATTAGTCACTTAACCAGTGTATCTTTTCTATTTTGGTCATTAATGTTATGCTTTTTTTTGGTTGGTGGTTGAGATTTTGTTAAAACTGAATGGAAATAATTACATGATCTGGTATAATAATAATAATTTTGTAACGTATCCAAGTAAATGTGTTTAGCGAATAATAATTTTGGTCAGTATTCTCTCAATAACAGTTTCATCTTTTTTACAAATTTTGTAACATGGGGTTAGAGGTTTTTCTTTTTCTATTCCTGGTTTTGAGAGAGCAACACAAGTGCCTTAGTTTTTAGTGTTTATAGATTTAATTTATAGTTTAAGATTTAGGGGTTTAGGGGTTTTGGCGTAGGAGTTTAGAATTTAGTGTTTGTGAATAGAATTTAAGGTTTAGGTTTTAAGGTAATATGTTCAGGTTTTAAGTTTTAACCTATAAATCTTAAATTTTAATCCTAAACCTTAAATTTTATTCATGGACACTAAATCTTAAACTACTAAACATAAACCCATAAATCCTACACCCTAAATTGAGTCCCTAAATCTTAAAATTAAGACGCTTGTGAAAATTAAAAGTTTTCACCGCCAGTGTATCAAATAATTATTTATTTTTTATTGTACGAAAAAATCATGTTTATAAATAAAAATTTAGAATAGACGACAAATATCACTGCACACCACTAATATTATACACTATTAATTTTTTAATGACTTTTAAATAAATATTAAATTTCTCAAGAATTCGACGTGTAATTAATTATATTTCAAAACAAAGTTAAAATTTAGATTCAATAACTCTTTTAATCTTTCTATTTTCCAATATTTTTTATCTTCAATTTAAAATCTCTTATGCTTGGTCGCAATCGCATCCATTGCTAATGGTGAAATGGTAAAAATACCGATGAAGATGATGGCACCGTCACTATGGAATTTAACTTCGATCCATTGTTTATGATCGAGAAGTGACTAGCTGTGTTCAGGCTTTTCTACTGGCCCGGAGTTTCCTCTTCTTAATCATCGTCACGGAGCCAAAAAAATTTAATTTTAAGTGTTAAAATTTAAAATTTTTATGTTTAAAATTTTTAAAATTATAGTAATAAATAATGAGTGTTATTTTTTTAAATAGTGTCAATTTTTTTAAAGAGGTGTTGGTATCCATTTAAAATTCTATTAATTTTATTTTTAACATTATTTTATATTAAATTTATAAAAAATAAAATAAAATTTTTGAGGTGTTTATGGTGGCTCCGCCCATGTTCGTCACTCTTTTTCATCTACATCGTTAAAAGTAATAATTTGGAGGCCTATGAACTCAGCCATGTTCCAGGTCGTTATTATCCGATTCAGTCATCCGCTGATGGAGTGGCTAGGTCCCAGTTGTTGTTGTCCTACTTATCAGCTGATGGTGTAGTAGGGTTCCAGTTAATGTTTCTGTTTCTCCGTTAATAGATCCAACTTTACTGATTTTCAAGTTTTCTTTATTAATGTTGTAGCTAGAAAACAATCAAAAAAATAAAATAAAAAAAGTAAAAAAGAGAAAAAAAAGAAAAAAGAGAAAAAAGAAGAAAAAATCATAAAAAAATAAAAAAAAGGAAAAAAAAGAGAAAAGTAAAAAAAGTAAAAGAGAAAAAAAGAGAAAAAAGAAGAAAAAATTAGAAAAAAAAGAAAAAGAAAAAAGAAAAGAAAAAAAGAGAAAGAAAAAATGAAAAGAAAAGAAAAATGAAAAATTATCAACTTTCATCGGCCGATCTAGTCCTCCGCTGGTGGAGTGGCTAGGTCCAAGTTGCAGTCGTCCTCTGATCCTGCTCTCGCTGATGGTGTAGCCGGTTCCAGGTCGCCATTATCCGATCCAGCCCCTCCGCTGATGGGGTGGTTGAGTCTATGTTACCAACGTTCTCCGATCTTACTTCTCTGTTGATGGAATAGTGGGGTTTAACATCTATCTTTTGACCCGGTCTCTTTGTCGGTGTTGTAGCCATGTCATTTTTACTCTCATATTACCATGATGAAAAAAGAAATAAAAAAACAAAAAAGAAAAAAAAGTAAAAAAAAACAACAAAAAAACAAAAAAAAAACAAGAAAAGAAGGAAAAGTTGTCAGTTTTTTGATCTTGCCTCTTCGTCAGAGTTGTAGCTGGATCAGACATCAGAACTTTCATCCATCGATCTTGCCTCCCCGTTAATGTCGCAGTTGGATCGAATTTTGTAGACCATGTTTCTTCGTCAGTGTTGCAGTTGGGTCGATCTTCTATAGGTATTATCGTCGTCAATAATGTAGCAAGCTGAACTCATTTTGCTCCCCAACAAACAACCCCCCATTTTGAAGAACTTTGCTTCCCCGAGAGTAACAAGGTGGATCAACCAAGACAAGGAAGAAGACTTGCACCGAAGAGAAAAAAGATCTACCGAAGAAAGAAGACACGCATCAAAAGGAGAGAAGTTTAGCCAGAACGGACAAAAATGGTTATTTTTTTGTCTTTGCTCTATTTCTGTTACACAACAATGAGCAAAGAGGGGCAGCTGTAATACCCATTTTTGTCCGGACCCTAAATTATATTCAAACCATCTATCCTATTTAAACCAAATTTCCAAAAAAATAAAAAAAAAGCAAGGCATGGTCTCCATGCAGAGAACCATGCCCTGCCATTCCTCACCTCCCCATACCTTACCCCACGCCATGCTTTGTTTCCCCACACTTCACTCAACCTCCACCTATCTTCCCCATTCCCCGAATCCATTTAAAAACAGCCACAACAAATTGAAAGAGAGGAGAGCACAATTACAGTGGATGGCATAATGAAAAAAATTGAAAGGGAGGCTCGGTTATTGAAGAAAATCAGAGAGGAACTAGGGGAAAACTAGAGAAAAATGTAGGGGTTTCTAATTCGAAAAAACAGAGAATTTAGGGGCTTTTGAGATCAAAAAAAACTTGTAATCTAGAAAAATTGTAAGTTTCAAATCGAAATCAATTTTTTTGTTTCAAAATCAAAGTTTTTTTGTTATCGTTTTTGTTTCGAATCAAAAAAGGGTTCGAGGGCTTACCAGTCGCCGCCGCGAGGCTTCACGGCCGATGACTGACGAGCGTGGCAACCCCCCTTTGAACGCCGCCGTCTGTTGAGTAAAAAAGGAAGGAGAAAGTGGAAGATATAGGTTTTTTTAAGTCTATTTGAACCAAAAATAGAGCCCTTATAATTTTAAATCACCCCTGCATAAATCGACGTTGTATAAAGGGGAGGATTTTTTACTTAATGAGCTAATTACGAATTTAGTCCCTATATTTTAATCCCGTTTTTATTTTGTGTCAGTGGTCTAATTTCTCTCTTGGTCCCTTCCTTTTTTATGTGCTCTTATTTTCGTTTTTTTTTTTGTTTGTGTCTTTTAAGTTATGTTCTAGCACATTTTAGTCACATGTTTTATATTTTTTTTTCAGCACCTCCATTTGATGTCATTTAATTTATGCTCATATGTGTTGTATTTGTTTCATTTTAGTCTTGTAATATGTATCATTTATGCCATGTAATTTAATATTGTTGCATTTTAGCCCTTAATTTTTATATTCATGTTGTTTTATGTATATTACTGTAAACCATGCATATTATTATTATTATTATTATTATTATTATTATTATTATTATTATGTGTGTAATATGCTATTATTATACAAAGTTATTTTTATTATATATTGATATCATGATATATGTACATATGTTTTATATCCATTGTTCATATTTCACGTATAATATTTCATCTCTTTTATACTTTAATATATATATATATATATATATAAGATTTTATGTATATTTATATTGTTGTTTGTACATATTGTTATATTGTTGTATTAGTTAATATTATATATATATTATCATGTATGCAAATGTGTTTAATATGTATGTTATTACTTATTTATATTTTTATCGCAAGGTATTTATTTATATTTGTCATGTTTTTTTAAGATTGCATAACGGATATATATTTTGTCAATGCGGTGCCCTTTTATCCGAACGTAAACGGGGCCAGTATCAGGCGTAGTGATGATGGTTGGGCGTTTACTCTCGGATAACGGGGCTTTTAAAATTTACTCGCACATATAATCGAATCTTAATTTAATCGTCACTTTAATCCGGAAAGTCTAATATTAATAAAGCGATAATTATTAAAGTACCAATTTTGGGCGGTGTGGGGGTGCTAATCCTTCCCCATCCGTAACCGACTCTCGAACCCATCAATTTTAAATCTCTGATTTTTTACGGTGTCCGGCCTACCTCAGTGGCCGGTGGCGACTCCATTTTTAAATAAAACACGGTTTCTTCTAAAACTCCATGCGTAAGACAATATTTATAAAATAAAAAACCACTTTTTTTTTAGCGAGGGGGACATCGCTACACTTCACAGATTATTTAAGTGATAATAATCTATTTTATAAAATTTAATTGTGTTTTTATATTTTATTAATAAAATATTAAATTAATTATTTATAGTAATGAAATATATTTTCGCTCTATAAGGCTGATTTTTTAGTTTTCGCCAATAGCTCTAAAAATATCTAAGACAACTTTGATCTCACGCGCGCTCACACACACATATATATAACCTAAATCTTAAACCTTAAATTTTAATTTCTAACATAGACTTTAAATTATACACCCTAAACACTAAATCCCTAAAATCCTAAACCTTAACCTAAATCCCTAAACCCTAAAACTAAAAGACTTGTATAAACAAACTTGTGTATCAAAGTATTTTTCATATATCTTAAATTTAAGATTTAATTTTTATATTTTATTGCCGTATAACTTGGTTCTCTAGTTTTATAATATCATTAATTAATGGATTATTATCCCATGATTTTTTTTGTTTCCACAAGTGAGTTAATTTTAGGGTTTTGGTTTAGAGTTTAGAGTTTAAGTGTTTTAGAGTATAGGTTTTTAATTTAGGGTTTATGGTTAGAATTTAAAGTTTAGGGTTTAAGTTTTGGGATAACATTGGTTAGAGATTTAGGTTTATAATTTAGGGTTTATCAGTTAACATCTAAATCTCTGACCCTTAAATCTTAATCTCTAAACCATAAACCTTAAATTCTAACCATAACCCATAAATTCTAAATCTCTAACCTATAAACCTTAAACCTAAAACCAAATCGCTTGTAAAAACTTTTTTCCCACTACATGTGTATCGTATATAAATCCATCAAAATTTCGTTATTATTTTGTTAAAACATATGATATTATTAGAAAAGTGTAATACTATAAAAGTTATTTTGTTAAAACGAATAATTTTTTAAAACTCTCATTCCATCGAAAGAAAAACCCATATAGAGTATAAACATAATGGGTTGGGATAAGTGTTTTTTGGGGGGGGAGTGATTGTCAGCATTTTAATTAATTAATGATATTATAAAAAATAAAAAATAAATTAAATCTTATATTTGTAGTGTAAAAACTCGTATTTAATCTATTAGTTGATTAATTTATAATATAATTTATTTTATTTGCAACATCAAAATTTAAACTTTTAATATTATTTAGAAAATTTAGTATTTTATATCATTAAATTAATTAGATGTTGATGAAGGTACATTGTAATATTCAAGAGACCCAAAGCTTAATACGACCGTTAAGATTTTCAAACGTTATATAACCTATAAATTTTATCATTTGAAGAATCTGAAGGGGATTTGGCAACTTTATTTCGGTTCATGTTTTAATGTCGGCATAAAAGTATCCCAAGCATATATTGTCCCTACATAAACAACAAAAACAAAACATCTTTTATCTTTACAGCAGAATCTTTCATTTTATTTATTTTCTTTTTCTTCTTCTTTATTTTTTTTATTAAATTTTAAATATTAAATTTTGCTAATATCAAAATAGGAAGATATTGAATAAAAAAATAAAGACGATAGATCAAATTAGTTATAACAGATTCAGGTAGTTCACCCTTTATGAACTTAGAATGAAAAGTCGCTGACAACCGTTTGACAGTCAAAAGTCATAACAAAAATGAGTTGAGCTGATTGAGTAAAAGATACTACCTTTTAAATTTGACTTGCCTTTTCTTTTTGTTTGATATTTATAATTCTTAAAACTGTTGATGATTAGATAATGTCAGGCCTACTGATAGCTTATGGACGGTTGGCAAAAATAAATACAATTTTTAAGTGTTAAGCCTTACATGTCGAACATACAAATATTATACATAAGAATTTGACCATATCTTATCTTCAAACGACTTGAGAGTTTTAAAAATATTAATCTCTGAAAATTTTTCTACCTTCAAAAAGATAATTTTTCTGGACCATCTCCGATGTTCATCATTTATGGAAGAACTTAAGCGCATTTTTGGAATACCCTCCAAACATTCATCAACAACGTCTTGAAGTTGGAAGAAGAAGATGATCTATTTTCCTTTAATTTCTCTTGCCGAGATGAAAATAGTCATTAATAAGGTTGTTTTGAACATTTTCGGGATTCTATGCGAAACCAAAAATTAGACTCTATAGAATGAAATTATATCTCATTGCTTGATTTAATATTTTATTAATAAATTATAAAAATATGATTAAATTTTGACAAAAACATTATTTTTATTGTTTTGTTAGGAGAATTCAAAGAAATTGAATTATGGGTAATTAAGTAGGATGTGAAGTTTGATTTTGAACAATAAATACAAAAAAATATTATATCGTTTTTTATTTAACTATCGGTATTTAACTTATTGACTGACTAATCTAGATCAAGTACTGTAAACTTATTATGGGGTCGACCCTCCAAACCCAATTTGCTACATTCACAATGTCGGTATTCAAACTTTTAACCTTGCTTAAAGAATTTGATGTCTCATTTTATTAGACCAATTAATCGTTTGTAATTTTTTAATTTTTAAATTAACTAATTAATTTAATAAATTCCATTAGCTATCTTTCTTTAATTATTATTATTATTATTATTATTATTATTATTATTATTATTTATTAACAACTATAAGTGGCACAACATAATTTAGCCACAACATAATGACTAAGCATGCATTTGGTCTTATCCACCATACCTTGCACCCCTTACTCTTTATCTATCAAACTTTGCTTTCTCGCGATCTAGTCCTTAGTCCTTAATATAAAAAATTAAACTCATTTTTCCAAAATTAATTTAACCAAATGCTTCTATGGTTAGTCTTAAATCTTAATTACCAGGAAGTAAACTTCAATTATCAGAAATACGGTTTAATTACTAAATTGATTTTAGGAGTGTTACAAGGATATATAGTTTGTTCACCGGAAGCTACTTGATCAACATCGTTAGGTTTATTATATTAAGAAAAAAACATCATTAGGCTTAATTTGCGTAAATATCGTCTGCAGAATACTTCATCGACCCCAAGCTCAAACTATGAAGCACGGGTACATCATTGGGTTGTTGTGCCAACTCCCATGTACCAGATACATTTTCATCTCAGGGACGGTTTGAGTATGAGGCGGGAACGTCTCATGTTTAAGGCATATAATAGAAATTAAATGGATACGTTTGAAAGATTATATGGGATATATCAAGACGTTTTTTAAGCTTCATACACGTATCATTTATGAGTTAATGTCCTTTGAATCTCCACCAATTAAGTGAGATTGACACGACCTACCCAAATTTTTTAACCGGTGCTCCAAGTTCCGGTAGAACAAACTTACATCTAAAGGGTAATTTTCATTTTAGCCCTTTCATTTTTTAAATTTTCTATTATTACTTTTATTATTTTATTTTGTAACATAAAAATAAATTTAATACTATTTAACATCAATCATTTATATTTTATGGGTAATTATTTGATACACTGGCGGTGAAAACTAAAAGTTTCCACAAGCGCCTTAGTTTTAGGGTTTAGGAACTTAACTTAGGGTGTATGATTTAGGGATTTAGGTGTATGAGTTTTGAATTTAATGATCGTGGTTGAAATTTACAATTTAGGGTTTATAGATTAAAACCCAAATCCTCACCATATTACCCTACAAACTAAACTCTAACCCCTAAACCCTAAATTCTAAATCCCTTCACCTAAACTCATAAACCTTAAACCCTAAACTAAGTCCCAAAACCCTAAAATTAAGACACTTGTAGAAATTAAAAGTTTTCATCGTCAGTGCATAGTATATTTTTCCTATTTTATATTAATAAAACAATAACGATAATTAATTTTAAATAATTTTTTTATATAATTAACCGTTTACTATTTTTTGACTATTATTTAAATTTAATATAATTTCTTAATGTAAACAGAATTTTAAAATATTTTTTATTTTTAAATCATATATTTAACATAAATAATTTTTTTTTACTTTTTCCATATCTTATAATTTTAAAAATTATTGTTTTCGGTCTTCATTTCCGTGTCTATATTCGTACATGAATCAGTACAGCATAGAGCTCAAACCAAACTCTTTTTCCTCTTCACTCATTATACAAATTTTTTAACTGTTATAAAGTTTAGGGTTTAAGTTATAGATTAATTTGTTGAAGATATAGCGAGGGTATACACCGAAAAGAATGATGCATTGACCATTTTGTAAAATTAAGTAATTATTTTATAACTCAATAAATTTATGAAATTTGAATGACCATTTTATAACTTTTAGAATAGTTTAGTGACCTGTGAAAAGATAGTTTAGTAACATTTTTTAACTTTACCCATAAAAGATTGCACAATAAGTTTTCTTATTTATTTACAAAAGCCGCAGTGAAGAAAAAGCGGGAAGATGCCATAAAACTTTGAAACTCTGAGCACGAAAGCAATGGAAAGCAGCTCAACGGCAACGGCGAGACACACTTGTCTTAAGCTCGTAATTCCAAGCACCGATCCGCTCTTCGTGAAAGGCACATGGTTCACTACTCACTTCGATCTCTCCGTCACTGACTGGATTTCCCCTGATTTTAATATGGATATGTTCTATTTTGAGTTAAAATATTTTTTAATTTGCGGCAGCGACGGAGGAGGAGGTGCAGGAAAGAGCGGCTCAGTGGGATCAGCCGGTCGCTGAGTATATTGAATTAGCTGAACGGTATTTAGGGTTTCAACAGCCCGGTTCAGTCTACCGGTTCGTTGACGCCGGCGATGACCACAAAAGAGTTAGCGTTCCTTCTCTAATGAACCTGCTTAGTTCAAAGAATTTGATTTTAATTTGTTTTTCCTTTTGAGTATAAAATAATGTTACCAGGAGGTACTAGGAAAGAAAATAGATGGCAAATCCCCACTTATATGAAACGTAATTCATTACTGAAATGTTTATAATAAATTATAGGGTAAAGTACATTGAAATTAGTAAGGTTACATTTGGGTCACCTAACTATTAAAAGTCATTCAATTAAAGTTTTAGTTATAATTGGGTCACCCTCTGTTAAAATACAGACAGAATCCAAAAAGATTTGGTACGAGTATAGTTTTAGTCCTTAGAACTTATATATTCTACCAATTTAGTCCTTATTAAAAAATTTAATCTTTCATATTTAAAAAATATATAAAGTTAGTTATTTTTCTTTTCCCAATCGCTTATATACCCTCGTTAACACTAGAGTATTTCATTTAAAATCACTAATTAATCTAATACACAAATTTATAAATATAAAGATATTTGTAATTATTTTTTTAATATTAGATCTTTAATTAGTATCTACATTAAAATCAAATTCATTGAAATCCATTTAAAATTATTTATGAAAACCTTCAAGTTTTAGTTATTGCTATCACATAATTTTCTACAAAAGTTCAAGTTTTCGTATTATTATACGGTTTTCTTAGTTATTTCATATTTTTGAGTGACTTTATTATTTCTCTTTTATTTTAAAATAAACTAATAATTAACCTTCTTAAGTTATTGAATTTTTATTATTAAACAGATTTAAAAATATCAAGTTCGGTATAATTCGTGTTACCGCGAGTAGTCAAGTAGGAATGATGATGAACGATGAAGAAAAACAATTTGTGAGAAGAAACTGACTAAATTGATATATTTTTAAATATGAAGGGTTAAATTTATTGAATTATTTTGAATTATGATTAAATTGGTAGAATAGATAAGTTTTGACGACTAAAAATATCATTGTAGCAAACCTTTTTTAATGTTCGTTTGTATTTTAACGGAGAAGTGTTTCAATCGTAACTAAAACTTTAACTGAGTGACCCAATTATAACTTTTAATAATTGGGCGACCTAAATATAACATTACTAATAACTAAGTGACCTCCAATGTAGTTTACCCTAAATTATATGATTTGTTGGAATGTAAAAATGGTTTTATATTTTTGGAACTTTTATATACATATATATATATATATTATAGTTTTTGTGCTAGCGTGAATACATAATTTTAAATAAATAAATTATGAATTTTGTGAACTCAATTATTTTATAGTAAATTGGATCAAGTTTTACTGAATTAGATCACTAGCATCCCTTATTTGACTCGTACTGAGTACCAATTCTAAATTGTTGGGGTAATATTGACTTCTGGTAACAAGGTATAGAATACAATAGTGACTGGTAAATTCCAAACTCGAATGATGTGTGAAATTTTTTTTGTTTTCTTTTGCTGATGCAGCTTTCACGGACTTTCGAAAAAGAAGGAACTACTGCAGGAATTTTGGATTTTCTGATGGATGCAAACATTAGGCTAAGTGTAGTATTTTTCCTTTATTGCCATTGTCATATTTTCTTATCACTTCCATTAGAAGTTCAACCATAAGCTCTTCAGCTTTTTGTTGTTTGTTAATACTATGGCAGTCATATCAATATATTTTTAGTTTTATGTCATAATGATACTGTTAGGAGATAATTAATTATTGATAATTTTGCAGGAAGAAGTGGTTAGGAAAACTCAATCCTTCGAGAAGCTAAAGTTGGAATCTGAGAAATGTTTAGAACAAAGTGAGAGATTTACCATTGAGAAGATGGAATTTGAATCAGAAATCTATGCAAAGGTTTGTCTGTTACTCGAAATATTTGACATGTTCATCTACATAATCAAATGCAAAGTCTTTGTATTTTTAATTGTTTTTGTTAGAATCTAAGAGGAAAAAATTAAAGTAAAAATAGAATCTAAGAAGAGAAGAGGAGATAACGTAAAAAAATAAATTTGTTTTTTAATTGAAAGATTACAATTGTTTAAATAGTCTAGCTAAGTAGCCAACTTCTAATAGCACTTTTCTACTAAATATTCTCTCTAAATATAAAGTTTACTAAGATATCTAACACCTGTCTTTCTTATCAAGACAAGACTCCTAGTAAGACTCCTTGTATGGCTGGTTTTGACACTCCCCCTCAAGCTGGTGAGTGAATATCTATCATTCTCATCTTATTTAGGATTTCTTGAAAAGACTTGCTTGTCAGCTCCTTTGTGAGCACATCTGCCAATTGATCCTTGGTAGAGATGAATGGATTGCAAATTAGACCATTGTTTAATTTTTCCTTGATGAAATGTCTATCAGCTTCAATATGCTTTGTTCGATCATGCTGATCAGGATTATGAATAATATTGACAACTGATTTATTATCATAGTAAAGCCTCATGGGTCCTTCCCTCTTTATTCTTAGGTCATCTAGGGTTACCTTTACTGAAATTAACTCATATACTCCCAAAGACATTGATCTAAACTCGAATTCAATACCTTATCTTGCTACTACATTCTGCTTCTTACTTCTCCAGGTTATAAGATTTCCACCTAGGATTGTACTATACCCAAATGACTTTTTGTCTACTAAAGACCATGCGTACTCTGCATCTGTATATGCTTCTATTGTAATGCCTGAGTTTTGGGCTGCCTTTCAAGTATTGTAGTATTCTGTTTACTGCTTTGAGGTGTGATTCTTTCGGATTATGCATAAATTGACTGGCTACACTTACTGCAAAGGCTATATCTGGTCTGATCTAGTGTGTGCCAAATATATCAATTTTCCAACCAGACTTTGATAGTATCCTCTATCTAGCATGGGTTATTCTGGTGCATCACATAACCTATGATTAAACTCAATTGGCGTCTCAACTGGTTTACAACCATCTCCCCGATATCAATTTTCCATAACTATGATCTCATCTACATACTTTCCATATTTAAGACTCCTAAATAGTAAGACTCCTTATATGACTGGTTTTGACAGTTACCAGACGAAATTGACTTTAAGCGCACCTTTCTCTTAACCCTCTGCATCCCTCTCCATATTTAAGCTATTCTGACATTTCCAAGGCAAGTTAATGAAATAAGGGAGTTTTCAAATTGAATACAAAGATGAGAGAGTATTTGTTTGTTAGACGGAGCACTGGATTCTTTAGCAACTTCTGTTTTCTTTTGATTATATTATAGATTACTTGCAATCTTTCTAATTTTTCGTTTTTCATCTTCTTGTTTTCTATTCGGGGTTTCTTGATGTTCTCTTTTTGGGAATGGTAATTTCTTGATGGAGCGGTATAGTTGGTAAAATTAATTTGTCCGGTTCAGATTGTTAGATGGTATATATTTTCTTGTAGAGGAAACTTCCTTTTCATATTTCTGCTCATATTTCATGATCTTTTTTATGAATTCTAGAGTATATGTCAAGTTCAAGCATTGGAAAAGAAGCTGAACTTGATATCTGAAAAACCATACTAGCAAGAAGATATCTGAAAAACCATCACCTTTAAATATTAGCCAATTTTAGATCAGGGAGAACCATTGATAATTACTCCAAAAAGAGTGTTAAAATCTTAAAGAAAAGCTTCAAAGAAAAATCTTAACCATTGATAATTACTCCAAAAAGAGTGTTAAAATCTTAAAGAAGGAACTGGCTTCTCTAGTCATTATAGTGAACTGGAGAAGAATAGGATCCTTATTTTAGAAGGATAAGTAGAACGATAAGTTCGAGTTATGAAAATCAACTCTGCTCCAACAGTTTAGGGAGCCAAACAATATGAGGGACATACGTTGAATACATACAAGATTATTGTCATATGAGGGACATACTTTGAATACATACAAGATTATTGTCGGTTTTTCATTTTATTCCTCGGACATTATGACAGAATTGTTTTTTTCTCCCATCTCCAGTTCCTAGGGGTGTTGAATTCAAAAAAGGCAAAACTCAGGGAGCTTCGAGATCAGCTCTCAAAACAAGAAATTGCTGGAAAAGCTTCGGTGGATGAGGAAGAATCTACTGATAAAACAGAGAGCTATCATACTGGAAGTGATGTTGAGGTAAGTGAAGAAGAAACTGCAAATGATATTCCGGCAGGCAAGGGTCGGGGTCGTGGTCGAAAGAGAGCTACACGCAAGTAGTGTCCGGTTGAGCATAGACTGAATGTTATGGCCCCTCCCTTGTACTAAAGAAGAAATAAAAAACACTCTTATCAGCATAACTAAATGGAAGATTGGAAGGTGTGGGCTTAGCTTTAAGAATGAAGGTAGTTGTCATAGCCTTTGGAGAGAGAGACTAAAAGTATGGTTAAAGTTAGGTAAAATTATATGAATAGTCTCTCGTGTTATAAAATTAATCATTCTGATATGAGTAGTTGAAATTTTCATTCCCAATTTTTTTACTGCCTTTGTTCTTGTTAAATTTGACGACGTTCCATTCTTTTACTAGTATTTTGCTGCCTCTTTATTGGTTGATACATAGATGGAGCTCTCCAGTTCCCAATTATGTTCCATGTCATTGTATGCTTAGTCTCAAACAGATGGAGGTCTTGTAAATTAGCACAACGAATCAGATTGTTAAACATCCTTGATCAGGAACACCATGACCTACAATCATTCTTTGCAAGAACTGAACTTTAACTAGTTAGACAAACACCATCACTAAGATCTTCAAAATTTAACTAGGATTAGCTAATGGGTGAAAATCATCATATATAACTTCCATTCATTTTGGATGTAGGGGATTGGATTCTTTTTTTTTCCAAGGAAAGGGGGTTTGATTCATTAATCTAAATTCTAGTAACAAAATTCTTGGCATTTGCAAATTATATGAACAACACCTAGAAGAACACAAGCAACAAGCCTGGTTAGGCTATCAGCAGCCAACCAGTCTGCAAAGATAGTCTTAAACCTGTCGATACTCTAAACTTGTATGCCACTTCAACATTTGAAAAAACATAGATTCAATTACCATTTTAGCATCTTTGGCAAGATTACAAAATCCATGGACAACAATGCAGCTCCACTAGGATTAGGAGACACGTTTCATATGATATTGCTAATGATCTCAACCATCCTGCAAAAGAATCTAAGACAAAAGGTGCAAAAAATGAAATAGTGCACGAGGGAAAATTAGCCCAAGTTTCTTAATTACCACACATTATTTTCTATCTGCCCGTTCATGCCAGTTGCTTGGACATGAATGATGTTGTAACTATCCATCAAAGAAAAGCATACAGCCTATTAATAACTACACCAACCAAAAACACAGCATTCTATGAATTCACCATTTTAAGCATAAGAAATAGATGAACAATAAATAGAATAACATAATCTGGTCTCGGCACAAAATAGATGAACTATCATTCATATTACAGTAATCATTCATTACTAAACATATTTCAAATCACAAGGGAATACTTATGCATTTCTAAGAATTAGGGACCATATCATAAAGTTATGGAAGTTCATGAAATATTTTGTAAATTCCTAAGAATCTAGGGATTTGCTCGTTTTATCATTTATCTTTAGTCCATAAGACCATATTATGAGGTATTTACTTGGTCATTAGTGAATTCGCCAATTAGAAGATATTTAGGGGTTACAATGATGTTTTAGAATTTTACAGGGACTAAAGGAACAATTTCTCAAAGTTTACCCAAGGGTATCGAAACCTGTTGTCCGCGTTTATAATATGAACTATTTCCAAGCTCTGAAACTTGTTAGCCACTCCTAATCATCAATAGGGTCAATCCTCCAACACTATCGGGACATAACATAAGTCTGACCAATCATCAACATTCTTCCAACACCGCCAAGACCGAAGTCTATACAATACCCGTACAAGAGCTGTGGACTCTATGAAATGCCAACTGTATCCAGGACTCAACAAGGTAATCATAGGCACAATATAGTTACAGTGTATGATTAATCAATAAACAATGGCCATTATATCCAATGTTGAGCATTTAGCTCAACTTTCACAATAATGGAGCCCAAGCTCAAATTAGTTCGGATATTCCCTCGAACATCAATATATCAATGGACAAGACCGAAGTCTATACAATACACGTACAAGAGCTGTGGACTCTATGAAATGTCAACTGTATCCGGGACTCGACAAGGTAACCGTAGGCATAATATAGTTACAGTGTATGATTAATGATTAATCAATAGACAATGACCATTATATCCAATGTTGAGCATTTAGCTCAGCTTTCACAATAATGGAGCCTAAGCTCAAATTAGTTCGGATATTCTCTCGGACATCGATATATCAATGGACAACATGATCATGAATCACAACAACGTATACCATAATCAATAAATCATAGAAAGCTTACCGAAGCTTATCTTTCACATTGGATTGCCATCCAATTGTTTTAAATGAGCCGATAAACATTACATATACATGCCTACATATCAACAATTAATCAAGAATTACAATACCAAAAATGACTACACTCACCTAAATTTGAGCTTATGAAAATCACCGGATTAACTGATCAATGGGCAATTTCCTCTTATGTACTCCTCAAGCTCCGTCTCATTCGTTGGTACATATAAGTACAAACACATCCATTACTAAGCATTTTGTTGATCAAAGCCTTGCTATGAAACAAAGATGATCGGTTAGAAACTAAAATGTTGAGCATTTAGCTCAGCTTTCACAATAATGGAGCCTAAGCTCAAATTAGTTCGGATATTCTCTCGGACATCAATATATCAATGGACAATATGATCATGAATCACAACAACGTATACCATAACCGATAAATCATAGAAAGCTTATCTTTCACATTTGATTGCCATCTAGTTGTTTTAAATGAGCTGATAAACATTACATATACACGCCTACATATCAACAATTAAAACAAGAATTACAATACCAAAAATGACTACACTCACCTAAATTTGAGCTTATGAAAATCACCGGATTAACTGATCAATGGACAATTTTCTCTTATGTACTCCTCAAGCTCCGTCTCATTCGTTGGTACAGATAAGTACAAACACATCCATTACTAAGTATTTTGTTGATCAAAGCCATACTATGAAACAAAGATGATCGGTTAGAAACTAAAATGTTGTTGCCTTGTTTTGTAGGGCCTTCAAAGCAATAGTCTATGTATTTCTCATGAATCTTTCAAACTTAGCCCACGGTTAACCAGAATTTTAAGCTCATTCTTTTTTTAGCTTCATTTTTCAATTGTAGCCAATCGGAACTTTCCTTCTACCTTCGACCTTCAGAATTTTCTTTTCATGGATGACACCATTTGTACTTAGGAAAGTAAAGGATATAACATCAAAGTAAATCATTCTAAAACATTTTAATGATAACCCAATTTAGAAAATAAGTTGGCTTCAAAAACAAGCCCTTCTTTCGGTAGATAATTGTAGAAGTATAAGACTGCTATTGTAAATAGATTAGAATTATATTTAGATTAAATTTTATCTAATAGATAGAGTTTGTACTTTAGTATAATTCCTTATTCAACAAGGAGTCCTGAAAACTTTGTATTACTGCCGAGTCTATTTAAAGACTCGATTCCTGTAACGAAAATAAAATTAGAAAATAACAGAAACCTTATTCTTTATGTTTCTCACCTCTCTACATGGTATCACCTTAGGTTCCGATCGAGTAAACCTAGTTGATGGCCACTGTTTCCGCTACATCTTCTTCTTCTAATGAAGTTACATCTCTGCCAGAAATTTATTCTGGTTCTGATGATCTACAGAGGTTGTTTGGTAACTTTCCAGCATCCAACACGGCAAATCTGACCCTAACAGAGGCTGAAGATACTCCTTTCTCCACCGCCCTCCTTTCGGCTCAATCAAAATCCTCTTGGATTATTGATTCCGGGGCATCCGACCACATGACTGGTCACAAGGAATTATTTTTTTACATATTTTCCTACCTCTTATGTTCGTTCAATTAAGAGTGCTGATGGCTCCCTATCTACTATCTTGGGTTGTGGATCTGATCGGATTAATGATGATCTAGTTTTGCACAATGTCTTGTTTGTTACCAATCTTGCCTGCAACCTTGTATCTGTTAGTCAGTTATCGAAGACTTTAAAGTGTTCAATCAGTTTTAATGGTTCTGGTTGTATTTTGCAGGCACTGGACTCGAAGAAGACGATTGGCAGTGCTAGATTGCAAAGCGGGCTCTATATTCTTTCTAGTTCTTTCCCAAATTCCCCTACATGCTCTCTTACTGCTATAGAACAAATTGATGAAGTTCTATTATGGCATTACAGACTAGGACACCCGGTTTTCAATATCTTGCTAAATTGCATCCAAATCTCTTTGTTCATAAAAATCCAGATTCTTTTACATGCCATATCTGTCCTCTTGCAAAACAAACGAAATCTTCTTACTATCCTTCACCATACAAACCTTCCAAACCTTTTTCCCTTATTCATAGTGATATTTGGGGCCCTTCTAAAGTGAAAACCGTTAATGGAAGCCGCTGGTTTATAACTTTTATTGATGATTACAGTCGGCTAACATGGACTTACCTGATGAAAGAAAAATCCGAAACCAAAGCAATTTTTGAAAAATTTTATAATATGGTTGTTACTCAATTTGCAACCAAAGTTCAATTATTTCATTCTGATAATGGCAGTGAATACTTTGCTAAATCTTTGGGAGACTTCTTTTACCAAAAATGGATTGTTCAAATGAGTTCCTGTACCCACACACCACAGCAAAATAGTGTTGCTGAAAGAAAAAACAGTCATCTCCTTGAAGTTACCCGCTCTTTACTTTTCACTGTTAACGTTCCTAAATACTTGTGGGGTGAGGCTTTGTTAACCGCCACCTACTTAATTAATTCCATGCCTAGTAGAAATTTGAAGTTTCAAACACCTCAAACAGTTTTCTTGAAGAGTTACCCATTTTTTAAACCTGTTTCTTCTATACTGCCGCCAAAAGTGTTTGGTTGTACTGTTTTGTCCATAACTCTGCCCCACATGCATCCAAACTTGATCCTAAATCTCTTAAATGTGCTATAGTTGGTTATTCATCACTTAAGAAGGGCTACAAATGCTATCATCCCCCACACATAAATTTTATATCACCATAGATCTTACCTTTTTTGAACAAGAACCTTACTTTCCCAAGGCTGCAATTCAGGGGGAGACTTGGAGTAATTTTCAGCCTTTTCAGGTACATTCTGAATCTCCTGTGTTTTCTTCTGAACCTTCAGACTTTGAGTCTAATCTTTCCTTCAGAGTTTGCATCTACCAAATCTTCTAATCCACCTACTACTTCGACTAAAACAGCCGTAGACACCTCACATCCGCCAACCACATCTCCACCTAAATCAACCAAAAAGTTGCAGGTTTACACTCGAAGGAAGAAAATATTCGAGCCCATTTTGCAATCAGAAACTTGCCGAGAGTTCGATTTCAGTTCAGATGCTAATAGTGAAAGTGAAGGTAATGAGATCAGTGAACTTCCTCTCATTTCTACTAATCTTGATGATTTTCCTATTGCCATAAGGAAAGGTGTTAGGCAATGTACAAAGCACCCCATTCAGAGATTTGCCTCTTATGGTTGTTTGATGCCCTCCTCCTTCAAGGCCTTCACAACTTGCTTGGATCAGGAAGAAGTTCCTACAACCATTGATGAGGCCCTTAAAGATCCTAAATGGAGAAGGGCTGTTGAGGAAGAAATAAATGCTCTAGAGGAAAATGACACTTGGACTGTTACAGATCTTCCTCAAGGTAAAAAACCCGTTGGATGTAAATGGGTATTCACTGTAAAATTTAATTCTGATGGCAGCATCCAAAGACACAAGGAAAGGTTAGTTGCTAAAGGGTATACAAACTTTTGGAATCGATTACACTGAAACTTTTGCACATGTGGCTAAACTTAATACAATCCGAGTTCTCTTGAGTCTAGCAGTGAATTGTGACTGGCAATTACATCAACTTGATGTTAAAAACGCCTTCTTAAATGGGAAGCTAGAGGAGGAAGTCTATATAAAGCTACCACCAGGATTGAAACATGCTGCGGGAGAACAAAAGGTCTGTAAGCTTAACAAATCTCTATACGGCCTAAAACAATCACCTAGAGCCTGGTTTGACCGATTTACAAAAGTCATTTTGAAGAATGGGTACAAACAATCCCAAGCAGATCACACCTTGTTCATTAAGGTAACTCACAGAAATAAAAAGGTTATCTTAATTGTGTATGTGGATGATATAATAATGACAGGAGACGATGAAGAAGAGATTGACTGCTTAAAGAATCTTCTGAACAAAGAGTTTGAGACAAAGGACTTAGAAAACTCAGATATTTCCTAGGTATGGAGGTGGCAAGGTCAAGCAAAGGATTGATGATCAACCAAAGAAAGTATATCTTAGACTTGCTAAGTGAAACTGGTATGATGGGATGTAAGCCAGCTGATACACCCATGGAGGCCAACTTGAAGTTTGGTAAAGATGCTGTCATTTCAGTAAATAAGGACAACTTTCAAAGGTTAATTGGTAAGCTAATCTACTTGTCATTAACTCGGCCAGATATAGCCTATCCTGTGAATGTTTTCAGTCAACATATGTCAAACTCGAAAGAAGAACACTTGGCTGCAGCAAATAGAGTTCTTAAATACTTAAAGAAAACCCCCGGACACGGTTTGATGTTTACAAAGATACAAGATAGAACTGTCAAAGTTTTTACAGACTCGAGCTGGGCAGGGGAGCTTACTGACAGAAGATCCACAAGTGGCTACTGTACCTTCGTTTGGGGAAATCATGTAACATGGAGAAGCAAAAAACAGCAAATTATTGCTAGAAGCAGTGCGGAAGTTGAATTTCGAGCATTGGCTTTAGGGATGTGTGAGGGAATTTGGCTACTCAAGGAACTACATGTAGACCAACAAGGAAAATTCGAGATTCTATGTGACAATCAATCAGCAATTCAAATAGCAAAAAATCCTGTCCAACATGATCGCACTAAACATGTTGAAATTGACAGACATTTCATCTCGGAAAAAATTATAATGGGACAGCCTCCTTGAGCTATGTCCCTACAGAAGGTCAGCTGGCAGATTTGCTCACAAAAGCCTTACCAAAACCAGTATTCGACAGGCTATCATCCAAGCTGGGAATATATAATATATATTCTCCAGCTTGAGGGGGAGTGTAGAAGTATAAGACTGCTATTGTAAATAGATTAGAATTATATTTAGATTAAATTTTATCTAATAGATAGAGTTTGTACTTTAGTATAACTCCTTATTCAACAAGGAGTCCTGAAAACTTTGTATTACTGCCGAGTCTATTTAAAGACTCAATTCTTGTAACGAAAATAAAATTAGAAAATAACAGAAACCTTATTCTTTCTGTTTCTCACCTCTCTACAATAATCGTAACATGGCAGAGATATTTCCAACTTAAAACAATTCTTAAATGTTTAAATTAAAGGAGCAATCCTTCCATTTATCTCATGTTTCTGTTTTTGGCACTTTCTTTTCTATTATATACTCTATGCTCCAAACTTTCATTCTTTCACATTTTATAACATTCTAGTTACTAACAACTCCAAATCATGATGTATGTTTATCCGGATTTATTTTGATCGTATTTTGTGACACCAGAACAATAAACAAAAAAGTATTCAATAACTGGAGATCGAAAAAATTCTAGACCGGTTTTTGGGTGTTACACAGAGGCC
Organism: Hibiscus mutabilis; assembly: GCA_019671005.1. Lineage (NCBI taxonomy): Eukaryota > Viridiplantae > Streptophyta > Magnoliopsida > Malvales > Malvaceae > Hibiscus > Hibiscus mutabilis. The sequence continues at coordinate 3,153,471 of CM033721.1, read as the reverse complement.
CACAAATTGCTCTGGATAGGGCACCAAGCAAAAGGGCTTTGACAACAGCAGTATGATCCTCCAACCTGTGAAGCCATCTTGTTGAATTCAAAGATGCCACGGACCTATCCTCTTTTTTCAGGGTTAAACCATAATGTATGATGTTAGGTCGTCAACCTGAAAACTTTGATGCCTATTTTCAGTTCTTTCATATTATATTCAATTAAAATTATTACGATTCACTTGTTTCCTATCATAAATTGCCTTCCTTCTTGAGGAAAAAACCAAAAAGTGCATTGTAATGAGAAACCAATTAATGTGTTTGAATAATTCAAAATTTAAACAGCACATTTTGAATATAATGCATGATTTTATTTTTATGTAGAATAACCATGTTAGATTGGGGTGCATTTTACTTGTTTATTTTAATTTTAAGTAATTATTAGTTTATGGTTTTTGTTTTTATTATTTGTATTTGCCTTCTAGCCTTATTTTTCTAAGGTGACAAAAAGCAAGTAGAAAAAAAAAACAAGTACTATAAGAGAGATTTAAGAACTAGAAAAGAGATCAATACTGAAGCAGGCAGCAGATACTTACAAGATAATGCTCAAGAGTTTCCCAATGACAACTTGCCTTAGCTTATTCATTGGCGAGCTCCATATCAGGCGAACTGTGAACAACCACTTCATCCTTGGATGAAGTCATAATAGACTGTGCAGTCTAAAATCAATCCAAAAAGTAAAGCCGCATCATGTAAAGAAAAAATTCCTTCATTGGCAAATCAAAATAAGGAAGAAATGAAACAAAATAAGTGCAAACATCAACTGATTTTACCTAGTCCTAGATGAGCTTAAATGTACTAGGGCAGCACTTAAATGCAATAGTAGAGAAGATCTTTTTCAATTCCCTGACCACAGCATTCAGCCAAGTAGGTCAAGGACAAGAGATGTTGCGTCATTGTTTTCTAAGTATGGAATCTGGGCCAAACGAAGAAGCAGCACAAACGCGGCCCATCTTGTATGATGCAAAACAAGAACAAGGAATTAGAGTGGAATTGATATACCCTATTTATATGGTTGAAACCTCTAACCAAGTTTTCAGTGATTCATCAATAAATAAATTAGGCCCCAAATATACTGAACCAAATACGGAAGTGTTGTCATAAAAAAAATCAATATATTATCGAGAGATGTGGCATCAGTAGGAGATCAGAGAACCAAGATAGGTAAGAATTGACTACCTTTGGAGAACTTGAAGACGGTTTTGAAGGAGCTACAAAATCGACAACCTCCTAGTCCTTTTCTTTATCACCGGATACGATTCACCTGAGAGAATGGCTCACAGTTCACATTCGGAGCTGTTTTAGCCACTTTTGGGACACCAAAAACATTCCAGAATCTTAAAGTCTCATCCCCTGCAGTTGATACCACTTTGCAGCCATCAGGGCTTTGGGCCATGTAAAGTACCCTAGATGCGTGACCGGTTTGCCCTGCCATCTTACCATCGATGGATATTTCCAAAGAGTTAATTGATTCTGGGTGGGTCCGTGGGAACTCAAAAGTTCCTTTTCACTTTGGCTCCTCATCGAAGCACTCACCCGCGAGCCTATATCAACTAAATTCAAGCATGCACCTGTGTGTATGTTCAAAAACTTGTCGGAAACCGGATTAGTGATGCTACCGATTAACAATAGATCGAAGAACATCATAGGGCCTCAACACAAAATAGATGAACTATCATTCATATTACAATAATCATTCTTTTCTAATCACATTTCAAGTCACAAGGGAATACTTATGCATTTCTAAGAATTAGGGACCATTTCGTAAACTTATGAAAGTTCAGGAACAATTTTGTAAATTTCTAAAAATCTAGGGATTTGCTCGTTTTATCATTTATCTTTAGTCCACAAGACCATATTATGAGGAATTTACCTGGTCATTAGTGAAATCACCAATTAGAAGACATTTAGGGGTTACAATGATGTTTTAAAAATTTACAGGGGCTAAAGGAACAACAAGCTCCCTGCCTATAAAACAGGAAAATAAATGATCTAACAACCAGAGTTGAAAAAACGGTAAAATAGATGAATAATTGAATATCAAGTACTATAAGATCAATATCAGCTTCTATGCCAAAACATACAGTTTTAGAATGATTACTTTTCATCTCTTTCTTTCAGGGTTCTGCCCCTATATTTTTTTTTTTTTGAGAAGTTTGTATTCTTTGGATCCATACTTTAGGTGTCCAATTATACCCATTTATGATTTGCAAAGAAAATAAATATAAAAAGGAAGTAAAGACTATCCAAAAACATAAAAGGAATTGCATCATGAACCATCTAAACAAGATAGTGCTTCAGGTGATATTGCTAGCTTTCCAAAGTTATAAGACCCTAATAAGGTTCCCTGTGACATCATATTGCTGAGCAAGGGTAGAGCGGGTAAATAATTTGGAAATTAATATCAATCAACTAAGGATAATGACATACCTTATAAAGCAAGCACAGATTTTTCCACCTTTCAGCACTACTGACTCATAATAAATGAGAAAATTTTTGAGGAATTTACTTGGTCATTAGTGAAATCGCCAGTTAGAAGACATTTAGGGTTTACAATGATGTTTTAAAATTTTACAGGGACTAAAGGAACAATTTTTCAAAGTTTACCCGAGGGTATCGAAATCTGTTGTCCTGCGTTTATAATATGGACTATTCCAAGCTTTGAAACTTGTTAGCCACTCCTAATCATCAATAGGGTCAATCCTCCAACACTATCGGGACATAAGTCCGACCAATCAGAAACATCCTTCCAATACCCCTAAGACCGAAGTCTATACAATACCCGTACAAGAGCTGTGGACTCTATGAAATACCAACTGTATTTGGGACTCAACAAGGTAACCATAGGAACAATATAGTTACAGTGACCATTATATCCAAAATGTTGAGCATTTAGCTCAGCTTTCACAATAATGGAGCCTAAGCTCAAATTAGTTCAGATATTCCCTCGGACATCAATATATCAATGGACAAGACCGAAGTCTATACAATACCCATACAAGAGCTGTGGACTCTATGAAATACCAATTGTATCCGGGACTCGACAAGGTAACCATATGCACTATATAGTTACAGTGTATGATTAATCAATAGCCAATGACCATTATATCCAATGCCGAGCATTTAGCTCAGCTTTCACAATAATGGAGCCTAAGCTCAAATTTGTTCAGATATTCCCTCAGACATCAATATATCAATGGACAAGACCGAAGTCTATACAATACCCATACAAGAGCTGTGGACTCTATGAAATACCAATTGTATCCGGGACTCGACAAGGTAACCATATGCACTATATAGTTACAGTGTATGATTAATCAATAGCCAATGACCATTATATCCAATGTTGAGCATTTAGCTCAGCTTTCACAATAATGGAGCCTAAGCTCAAATTAGTTCAGATATTCCCTCGGACATCAATATATCAATGGACAAGACCGAAGTCTATACAATATATCCAATCGGGACTTTCCTTCTAGCTTCGACCTTCAGAATTTTGTTCATGGATGACACCATTCGTACTCAGAAAAACAAAGGATTTAGATCCCAAAAGTAATAAATACCGTTAGAAAGCCCTATTCGGTGGTCTTTAGAATAATAAAAAACTGTTAGAAAAATAAGGTGATAACACCTTAGCCATGAGTCATCCAAGTAAAGCATTCTAAAACCTTTTAATGATATTCCAATTTAGAAAAAAATTTGGATTAAAAAACAAACCCTTTTTTCGGTAGATAATCATAACATGGCAGAGATATTTCCAATTTCTCTTCCTTTTCTTTTATTTAAAACAATTCTTTAATTTGTCCATCTGGTAATACAAGTGAAAATACATTCAGGAAAAAGAACCCAGAATTGAAATTACATAAAACACAAGTTGAAATACTTACATTTTCTTTAGACGAATCCTTTCTCTGGAGAAGCTGTTCTCGATGTGGCCATTTAGATTGAACCGTCAAGGTTGAAAAAGAAAACAAAGATCCTGCATCCATAATATCAAGAATCCTGCAAGAAATAGTAAAGTAAGAAAAATAGGGGAAAAAGATACGATTTGATGAAGATTTAGAAGAAAACAGGGCAAAACAAAATCAATGGCAGAAAAGCGGGAGGAGCTGGAGATGTTAGATCAAGAAATGATTCAAGATTAAAGAAGCCTGGATGATTGTATTGTAAATTGGAGGTCTTTGTATTTGGGGTAATTTTAATCTGAGTTATGAGTTTATACAGGTTTATTGAATGCGAACGGCTACTTTTAAATCCTTGCGTAATGGCTATTTAGGTCCTTTAACTTTACAACTTTTATTATTTTAACCCTTAATCTTTTTTCCGCCTCTCTTAACTTGAAGAATATTGCTTGCGTTTAGGGGTGGAAATTGAGTGGAGAATATTCGAAAATCGTGGGATCTGAACCGTCGGGAATAGAGAATAATCGAAATTTTCACCCACAGGGACGTGGATGGGAAAAGTTTTATCACCGAAGCTTAAATGAGGATGGAGACGATAATTACTATATCCAAACCGTGGGGATAATCGAACCGTAACCGTATAAATAATCGTGGGAATTCCCGAAAAATATCTGCAAGGATTATGATATTTTACAAAATTTTTAAATATATATAATTAACTCTCATTTACTTGTATATCTATCTTATTATCAATATTACAATCCATTAAGATATTTGTGCCTTTTGTTTAAACCTTGTTAAGTTTGGGTGACCTTTCTAGTGGTTTACCTTTTATTTGTTAATTAAGAGTATATAATTTATTTATCTCCTAATTTACCTTATTCCTATTCGATCATATTTTTTAAAGTGTATTGAATATATGACATGTAAATTAAAATTGATCATATATTTTAGTTAGTAAAATAGTAAATTTTGTTTGATTTTGTTGGGGATGGAGATTTCCTGAAAATCGTGGGGCTCAGATGGATATGAGGACGAAAAAATCTCTAAAACATGTAACAGGGATTCTCTAAAACCGTCCCAGTAAATATTGAAGACAAAATAAAAAATAGAAAATCGTCCCCGCCCGATTCTTACCCCTACTTGTGTTTCTATGGAAGTATATTTTTCATTTTTTTATGGACGTATATGGCTTGACATGTGTTTTTTTTTTCTTTCAAAACAATCCAATTACATTGAAAAACAGAAGGGAACGAACTCTTAATATTCTTTTAGATGTTGAAGAATATCGAGATTACTTCACAAAAGACTTTATGTTTTATTTCTAAAAAAATCATCGTCATAAAATTCTTTGAAATTTGAGAAATATGTATTGATTCTCTTAAATGTTTGAGAATTTGAGAGTATTTTAAAGAGTTATGAAATTTTAATTTTTTGCATTTTCATAAAACATATGGTATTTTCTTAAGCGAAATTTATTCTTAACGTTCTCTTATAAGTTGAGGAAATGTTCAAGATTTCTCACAAAAAATTATGCTTTTGAATTTTAAATATATCAATGCATAAATTTTTAAGTATTTGAGTTTTATTTTGATTCTCTTATTCGTTAGAGAATTCATAATTTTTCTTGAATACATAAGAATTTCATGTCAATCTAAAGTTCATTAATCGTATTCATTCATAGAAACAAACTATTAGTCATTTTTACGAACGTTGTGAGATGTTAATCCTTCTCCACACGTAATCATATTTTCGAATCTATTTAGTTTTAAAAATATATATTCTATTTTTTCTAATTTTATTTTCAGAAAATAATTTTTATTTTCAGTTTTCTAAAAAATAGAAAAATGGCTTGGTTAATAGGGATGAAAACTTGTTTTCAAAAATGAAAATAATGAAAATGTGTTTGATATATAGCTTTTCAAAATAGAAATGAAAAAAATAATTATTAAATAATTAAAATAAAATATGTTTTTAAAAATATCAGTTAGGCTGGCTCATGTTAGTTGTTAACTAAATACAACTGTATAGTAGTTATCGTCAAGATCAAGAATCTTTTCGTTATATAAGAAGGATTAACAACTAAATACAACATTAGAAAGCGTGATCAATCCATGAGAGAGTATCTTGCACAAATTCAAGGGGTTTGTGATAGTCTTGTTGTGTGTGGGAACCCGCTAACAGAAACAATGCATATTTCGGCCATTCTTTTCGGTCTATCGCCTCAAGTTTTCGGTAATCAAGGGTCTCCTCAAGTTTTCAATACCACGACTCAAAATACTTGGTCTGATGTAGTCGTAGCGACTGTGGCTGCGGTGGCTGATGATTTTGGGTATGGAGATGCTGCGTGGTACCCTGATTCTGGGGCCACTTCTCATCTTACTCTTGATACAGGTAATATCGTGTCCTCTGTTCCCTATTCTGGTTCTGGTAAAATATTAGTTGCCGATGGGTTTAGTTCCTATTTCTAGGGTTGGTTTTTCGGCTATTGCATCTAAGTCTAGGCCTTTAATTTTAAATAACTTGTTACATGTGCCTTTAATTAAGAAAAACCTTTTGTTAGTCTCTAAGTTCACAAAAGATAATAATGTGTCTATTGAATTTTTTTCCAGATTCTTATATTGTTAAGAATTTGAAGACGCAGCAAATGATTCTGCGAGGTTTGCAAAATGATGGTCTCTAAAAGTTTGTCTCTACAGATGATTTGTGTTTACCTACTACTGATGATGGTCCTGTTGATTCTTCTAGTTTTTTCCTGGTTTGCAATCTGATAATATTAGCGAATGCACATCTTCTTGTAATATGGTTTCATCTTGTTGTGTGGATAATAAGGATGTAAATTGTTTTTCTGTTTCTAGTATTCATTTGTGGCACAGGAGGCTTGGACACCCCTCTTGTGAGATTTTAGCTAAGTTGTTCAATATCTATAAAATTTCTGATATTAATAAAAATTCTCTTTTGTGAAACGTGTAAACTTGGCAAAAGCCATAAATTGCAATTTCAGAAATCTGTAGTTGTGTATGATAAACTCTTGCAACTTGTTCAAGTAGATGTTTGGGGCCCTGTTCCTTTAATTTCTAATAACTTTTCATATTATGTTAGTTTTCTAGATGCTACAACACGATATACATGGATTTATTTTGTGTCTAGAAAATCTGATGTTAGGAATGTTGTTGTTAACTTCTATAAAATGGCTGAACGGCAATTAGACTGTAAACTAAAAAGCATTCAATCTGATTGTGGCTCTGAATTCAAATCTTTAGAAGGTTATTTTTTGCAGCATGAAATTGAATTTCGTCGTACTTGTCCATAGACCTCTGAGCAAAATGGTAGGGTTGAGAGAAAACTTCGGCATATAGTTGAGCTTGGTTTCACTCTTTTGGCAAAAAGTGGTATTCCTTTCAAATATTGGTCTGATGCTTTTTACACCTCTACTTATCTCATTAACAGGCTGCCAACTAAGGTTTTAGGGGATTTATCTCCCTATCAAAAGCTTTTTCACAAATTGCCTGATTACAATTTCTTAAAAACTTTTGGTTGTCAGTGCTTTCCTTTGACCAGGGCCTACAATCAACATAAACTCCAGTTTCGATCAAAGTCCTGTACATTTCTGGGTTACTGTCCGGTTCAACATGGCTACAAATGCTTTAGTGCAGATGGTAAGCTTTATATCTCTCGACATGTGCAGTTTAATGAATCCTGTTTTCCTTTTTTGCAGGATGCTAAGACTGTTCAGGAAAAAGGAAAGGATCCTGTTCTACACAAAGTCAAATACACTGGTCCAGTTTTGGTTCCTAGGACACAGGGTTTATCTCATGGTATTTCTCTTGGTATTTCTGTTTCATCTGCTGGTTCTAGTGTACCCTTTCATTCGTCCACCTTTTCTCAGACTTCAAGTTCTTCAAGTTCACAAGTTAATAGTTCTCATAATGCCCCAGTATTACCTGATGTACAAGTCCATGCGTCAGTAGTTAATGATTCTCAACCTCCATAAGATATTGGCAGTTCTTCCCCTATTTTGCACAACAATACACAGGATTGTCTGCTGGATAAAACAGGACAACCTCCATTGGATGTATTAGCACTAACTATCTCGAGTACATATAATTGGATAAAATCGGAATCAGAATAAGAATTTGTTAAAGCTTATATAAACATGTTTCTTAAGATAGATTTATCTTCTTCTCGGTGCTTGAGTAACGTTGAACGTCTATCTCCTAAAATACAACAACAAACATTCACAACAATAGCACAATTGTAATGAGCAAATTGAATAAAATCTTGTCTTCCTCTATTATCAAAAACCAAAATTGTTCTTTTATATCTATTTTTAAAGTTGATGAGTTGTGAAAATCTCTCTTTTATATAGTGGATGAAAAATTAAACTGTTTGATGAAAAGATTAAATATTTTGATAGAAAATTTTGTTAAAAAGTTAATAAATATGATTGAATGAATACAATTTTAAACTAAAAATTAACAAGTTTATTCACCAAATGATATGACTTAACATCAATATTATCCAACCAATATATATTATTTTCCAACTATTCAAAGCAATTTCTTAAAAGTTATTACACCGGCTTTGCATCTTCGAAAAGTTTTAAAATAATCAAAATATAATTTTTTTTATTTTTTGAAAAAAAGAATAGTATTATTTCTACTTTAACAAAATGTCTAACATAATATTTGTACTTTAACAAAATGTCCATACCAATCTCTAGAGCCCTGATGAAGGTCTTAAGAGACGAGTTAGAGATGAAATTTATGGTTTAAAATATAATTTTTGAGTTTGAAAACTGGTACTAGGTGATCCAGTAGCAATATTGCATGAACATAAGAAAAATCAGGTATTTTAAAGAGTGAGTATCGGTACCACATTTATCCAGTATTGATATTGTTCGTCTAATATATATACTTAATGGACAGTATCGATACTGATGGGGTTATTTGAAACATCAAAATATTTTTCGATATCAATACTAAAGTCGGGTATTGATACTAATGTAGTCAGTATCGGTACTCATACGATAGCACTGATGTTGAATTCAATAAGAAAATATTGAATGACGTTTTAGTCTCGATACTCATGTAAATGTATCGATATCAAGGTTTATTATTGATACTTAATGGTTAATATGAATATTGATTTCAACTGTTGAACATCGAAAGCTAATTTAGCATTGATACTTGAGAGCGAGTATCGATACCCCTTGCAGCGAGTACTGATACTCATATAAGAATATCGATACATAATGTTGTCTAATGGCATAAAGGACGCACGATTTTAAATATTTTTCAACAAGTACCGTATTGACGTTTCAAAAGCATGTATACCTGCATAAAATCACTTGTTTAAAAAAAAATTAGGAAACGAAAATGTTAAGCAGGAAAAAGAAAATCGAAAGAAAGCATCAATTCTAATAAAACTAGAAATATTTGAGTAAAGAAGGCAGCAGTAGAAACACTCTTTACAAAATGTTTTACTTATGAGAAAAGATTACAAACTCACTCCAAATCTAAGACCCCATAAAATTTTCCTCAAATCAATTATTATATCAGATAAGCAACATTCAAATTTGTGGAAAACTCCATTGTTTTACCTCTTTTCAGGACCCATTCGAAGGTCGGAATACGGTATAGCCATTGATGCCACAAGCAATATTCGAATACTCTGGGCTGTAGTATGGGTAAGTTTCACCGTCTCTACTCCTCATGCCAAGTAAAGACCGATCGGTAGATGCCATTTGCCACCGGGTTGGGACCAATCCATCAATTTGTTGTCCATTGGCAAAAGGTAGGGGGCTAGCTTGTGGAATAAACTCACTTGGTGTATCGAAATGGTTGCCTGAGGAACTACTGTAACCTCGTTGGAACCTGACATCATGGTAACTCCGTGCTCGCTCAAACCTGCACGAGCCACTTGAGGATCCCATCTCATCTGACAAGCCCAAATCAGATGGAAAAGAAAAATGCCCATTTAATAATCGTGACCCATTGTCAAGAGCAGGGAAGCCTGCTCCTGCCCTACTAACATTGTATTCCTCATCAAGCAACTCATTAATGATGTCAAGATGAGGAAACTCATCTGCCAATACACCTTGGGTCTGACGCCCAGTTGTACAGGCTGGAAACTCAATTGAGAAGCGTTCCCGGGATCCATTATGTACAGACTTGTACAAGTCAAGATTTTCAATCTCACCAAGCAAAGGATCAGAGTGCATGATCCTATTGCTACCCCCACGAAAACTCTCCATCCAGTGGGGAGCATTCCGAACGGTTTCCCTAGTGAGCATGCCACCAAATGGAAGGCCTGATTGGACAGAATTTTCCTCCATTTTCTCAGAACTCTGGGGCATATACATTGGAGTAGAAACAAAGGCAGGTGGTTGCCAGTATGCTGGCAATAGGTTGACTGCTGAGCTAGGGGAGTTGGAATGAGTAAAATCAGCTGAACTAGAAGCAACATTATGGTTACCCATTATGGCATTTCTGTAAGATTGTGCAACATAACTAGCAGCTGGGGATGGGTCAGGACCTAAATGGCCAACGGCAATAACTGATCGGGCAAGTAAAGGCATTGTTTGAACCATAGAAACAACGGGAGCAATTGTCCTAGAACCAGGAATCAGGGGAGCACTGGAGGGCCTTGACATCACAGGCACTTGTGGGGTCATATGTTTTTCAGTTGGTTTCGGAGCTGCAGTCTTCTGAGTCTCTGGTTTCAATACACCAGTTATTTGGACTGATATACTTGAAGATGCAGGTTGATCACTCTGTTGCAGGCAGTTTGTTAAAGTCTTACTAACCGGCATAGAATCTACACCACCAGTGCTCCTGTACTCTGACCTAAACTGGGCAGATGGCAGATTTCTGGAAGGGCTTCTTGGAGAGGATGGTACAGCAGCCGTGTTCTCTTTAGGTCTTTCTAAATCAACTGAATCTTGGGTGCTTGGTTTCTTTTGCAGCAAAACTTCTTCCTATATAACATTGAGAAGATAAATGTCAATCATAAAAATACAACTTTGGAAGCGGCAGAAAGAGTTAAAAACTTAATGAAATGGAACATAAATATGCACCACCTTCCTAACAGTATCCTGCTCGGCCCACTTTGTCTGAACTGAAGAGGAAACAGCAGCCTCAAACTCAGATTCACCAGCCTTGCTACTTTCAGAAACATCATTTTGATGCCCTGCATCTAATGCAGGACAAGAAGGCCGATTATCAGATTCTGAAGTCCAACTACTGCCATCGCTTACTGTTTTACTTTGCTGGTTCCTTCCTCTACAAATTTGAAGAGCCAGATGAGATAAATACCTAGTCTTATCATCCAGATGCACCGAAAGAAACCGAAGCAATACTTTACCTGCTCAGTGATTTTTTATTGTGGTTTAAAAATGATTTCCCTTTATACGGACCATTCATTACCACTGATGGTACTGAGTCTGTTGAACACGTCGATGAACTATCATCCATTATAGATGGACTCCTCTTATCAGCTACTCCATTCTGTACACATGACAGTCCACTTATTCCACGGGTACAGGCTTCTGCAGGAGGATGAATTTCTGATGTATCTGTATCCCAATTAACAGGGCTAGTATCCCTGTCTTCTGAGTCCAGCTGAAGAACTTCCGTGGCAGCATCAACTGAATCAGAAACATCAGAAACATCACCCAGAACATCAACCTTTTCGGGCACTTGCTGCTCCTCCCCCATCACCGAGGCTTCTTTTTCATCATTGGAGTGGTCCTCTTGGTGCTTCTCCTGTGCTGCCACAATAGCCTTCTGCTCCCTCCCCTTATCTTTGTTTTTCCGATTATTCCGTTTTTGCTTAGCCTGCAGTATGTAAGCATTGGAAATGCATCACATTCAGAAAAATTTACAATTTTAGTCCCCACCCTCGTTAACTTGTTTTTCAGAATGGAAGTCCATATATATACATACAAGGACACAACACACACAACTTCAAATTGCTTCCCAAGTAAATTAGGGAATGTTTCAGATAATCATCAGATAAAATAAATTTTGAATATGCAAAACCATATTTTATTTGATTAGGTTTTGCTCAGGTGGTCCAAGGAGAGTATATTCAGGATACCTGCTAAGATTCTATCATGTTGTAAACAACAAGGATTATACCTGTTTTTTCTTTGACTTTTTCTCCTTTTCAGACTCTGCTCGTTTAGCCTTCTGCTCACTTTCTGCCAGCCAGGCAGCTTCTTCACGGATTAGTTCTTCTTGCCTTCTCAAAGCAACAGCTTCCTGATAGGCAACTTCAATCTTGTTGCTGTAAGTAAGCAAAAAATTAGGACAGCTGACAGAAAAAGTCATATAAAGGAGCACAAAATCAATTACCACCAAAATTTGTGCACATAAACATCCATCAGAAAATAAGATGGTACCATATTTCTAGAAGAATTATTTTAGCTGGTAGGAATGCACTTCTGTTCTATACCATCCTGGATAGTGTTTTCATGGCGACCAGACACATCATGCAGATATACAGACACATCATACAGATGCATTAGTAAGAGAATTGTATGCTAAACTATAAAATTTGCAATTTTCAAAGAAATGTATAGGAAAATTAGAGAGAACCATTTAAATTATACGTATTACTCCCTTGGGTCCATTAGTTTCTTAAAATATATTTTCCAGTCATCCCAAAAATAAATGTTATACGTATTACTCCCTTGGGTCCATTAGATGATAGGAGAAATAGGACAATATTAGATGCATAGAAACGAATCATCAGTCATGTTTGGCAATTAGCGGATAACTAATAGCTGATAGAGGATTACATTAGCTGATAACTGATTGTATTAGTTGATTTGACTAGCGGATTGTATTAGTTGATTGTATAAAAGTGTTTGGTAAAATTAACTAATAATTGATAGCAGTTAGATTATTTAAACAAAGAAAATGACATATAAGGACATGATTATATTCAATACTTGTTTGAATAGTTTATTAGTTATCAATATTTTGTATCTAATTAATATTAATTAGATTTATTAAAATTATTTTTTTAATATAACTTTACTAAACATATTTGAAGGATTTATATATTAATTTATTATTTATATAATTATTTCAATAAAATTTATTTAATTGTTAAATTTAAATACACATATAAATATGTGATAATAAAAAGAAAAAAACCAAGACACCTACCACTTCCGGACCTCAATCACCTCAGCCCCAAACATGCAAAAATCAAACAAATATTTTCCCTTATTCTTAATTAAACTAAATAATTAAATATGAAACAGGAAGTGGAAAATTGCAAAGAACACACGAAGGAAAAAATATAAGAAAATAATCAAACAAATTGAAGAAAATATTTAATTTAGGTTATTTGGAGTTTTTTAGTAATTGTTAAGGATAAAAGAGTCTTTACAACTCCAATATCAAACCTCTAATCTCAAAAAGCTCCTATTAGCAATTTTTTCAAAATTAGAGGTTTCACCCCAATCCGCTATTTCAATCCGCTATTCACAAAACATCAATATTAGAGGTTTGACTATTTGACTGGTCAAACCTCTAATTTTAGCTCAAACCGTTGTTTACCAAACATGACCATCATATTTATACATGCATATTCATTTAGTAGCTGATATTAGTTTCGAGGGCACATACCAATATTTCCACACATAATGGGAGAAATAAAAAACCTATTATTAGTTTAATTCATAATCAAAAAGCATGGTACCTGAAAATATGAGAGAGAACAAATATTTCCACTGTCCTGCGACCCAATTCTGTAAGACGCCTCTCATCATGCTCAATTGAATCCTTGTTGAAATCCTCCCCAGAATTTCCATCCTGCATAAAAATGAAAAGACTTGCTGAGACAAGGAAAAGCTTTGCTTTTGGTTGCTGTAAAAATACCAGATTAAATACGTTATGTGAAGGGATGTAATTATCTTCAACAGTAAGGTATACGGCAATAGCATTAGCTTCTAAGGAAGAAAAAGTATCTTTTTCAACAAGACATAACTCATCTTTTCGGACATTTAGTAAAAAAATTCTACTAGACATGTTTTCGTCAATGGAAAAGAAATTTAAAATGGAACTTAACAAATTACTCTATGCTTCCTTAAACGCATGTAATGTTCTTACTTACTATAATCTATCATCAATATTAAGAAACTTACCTTTGTTCGGTTTTGAGGACCTTTCTCATCTTTCGGAGGTAGTGGTTCCAAAGCTGCCCTTTCTAGAAGTAGTAGCACATCATCCACTAATAAAAACATATCTTTGTCCACATGAACAATTGGTGCTGGCATTTCTTCAGCATCCAATAATTTTGACTTTGCTTTCTTGCCCTTACTCTGGCCTTCTAGTGCCTTCAGCCCACTATAAAGTGAATCCATCACCAAAGTAGATGTCACTTCCTTCTCTATAAAAAAGTGCTTCACAACTACTTTCAAAATCACATCTGCTTTCTCCCTGGACATCCGGTGCCTGGCATTTAGGTCAATCCCCAACCAGAAAGCACAGAAGCTGCAACAATTGCAAAGAACTAGTTGAGAAGAAAGGCATAAAGATAATAAGTGATGACTTGATGAGAAATTAAATAACCAAATATATGAAATTTAGAACATGAAGGAAAACATAAAAGAAAAACCATTAAGTCACAGAAAATTGAGGCTAATTTTGATACATGATTCAAGGCAATAAGGAATTTGATGCAGTAAGAAAAATGATTAAAACTTAAGCAGAACATCAGGCAATGGTAATAGGAGCAACAGAAAGCAATTCATAAGAAATCCTCTAAAAGGAAAGATTCAAACATAACATATTTAGTGTTCTACATGAGTAACAAGTCATTAAAAGACGGTGTATAAAATCATTTACCTTGACCAGCTAGCTTTGTCCTCTATCAACTTCCCTAGCTTCTGCTGTCTCTCGTCCAAAAATCGGCGACAAATTTGCTCTACATTTGTCAAATACACTCTAACAAGTTCTCTCCTATACTGACAATCAAGGCAACGAAAAGGCCGGTCTGCTTTCTCCCTACTAATCCAGAACAAATATTAAGTTAGCTCAATATGGAAAAAACTAAATCAGGGTGTCCACAAATTACCAAAGTGAAGCAACTTGATTGTAGCATACCAAGGCCATAATTTCAAAGCGTGGAAACCACTCAATGCAAGGAGCCTTCTTGCAGTATAACGACCTTATTAATAAGCCTACTTTATCATAAAAGATATAGTACGAAGGCAGAATGAAACAATTATTGATCAAGAGTTTCACCCTGAATTTTATATTTACTGAAAACTAGGACTGCAAAAGTTGTGTTGATAAGCATGAAGAACAACATTCGAAATCTATATATGCTGCTACTAACTATGTTACTCCAACTCTTCATTTTTCTTGAAGTACCCATATCTGACATGGAGATATATGCAAACATGGATATAGGGGTATGACCCTCTAAATACAAGGAAAAACTGCTTTAAAAAATTGAGCATACTCATGCCAGACATATACCATATCCAACACATACCCAAGTCCAGCAACATGGACTTATATTGAATGAAGCACCAGAGACAATTCTCTAAACAATAAATTACCTGATGACTTGAACTTGAGCTTTTATGATAAGCGTGTCAGATTCTATAAATCCATCATAAACTTTTGAAAGTTCCATAAACTTTTTCCATCCCCAGTCATGCTCTTTCTTCCAGAATCGATGTAAAGTATCTGCAATCCACAGAATATCACTGATAATTCATGATCTCTAATACCGCAACTGAACTAAATTTGAGCCAACCCACCAGAATATTTTGATTTCTTAGGATCTTTATTCACGACAGCTATTGTAAACTGTGCAAAATGACTCCAACCTGTCTCAAATAGAGCGAGGAATCATATAAGTTCAATAACATAAGACAAGATTATTGATGATAAATCCAATGTGCAATTTATCGATAATATCTAACCTGGGAGAAGTTTGTCATGATTAGCAACACAGAGAAACAATGAAAGATGGTTGCAAACATCACAACCTTGTGGATAAATTAAGATGTACCTGTCAATCATGGAAAAATGCTCAATTCGAAACTGGTGAATTTTCCCAGCTGAAAAAACATACGTTTCTTTAAGGAAAAAATTAGAAAGTTTAAAAGATTAATCTGTGTGTATAAGAACATATTCACCACAGAATTTGCAATAATGGAAGAATAGGAATTCCTGAATGACAATTATGAATGTGACAAAGCAAAGTAGAAAACAACAGCAAGTAATATCTTAGCCCCATACCACTTGTAGCCACCAACTTCAAACGCATTACTACGAAGTTCTCTTTTGTTAATCTGTGAAAATTTCTCTATCTTCCACGTATACTTTCCATATAGTTCAGAAGGTTTTGGCCCTATAAAATAAGTGAACTCAGTTTAAGAAGTTTTAATCATAAAAAAATGCGAAGAAAAACAAGAACATATACCAAAAGTTTCATACATAAAATGAAAATATATGGAAAGTAAAAAGTGAGATTTCTTGATAACTATTCCCTAATCCAACTTAATTTGTAATTTGTTACGCAGAAATTGTTTAGAGTAAGCCTAATCTAATAGCAACCTAACCTATTAACCTGTTTTTAAAAAAGAAATAAACTCATTTTTTAGTAGTTAAAGAAAGGAAGAACAATAAAAATACATGCCAAACAGTTCATACTTAAATTGAAATATATATAAAACTCTGGTTGAGAAAGCATCTAGAACTAAGAACTATTTGTTGTTTTTTTTCTTCTTTTCAAATTTTATTGTGCTTTTAGCGAAGTAGTTCAGAACACACATCATCTACTAGCAAGCTAGCACTTTCAATTCTCGTGTTATTTGTTTCTCCTACGGTACTATGCATGAAGAAGATAAAGTCAATACGCCTCGTATTACAACAGATGGCATTCCAAAAAGAAAATTTAAAGTAAATAACTTGTCCTTGTACTACAGATGACATTTAAGTCAAAGAATCCGAAAAAAAAAATCTGTCCCCTAAAAACAAATTCCTTGACCAGATATCATGAGTACTAAAATTGTGTCAGGAGGAAACAATTCAAAAGAACCCTCCTTCCCATCCATCTCGTCAACTTTCAATATCAAGTGTGCTTGAGAAAAAACAGAATGGTTTGAGAAATATCTTATCAATCTACTTTTTAAGAGGTGAATGCGTCATGAGAACCACGGTTATGTAGTTATCCTTCTATAATAAACCATTGATATATGAACTACAGCTCGATAAACAAATATTCACATTATTGTTAACAGTAATTTATAAAAATTAGAAAAAAGCTCAGTTGAATTCCAAAATTTACACAGAAAATTGACAATGGGTTACCTGAAACTAAATTCAAGCCAATTTTTAATCATGTCATTCTGCATTTTTCTCCCTGGATGTTTAATTTATAAAAGGATTTAACCTAACACTTCAATAGACTTCATAACGATTGATAATAAACAGACAGAATACGAAGACATGCTGAAAAGAATAAAGAGCATTCAACTGAACATGAGAGGGATCAAAAAGCTTACCACCACCATCATCATCATCAGAGTCCCAGTAAGGGGGTGAGGTTGAAGGTGTTCCATATTCTAGCTGCTCAGAAGACCGCCACTCTGCCAATGCTTCCCCTGTTTGACAGGGCTCTCCGCTTGAAATCCCCTCCACAGACCTTCTCACTCCAGACTCCTCACTTGCAACCGCAGCCATTTACCCTAGAAAACTCCTTCCTACACTCCTTGAGTTCCACTTGCTACACAATACCCCGATAAGAAAACCAATCAAAATTATTAACTCTTACACCTCCCTTTGAAATATAAACAATTAGAAACATCATTTCCATATAGGCATATATCCCCATTTTTTCTTTAATCAAAGCATCCTAAAACCTAAAACTACAATTACATCAAATTTCCACGGCTGATTACCATTAAAATTTCCGCAAAACGAACTGATACAAACACAATCTATTAGGTTCAAATGCTATTGATACCAAAGTTTTGCATATTCAAATATACATATACACATATTAATTTAAAGAATCTATCATTATTTTAATTACACAAATTCAACGACTACAATCAGCCAAATTAAAATAAAAATCTACAAAACCCTAATTTTTAAAAAAATCTTAATAAAATCAATAATCAAGCTCGAAAATGAACCAATTAGAATCCCATGAATCAATCCATTAGACCCAAATTAAACAAGAATCAAATTAAGACATAATTAATTGAACCTCAAGCTCAATTAAACCCTCCAAACAAAATAAAGATCGCCGGACTCAAACCCCCCCTTCCCCAAAACCCCAACCAAATCAAGCCTTAAAAAACAAAGAAAAGGAAAACAAAAGAGATTCGTACAAACATCCTATAGATTGAATAGTGAAAACGAACCTGGAGCCAATAAGCTTATCTTTTTGCTTGCTCAAATAGGTGCTATGGCAGCTCTCTTGAGATTCTAGAGAGAGGATAACAGAGACAAAAGAGAAAATAAAGGGGTAGCAGCAAGAGAAAGAGCAAGGAAAGAGAAGAGAAGCAAACCCAGAGAAATATTTTTTTTTCTATTTATTATAGTAAATTCTTTAATTTATTTATTAGGGTAAACTACAATAGAGATCACTCAATTATGAGTTAGGTTACATTTAGATCACCCAATTATTAAAAATTACATTTGGGTTATTTAATTATGGGTAAGGTTACATTTGGGTCACTCAATTATTAAAATTTACATTCAAGTCACTCAATTATGGGTAAGGTTACATTTGGGCCACCCTTCGTATTTGAAAAATATATCAATTTAGTAATTTTTTCTTCCAAATCACTTATATACCCTCGTTAACACTAGAGTAATTCATTTGGAATTATTAATTAATCTAATACACAAATTGATATATATATTTTAAACATGAAGGGTGACTTCAATGTAACCTTATACGTAATTGAGTGACTCAAATATAATTTTTAATAATTAAATGACTCAAATATAATTTTTAATAATTGAGTGATCTAAATGTAACTTTTAATAATTAATGACCCAATTATAACAATAAATGAGTGACATCTGTTGTAGTTTATCATATTTATTATATCTTTTTATAATTTACTAATTTTTTTCTTTTTTTCGTGAGAACTCAGAGGGAGGAGAGATAATATATATATATATATATATATATATATATATAGATGTAGTAAAAATTTGTAATGTTTTATATAATTTTTATACATATTTTTAATTTTTTTGATAATAGACATAAACTTTGTAAACGAAAAGATTTAACTCGTATTTCTTAAATTGAATATCATCTGCTTATTTACTGAAATACTTGTTGGGTTATATACTTTATATAATTTCTAATGTATCTATTTTATATAAACTTTAATATATTTTATCATACACTTATTCGCTTGTTTTAATTTTAAAAAATTGTTAAAATTGATCAAAAATAGTTTTGGATAACATATAAAGGAAACGAAAGCATTTAGCAATAAAAAAATATAATGCCAATTTTTTTTAATGTTTTACTGAATAGTTATTTTGATTTTTATTTTTATTAACCAATTTAACTTCAACGTTTCATTTTAGGTCAAAATGACCCTTCTGCGGATGAAAATCATTAGTTAACTGACGATAAATAACTTGAAATGATGTGACAAACTTACATGGCAGTGCATGCCGCGATAGCAGCGTCATATAATGACACATCAGTCAAAAATATTTTTATAAAATTATATAAAAATATAAAATATTTTTTCTTCTGACGCGTCAATTTGCCAAGTCATTTCAAGTTGTTTATCGTCAGTTAACTAACAATTTTCATTCGCAGAGGACATGTTAGCTCAAAATAAAACGTTGAGAGTAAAATTAATTAAAAATAAGAGCTAAAATGACTATTCAGTCAAACATTAGGCATTTTTTAGATTTATGCCATAAGAGAAGGGAGAATAGTTTGGCTTGATTTCTAATCATTTTGTTTCTTTTGCCTTGGTGGGTTCTTGTGTTGTAGGAAACCTAGCACAGTGGTGCTTATTAAGTGAGTCGGTCACGAGTTGAAAAGTGCTCGATTCGGCTCGAAAATTGTTTGATCTGTGTTCGTTTTGATTCGATATTTGATAAGCTCGATAAAATTTTGCTCGACTCATGCTCGTTAAAAAGAACCGTTGCTCGACTCGACTCGTTTCTTATTAAGCTCGCCATAAATTTTACCTTGTTTTTTTAAAAATATATGTAAAATCTAGAAATATTATATAAAGTTTAGTATAAACATAAATTAATAAGTATAACAAAAGATATCAAAATATTGTGTGAAGCAATTCTAAAATTTAAACTCTAAAGTAACAATCTACAAATACACCAAATTAACATATTATAAAAAATTAGTGAGCTGCTCGCGAACTTATCGAATCGAGTTAGACATTGTTCGACTCGACTCGTTAAGGTCTTGAGTCGAACTCGAATTCGAGTCACGTTAAATCAAATCGAACGTTAAATGAATTTTAACCGAATCGAACTCGAACTACTCAATTTGCACCATTACCAAACACCCTAATTCTCATGTGCGAATACTAGGATGAGAAATTGATCTAAGCACATCTCACCTTATTATAGATTTCCAGTTGCTCATGTCTGCTTTTTTTTTTCTTCGATGAAGATTTTTCTACTCGATCTTGCAGGTCTGACAACTAACATCCATTCCTTTAGTAGGAAAACTGTTTTCTCTATTGGAGCTTTTAAAAGAAATGGGTAAGCTTTGAACAAATTTAACCTAAATAATATATATCCAATGGTATAATTGTAAATATGTTAAAATCCAAAGTAAGTGTACTAGGTTAGGTCGGGTCAGAGAATTTTCATCCTAAATCCGCCAAGACTATATTCTTCCCAAAACACCTCCCCAATCCTAGTTTTTTTTTAAAAAAAATCACCTCTATCGGATTGGGTTGAGTTAGGACAAAACTCGAAGGGTTCGATTTAAATCGTCATTCCTATATATATGATCCCAAGGGCCGCTTTTATGAAGTTGTGGGATGGATACTTTTCTTATGTGGATATGTTATTGTTTGGTTATTAATGATGTGTGAATATCACTTTGATATAGGTGAATGCATGAATAGCCTAACTGATATTGTATAAATGCTATAGATAATACTTATATCCCATTACTTATACTTATATTGCATGTTTATATTTATGAACGACGTATAGTAAAGTAGAAATGTATCATTGAACTATAAAATTTTACGTTCGGATATTTTTGTTCGTAGGTCGTAGACTTGAATTGTGAGAAGCTCATCAGTGAGGGACCTTACCATGTCATGTATTTGGATCTCTATTATTATCATTACTATTTTGTTATATAGTGGCTATACTTGGAGATCTATATTTTAGAGTAATTTTATACTCGGTTTATAATTATTTATCTCAGTATGTTTTATGGTTTAAAAAATATGGTCGGTTGGTTTCGGTAGCCCAATGCGACATCCTAAATCTTTTAAATTAATTGAGTTGGGTTTAAAGTGTTACAATGTCTGATAGAATATACAACATTATCGCTTTTAAAAATCTCAAAACTCTCATTTTTTTTTACGACGTGAGATTAACTTACTTTGCTACCCTAAAAAAACAACTTGACTTCTTTGGACCGTTGGACGTGATCCAAGCGTGTCACTTATATTGGTCATACATGAATGCTACCGATTAAATTGCAACAAATTGCCATAAAATTTAATTAGAAATATTGAAAATACACATCCCTTTCCCCAATACTTCATCAAGGAAATCTAAACAGGGAAAAAGGAGGACGCAATGGAAGTCTACTTTAGTTCCGTAATCCTTTACTTTAGGAAGTTTGTTGGAGAAATAAATTTTCGGAAACCCCTTTAAAACGAGAAATTATCATACAGGCCCGATTTATATTATTATTCATAATCTTTATTTATTAAAATTTATTTTTTCATATTATTAATTTATTTATAATTAATTTTTATGTAACCACCTATTTCTTATTTACATGACAAAAAAGTAAAAATTCATCTTTGAAAAAATGACAGAAGAAAAAAACCAGTTAGCTGAATTTTAGTGAATGAAACTATAAATAACGTGATGAGTCGAGACCATATAATAATTTATCCTCTAAAACCTACGTGAAAATAATGGCAAACAATACGCTTAAACAACGCGGTTTGATGATAACATTTGTTTTCCAAGCCATGCATCATTCAATTGTGGTATTTACATGCAAAAGATAGGATCATGTTATTGAATTTAGCATCTCTCTTGAACTATAATTATTTTATGCAAAAAAATATTTACATGATGTGAAATTCAAACCTTTACTTAGGTTTCACACTACCCTTCTGCAGATATTAATGATCAAATAATGTGAAAATAGAATATAAAATATCTTTCAAATGATTTGTTTTTTTTAGTCTCTTTCCACTTTCTCTTTGTAGCTTAATCATATTAAATCAGTGTATTTACTTATTGTGGTTATAAAGGATCAGCCTAGGCTGGATCAAAAGCTCAATTCAATATTAAAAATAATGTAAAAAATTAAAATTAAAGGTTATATTTATGTCTATAAAACTTAGAATTGCAGTAAATATTGACAGTGAATACCGAGAAAGAGTACATATAGACCTTTATAAATAAAATGACACCCCTTTAAAAATAATTAACTATTTTTAAATATCATTTTAAAAAATGACACTCTTTAAATAAATTTTTAGCTCCGTCCCTATATATTTATACAGGTACCTTAACTTGGTTTTACCATAAAATTTGATATTTAAATTTTTTGTTCTATTAGATATGTATATTTGTTTTTAAAGTTCAATTTGGTGTTTAAATTTTTTTTGTTCAATTAGATACTTGAACTTGATTTGATTTGTTCAATTTGGTGCATATATATATATATATATATATATATATATATATATATATATATATATATATATATATATATATATATATATATTCCCTGGCATAGCATTATTATTTGGTACATAAAAAATGTTTCCACAAATTCCCTTAAAATCATGGCAATCGTCTTATCTAATAAAATTATTTGATACACAGACAGTGAAAATTTTATTTTACACAATTACGCATATATGAATGTCATTTGTCATTTGTAGAGTTTAAGATTAAAGCATAGATCTATTGTTTAGAATTTCTGGTTCAAATAGATAGAGTTGTGTAAAATTTATTTATCTATCATTTAATTCCATTTTAGATTTTTAAATATATTATAAAGAGAGGTTTGTCACAATTTCAAGGATACTTCGAAAATTTTCCCAACTAATATTATAGTTATCTCATTATGACCTATATTTTAGAGTACAATACCTTATTGAGAGGCATGGGTGAAATTAACATAAGCATGCTCATATACCAAATCAAAGTCTCTTTGTGAGAGTACGTGTGAGGGAGAGAAATAGATTATATTACAAAGTAAAATAGAGCAAATGGATAGCCGGCTGAAGAAACGTCCAAACGCAAACGCCAAAACCAAGTCTTTACTTATACAACAAATACAATGATAAAGCCAATGTCTTCTAATTCTCCCTACGTTCCCTTTCTTCTAATTACTGATTAGGGTAGAAAAGCTAGCGTTCGTTTGAGGATGGAATCAGTAGGAAAGCGAGGCAGCTCTGATGCTTCGAGTGAAGAAAACGACCGCATCGGTCAAGATGCAACCACCAAACGCTCCTACGAGTGCACCTTCTGCAAACGAGGTTTCACCAATGCTCAGGCCCTGGGAGGGCACATGAACATACATCGGAAAGATTGAGCCAAGGCTAAGCAACCGAGGAGCTCTACGGTTCCGAGTGTGGAGTCCATGAACCCTAGATACGTTCCAACAATCCCAACTCATGAACCATCAAAGTACAATCCAATTTTTGAGGCTCAAACGCAAGGGAATGATCAATTGTTTA
Source organism: Hibiscus mutabilis (assembly GCA_019671005.1). Taxonomy (NCBI): domain Eukaryota; kingdom Viridiplantae; phylum Streptophyta; class Magnoliopsida; order Malvales; family Malvaceae; genus Hibiscus; species Hibiscus mutabilis. The sequence goes on along the minus strand of CM033721.1, from coordinate 3,129,587 downwards.
TTCAAGCTCCAGTGTCTAGTCCTAGGCTCACGCATGGTTATTATGAGTGTGATTTTCATGCCCCTGCCAAGCCGCAACCTTCCAGCATCAATGAAGAGGTTTCGGGTGCCAATTTGAGCTTACAAATCCGCCCGACAATTGTCGATGACAACGAAATGTTGATGGAGGGAATCATGAAAGAAGATGAAATAGATTTGGAGCTTCGACTCAGTCACGATCCGTAACCTTATAATTAAGGAATTATGCTGTACAGTGAAGAAATTGTTTTGACAGGTATAGTTTCACTGGATTTAGCAAGTTTTTTTTTCTTTTTAATTTCAGCACAAAATATTTTATATACAAGGTTTCTTCCTTTAGATGTTAAGAACTTAAAAATAATTTGTGGGCGTTAATTGAGATTGGATTGAAGAGAAAAGGGGTTTCTTCTTTCGTTCTGAAATTAAAAAGGGACTTATAAAGATTGAAGAATCACCCCCTTAGTGATTTGAGCAAGTAATAACAATATTGTTTAAGTTTTTTTATGTAGAAAATTGTACGATTATTGGTTTTAATTTACCACATATCATTGCATTTTATTTATATTTATGTTTCTGATTTTATACCAACGTGTTTGAAAAATTAGTATACATATTTTCCATTTCTTTTAACGATTAATAATAGTTGAAATTTAAGTCGCCAGTTCTTAGTATCACAAGTTTTTTGGTAGAAATTGCATTAAGTGCCAGCGTCAATGATTTCTCTTCAAATTCCATCGCACTTTTGTAAACTTCTTTTGTTATTTTATTTTTTCTCTTTATTTCGTAGCGCGTAGTGACCCTAGGGTTTTGAAGTTTATTTATAGAACTAAGTCATCCTCAATTACATTCTAAAAGGTAGAAAGTTTTTACCGCTTTGTGATCATTACAATGTAATATCTGTTTAATTTTTTTATCCTTTAATAAGGCGCACACATACTGATACTGTGCACACATGGTACTCAAACTCGGGTTATTTAAATAAAATGCATCATTCTTTACAACTGAGACCACTCTATAATTTCTTCTCACATGGATATTTGAATACGCATCATGAGTAAGCCTCTTAGAAATAACTATACGATATATTTGGAATTTTACTCTATCAAATTCATTACTTTTGCAAATGTATGTAGGGAATAGACACGTGAACCCCTTTTCTATTTAACTATGAAAGTTGCATAATTTTAATTTTATAATTAAATATAAGATTCTTATTTAATATATTGTTAATAAAAAATTCACAAACAATGATAAGATGATATAAAGTATTTTATTATTTAGTTTTTGATATTTTGGCGAGTGACGATATAGTCTCTATAATCTTTATTCAACCATCTAACCATGATATTCGATATTTTAAAGTTAAATTTCGTTATTGCAATGAGATATTACCTCAATAATAAATAAATGTTAAAATTTAGTGATTATACTTGGACTGATATATTAAAATGATAAGCTATTTAGATATCTATAACTATGTGTAAAAGTTATGGTAACAAAGGAGAATGCAAGATTTCAAATCTGGAGTTAATTGAGAAGGAAGCTAATGTTTACCCAAGAAAAATCATCATGAAAGCCTTTGAACTCCTTCACGCTGTACCTATACCTATACCTATACCTATACCTATACATGACAAACTGGTACTTTCCCATTGCTCTTTTAGCAGGTGATGAATGGGTGGAATCATAGGAGTGTGGTGAACACATGCAAGATTTCCCATTGCTCCTTTAATCTCAAATGCAATTAAACATAAACATATATATATATATATATTATTTGTTTTAGATTTTAAACAAAAATATTAGGTTGGTTTAGTGGTTATTAGCTAAATTTAGTTTTCAAAGGATTTCAATTCGAATTTTTCTATATTTTTCTCTAACAAAACAACGATGTTTTCGGCCATTTAAGCATCAAAATAATTGCACCAAAACAGTGTCATTTTGGTGTAGCAGCTATATCATCACCTGTTAAAGAATTAATAACGGATATAATCTTATCGTAAATTACAAAACAGTACAATAACATACAGAGCAGTCCCTGAGCCAGGGCAACCTGCCAAGGCTCCAGCTTTGAACCCAATCAGAACGCATAAGAGGAGAAGTGGGCCTTACAGGTTTGAGAATAACGAAGATTGGAGATATTAAAACTTAATTAACAAAATAAAGAGGAGTGGGGCTTACAGTTCTTAATATATATATATATATATATATGAGATAAAATAATATTTATTATTAGAGTCTTATTTTTTTAAAATGTATTTTTTAATATTTATTATTAGGCGTTTTTTTTAATATTTGTTATTGGGATATAGTTTTTTTAATATTTATTATTAGAGTTTAATTTTTTAAATTTTTTCTAATAATTGCTATTATAGGCCTAATTTTTACTATAATATTTGCTATTATGAGCATACTTTTAAATTTTAAAATTTTTAATATTTGTTATTAGGGACCCAATTTTTCAATTCTTGTTATTGTGGACATATTTCTAATTTTTTCAAAACTTGCTATTATAGAAAAAAAAATTAAATAGTGGTATGTGACTGCAACAACAATAGTTACACAACGGTAACGACACTATCTGAAATTGTGATACTTGTAACTGTTATGTCCACAATATCATATATTATTAAACGTACAACCACAACCTTAAATTAAACCCTCGATTTAAAGCTCCGCCCTAGGGCCACTAAAATCTCAAAAGCATAAAACATTAAGTTTTATTTTATATTTGTTATAAGGAGTAGCAGAGAATTGTCTAGGATTGAACCCAAGACCAAATGTGAATCAGGAATAAAACCATGTTTTTTTTTTATCGGTACATCACACACAACAAAGCATTAGAAGTTTTAGGCATTAAAATAAAACGTAAAGAAATTGGAATCCGCGTGGATCCATTGTTTAGGACAACCTGAAATGTTGAAGAGATCGTGTTGGAGCATCAAGACCTTCCCCGTAGTAATAATGGACAAAGTCTTTTATAGTGATGTCTCTGTAAATGGGAGGGTTTTCTTCGGATAATAACTCCTTGATTGGCCCATAAATCTTCAAAGGATTTGGTGGGGGCAGAATTACTCTGAAGAAATACGCCACTGAAATTCTTGGACCTATGGACTTAGCCACCACCCTATGGTATACGCTTATGAATTTACCATTAGATATGAGCTGCAACCCAAAATACAACAGCATCATCAATTCATGATTCACAAGTCATGCTACAAAAAAATGACTATTTCACTTGCCTGTAACATGTCACCCAAATTCACGACAAGAGCACCGGGAACGGGATCAATATCGATCCATTGGTTTTGGTGGAGGACTTGAAGGCCGCCTATCTGGTCTTGTAAAACAACCGTGAGGAAGCTGCTATCGGCATGGGTGGTGGTGCCCGAAGCCAAGTGTGGTTCGGGGCACGGTGGGTAGTAATGCCCCATGCAAAGCAGTCCTTCCATGCACCCCATGTCTTCCAAGTAAGTGGGATTTAGACCCAATGCTTCAGATAGCAGTTTGAACAGGGTGCTACCTAATGCCTTTACTTTGTTTGTATAATCAAGTATTATCTCCCTGCAACCATTATATTTTAACAAAAATATGTTCTTTCTCAAATAATATATGTGTTTTTAGTTAAGCATCCTTAGAATTTAGAAATAGAGGTGTTCATGGCTTGGTTGAAATAAGTTTCAGTAAGGTACTCAAATATTATGGGTAAATTGCACTGACTATCACTCAACAATTTTCTCGCTCCTATTTTGATCACTCAACTTTCAAAATTTTCTATTTAATAACTGAACTTTATACATGAAACTTTTTTTGTCACTCACGAATATTTTATTATTATTTTTGAATTTTTTAATATTATTAAATATAAAAATAATTTAAAATAAATAATAAAATAATATTTTTATTATTGAATTTTAAAAATATTTAAAATAATCGTCGCCCGTTGTCATCACTGTCAGCCACCGTTGACCATCAGTGGCCTTCAAAACCGGTGGTCGTTTGACCCCGAATTGCACCGGGTGACTCGTTTTGACACGCTGAGTCCGAATTTTGTAGTTGTTTCACCGAAAAATGTCCTGAAACTCGCGAATCTCGATATAAACATTTTGATTTCCTTACTTTCGATCTCCTTTTTGTGGATTTCGGAGCACTTTCTGGCAAAATGGAGATTAAATTCGGACTCAAGGGAGTGAGACAAAGTGACCGGTAAAATATGAGACCGAACTACCACCATCTACACCCGCCGGTGATGGCGGCGAATGGTGGCCGACGGACAATTTAATTTTTCTTTCTTTTTTTATTTTAAATTATTTTTTATATTAAATAATAATAATAAATGTTATGTCATGCTAATAATAATAAAATATTCATGAGTGACAAAAAGCGTTTAATGTATAAAATTCAGTTATTAAATATTTTTTTAAAGTTGAGTGACCAAAATAAGAGTGAGAAGATTGTTGCTTGATTATCTGTACAATTTATCCAAATATTATAAAGGACTAATTCAAGCCCGTTTGAAAATTTTCAGTTTTCTAATAACAATGTTACTTTTATGTAATTTTTAGTAATTTATATATTTTTACTGAATTTTAAATATAAATAATTTAATATAACTTTTAATGTTTACACTAAGTGTTTAATTTCCATACGATGCAAATAATAAAATATATAAAAATTAGAGAAAAAAAAGTGATTACAAAATTGAAAAACTAGTCAATATTTTTTTTAACGGTGTTATTACAATATAATATTTGTTTATGCTTTTTTAATTCTCTATAAAGTAGATAAGACTGCTCGAATTTGAAACTTTTAAAATAAATATCAATTTTTTTTGGATTATTCGTTGGATCCAATCCATTTCTTAAACGAGTCTAAACTCTCGTTTTTTGTACCTATTATTTTGTGTTCACACAAGCACATATTAACAATGAGTTGAATTATGGTCAGGTGTTATAATGAGCCTGATCGGCTCACAAGCTACTCGAGTTCGGATTTGGCTTAAGACCTTAATAAGTCGAACCGAATCGATTTAAATTCAGCTCGAAAAGCTTGTGAACAGACTCGAAATAATTACATATATTATATATATTTACATATGCATTAAAAGTAATATGTTTAACAAAATAAAACAACAAATTAGGGGAAAATCAACTGATGCATGTTTGTGGTTTCATTTTCCTTAGTGGTTGTTTGATTTTGTTTTTTTGATCATGTGTTTTTATTTTAATGATATTTCTTGGTTTTTTGGATTAATCTAATTTTTAAGCATTATTTTCCTCTTTTCCAACATCGAATTTCGTTTTAGTAAATTTTTATGATAAATTTTTATAAAAAGTATTTTTAACGAGGCCCAACCTTTTATAAAAAATAATAGTAAAATTGTTCATTTCAAGCCGAGCTCGACGAGCATCTAGCCTAAGCTGAGCCCAATAATATTACTTTCGAGCAAAACTCGAACTTAAAAATTTGAGTTTGAGTTTGCCGAGCCCAATAAAACTATTTTCTAGCCGAGCTAGGCCAGGCACGGCTCGGTATCACCCCTAAATTTATGATAGTATATGCGTTCGTATATGTTGATATGGGTGAATAGCAAGAGTAGTTGAAAAGGTGAGGTTACCTGCATACGTGGGGCAATTCTTGAGGTTGAGGCTGTTGAGGAGCCATTTGAAAAGTCAAGGAATCCCTCCAATCAATGGCTTTTCTGGTACGATGTAGATCGGGATTGCTATTGTAAACAACCTTCTTGGTGTAATCACGGCTATAAACCTCTTTCTTCACTTCCGAGTCCTGTTCATGGAACCTCCGGATACCCTCGATCATCTCATCCAAAGTCCTCAAATCAATCCCATGGTTCACCACTTGAAAGAACCCCCACTTCTCGCAAGCATCTCCAACTTTCTCCATTATCTCCTTGCGTGAACTCCCGCCTTCGTCGACGCCCGTTAAATCGATCATCGGAATACAAAACTCCGAGATATCACGAGACTCGAGATTGTTCTCCACCTTGAGCTGTTCGGAAACGAAGATGTTGGGAATCTTGGTTAAACCAGCATCCGCAAGCCCCTTCACGCCTGTTTTTGTGTCATCGAAAGCCTGCAATTCCTTTCTCCTGTCGGAATTAGGCTCTTGAATTATTGTATTCATCCCTGTGGCCGTCTCTCTCTCTCTCTGGCACAAATCTTGGTTTTGAATGGTCTATAGCCGCCTGTTAGTCCATTGTCAACTTATGAATAATGAAAAGTAGGACTTTTCTATACCTAACGAAGAAGCCAAACCGAAAAGAACAAACGGTGAAATATATTTTTAGTTTTCATCAAAATATTTATCTTACCTTGTTTTGTTGCTTTGGCTCTACCCTCCAGGATTCTGTTATGGTCGTTTGCATATTTCAGTATGTATACAGGATATTATATACGGCAACTTTCTATTTACACTTTAAATAAAAAATAAGTGATTAAATTATATTTTTTTTATTTTAAGGGATTAATTTTTTCATTAAAAATAGATTTGTAAACTTTATACCACTATAAGTTTAAGTGTCTAGTTAAAATTTTCATTAACTAATCAATGCTTAACACGTGACAATAATTTAACTTTGATTTTTTTTTGTTTTTTTAACTTAAGGAATAATTGTATCTTCCACTTTTTTAAAATCTACAATGTTGTCTTTTGACTAAATTTCATCAATTTAACTTTGAATTTTTAATTATAATTTTTATTTTATTTTTTAATATTGAATTCCAGTTCCAGTTAATCTTATATTCAAGTTTTTTTATTTAATGATATTATAATAATATTTTTAAAGCAAATGTTAGAGTTCGAATCCACACAAAGTGAGCAACGAAGGAGCTTCCATAACCATTAAACTAATTAATGGCTCTCTCATTTTCATGTTTTTTAAGCTTGAACTTTTTCAAGGTTTTTTTTTTTTTTAATTCAAGCCTTTTCCTATTAGGATTTTTTGAGTTCAGAATTAGATTTTCATGCTCACACTTAATAATATGACATTACACCATCGTTGTAACGTCTTTTTTATTCAAATTGTATATCAAGTACCCATGTTAAAGTATAGTAGAAGTCCCTATATTATACCTAAAAGTTCATTTTAATCCCTTTACTATAAAAATAACTTTTTTTGTCTTTGTATTATATTTAGAAGTTCATTTTAGTCCTTCTACTATTTAAAGGAATATTTTAATCCTTGTATGTTTGGAAAGTTAACATTTTGGTCCAAACAATAAAGTAATTGATATTTAACTTAAATATTTTAGTTTAAACACTCTTTAGATCCCTCTTAATTTTAAATTCGAGCAAATTAATCTCTCAAAACATTCTTATTTGCTTACTTTCAAAATGCATACTTTATTATATTAATAAATGTTAATATATTAATAAATTTATAAATTATTTAATTTATTTAATACTCTTTATTTAATATCGATGTAGAGGAAAATATATTTTTATAGTTAGTTAAGTACACTATTAATTCATTTATCAATAAATTAATCGCCATATTAAATTATGTAAAGCAAAATTAGACATTGTATTAATTTATTTATTTAAATTCGATGTAAAGGAGAAATGTACATCGTGTTATCATTTATTACTCACTTTCAAAAAAATATTATTATTATTCTAATAATATACATTAAATAAATTACTACTCTTATTTTTCATGATGGGTGAATTTGCTCAATTTCAAAATTGATAAGGAGTTAAAGTGTATTTAAACTAAAATATTAAGTCAACTACCAATAACTTTAATATTTTGGATCAAAATGTTAACCTTTCAAACGTACAAGGACTAAAATGTTCATTTTATAGTAGAGAGACTAAAAATGAACATTTAGGTATAGTACAAGAAATAATACGAACTTATAGGTTTAGTACAAGGACTAAAGTATTCCTTTTTAAACTAGAGGATTGAAATGAACTTTTAGGTATAATACAAGGACTTATACTACACTTTAACCCAAGTACCCCAACTATATTTAATTATATCAAGTAACCAATTATTGTGAAGTGCCAAAAAAAATTAAAAGTGCAAAAGAATCAATTTAGCTAAAACCTACAACAGCTTAAACGATCTACAGCTAAAAAATCCATGAAAAATGGTGAAAATATAAATAAAGTATTAGAATTGATAAGCAAAATAATAAAATTCTTCCTCAAACTCATGAGCTTAACTTAGTGGTTGACAGCATCAAAGTGAAAGTACTATGCCCTTTTCTTTCCCTAATCTTGAAGAACAAAACATTGCTACACAGCATACAAAAATAGATCGGAATTGACCAAGGAAGACAGGGAGATCAAACAATACACCCTTGGTTTACCACATGCTCCTCCTTCAAACTGTTTTGGTTTTCAGAGCCTTCTTCTTGAGTTGTCTCCTGGGCGACGAGTTCTTCATGCCAATGAAGAAGAGTAATGCCCCAAGCAGAGCCAAGTTCTAAGAGGTAAAGGGAATTTAGTTAGAAAAGCAACATTAAAATTTCCCCGAGATCTAAACCATTCCTCTCGTTTTTTTGTTTCCCGAGAACGAAACCGTTTCCAATAAAGACTAAAGATAGAATAACGTGCAGATCAGGACTCAGAAGTGAGGCTTACTCTTGCCAAGCAGAAAGGATGAACACTGAAGCGAAAATAACCCTTCCGACGAAAGAAACTAACGCCATTTTCTTCGATTACAAATCAATGAGTTTGAAATCGAGAAAATGGAATAGAGAAACGAATCTATAAAATGATGTTGGAGTGCGAGTAGGAAGACTGACTTTATACTCGCGGAATTAGAAGGGGACACGTCTGTTTCACCAATCAGATTCGTTTATTTTTAACTCGGAAGGCGGGTGACATGACGTGGACGAGAGTATATAGCGAGTATAGTTCTCTTTTTCTTCCATTTTCCAGTTTGATTTATTTTAGGTTGGCTACGGAAATGACCTTGTAGTTCGGTGTAATTTATTGAAGTTGACGGTCACATAAATATTAGTAATATTTCCACTTCTTGTTGATGTATACATCAATTGATTTGTATATGAATAATATATTATAATTAAATCATTAATAACCGGTTAGTTTAATTAGACCTTTATCATAAACGTGCACTTTATCTGAATTAGTGACTATTTATATTATTTAACTTTAATTATTAATTAAAATTTTAAATTAATTGGTTTAGGCTGCATTTTTTTGTTGGGGTTGCTGTCTCCAACAACGATTTGCCGGCTACAACAACCCTAAATAGCCATTGGTTTGACTCTCAATGGCCGTTTGCCAACTTATTCTAGCACCCAAACGGGTATTTTAGGGCAGCTGAATTTTTCATATTTTTGCCTCCAACGAGCGTTTGTCCAATGCAACCCAAAAATACCCCCTTCAACAAACATTTCATATTATAATAAATTAAATTAAAAAAATTATTCCCATAATAAACTTTTGTAATAATCCATTAGAATTTTAAATTAGAGCCAAGAAACAGGCCGCTAACATCCCTTCGTTTATGTACACATATTCAAAACAGTAGTCCAAACTCTGCATTGGATCGGATAGGGGAAAACATGAGACCGAATAATACTTCCATTACATAATCTGATCACTAATTGGGCTGTATTTGGATTTACAACTAAATATTAGCTTCTTTTTGGATCCAAGACATGAGACCAAATACTATGTCCACTAGGACATAACTCCTTTTGGTTTTCTTCTTTTATTCTAAAAAAAAAAAAAAAAAAATTATGTGTCAAAAAAGAATGAAGTCTTATGCAATGAACTCAAATAATCTATGCCTTAAACTCAAATACTAAATTAGATTTCATTGAAGAATAAGCAAAATTACAGCAATAATCAAGAGAAAAGGAGAATGAAGAGAAAAATAGTAGAGAGAATAAAAATAGAGAAAGAATAAGAGATTATTAATGAATTTATGTGTATAACATGGGCACGTTGCTCGATATTCATAAGCATATTATTAATGAATTTAAATATAATTCAAATTAGTATATGTTTTAAATTTTATAACATGTCTAAAATTCTTAATTTATTTTTTCTAAACACTTTTTTACAATAATTTCAAATAATAAAATCTTTAACTAAAATCTCAACAGAATATTTCAAAAGTAATATTATATTGGCTCTTAATTACGTAGGGATAAGGTTTTTTAACAATAAATACCATTGAATTCGATCAGATGTCTTGAGATGCATTTTTGGTATTTTATGTATCGCCTGCTTCTGCTTGTTTTTTTGTTTTTTTTGAATAGTCTGCTTCTGCATGGTTTTGAGTTAAAGGAAAGAAAGTGAATGAAATAAAGAGAAACAAATGCAGAATCCGAACTTCCTTAAATTAGCTTAACAATAACCAATCTTCCAATTAAATCTATTTAAAAATATAAACAAATCAATTCGAATCATAATGTTGGGTTTAATCTTATTAAACAAATCTATTGCGCATGTTTATCGTGAGGCAAATTTAGTTGCGGATTGCTTAGCGATGGGTCGGGACCCTCGCACTCGCATGTCTGTTCTGGTTTATACCAGTCCAATGCCTCTTGTTCAAGGCGACGGTGAGCAGGTTCAGTTTTCTCCAAGTGGAAGTACTAGTTTTGCTATCGATCCTGGGGATAGCACGTTTTATTTTCAGGTTTTTGGCCATTTTGGCCTTGTTTTTAGGTCTTGTTTGTGTCTTTGTTTTGTTTGGCCTTTTCTTTGGCGAGTATATCTCATGGTTTTTCTATAAATATTAACATAAGTACTCTTTTTCTCCGTCTAGGCTTAGGTAAGATTTTAACGAGGCCTACAATAGTATCTCCCTTATTTATAAAAAAAAAAACCGATCCGGCCTGCATTCTTGTCCCACATTCTAGCATCTTAGAAAAAGCGAACCGCTTTTATTTCCTTGTTCGATTGGAGGATCCATCGGAGACCATAACCTTGTCTTTTAACACAAAAGAGCTGGACACATACAGATGAGCGGGAAAGAGTCGGTTTGTTACACAAGTTTGAAAGACTTGTTGCCTACTGAACCAGTGGCGGCAGCGGCGACAACACCGGCAGGGATAAAGAAGCAAAAGTGCTTTTCTTGGTTATACGAGGTTGTTTGGAGGATCATCAAGGCGGCGCTTTGGAATAGCACAAAAGTGGTTTATGATGATTTGTTGTCAAGATGATGAACACAGATTTCACTGATACGGACGGAGCTAGGATTTGGGGTTATAGAGGCAAAACATAAATGTTTAAAAGTGGGGGACAAATTAAAAAACAAACCAATTTGTAAAGAAATTTATATAGGAGAATAAAGCCGGAAAAAAAATTCTTAGAGGTGGCTAGGGGCATATGCTCCTTTATTATTACTATTATATGGTTTCAACCTTAGGTTTTTCGTTTGACATATTGTCTTATTCAATTTGTACACAGATTCATTTTAGGGTTTTCCATTTTACATAGATAGCCTTTTTGCACCATGTTCATGGATTCATGCTCAGTTCCTTTTTGAATTGAATCTAATTACTTATTAGGGTTGGGTTGCACAAATTGAATTTGTCATGGGTAGCTTTTTGAGATGTAATTATTTTATGATGTTTTTTTTTGACAATATGATAGCAAAGCGATGTGAAAAATATTAAACAAATAATAAGAGTGATCATATATACCTAAACATATACAATTCTAAGTAAACACATGTTAATTAAACAAATAATTACAACTACACTCACTTAAACTTGAACTTATAGTTGACATCGGATCAACTGATCAATTTTCTAATTTCCCTTGTTTTATAGACTTCTCCTCCTTCACGCTCGTACAAACACAAAAGAAACAAATTTAGTAGCACGGAGGGAGTAACTTTTCGTCGAAGGCTATTCGATGGAATTTTATGGAGAATGCAATGCGGAATTTTTCGGTTCTACTCGAACTCGAATTATAATTTCAAGAATTCGATTTGAATCAAAATATTTGGAGTGAAGTCTTATTTATAAAATGAGACTCGAATAACTCGAAATTTTTAGCATCTAATAGATTGATTTTCAAGTTTGGCTCAATTCTCTCAACTTTGTCTAATATATGTTTATCGAATGTGGAAAAATATGTGTATATCATGGTTATAAAAAACGTTTAAACTGGAATCAACCAGTACCATAATATTATAAATATTTGCAATTAAATTTGAATAGAACTTGAAAGCTTGACTTGACTCAAATTTTAGAAACTCAGCTCGACTAAAAAAAATTCAAATAAAATTTGAGTTATAAAACATGACACGTCAGCTAAATTAACTCAATTTTTTTTTACTTGACTTGACTTGATCTGATCGAATAGTATCCCAGAAAGAAGCTCAAGTTTTCAACCGCTCCTACTTCAGATCCATACCTTTTGTTGTGCTGTTTAAACAATTTACCCCAGAATCAAACGTGGTATGTGAAAACTTATGGACCCTTTCTGCATGCACTTGACAATTGCAGCAAAACGGAATCGATGGAAGCATGGCACAATGGATCTGAAATTGCCACAGTTTGGCAATGTGACGATGAGACGATGTCTGTCGGTGAAGTTCTTCGACGAGCCGGACGGCAACTTCAGCTTTGCAAGGATGGACAACAATGTCCAAAGGCCTATGCTCACCCTCACTGCCGGTTCTCAAATGATCCCACTGTCTTAGGAGAATGTTAGTGAGGTAATGCAAGGGTTGTCCATATAATTGTTTCATGGATATGCCTAATCCCATCCATGTGGTAAACGGAATGATCGAGCCCCGATGTGTCGGGATCGGTAATTGCTTCATGTATTCCTGATAAATTTCAGCCTTTCTGATCAACAAACGTGATTCCATGCAACACTTATATTACAAGAAACATGAATGTATCATAAAGAAAGCAGATTCCCATTTAAAAAAACATGGAATTTCGGAATTGGAAAAATATTTGACGAGAAGGAAAAATATTTCATATATCGGTGTGAAAACAAAATGTTTTTAGGAGTCTCTTAGTTTTAGAGTTTAGTGATTTAATTTAAGATTTAGAATCTAAAGGTGTAGGATTAGGGGTTTGAAGTTTAAGAGTCGTGGTTAGGGTTATAATTTTAGGTTTAAAGGTTACGGTCTATGCTTTTATGGCAATATGTTACAAATTTAGGTTTTAACTTATAAATCCTAAATTTCAACCTTAAACCTTAAATATTAACCACAACCCCTAAATTTTAAACCCATAAACCTTAAAATTAAGACACTTATAGATTTTTTTTGTTTTTACAGCCAATTTATGGTATAATTACCCTTTTTAGAATTAGTTGCGGGTCTAATAACCACATAACTATAAGGAGGTTCCATTTTGACCACTATATTTTCAATTTTGTCAATAAAACTAATTAACTATTTAAGTGATATCAATCAAGTCACCTAATTAACGTTAAAATATAACATAAGGGGTGATGTGGCTGTTAACATACATTTGTATAATTACACATTTGGTTATGTTACTTATATATTCTATCAATTTGATCATAATTTAAATTTAATTCAATAAATTAATCATTCAATTAGGTGATTGAAATTATTCACACATTTTAATTTTAATTAATAAATTTATTTGTCCTCATCCAAACAAGTGGTGGCACATGTCACTTGATTGGATGATGAAAATTAAGGATAATGATTAGTTGTAGATAAAAATTGTTAGTCAACTAACGATAAATAGTTTGAAATGACGTGAATAACCTATATGATAATGCACGCTACATATAGTGTCATATAGACAATGGTGTTGATTTGAAAGTGTCACATCAATAAAAATAATTATATAAAATATAAAATTATTTTTCTACTGACATATCAATATGTCAAGTTGTTTACCGTTAGTTGACTAACAATTTTTATCTATTGATGGATCATTTTGACTCAAAATAAAACATTGAGAGTTAAATTGCTTAAAACAATATAAACCAAATTGACTATTCAATCAAACGATATATACATTTTTGGCATTATTTCTTTTAATATACCCTCTTTTTACCATTAAATAAAAGATGTAATAGGTGATAAAAGCACATCGGTAACGTCGTCGTTATAACAACTAAAGGGAACGTCGCCGTTTTATTCATAAATGTGATAGTTTTAGGGTGAGTTATAGGCTTGTAAACGAACCGTACGAACACGAACGAGGGTGTGTTCATGTTCGCTCATTTAACTTTAACCGAACAAATGAACGAAAATCACATCGATAATAGTGTCGTTATAACAACTAAAGGGGACATCGTCGTTTTATTAAAAAATGTAATAGGTGATAAAAGCACATCTGTAACGGCGCCGTTATAACAACTAAAGGGGACGTCGTCGTTTATTCATAAATGTGATAGTTCTAGGGTGAGGTATAGGCCTGTAAACGAACCGTACGAATATGAACAAAGGTGTGTTCATGTTCGCTCATTTAACTTTAACCGAACAAATGAACGAACACGGACATAAACGAACACAAAATTTCATTTTCGTGTTCTTCATTAAAAAATGTAGCTTGTTCGTGTTCGTTCATGCTCGTTCGTTTAAATGATAGACGAACACAAATGAACATAAACGAACACAAACGAATATATATTATGTGTTAAATATTTAATATTTTGAGTTAGTTCGATTAACTTAGTTAATTAACCGATTTTAAACCGAATTAATCGATAATTGAAATTTAGAAAAACTCTTAATCATTAGCCGAAATCTAAAATTATCTAATAGATTAAGCAATTTGTTTTGGTTGGTAGGTTAGTTTGGTTTAACCTAACAATGAACACCTCTAGACATATGCGAATAAATTTAAATAAACATAAACGAATAAATTACCGAACGTTCACGAATATAAATGTACGAACAAACCATTTGTTCTTGTTGATTTATTTAATTAATTAAATAAATTTATTTATTTATATTCGTTCATTTAATAAATAAATAAGCATAAACACATTTTCTACCGAACAATTTACCCGCGCTTTACGGTCTTAGGGAGCCCCCTGAGGGTGCACTAAAATGTAAGCATATTATATTTTTTTGGCGGGGTTTCTCAATGGTACTGAGACAGTCGCGAAACACAAAAGTTGTACCCAAATAAAATAAAAAGCAGAGCTTTTTAATTTCTTCACGAGACTCTACTAAGTCGTTAGAAATCAAATCAGGGGGAAAAGAATCCCTTGGATCAAGGTTCTGAAAAACATGGAGAAGAGAAAGGGAAAGATGTGGGCTTTTATGTGTTTTCTTCTTCTGAATTGGGCGAGTAACGTTTCCTCGCTTTCAGTCACCGTAAGCGACATCGAATGTGTTTATGAATACGTGCTTTACCAAGGCGACACCATTTCCGGCAACTTTGTCGTCGTCGACCACGATATTTTCTGGAGCTCTGATCATCCCGGCATTGATTTCATCGTAAGTATATTACCCGATATCTGATTTCGTTTTTTTGTTTCAAGAATTTTGGGTTGGTTTGCTATATGGGGTATTTGACTCCTTCAAGCAATGGGTCCTTTTTTATGGCTCTCTTTTCAATTGTTTTTATGTCTGGGTATCGAAATCCATTCGTTGAAGGTTGTGGTTTTTTGGGATATTTGCATATTTAATTCAATTGGCTAAAGGCTGGTTTGTTTTATGAATTTTGAGTATTTCATTTTTCGATCTTTCTGGATGGTTTTAAATTTGTAAAATTGTGATCTAAGACTTGTGGGTGTTTGATTTTAATGGTTTTAGGCAATGTAATCAGTGTGCTCAATAGGGGGCTATTGTTTAGACTCATTCATTTGAATTGATCTTATTTTACATGTGGGTCATGAGTTCTGTTGAATTATACGCTTATGTTTCAGTATTATTTTCAGGAGTCTTTTGGAATAAAATTGATTTCCGTTTTCCTTGAAGACGGCTTAGTATAATCTGTCTGATATTTTACTTAATGCAGGTAACTTCGCCTGGGGGTAATACAATTCACAGTTTGAAGGGGACATCAGGGGACAAGTTTGAATTCCAGGCCCCACGAAGTGGAATGTACAAGTTTTGTTTTCACAACGCCTACTCAACACCGGAGACCATTGCTTTCCATATTCATATCGGCCATATTCCCTCTGAGCATGATCTTGCAAAAGACGGTTTGTTATATTCTTGTTTGGTGTATTTTATTTCTATATACCTAATTTCTTTGTAGGATAAGTTGTAAACGGGTGTTACTATTGGTGTCTAACGTTGACTCTGGCATTCAAGTTGTTTTTTCTCCCTGTTTGCAGATGAACATCACATATTCGTATTTTATGTTCCCTCACATTTGATCATTTTCCCTTGATTCTCTTTGTTACAGAACATTTGAACCCAATTAATGTTAAAATTGCTAAGTTGAGAGAGGCTTTGGAATCTGTTACAGCAGAACAAAAGTACTTGAAAGCTCGTGATACTCGGCATCGTCATAGTAATTTGCTTCTGTTTCCTACTTTTGCATCGAGTTGAAACTTGATAATTAAGGATTACTACGTTATTTCAATTTTAATTTGCTAGCTAGTACTAGTGTTTTCTGGGCACACAATAGGTTTTCGGGCTAATGGGGTTGTTTTGTCATTTAAGTATGCTTTTTGTTCATTTCTAATTGCTCTCTCCTTCCGATGCAATTTTACCACCGACCTTGACCTACACCTACACCTACACCGGCGTGACATCTACAATATTATCATTTTTTCCGTTGTCATTAACTAGGTTATTTTCAGCCACCATGGCTGGAAATTCTGACCAAAAAGCATGGATGTTACAAAATGCACCTAATGGTAAATACCGTGAAATGTCTCATTTTAGTGCGAAGTGCAATTTGGTAAAACTGTGGATAGCTACTGATAATCCATATGGAACTTCTTGGACATGTATTGAATATACCTAAGAAAAAGAAAACAGTGAATGGAGTCTCAGTTTTCAGAAATATATGATAATTTTTATTTGTTTCTAGTGTAATGATAATGATGCTTTTGGATCTTTGTAGAAACCATGATAAAGATGTGCATTCTTTACAACTTTTAGTGCAACATCTAAATTTTCAGTAGAAATCTATGAAGACTATTACAATTTAGTCATGAAAACTCATTAATGACCATGTGTTGTTTATTCCTCTGTTATTATTTTGATAGTTGCACCGTTATTCATTGAAGACTAAGCTCGAAGAGACCTTAGTGCTGAAGTTAATTGGTATACGAGTTTAATGAAATGCATCATTATGTGTAGTATCTAATGAATCACTGCATGATTGTTGTTCTTCTCCTAATAGATTCATTGGCATCGATATTGCATTTGCTGCATGGTAGTAAATGTCTGATAACGTTGCATTGCAATTATGGCAATCTTTCTGGTAGTTATTTATATGCACCATGCTGATTGGTGTGCCTGCAGCAAATGAGAGCACAAGAAAGCGTGTTATAGGTTACACAGTTGGAGAATACCTTCTGCTAGTGGCTGCAAGTCTACTTCAAGTTTTCTATATCCGGCGTCTCTTCAGCAAATCAGTTGCTTACAACCGAGTTTGAACAACCGAGGCATAGGAAGAATCATATAGATGAGTTGACAAAAATCTGAACCATGCAAAGCTACATTTTGGTATTTTATGTTTTTATTCAAGTATTATATTTTGACACACTGTAGCTTTCGAAAATGAATGTTTTTGAACTCACTTTTTATAAGCTTGAGCTACTAGTTTACTTTTAATTATAGAAACCCTGGGTCTTATTTGCAGCATTGCATTACTTAAATATTACACTGTTCTTATTATTAGTCTTCTAGATAATTAAGACATATCCAAAGCCAGAAAACCCTTATACATACCCAAAGCCAGTTGAAATAAATAAAAAAGTTTTGTTCAACTGCTTATTTATTTTTTACATATATATATTTTACAAATGATTTGTCTTAGTTCAAATTCGACCTGATTTAAATAAATTAAATCAGGAAATAAATTGATGAAGCCTTTTGACTCAATGTTCTTGTTAGGGATAAAGGAAAAAACAAAAAAAATCAAAATTTATCTCATAATATTTGAAAAGCTACATTGTTCTTGATTGGTTCATACAAATATTCTTAAGAAGTGGTTCATTGAGAAAGAGTAAAGATGGTTCGATAATATAATTAAATAAAAGCAGGCAACGTTCGAGACGGAAATACTAACAGTTGTTTCTTTGCAATGTCTTTGTGATCGCCATGAGTTGAAGGATTCAAATCTTAGTTGAATAGAGTTAAAATTTGAAAACTCTTGTTTTTATCTTTTCTACAACATTTTCAATGAAAATAGTGAATATTTTTGATGTTTTTAAAATTTTACTCATTTTTGTTTTTATTTTTTAAAATTTATTTTTAAATTTTAGAACCAAACACGTTTTTTCAATATTTTTTGTTTTCTAAAAAAGTAAAAATAAAAATGGTTTGTATTCTCTAGAACTAAACACACCCTAAATTTTTCGACTTTTGTGTTTGCACTTTCAACCTGTTCGACATAGAGATGACAGACAGGTACAGTTTTGCAGATTCTGCACCAGCTCCAATTGGGTAGTGGGTGTGGATGTAAAAAGTCATACTCGTTGCGGGTAATGGGCAGGTGATGGATTTGAGACCTTACCCGCATCTGCCCGCTCACTAACTGCCCGCCATATGAATTTTGGACCATTTATGTTTGTAGACTTTGATTATGCCTTTTATTATGGTGTTTTATGTACTAAGATCTTGGTTTATTTTAAAATCTGCGCTAATCTTTAAGCTTGTAGACTTTGAACTCAATTAATTTAGTTTGAAAAAATGATGTTTTATGATCAAACTTGAATTAATAAGGTTGTAAATTTGTAATATGCGTTGTTTAATAGAATTTATACTGATGTAAATATGCTTTAGTTAAGTTAGTTATAGTTAAGTAGAATTTATACCGGTGAAAATGTATTTTAGTTAAGTTAGCTATTATTAGTTAGCTGTAACTAAATTTATACGTGTGTAAATGTATTATATATATGCACTTGATCCGTCAATAAAGTATGCGAAATTTTACTCTTTTTTACAAAAATCTATGGTTTATTTTTACATAATTCGATATTAATGGTTGCTTGTAGGCGGTCGATATTAATGGTTGCTTGCAGGCGGGTACGAGCGGGTATGTGTTAGGTGGTGGGTGTCTAGTTGGGTAGTAAGTGTGAGGATAGATTTGAGAATATACCCGCGTGGGCGAGTGTGGAATTAAAAATTGTACACGCACCCGCCCCGTCCCGCGTAGTAGATATAAAATTTTAGATAAGTTTAAGTATTGAGAAGGGGGTATCTGCACCCACCCGCTCGCTTGCCGTCCTTAGTTCAACATTACTTTTTCATTAGAAAAGTGTTTTTTATTTCAAACGAGCGTTTCAACAGCATTGTTGAACAAGCACTCAATTATTACACAGCCAAAGGATATTTCCTTTTTTTCCTTCTCGGATGAATAATGGAGTTGAATGCTTCACATAATTTATTTTTCCTTCTTTTTTGCTTTTGCTTTTGCTTTTACGTGTATGTTTTCACATGTAAACCATAATGAAAAAATAAAAGGAAAATTGGGCCTCACAAAGTATCCACAGTAAGACATTGTCAGTCAAAATGACTTGATTGTTTAGCTGTCAAATAAAGAATATGAACTGCAATCTCTCTCAAGGCATATGGTAAGCACCAATAATCGAATTCAAACCAGCTTTTATCTTTGTATGCTACTTACAAACTTGCACCATCAAGTCTCAAGCTGGTAATTGAAGCTTTACATTGTTCTTCCAGCTGCAGTCATAGAAACATAATTAGATTTTTATAATCATCGTAAGTGTGAAGTGTTTAAGAATGCATACTACAATGATTAACCTGTAGGTTTTGTTCTTACTGTAATTAGATGACAATGTCTAATGATAACGTGTTCATCTCATTATGTCTAACCAAAAAACTACAACGGTTAATCATGAACACCCCTACTGTCTAGTATGGGTCCAGCACATGTTCTTTTTTTTTGGCTATGTTTCTTCATGTATTTGGAAGATACTCGGATGTTTCTATACCCATGTCCATGTTTAGATATGCATTGGACAAAAATGAAACGTCGGAGCAACATAGATTGAAGTCTTTACCTTTGGAAGTAATAGTAGAAGAAATCCGCATAAAGCAAGGTCTGGACAAGCCCTGAAACCCAAACTGAAAGGCGATCGTATTAACAAGGTGTTGGGAATAAGATATATAACATGAAATGCGTACATTGCTAAAAATATTCTCATACACCCATGGGATTTGTATATGGGGGGAGAGAGAGAGATGCATACTTATCCAGTGGACATAGTTCTCTTCAGTAAAGTACCGATAAATCCAGTTCAATACGTAGAGTGCTCGGTATGCACTGCCAGAAAAGGAATTATATTACTCCCTAACCACGAATTAAACATTTAGTCAATCAGATGACTTATTAAGATCAAATATGCACAAGTATCATAGTGTGAAACCGGAGGCAATATGAAAATCATTCAAGGGTTGTGAAAAAGAAAAAGAAAACATTTAGTTAATGTTTGTAAAACAATAGAACTTTTATCTAAAACATAAAATCATATCAACTTCTCCCAAAAAAGAAAATCAGTGGCAACCAAGCAGAATATGATGTCAACTCTGTTTAAGAGATTTAATCACTTTTTTCTACCTCACCGAATTAACACAAAACGAAGCAACCGTATATGGAACTGGAAGCTGGGAAGTAAGTATGCTTCATGGGCAAACTTGAAACCGAATAGGATTTTCAGAGAGGAGTTTACCCGTGGAGAAACACATATTGTCCAGTCAAGTTGTCAATATTTCTTGTCCTTTGCAACAATACAAGCTGAGGGATTATGGCGACCGCTTCCAGATATAAGGAAAATGCCCACATTACCTGCTCCACCAATTTTCAGAGACAAATATCAATGGATGAAAAATATAGTCCAAAAAATAACAGAACCTGATAGTCTCTAAATGAATAATTAGTATAATCATATCAACAATGCAACGCAGCTTCTAAGTTGACCGTAATAAATTTAGCAGTCGGAAACATGATCAAAATGACTGCATTGAAATAAAACACACTGTTACAATCGAAAATTTGGTGGAAAGATGTTGATACCTCCAAGAAGGTGAACTTCTCATTTATAAGAAGGGCAAGAAATAGGCAAGGCAACATAAGGAAATAATGACGAAATGTATCTTGGTCCTTATCATAAGATCTACGAACCATCTTGTGATGTCGCATGTACCATACAATCGAGTAAGAACTCCCCAGGAATATTAGCTTCATGATAATGTTATAAAGTGAGATGTAAGTAGTGAATAAATCCAAGTAGCGAGTAGTGAAGACAAGAGCATAAAGTTCCTGAGTCTTCAGGGAAATGCCTGCACAAAAGTATAAGTTGTATCAAGGATAAAAGATCCAAAGCCACAAAAAATCTAACTTCTTATAACGACGGCATTGACTTCCTATTTGTAAATGGCTTTAGCCACCCATGCATGCTTAAGTCATCCCATCACACAGAACATGTTTAAAGGAAAGAAAAAAAAGTAAAACAGAACTTTCTCATGTATTAATGGTTCAAAACTTAAATAATTTAACTTGATCAAGCAACTATAAAGGTGCCATTGCCACCCCAAATCGACTCCTCGTAAGGTGAGAAAGAACACACGACCTTAGCTACCGCTATAGGCTTAGGTCTCATGGTATATAGTCGATCATGTTTGTCATGAAATCCGGATGCCAACAAGACATAAAAACTACTGAGCTACAGTATAATCCTACAAAATGAAATCTGCCTTTTGATTTCCATCAAATTTCACACCCTGAAGAATACTAGTAGTGTAAATTTCAAATCCCTATAGATTTCTAGCTACAAATAGAAGGAAAGTAAGCAAAAACAAGATGGCATTTTAGGAACTCAAAGTTAACAAACCATGAACCCTCCCAAATCCACCCGATACAAATCCCTTTACCCTTTTTCTTAATATTGTCACTAAATCTAACAACTAACAGAACATTAATTAAAGTCCTAACTGATCATTTCTCCTTTATTCTAAAACTTCAAATATAAATACATATACATTCAAATTATTAAGAACCCATTCAGAGAAATACATGAATTCACTTGCACATTTCTCAACAAGATTCTAATTTGGATATTGAAAACAATGTACAACAAATTAACGAAAACTCACATTCAATCTAACCAAAGAATTCAACCTTTGTTATCTGAAAGAGGTAAATTATTGAAAAATACAAAAATAAAATGCATTGAAATTGGGCGTACCGGCACAAGATTTGATAGTATGGATCTTAAGAAGCAAAACAAGAACACTAAACAAATGGGTCATGTCCCCTGCTAATCTGAATATGTTCATTTTCTCTCCGCTCTCTTCACAAAATTTCGCAAATTCAGAAAATTAAGAAAAACGTAATTTGATGGTCTTTTGTTCTGTTCGTTTGTCAGTGTGGGGATGAAGCGGGAAAGTTTCTTTAAGGGACGAAAAATATATAGCAGATCTCCTCCGATTGGTCCAAGAGAAAAACGTCTAATTTCTTCTGTTCTGTAACAGGGAACCATTTATTAATTTAGCTTCCGAGAAGGCAGGAAAAAGAGAAAAAGAAAGGGGTAAACTATATCAATGACCACTAAAATATTGATTAGATTCTATGTTGACCATAAATTTTTTATTCGATTATATTTTGTCATTAAGGTATGAATTTTGTCAATTAAACCACTAAACTATTAGAATGGTTTTAATCAAGCAAATAACCATTAATTTTAAACGAAATTGTTAACGCGTGACAGTTAAGTAAATTTGTACAATTATATAGTTAGTTTTTCGTTATTTATGCACCATCAATTTGTTCCAAATATTTTCATAAAAATATTTTCTCCTTGAAATAGGATATATGGTACAATATTCAAATTTTGACGCAATGCTATACCATTTATTCCCTGCCATACAATCCTTCACCAAGAAGATCTTTTAGGAGCCTCACCTCCAAGAATCCAAGAGATGTTCTTCGTTTGGTTCCTAACTCTAGAACCTCTCCGCTTTTAAAATTTTATCTTATAGATCACTTGAAGACTACTTTACACTCCCTCAAGTTAATTAGTATTTTGATAAGACCAACGTCGAGTACATTTGCCTCATCAGTCAGGTTTATCGCCTGACATACAGACTTGTTTGTAGGGTCAGCACGTAAATAAGCATCAATCAGGCAAACCTAGCCGTGCCACTTGTCCATAAAAGGTATCAGCTCCTCTCCTTAAATAGCCTAAGAACGGTCTAGAAGAGGACATACTTAACCCAACACAGCGAGACTTGTTTATATTTGCTCTCACTTTCTTTACATCTTCGTCATTTTTATTTTCAGCATGACTCTCGTCTACAACGTTTCTCTCTCCAAACCAGAAAAGGTGAACTGCCCGAAACCACCACCACAACCCCTAACCACGTCTTTGTTGGTGTCAATGCCAACTCATTTCGGTGCAGTCTTCTCGGACCAATCCTAGCTCTGGGATGTTTCTTGCATTATCGGAAGAAGCTCGTCGATGGCGCCGAGGAACGACGCGTTGAAGGAAGCGACAACGGTCTTCTTCGTATCGATATCGATCGGTGCCAAGGTGATTCCCGAATAAAACTCGATTGGGAGCTTGTGGGATATGGTTTGCCACTGATGAACCAGTTTGGTGGCATTTTGTTCCAAGACCCTGTTCACTGTGTATAAAGTCACAGTCTTAGGAACCGGAACCAACTGTAATTTCCATGCAACAACGATCCCAAAGCTTCCTCCGCCGCCGCCGCGAATGGCCCAAAACAGATCTTCCCCCATTGATTTTCTATCAAGAAGCATCCCTTTAGCATCAACAAGTTGTGCATCGATTATGTTATCAGTTGCGAGACCGTATTTTCGGAACAGTAAACCGTATCCCCCGCCACTCATGTACCCTCCGACCCCAACAGCGGGGCATAAACCAGCTGGAAACGCGAGTGTATCGGCCTCTTCAGCAAGTCCGTAATATAATTCTCCAAGAATTGCACCGGATTGAACCCATGCAACTTTGTTCACGACATCAATATCGATGGATCTTAAATTAACCATGTCAACAAGAACGAACGGAACTCGAGAAACAAACGAAGAGCCTTCGAAATCATGACCACCGCTTCGAGTTCTAATATGGATCCCATGTTTTCTCGAACAATAGATTGTTGATTGAATATGGGAAACACTGGATGGTGTTATGATGACCAAAGGTTTAGGGGTTGTTGGCGTAGCGAATCGAAAGTTTCGAATCGTGGAACCCAAAACAGATGCATATGAAGAGTTATTTGGTGTATAAATAACCGTGGAAATCAAAGTTGAATCTCGGGAGTGGAACGATAAAAGGCAATAGACGAATTTCTCAGTAGTTGCATGAGCTAAAACATTAACGGCAGATGATAATAAAAAGATCACAAGAAAAATAAGGAGAGACACAGACAAGTGAAAAGACTACATTTTTAGAAATGGATTGGTATGCTATGATACTGTGTGCTTAGAGTTCATCAATTTATAGATTAGATTCGAAGAGGACAAGGCTTTGCAAGTGCCAAGAAATTGAAGTATTGAATTCAAACTATCAACTGCATGGTCAATATAATTGAATTGAGTTTCGTACGTCTAACATATTTGTTTCCAAAATAAATTTGTTTTATAAACGACTGTATACAATGGAGTTTGACGCATTCAAAAACATCCTACTTTGAACTCCCATAAATTATTGCAAATTGGAATTTTTCATAGAAGTAGTTAGTTTAATTTAATTTAATTTAATTTAAAAAAATAAAATATTCAAAATTACATTAAGGTTTATAACTATAAAAGTAAACTAAATATGTAATCCGAATATTTTTTATAACCATTTAAACACGAAAGTAGCCATTTGAGATCATAAAATGATCATGGAAAATACTAAAAATCTAACTAAAAGACTAAAAAAATAAATACAAACAAAACCATTAATCGACAATGGAGATAAAAACCATCAACACTAGCATAAAAATATATATGTCAATGAACGCACGTTGACAAAACATCATTATCACAATTCAATTGTAAACAAGAAACAATGAATATCTAAAGCAACGTTGACAAAAATCAGACAAGAAGGTCTAAAGCAGGAAAGATCAGTAGGATAATCAAATAATTATCATCTTGATTAATCGATACTACATTAAATCTAATCCTGAAAAAAATAAAATGAAAAAAAAAACGGACAAACAACTGATACTAAAAATAAAAAATATATCAACAAAACGTGCCCAAAAAACAATAGAAAATATGTCATAAGACAAAATTATTTTTATTAAAAAAACAAAAATAAGATATAATAATGTAAATGAAAAGAAAAAGATTACCGACGGTACGGCGAGTGACACTAAAACTAGTACTATTGTTGACCAAATAAAATTGGAAACTAAAAAGAATCGAGACGATTAATTAAGTTGGAGAAAATTTTAAAACCCTAATTACATGGGTTTAGCTACTTGGACCGATTTTAATAAAATAATGCACAAAGGTTAATCAAACGTTGATTTGTTACTTGTAAGAATCAAAATTCAAATTTGACATACAAATCTGGGTATTTTGTATTTAAGTAAGTAATATCTAATAAACTTGATGTAAACTTTTTTTTTTTTTGAAAATAAACTTGATGTAAACTTGATCCTTTATATTTGAAGAACACTTTACACCGTTGGACATAATATAATTTCATAAGGATAATTTAACCTTCAATATTTATACATTTTGTTAATTTAATTATTATTCTTTTTAGTTAAATTTTATCCTCAATACTTCTTATTTTTTAAAAGAAAATCTCCTCAATACTTAAAAAAAATCAAGTTTTACCCTTAGCTTTTAACATAATTAATATTTTTTAACGAGAATATTGACTAAAATTTTAAACTTTTAGCAACATTAACATAAGAATTCACAGGTCAATACATGTGTATCTTATATTTTATGGATTTTATATATTTATATAATTCTAATACTTTTAAAGTTTTTAAATTATTTATTAATGTGACATAAAAGACATAATATTAATGGAGTAAAACTTTGATACACAGGCTGTGTAAAATTAATTTTACACAAGCATGTGTTACACTATAAAAACTCAAATCCTAAATTCATATTCCTACCCCTAAAAAACTAAAAACCTTAAACTCTATACACTAAATTCTAAACACTAACCTTGAATTCTAAACCATGCAACCTAAACTTTTAAATTTTAAACCCTAAATTAAAATTCTAACTCATAAAACTAAAAGCACGTATAAACTAAAGTTTACACGATCTGTATATCAAACTTTTTCCCAATATTAATGTTAGTATGTAGTATATATAAATTGCCATGTAGGCGGCTACATCAACACCGTTAAGAAATTATTGCTTTAATTATGATTTTTTATTTGAGATAAAATGATTAAAATACACAGGTAATAAAAAATTATGGGAACATTGAACAGAAATAACTATTCTTTCACCTGTTTTATTTTAATGGATAGGTAAATTAATGCTTTAGTTATGGTTTTAATTTGGCTATTGTAGGTAAATCAAACAAGCCACTACCAACATCATAACATATTAATTACTAATTGATTTATATTATTATTTTTTTATAATAGTAGGCGTTTGTTTGGGACGGTCATAATAGAATTTTTTTTAAGCAGTTTTTGTAAACATTAATATACACGTAGACTTTTCCGAAACAATTAATTCAATACTTTTAATATTTTTTAAATAAACTAAATGTGATTACAAAATAATATCTATTTATAAATATTTTTAATTTTTTTTAATAATATACATATATCTTATAAAATAATTTAAATTTATATCTCTTAAAATAAATACTATTTATTTTTTGATTAAGACACTTCTTAAGCCGTCAACATTTATTGTTACAAATAAATGAATTAATAGTAGTGTAATAGATGGGGCAGTTGTAGACCTAGACCATATATTTGCTGCCTATATTATATTCCCCATCATGTCGGCTGGAATTCTATAACCATTTACTCTCATTCCCATTCTGTGTGCCCCAGTTCTCAACGGATAATTATGGCGGATGAAATTCGGGAAACTACCTATTTAGTTTTTTTCACAATTATTATTTTTAACAAAATGGTACTTAACGTTATGTTTTTATTCTATTTTAGTATATGGCCGTTAAAAGTTAACGAAAATAATGACGTGGCTTGAATTAATGACAATTTTAGTCTAAAACACTTATATAGATGATTAATTTAGTCCAAAATACATTAATTTAAAAATCATCTTAATTCGGGGGGGGGGTAAAATTGCAAATTACATTCGACTGGAAGAAGAAAAATGAAAAATTTATAATTTTAATCTAAAAATTAAAATAATATTTAAAATTAATAGAATTTTAGACTAAATTGATAGGTTGTATAAATTTTTGGACTAAAATTATTATTAACCCAAACCACTTCACCATTTATGTTAGCTTTTAACGACCAGGGTACCAAAATAGAATAAAAACGAAATGTTAAGTGCCATTTTACTAAAAATAATAGTTGGGTAGCAAATCAATAACACAAACATAGCTAGGGTATTAAATATATAATTTTTCGATGAAATTCTTAGGAAGTTTAGCTAGTTGAAATTCACGGAGGCGAAAACGGCTGGCGTTGGAATCGAAGGTCTGAAGGCTCATCTCAGTGCGATTGGGTTTGATTAGTGGATAGATAAAGAGATTAATGCTTGGTGTCCCTTGTGATGGTGTCTATTTTCCATCCCAATATGAGTGATAAAAAATGCACGTGAGAAATATAGAGAAGATTTCTCAAGAAAATTGAAAAGAGGGGGTCTTGGCACTTCTGATTATAACTAACGAATTGTGATCAAATTGATTTATGAATATAATACATCACTTATCAGGTTATTTATCTTTTTACTCTAGTATGACATAACTGATGATACGTTCCTTTTCTAAACTTCATATGAATGCACTCAAGCTAACGTATCATTGTGTCACTTGACCTAGCTTGTAGGTACACCAGCCATTCAGGTGTCAATATGTATTGGCTAAGCCTCATCCTGTTACTTGACTTAGACCACGCAATGACTTTCGTTACTCATGGTGCTTCATTATTTTACATTTTATGATGTTGGAATGTTAAATGCATTCTACAACACATATATGCGTATATAAGTGAAGTAGTATAAAGAACAAAATTACTAGCAAAATGCATCAAACCAAGGATTACTCTATTATAAACAGAGTTAAATTCTACGGAGATAAAAGAAATAACTCCTAAGAATTTCATCATCGAAAAACTACATATTTGGCGATAAAAGGCAATGTGAAAAAATAGTAGGAGGGTAGAGGTAACTTAAATGTGAAAAAATAGAGAATAAATTCATAATTAAACCAATCTTTTTAAAAAGTATGTAAATCAAAGGTAAAAAAAAAAAAAAATAGTGTCTGGTAAGAGTCCCTCCCAATATACACATGAGTCCGTCCATTCTTGTTGAATTCTTTTTATTACGGAAAAGATACAAACGCATTTCATGCTATTGCTTTGAATTTAAAAATGGATATGTTTTCTTCATTATCAGACAGACTGAAATTGGCAAAATTGGTGGGATATTGTATCCCAAAAAAATATTTAAAAATTTAGTGTAGACTTGAAAATATTTCAAAAAGTATGGTGTTTTGAACAGTGAGGTTGAATTGATTTCTATCCGACCTCATAGAATTAAAAAGATTTAAAAAATGACGAGGGCACAAGGATTTCAATCCGACCTCATTGTATAAAATAATAAAAAAATTCTTGAGGGTTCTTTAATTTCAATCCGACCTCATGTTTGAAAAAAAATTTGAGGGCGCATGGATTACTATCTGACTTTATGTATTTAAAAAAAATCACGAGGGCGGGTTGATTTGGTTCCGACCTCAAGGGGAAAAAATTAAAAAGCCTGCACATGGTAGGTTGCAGGTCACAGGTTCAATTAAGAAAAAGCTGGGATATCTCATAGGGTGCAGGATGTTGTCACGGGTTGAATTTAAAAAAAAGGTTGGGATGTGCAGGTCACGGGTAATAAAGTGAGAAAAAACAAAAGATATGATGAGATGGGTGTATCAGAAATCTGAAAAGAAGGTTTTATTTTTTCAAAAATGGGGTGATGGGTTGAGTGATTGAAGTATAAATTTTTAGTTGTTAAATAGAGGTTGAAAGTTGAGAATTTTAGAAGAAAATTTGTGAAGAAGCTCGGTGAAGAAGTAAAAGAAAAAAGAGGAGTTGAAGAAAATACTGTAAGTTTATATATTTTGCTTTTAAATTTAGTTCGAATATTTTTCTGTAATTTTTTTGGGAATAGGGTGGTGATTTGTATTGATTGGAATAGTGTTATTGAATGGATTGTAGGGGTATTAAATTTAAATTTTGAATGGTTATTAAATAAATTGTAGGAGTAAATAACGGAAAAAAATTGTGTATTGTGTTAAGTAAGTGAGGTGAAAAGGTAAAAGTTGAAGAAAGTGAAAAAAAATTGAGTGAAGAAGGAGAAGAAGAAAGTGGAGGAAGAAATTTTGAAGAAATTTTTAGTAAGTTAATTTTTACATTTTGTTTTGAATATGTAGATTCTTTGTTTATGTTTATTTTGTTGTTTAGGTAAAAAATTCGTAACAATATAATATAACATTATGATAATTTTGATTTATGTATTTTGATTCAAAAATATATATAGTTTTGAACGTGTAGAGACAATGTGCAACGTGTGTACGGTCGTTATCTATTACGATGAAGAAATTGTAAAAACTGATATCAATATCGTATTTGACTCGGAAAACACTACAAAGATAAGGTTTTCAAAGAACATTTCCCTTCGAGAGCTGAAGCATGACATAGAAAGAAAAATAGGAGATGAAATTGTTCGTTTGCGGTACCGGTGGAAGACATGTGATGATCCAGTCAGATATTCTGCAATAGCTCTTAAAGATGATGTTGGACTCATGATTGTAGAGCATGATTTAATATGTATTCTAAGTGTTGAGTTACATGTTAAGTTGCGTGGGAGATATGAAGACTCGGGCCCATCCAAAAATGTATTTGGAAGTTCTTCTCAAATGAGTTTCGGTAGTGCGGTTGAGGACCAGCCATATAGGTTTGGAGACAGTTTTGTTGCTCTGTTGGAAAGTGGGACATCAGATGCATTTCATCCATATGCCGGACCTTCGACGTTCCCAACGGTTGAGCCAACAATTGATCCAAGTGTTGGCATTGACGTTGAAAATCTCCAAGGCCGATGGGGAGAAATGCTTGTTGATTCTACTGAAGATGAAGAAACCAGAAATCCCGATTTGAGTGGTGATGAGCCTATTTTTTGTGGTGGTGAGTTCGTGTCGGGTGGGGATGACATTACATGGTATGAACCTCCTGCTCATATGAACTTAATAGATTATGATGCAATGAGGGCACCTGAATATCCGGTCATGCCATAATTAAGTTCGGGCTCCTTTGATGAATTATCAGTTGGGATACAGTTTAAAGACAAGGAAGAAGCTACATTGGCAATTAAAAAATATTATATCAGAAAGCATGTTGACTTTACTGTTAAAGAATCTACTCCGAGAATAATGTTTGTGAAATGTATTAAATATGGAGAAGATTGTAATTGGAAGATTCGAGTGTTTAAACTTTAGAGGAGAACTGCTTGGGAGATTACAAAGTACAACAGTGGATACACTTATTTACGAAATTCAATCATCCAATACCACCGTAAGTTGGACTCCGATGTAATAAGTCGCCACGTGAAGATGTTGGTTGAAGCAAATCCTAGGGTTATTGTTTCAACGATTATGGAATCTGTGAAGCAACAATTTGAATACCAAATAGAATATGGAAAGGGTTGGTATGTAAGGGATAAGGCACTGAAAAAGGTATACGGTAAGTACGATAAGTCATACAATGAGCTATCGGCACTATTACAAGTAATAGTATATTTTATTTCGGGAACCATAGTCAGGTATACAAACAAGAATGTATGCAACCGAGAAGGTCAGCTTCTTCAAGGGAAGAAAATATTCCACCAATTATTTTGAGCATTCAAGCCATGTATCGAAGGCTTTCCATTTTGCAAACGGATGGTCCAAGTTGATGGTATATGGTTGTACGGAAGATACAAACATGTTTTGTTGATTACTGTTACACAATATGGTAATCAAAATATATTTTCGATTGCCTTCGCAATTGTTGATACAGAGTCGGCGGACTCTTGGAAATTCTTTTTAAGTAATTTACGTGAACATGTTGTTCGGGAAGATGGAATTTGCTTGATTTCAAATAGAGCAACAGGCATCTTAGCAACAATTGATCGAGAAAACAGTCGATGGACACCTCCACACGCATATCTCACGTATTGTGTACGCCATATTGGTAAGAACGTAATTGAAATGTGGAAAAAAACCCCACATTCGCAGCGCGATTTCAGACTCGATTGTTTATGTGTTATGAATTTTGTCAATGCTACTGCATTCTTGCCTAACAATATATTACGGAACATGATACGAACTACTACAGTAAATTTTGAGCGGAAGTTGACAAATTTACATATAGAGTACGACGAAGATGTTTGGGCGTAGACAAACAGTATAGAGAGGGAAAGATGGACCCAATCGTATGATGAAGGTCGACGATACGGGCAAATGACAACCAACCTTGTAAAGTATATAAATGGTGTATTAAAAGGAACACGTCATCTCCCAATAGCTAGCTTGGTGAGACGTACTATAGGTTGGCTAAGGTTTGGTCCGATAAAGGGTCAGAAATTCAAGCTATAATAAATAAATGACAAGTCTGGTCTCTTGATCTTGTGACAAATATGCAAAAGAACGTGGAACTGGCAAGATCGATAGTTGTTCACAGGTTCGACCTAAATGGACAGATTTTTGATGTCGTTAATTCCCTGCGCAACAACGAAGGATGGCACCGCCAAACATTTCGAGTCAATTTTAGGCAAAGATGGTGTGATTGTGGTGAGTTCCAGGCATGGTGATATCCATATAGTCATGCAACCGCAGCATGTATGTCTAAAGGGGTTGACCCGTACAGCTTTGCGGATGAATGTTTTAACTTGTACAGGATAAATAAATATTTACAGATGTGAGTTCCTACTGATCACAAATTCACAATATTGGCCACCACTGGAACATGACGAATGGTTACCGAATCCGACACTCTATAGAGAACCAAAAAGCCGTCCTCCATCTACTCGCATCCATACCAGTATGGATCTTCATTACAAGGAAGCAAGAGAACCAAAGAGATGTACAAAATGTAGGGGTACAAGACATTCCAGAAACAAATGTCCAAATTGACCGAATTACATGGCAATGCCTCGGTGATTTCATTCACAATTCATGGTAGAACTAGTTTCATTTCTTTATATTTGTATTCGAATGAACATTTTTTAGTTGATTATGAGTACGTTATTTGATGCATATGGTTTTTTTGGTTAGTTAATGCATGTTCAGTGTTTATTTTGGTAATGAATTATATACTTAATTTGTTGAGATATTTATTTTGATATAACAAAGTTAAAAATATTTTTGGACTAAATTCAATTATTGCAAAAAAAATTCAAAGAACATTCGAAAAATATTTCTAAAACAATAATTTTTTTGTATTTTTGGACTAAATTCAATTATTGCAAAATATTTTTGGACTAAATTCAGAGTATATGAAATCATTTTCTATATAATTTTTGTCCATGTAGGGATGTGGATGAATCGTAACGCTGCAGTGGTCGTCGATATCGTTGCGGTCTTCGAGATGCATCATCATCATCTTCTTTTTCTTCATCATCATCATCACCATCAATCACCCGAGGCATAAGAGGTGGCATTGTAAACACATAGTCACTACTATGTGGTGAAAACGTGGGACTGCTAATCAACGTAACCTCCATGAAATCTGTGATCCCTTGATAGTCTATGTTTCCACTAAAGCTCGGGTACATAAGTGTCTGCGAATGATTAAAATCTGGTGCATATTCTCTAGAAACATTTGCACTCGAACTCCCGCCCATTGATAGATGATAAATAGGTGACTGTGAATGATAAAAATATGGTGCGTATGCTTCAGAAACATTGACACCCGAACTCCCGCCCATTGATGGATGATAAATGGGTGGCTGTGGATGATAAAATATGTCATCTACTAGATTAGAAATCGAGCTCTCGCCCATTATTGGATGATAAATGGGTGGCTGCGAATGATAAAAGCTGTCATCCACCGAATTGGCAAACGAGCTCCTCGTCATTGCTGGATTTTCACCCGTGGTTGAAGGAGTACCGGCATACATATCCAATGTACCATATTCACTGTGAGATTCATCCTCTTGATTTCGGCCCGCATTACTCTTAGATGATTGACTACGACCATCAAATTTATTTACAAATACTCGGCATTGTTTTC
The DNA here is from genome assembly GCA_019671005.1 of Hibiscus mutabilis. NCBI lineage: Eukaryota > Viridiplantae > Streptophyta > Magnoliopsida > Malvales > Malvaceae > Hibiscus > Hibiscus mutabilis. The sequence goes on along the minus strand of CM033721.1, from coordinate 3,096,071 downwards.
GTTCGTCCACAGTAGTCAAGTACAATTTTCTATTATTTTGATAAAATATCATGTACTCTGAATTATCTGACTCCAAATCATCAGCTTGCATTCGAGAGCGATGTGGCAACCGTTCACGTCTATTGTTCCACCTTTCAACGTACTTTCGATGTTTTATTTCCCATGTATGATGCCCCTTACTGCGAAAGTCCGCAAGGTGTAGGTTGTCATGATTGCTGTCATGATTCAGTGAATATCTCAGAATGAGCTGGTGGAAGCCAAACTGTCTTAGGACTCTATCTCCTAACTAGTATTCCACAAAAGCAAAATGGATCATCAGTGTAACCGCACACCAGAGATAGGAATCAATCATCAATACGTCTGGTATGTTTACGCATCCGCCGACGTATGACCTCCAAATAAACTGTAAAAAATAATAAATTTAACTTTAAAATTAAATTAATTACTTTAAAAATATAACGTGTAAAAGTAACTTAACTCCGATACCTCATTTTTGCAAGATAAATCAATAGAAGCTCTAAACACTCTAATATTGTTGTGTGCTAACCTTGTGTGAGCTTTTTTCGCATTCCATCTACATAGACATCCAAATAACAGTCGTTTGATTATTATGTAGATAAAAACTTATTTTAAAACCGCGTAAACTTAAACTTTCAAATTAAAGTAAATAAATTACCTACTGACAAGAAAAAAATTTCTCGAACTTCGAGTAACCCGTGTAAAAAATGGAAGTCGTTCCCATGTCCAAGCTTGCAATAGCAACGTACATCCACCAATACCCCTTTCCTTTACACCATTACTGTCTAATAGAGCGGCCTTGCACAACTCACGATACAATAACGCTAATATTGTTGATCCCCAACTACAATTAGCAGCTTCTAAAGGCGATGACAGATATGATAGATACCGTATGTGAACAAGGTTTCCAGATTTATCTGGCATCTGTATTCCCCCCAATAAGCTGTAAAATATAGGCTCGACTCGCACAGCTAATTTCTTGCGGTGTGTTATTCCGCTCGAGCTTGAATTCTCTCTGCAACCAGCTTAATTTAATACAAGATCCTCTAATATCGATTCTAGTCGGAACCTTATTGAGGTAATCATAGCAAAGCCTTTCAGCTGAATTCTCCGACTCATTAACTAATGGACTCCTGTTTACCAAGACCCCGATTAGCATCACTACGTCTTCAAGCGTAATGGTACATTCTCCACACGGCATGTGAAACGTATGAGTCTCCGGTCTCTAGCGCTTAATTAGTGCGGTAATTAAATCGGGAATCAGCTTGTAGCCACGAATAAATGTGGCATGATAGAATCCCGCTTCTTGCAACCATTCAGTCATATCGGGGTGTGGTCCATTACTCCCCATGCTCAGATGATGTTTGAAGGTTTCCTCGGTTGTCTGCATTAAATTAAAAAATTCTTAATAATAATAAATAAGATAATAAAATAATAATAATCTCAAATTAACTTTTTAAAAAAAAAATTACCATGTCATCAACCGCAACACTAGAGACGTGTCGATTTTCTAATCTCAACATAGGATTTGAGTCAACCATCTTTCTAACAAAGCTACATAGAGGACAAGTAAGAAAATATTAGTAAAAATAAACACCACCAAATTTAATCGTAGCTACTACTTTAAAATATTAATAAATATAAATTTTTGATAAAAAAAGAAACCAACTTACTTGTTTACAATTTGACACTAAAATATTCGAACTAAATTTAAAAGCAAAATATATAAACTTAAAAACTTACAATATTTTCTTCAACTCATCTTCTTTCTTCTACTTCTTCACCCAATTTCTTCACAAATTTTCTTCTAAAATTCTCAACTTTCAACCCTATTTAACAACTAAAAATTCATACATCAATCGTTCAACTCACCACCTCATTCCCGAAAAAATTAAACCTACTTTTTAGATTTCTGATGCACCCATCCCATCCCATCTTTTATTCAGGTCTAAAAATTGGCATGCACCCTCTGACTGCCATTCCACCTTTTTTTAATCAAACCCGTGACCTGACCGATCTGCCATTCCCTTTTTTTATTCAACCCGTGACCTGCACTTGCACCCTGCCATGCCACTTTGTTTTTAATCAAACCTGTGACATGCACCCCTGCCACTTTTTTTTTAATTCAACGCGTGTAGGAGGCCTGCAGTGCAAGCTTTTTAATTTTTTTCCCCTTGAGGTCGTAACCAAAGCAACCCGCCCTCATCATTTTTTTTTTATATTTCAAACATGAGATCGGATAGAAATTAACCAACCCTCATCAATTTTTTTTATTATTTTCGACTATGAGGTCGGATTGCTTTCAAGGAGCCCTCAAAATTTTTTTATTATATTTGAACATGAGGTTGGATAGAAAGTAAGGGCCTTCAACTTTTTTAAATTTTTTTTAATTCTATGAGATCGGTTAAAAAGCAATCCGACCTAACGGTTGAAAACACCATATTTCTGCGTTAGATTTTTAAATATTTTTTGGGGCACCAATTTTCCCGACTGAAATTGTAAAATTTCTGGGTAATTCTGATGATTGCATTCTGTTGTGAAATAAAAGGAATAGTTGTGATTTCAGGAGCATCATGAAAGATTCAACTACTCTACAACAGATAATGATTGAATTTTCAAGTCTTAACAGAATCAATTTCAAGAAAAGAAAAAATCTCATAGAAATGAGAACTGATATCCAGATGTCCTCTTTAAGTTGGGATCATAAACTGTTCACCATTTCTGGCAAATTCAAGGCATTGGTTATCAAAAACAAAGAAGAGCAAAAGTTCTTGACTCATCTTTTTCACCATTTTTGTCAACCTATACTTCAACAGCTCCAATGTGGCTGAAACTAGTCTTGGATGTTCCAGTATTGAGCTCCTTTGATACTCCAAAATCCATGTATTTGGATCCAATTGTATAAACGAGGCACCCCATTTGTCTTGCTCCCATGAAGCTTTTGCCTTCCTCGTTATAAACCCATGCTTTCCATTGGACCACTGTAAAATCCAAAACATGAAAAATTGGTCAAGCTGGTTCAGATTCCTACCAGCAAAAACAAAAAAGTAAAGATTTACCTCTGTTACTCTGCCAGATAATATGGTAAAAGATTTGGAAGAAAATCCTGTTGCTAGCAACCTTGTAGTTTGAATTGGCCATCCCCAGATCCTGACTTCTTCCATTGCCGATTTATATATCAAACAATGTGAATTCAGAAGCAAACTACCCTGCAATTATTAGTCCAACATAAACCAACTAAAGTTACTTTTTTTTATTGAAATATTCCTCTCTGAAAGAACAATTTTGAACCTGGTGGATTTCCCATATGGAATCCGTATTGCTGCAATTTGAAACCTTCAGATTATGAAATGCCTTCAGCTCATTCTGCAAGAACCTGAATTTTCCATTCAAATCTTGCATCATTGAAGCCCTTTCACCGATGCTTCTCACAATATCCCTTGTCAAAACTGGCTTAAAAAACCCAGCAAGAACCCAAGAAAACGCAATCTCCATTACAAGAACCAGATTCAAACCCAATAACAACTTCCAAAATACACTCTTGAAACCACCTTTCTTCCGCGCCTCTTCCTTCACCTTCTTCCCTCTCGGATTTAATCTGGCGGTTGATTTAAGAGCCGGAGATTCCACAATGCAACAAGAACTGGATCCAGGTGTTGATATAACCGAAGGGTCGAAAGAGATCGGTGAGCGGTCGACGAATTTAGGCTTCAAACCCGAGAGTTTAGTGAAGGAGCTCTTCTGGACGCTGACGGACATGAGATCGAGAGTGGCATTGATGCTGGCCAAACACATCTCGCAGTTGCAATTGTCGTCTTTTCTGCATCCGGGGTAGTAGCTGTAGCAGTTGTCTCTGGTTTCGATATGGAGCTGGTCTTCCATTGTAATGGTGGTCGATTTCATTGAAGACGATGATGAACTCATCTTGGGTTTCATGGCTTCTTTTTGTCTCCGTTTTTTTTTTTCCTTTAAAAAGAATTTTTTTTGAAAAAAATGCTGTTATTAGGCTTAAATGAGACCTAACGGATATATGCCTAGGGTTTTGAAATTTGAACCCCAAAACGGTCATATCATGTGAGATTTTTATTTGTTTGTTTGTTTCTCTTTTGGTTAAACTACATCATTAGTCACCCAGTTATTATTATTTTCTAGGGTAAAGTACACAAATAGTTACTAAATTATCTCAAAAATATAAAATAGTCACCAAACTTTCAAAAGTTATAAAATAGTTACTAAACTTTAGTTTTGTTACAAAATAGTCACTGAGCCATTAGTCGTTATTCATTGAATGTTGCGACAGTTGCAAAAATTTGAATAATAACACATTTAATCCTCCATATTTACAACATTTAATCAATTTAGTCCTAATTTAACCTTCATTCTTGATGTCTAAATTGATTGAATGTGTAAATATTGAGGATAAAATGTGATGTTATACAAACTTACGTAACTGCCATGTCACTCAGTTAACAACAGTTAATGGTTTAGTGGCCATTTTATAACAAAAACTAAAGTTTAATGCTCATCATGTAACTTTAGAAAGTTTTGTGATCATTTTGTATTTTTTAAAATAGTTTAGTGACCATTTGTGTACTTTACCCTATTTTCTATGTTAGTTTTCAAACTATTCTTTTTACTATTTGACAACTAATAGTTAAGTCTTTATTAAAATTTAAGACCTATATTACAAACAAAATATCTAAAATATGTCATTTTTTTCATCTAAGTACTTAAAGTATTTTTGGTCAAAATAAGTATCTAAAATAAATTTTTTGGTTAGAATAAGAACTTAAAGTAAAATTTTTGATCATACCTAAAGTATTTTTTTTATCACAATATATATTTAAACTGTAATTTTTGTTTCCTAAAAATTGACATGTAACATTAATTAAAAAAATAACTTAGGTACTTGTTTAGACCAAAAAAATAGGCAAAATAAAAAAAAAGATACCCCAACGTTTGCATGTTTTGTCATTTGGTCTCCTATTCTTTCTTTTTTTGGAGCAAACAAACTCCAACATTTCAATTTGGTCCAAATATGCTCCCGTTGGATGAAAAGTGTCAGTCAACTGACGGTCAGCGGCTGATATTGACTGGACTTGCCACGTGTTAAGATCTGCTCACGTGTCAGCATTATATTCGCCACGTATCATCATCAGATTCGGCCACGTGTAAACATGATAATCGGCCACGTGTCACCATAAAGAAGGGTATAACAAAAAAAATTAAAAATCTATCGTGGCATATGCCACATCAACAAATCTTAACAAGTGGCAAGTTCAGTCCGCATCAGCCGTTGACCGTTAATTAACTAACAATTTCCATCTAATTGGAGCATATTTAGACCAAATTGAAACGTTAAGGGTTGTTTGCTCTAAAAAAAGAATAGGGAACCAAATGACTAAACATGCAAACGTTAGGAGCATTTTAGTCATTTTGCCAAAAAATACTTTAAGTACGCATTTTAAGAAAAGAACACTTATGTACCTGTTTTGATCCAAAGATATGCTTTAATTACTTATTTACCATATAAACCAAAACTTAATAGAGAGAATGATTTGATACAGGATAATAATAATTTTATACCCTAAAATTTTTACATTTTATCAATTCAATTATGATTCAAAATAAACATTTAAATCAAACCCCAAATTTTTAGTATATTTTCTTTTTCTTCTCCATCACTTTTGTTCTCTATCATCACCCTTTTCACATCTCTTCCATCAAAGAAGTGTCCTCTTTGTTTTTATCTTATTCTGTTACAATTTCATAGATTTCGACCTCCGCCATTTCCACTTTCTGTCTAACTCATATAACACCCCCATAATGCAGAAAAAATGATGGAAAACTTAAGATTTTCCCTTTCTTATATTTCCGGTAATCTTGGGTAGCTTTAAATACAGACACGATTTAATGGTATTCTATGCTCCTATTTTTTATAAAATCCCAGTCTGCACAACATCCTTTGGTTTGAGTATATATTGTCTTTGCACTAACCAACAGAGAACTCAATTTCACCCCAATCGATTTTAATGCCATATCAAGGGATTTAAATCGTACTTGTGGCCGCGTTTTTAGGTCGCGGTATTTTTTCGTGATTGCAGATATAACTGATGCTAAGTTGTCATTATAAACTGTTATTTTTTACAACAATTTCAAATGGTGTTTTACGGTTATATAACAGTCGTTATTATTGTAGTAGACTGCTATTTGAATCCGTACTCATATCTTCCGTGACTGTCACCTCCCTTCCAAAAAAAACGGCCTTGAAAATATAGTTCCTAGCAAATGTACTAACCACAACTCCTTTATCTTTGGCTAACTTAGACAACCATGGGAAAGATAACTTCAGGGGGTCGATTGTTGGAAACGTCAGTACACCCTATGACGCAGCGGAAAAATTATCCGGCGTAATCCACCAGTGATCCATGTACAAGGGACGGATTCGATGTGATAAAGTATGAAAACATTACCTCAAGTAATCTGAAATTTCGTAGCGAGTATAGGAGAATCCAAATCAAATTCGAGTCATCACAGCAGCGTTCCGACCTCTACGAGTCCACCCGAATAAAACGAACAATTTTTCTCTTCTCTAACTGTTAGAGAGGATTTTCGAAAAGCACACATGTTGGCTGCTAGACCTTATGCATTTATATATTTTTCTCTTCTCTAACTGTTAGAGAGGATTTTCGAAAAGCACACATGTTGGCTGCTAGACCGTATGCCTTTATATAGCATTTAAAAACCTAATTCTAATTAAATTCGGATTCTTTAAATATACAATATATTGAACCGAATATAATTAAATATGTAGAATCTGGTTCTACTTTAATTAGGTTTCTTTTAGATATATATATATTAATAGTATTTATAATTACAAATACTTATCAAATATTAACATATATATAAAAACAAAATTATCCATAATTATAACAATTTCAGTTTCTCACTAATTACGTGTACAACAAGTTTGTACACATGCTATCTAGTCGATATTTGTTCGTTTCAATCGTAGGATGTGACCCTTGTAAGTTCATGTAACGTTAGCAATAATATCCAGAATAATTCTAATATTACAAGCAATGAGTGACATCTAGCAATACATCATTGCTACCTAAGTTACATGAAATCGTGGTTTGATTTAACCTTTTTCCGTGACTAACTTCTTTTATGTATTTCATCCATTTGTCCTCATATCTAGATCGGACACAAGTCATGGATTAGTCACACTTGTATAGTCCATCTAATATTTCTTGATATCTTGAGTAGACTATTATAAATGAATAACTATGATATCCCATATCAATTTATTCGAGCATGGCCATGCATTTTCTAGTCTCACTCAATCAAGTGGCCTATGATATTTCTCATATTATGTAGGGGGCAAATCTTATCTTGATCAACCATATTTCGCTACATGAATTGTGACATATCCAATATCAGTCTTTATAGTGTAGTCAGTTACGACACACATTTGACCGTATCAAAATATGTCACTCACGATGTTGAAGTAATAATGATCTCAAGTCTAAGGATCATACATGTAGTTATCACCATAGGCAATGTTGTGACTGTCACATAATAATCCAAGAAACATGCTCATAGCGGGTCAGTCCAGTATGTTGTTCCCTAACACATACTTATGTATTGATTTTGACATCTCTATGTCAATGACAACACTTTGTCATCAATCAACTACATATTAGTCTTAATACATTATTGTTGTCTAAGCCCACAATAATTCTCGACTAAGGATATTCAAGAATAACTATATTATTCTAAGGACTTTATTATAATTAAGTTTATTTATAGATACACAGAATAAGACTGAAATAATAATAATGGCTTTTTATTAATAAACAATATAAAATAAGTATGTCTTTTACAACCATCTCATAATTGGTCTTTGGGCATACTCCAACATCGATATCACACCATACATCTTTCCAAAATAACACAAAATTCTCATTATCGACTAAAATTGTTATTGCGTCAGCATTTTCGGTCGTTGTGTTTTATTACAGTTGCAGACATAACGAATGTTATTGCGGTTATTGTGGACTGTTATTTTCCGCAATAGCGATTTTGGACGGTGCCACTCTCGCTATATAGCGGTCGCTATTACGGTAGTGGACTGCTATTTGAATCCCACAAAGATATCCTTAGCAGAGATTTAAAATGTGGTTGCAATAGTTTGGTCGTGTTACATTTATCGCATGGTTAGAGACATGACGAGTACTATTGCGGTCATTGCAACTATCATAATCATGATTTTTTTAATAGTGGATGTTATTGTGGAACGGATATCGTTGTTTTAGACGGTGTCGCTGTCGCTATATAACGGTTGTTATTGTAGTCAACTGCAAGTATCACGATCGTAAAATTCTTTAATAATGGATGTTATTGTGGACTAGTATCTTGATTTTGGACTAGAAAAAATTATTTCATATGTTAAAATTTAAACAAGGTTTTGTGCAAGGGTCTCAGCATGGTGTTTCAGTGTTAAAATCATTTAACATCTGGTTAAGACATGTCAAATGTAACCCTATATTTCTATAGTAGTTTGAGTAAAACACAAGCTAATAACAAAGAACATCAAACAAAGGGTAATTGCATTAAATAAAGTATTAAGTTCTACAAACCATAAAATAAGAGTTAACTTTAGAAAATACCAATATTTCAAAAGATCGCGCAAGATTAGTAGTAAGAAACAAATTTCTCTCGGGTACATGACCTATGCTCCTCTTAGACACGCGAGCCTTACATTAACCACAGTTGCAACTTGGCAATCTAGGCTGTCTTTTCGGCCTACCTATTACTTCTTTATGCACTAATAAAGGACTTCTCTTTATATAGGCAGACGAGAGCAAAATGATAACCAATAGGAATGTAACAAGTGTTGATCCTCCTTGTGGTCTTGTCTCGACAATGATGTTTTTCCTAATGCAGTTATCATTTTACAGTTTTAGGAATTGTCTGGTGGCCCGGCTTGACGATATATCTTGATGCAACGGGCAATCTGTGACCTCTACCGTACAATGCTCTCGGTATCTCCAAGCAACGTGTAACCGTAGTATAGTTAGAATGGAGCACCCGTGTAGGCCAACTTGCAATTGTGATCCCAAGTGGTCTCGTGCTCTCTCATGCAAGCAATTGTCTTGTGGTCCAAACATATAAAGGCAGCTTCTTTATCTTATAACATTTTGGGTAGATCACAACCAACAAACACATTATACAACTCTGTATCGACATAAATATATAATGTACCGACAGACTAAGGCAGAAAACCTAAGACATGATAAAATGCATGAAAACCTAAGTAAAGAACAAAAATATAAACGAACAAAGAAAAAACTAAAGTAAAAGAGGTGCATATATATGTGTGTGAATATCTGAGAGTTATTAGTAAACTACATTGTTCATCACTCAACTTTCTTCTCATTTTAGTAAATGTCTGAATTATTAAATTTACTATATTATCATATTTGATATTTTAATAAGCAATGTAAAAAAATCATTACTCGAATCAAATATTTTGATTAATTGGTCAATCGATTATCTGATTTAATTGGTACAATATAAGTTTGAGAATTAAATAATTCAAATTCACCAATTAACCAAATAATTTTTTAAGGATTAATCGAACCCGATTTTACACACCCCTAACCATAACAATAAGAAAACACAAATCAAATAGGAATTTCAAGACATAAAAATCCAACAATCACACACAATCTTTACATGTTTTCACCAACAAATTATCCACTTAATCCTTAATAGATTCTTTTTAGATTGTATTGTATTATACAATAGCATAAAGTTTGAACAACAACAAAAGTCGTTTCTATTCTTCGTTACCTTTTTTATTTGCTTTTTCTTATAATACTCTTTCAACCAAGAAGAATAAATTAAAAACGAGGATCGACATTTCTCCTCTCTCGGGATAAAAGGTCATGTCATTCGAGAGTGACCAAAATAAGAACCATTTCGAACGTTAAGTACTAAAATGAAAATTTTAAAATTCAGTAACCAAAATATAAGTGAGAAGAAAGCGAGTGATAAATATTGTAGTTTACCCATTATTTTACCCTAAAAAATTGTCTTGACCGTATAAATTGGATCAGGTTAGACCCACTAAATTCATAAGTTTGATTATTCCTAGACGAGTTCAAAGAAAAATAAAAATAAAAATAAAATCTCATATATGCCGCCAATAATATCAACGGAAGCTTTGAGAAAATATCTTTTGAGCATTAAAGCTTTTAGAAATTAGCACTCGAGAAAGTTAGAAAATCTCGCTTTATCCGTGTGTAACTTTCTTTCAATTTCTTTTTTGTTTGTTTGTATTTAGGCTTAAGAGTTAAACAAATATTTAAATTATATATTCTTTAGATATATGCTTAAATTATATTTTAAGCTAAATAAGTACATAAATTTTATTCCAAGACTCATTTAAAATTTTTTCGTGACAGGGTTTTTTTGTTATCTAATAAAATTTAAATACGTGGCATTGTTTTTTATTTTCTGAAATTAAAATTTGAAAATGAGAAAAATAAAACAATAAAAATATTAATTAACCAACAATATTTAATTTCTCTAAAAAAACTCCAAACCCTAAACCTATAAATTCCTCCACTTCGAACATTGATTCAACCACCACCGATCATCTTTATCTTCATCAGACTCTCACTACTAAAAATTCTATAATCTCATCGTCAAAAACCACCGAATGAACCGTTGATTGCATCATCGACGAACAACCAACAATGAAGTACAAAAGAGGCGATTGGGTTCCCACCGACCAGTAAAAGATGACAGATGTCGAACGGTGAGGTACACGAAATTTAGACGGTAAACCACCGACTTGTGAGGATGTCGGGCGGTGAGGGGATGTGATTTGAGAGTTTGATTGAAAGAAATTAAAACTTTGGGTTTAAAGAAATTTAGATTCATAAAAAATTTAAAAATTAAAATACATAAAAAAACATGCCACATATCGTGTTCTGATCGGATGACAGAAATTTTTAATAGCTGTTGACAAAAAAATTTTAATTGAATCATAAAATAAAATATTAGACACATATTTAACCCAAAATATAGTTCAAGTACCTATCTAGGAAATATGTATAGTTTGGGCTTTTAAGCCTTTAGGACAAATTATCCCAATTTCTAAATTTCCAATAATAAACAAATTGGGAAAATATATATGATGCACTAGCGGTGGAAACATTTGTTTCCACAAGTAGGGGTGTTCATTTTCGGATACCCGGTTCATCTAGGCACCTCCTTTGTCGGCCTGTGTCTTGGCCCGCTATATTCGAGTACCCGTTACTCGGGTACCCGTAAAACTCAGGTACTCGGTTCATAATTTTTTATTTTTTTAATTTTAAATTTAAAAAATCACATATTAAACACGTAAAATTTAAAAGTTTATAATACATAATCAAAACAAAAAAATTAGTGATTTGAAGTTAGTTTTAACTTTGAAGGGTGAACTATTTAGATATATATATTAAAGTTTATCACTAAAAGAATATATTAAAAAGATTAATCTCGATCGTGATTTTTTTCCGTTCAAATATCATACTGAAAAATCAATACAAATATTTTAAAAAAATTAAACTTAAAAATATATATACAAACATGGAAAGAATTTAGGGATTTGAATTTAGTTTTGGAGTAAAAATATTAAAAAAAACCTAAAATAAACATATAATTTAAAATATACAAAAATACATATTAAAAGTGTCGGGTCGGGTACTGGTAAGGGAAAAAATTCGGCCCAAGCCCGACCCGTGTACCCGGGAAAATTATCGGGTCAGGTACCCTACCCGATAAAAAATAAAAATCTTAAAAATACCCGCCTATTTCATACCGGGTCGTAGGGTATTCGAGTTAGGTAATTTTGAACACCTCTGTCCACAATCACCTTATTTTCAGGGGTTAGAGATCCATCGGTTTAGGAGTTTAGATTTAAGAGTTTAAAATTTAGAGTATGTAATTAGAATTTAAGGTTTAAAGTTTAAGTTTTAAGATAATATAGTAGAGATTTATATTTTTATCTATAACCCTTAAATTATAATCTTAAATTTTAAATTCAAACTATAATTCTTAAATTCTAAACACATAAATATAAAATTTTAAACTATATACCCTAAATTAAATCTATAATCTAATCTCTAAATTTAGGTCTGCCAATAATTACCCAAATAAAATTCCTTTTGTTTTTGCTACGATTTAATTCGGCCTGTTCAAGATCCCAATCATTCAATCCTGACAAGCACTCCATTACTTCTTTGCCTCTTCTTCCTTCTCTCTCTCATACTTTTGATGTTTGTTTGTTACCAAATCAAATGTTGGGAACTTCGATAAATCCATAAAATCAGTTTATTCTTCATCTTCATCGTATTGCTGTTCTTCTCCTTGTCAAAAGAGAATGGCAACTTTGTTGTCCTTGACGTCTTCATTCGATAACTATAACTACTCTCTCCGCTCTACTCTGTTCTCTCGTTCTAAATTGCCCTGCCCCATAACTTTCGCTCCCATGCTTCCTGGAGTCAGGTTTCGGGTCTCCCCAGGTTCTAAATCTCGAGTTTTTTGTGAATCCAAGGTAATTCTCAAATACCCTTTCTATAGCTATCTGATTTTTTTACTGAATTATTGATGGGATCATAGCAAAAGATATAGAGTTGTATAAGGATAAGGCTTTGGATGTCTTCAGCTCCTACAAGTTGGTCTTTCTTCTTGGGTTTGTATCAGTTCTGTTCTTCAATTCTGTTTGAACGGACTTCATATTTCTGAGTTCAGATTTAAAAATCTCTGAAATTTGTCCAGTAGGAAATTTTGGAGGAAGTTTAGATAGTAGAACAGCCTAAATGAAAATTGAAGAATTTAATGATTGCCTCAATAAGACATCACCCAAAGTCTTCCCTCATACTGTCAGCCTATCAAAATGGTCCCTACTGGCTTTTGGCTGTAATTAAGGCTTCCTTTCTTGGTTTCCCTTTAGTTATTTGTCTTTTTACTTCATAAATTGTTGCTTCTTAAGATGAATCAAATACTAGTTTTTGAAAGAATGACTAAATCCTACACTAATTCTACCATATGAGATATTCCTATAAACCATGCACAGAGTTCATAAAACTCTATTGTCAATATATTGAATTATAATCGAAACATAAAATCATGTGTTTTGTTTCCGACAATTTTCAGTTTTTTATTTTATTCTTTTCAAAGTCTTCTTTTGCTTGTCTTCAAGTACTTTTTACTAAAATCAACTGCTAAATCGTACTATCTTAAGATTTGCTTGCCTTGTACTCTTTGTTTCTGACTCTGTTGAAAGATAAGTTTTTCTTTCCTTATAGGTATTGCAAAATTGAAGCTTCCGTTTCCCTAGTTAGTGGGTGCATTACTTGCATTCCGTTATGGATGGTTTACTCTGTATTCCAGTTTTATTGCGACACCATGTGAATCGTGCCATTGCATTGAAATTCACTTGTATTTGGAGTGGCTATTTTTATGCATCATCACTGTCAATAGGTCTTCTCCTTGTCGGTGTTATCTGGCTTAAATTTTACTCCTTGAAACCTCGGATATTTTAAATTTCATGTAGATCATGTTCCATACTCATATAGTTACCCTGCGCTAGCTGGTCTCATTGCAATTTTTTTCTTTAAATGGCTGTCAAAATAGGTTTTGTTAAAGCTTTTAAAGCATATGATCCTTGGGACATTTTAGTCTTTCATACTTGTTCCAATGGAGCTAGAGGATTTTTATCTTGGGGTCTTATCTTCTATCCGTGTTTTTACCCGTCATAGGCACAGGAGGAGCAAATCAGAAGGTGCTCACCTTTACTAGAAAAAGCATCACTGCCAAGTAATGGTGCACTGGTCTCTGATGAATGGAAAGCAGTCCCCGACATTTGGAGTTCTTCAGCAGAAAAGTATGGTGATCGAGTCGCAGTGGTGGATCCATATCACGATCCACCTTCTACCATGACTTATAAACAAGTAATTTTTACTTCTATTCTTCTATTGCAAGGTAATGCTATCTAATTAGAGTATACATCAAAATAGATAAAGATAAGCCCATTATTTCATAATTTGTTTTTAGTTTATTATCTTAAATTGTATTATTAGTTCATAAATGGTATTTCTTTTCTTGTTTGCAATTTATTGTTTCCAGATTTTTGGTCATTATATCTTGTCGATTACTTTAATTCCAACCCCTTCTATACTGCAGTTGGAGCAGGAAATATTGGACTTTACTGAAGGCTTAAGGGTTATTGGAGTAAAGCCAGAAGAAAAGGTTGCACTTTTTGCTGATAATTCATGCCGGTGGCTTGTTGCAGATCAAGGTGCACATCATTTGTAATTTTCCATTAACTGCTTAACTCCAATAGCTGAAAAATTAGGGTTCCTTAGTTGTCTGCTTGTGTTAGAATATATAGTCTAATGATTTCATTTGTGTTAGAATATATTCTGTTTTTTATAAGCAGGAGCTCTGCTTTAGATTGATTCCTTTATTCATTTATTGTCAGAGGCACTTAAACCTGTTGTATTGAACTGATATAGGATGCAAACATTATATTATATACAAACAAGTGAGACCAGATTGGCACACCGGTTGAATAAAAAACAATTAATGTGTGTAGAATGGAGCCGTGTACAGTCAGTAATTAGTGTTCTAATTACTGTGTATCGGTAGTTTAGTTAGTATTTAACTTAAACTCTAAGTCTTATCTAAAGTAAAGATTAGATAAGAACGTTAACTAGATAAGTTTACTTCTAATAGAAGTCTAACTTACAGTAGAACTCTGTTGTAATCAACCTATTATTAATAGGTACTTCCTTGTATGATTTCTAATAAGAAAAATCAGAGAACTGGTCTGCATCTAGTTTATGGTCTTACTTTTTCCTTGTGGGAGAAAAATGATATTCCTCGTAGACGTCAGATTGAAACTTCTGTGATGTGGTAAAGGGGAAAAACAGCAGTAAATCAACGGAATGTGGACTGCAAAATGAGTAGAAGGAAGTTGGAACCCTAGAAAACTTCAGGTTATAAAAAAACTATAATTTCTCTTTATTAATTCAAAGATAATTTAAGGAAGTTAAGGCAGTAAATATTTTACAGCTTATTTATACTATACTTTCTTGCAAGTAAGTTTCTAGGCTTTCATGCAAATAAAGTTTTATTCTAGCCCTAGATATAAACGCTAAAGATAAGTATTAATTCTAGCTGTCCATAATATGTTTAATACTTGATAAATAAAACTGAAACAGTAAAATTTTATAAACTAACTAAAAGCTCTTGCTCCATTTTGTGTTTCTATCATGGTAGTAGTGAGGCTATTCATTAGTATCTAGTTGAATTGATATAATACAAGTATCATATGCAGGAACTCTTTTATCTTTCACGCAGTTTTCTTATTTGTAGTTGAATTTCTGAAATTTGAAAATAAGTTTGGTGCATTACTTGACCAAGGTATAATGGCAATGGGAGCAATTAATGTTGTCAGGGGGTCAAGATCAGCTGTGGAGGAGCTTTTACATATATACAATCATTCAGAAAGGTTAGTTGTAATAAGTGCTTCTATAAAGTACTTCAATTTTTCTTTAAGAAAAACTTGAATTTTCATGTTTCAAGTTAACGTCTCTAGTTTTCTTGTTATTTAAGAAAAAGATGTCCTGAAATCATGTGTTTAGCCTAAATTGGATGTATCCCTAGGTTTCATTGCAATGCCATCCTATGTATACTTGCTATTGCATGTTTATTTGGCACTTGAGTATCAATTTGCTCTTTAGTTAACATCTGCATGGATATCGCCTAGAGCCTTCATCATGTAGGATTTACCCTTTCAACGAGCATTATTAAATACTAATCATTTTCTACTGTTAATTTGATAATTCAATATAATCTGCATATCATCATGAGAAAAGATGTTTTCTGGAAGTAGTGATTATTCTGGTTAGCAGTTAATAATCATTGCTCACTTATGCATAACACTCATACTGAAACGAGCGAGCTCACACAAATCTCTTCTTCTGACCAGCTTTGGTTCTTTTTTATTTGACGTTAGAAACAGTTCGTGAGGTTTCATTTTCTGTACTATTCTGCTTTCGTTGTGATTTTTATAACGTGATTGGACAGTGCTGGGCTTGTTGTCGATAATCCAGAATTTTTCAATCATCTTGCTGGAACATTTTGTTCCAAGGCAACAGTGAGATTTATTGTTCTACTTTGGGGGGAGAAATCATGCCTAGCCAGTGATGAAACACAGGGTCTGCCTATATTCAGTTATAAAGAGATCATTGAGTTAGGGAGGGAAACCCGTGCTTCTCATATTAATTCTCATGATGCTAGTAAGTTGATTAACCATGTTCAAGCTTCTGACAATATATTTTACTATTTCGATTTGTTACCATTGAATTTATTATTTGATTATGTATTTTTATACTCTTCCATGTTGCTCTACTGTTGTTTTCTTAAAGTGTAAATTGACTTCATTACTTTTTCCATTTACATCTCCCATGATCTTAGCCTTGTTTTCTAAAATTTCATCCGGTTGGAAATAGCTACTTTGTACATAATTATACTTGTATGGTTGTTTGCATGTTACTTCTATTTAATCATTCATGTCCAACAGCTTGTCCAAAACATATAGTTTTACTATTGAGTCAACATTTTAAAGGGGGTACTTATTTTCCGTTTGCATATGCGATTACTACTAACCTTTACAAATTAGAATGAATACAACAGCTATAGCTAGGAAACTAGGAGTGTGCATATCTAATCTGAATTCCCTATCTTATAAGCTTATCTGTCCCATTGCCTTCATAGAATTTTAGCAGTTGGCTAAATGTGATCCCAGGACAAGGTTGCAAATACAACATCATCGGTTCAGAAGATATTGCTACCATTGTATATACAAGCGGAACCAGTGGTAATCCGAAAGGCGTTATGCTTACACACAATAATATATTACACCAGGTAACTGCTTACCAGTGATTACAAACCTTTCAGGCATTTTAATCGAGGAAAGATCCATATGAACACAGTTTTAATTCAGTAGTAAGCCATTTTTGGTCTCATCTGATTTTTTTTTCAAAATAGGTCTAATCTGAATTAATATGCTATATATTAGGGATGAATTAGTGAATACAACTAAAGGTCGATCTATCTAGAAAATTGTTTTCTGGGCAAAGCTTTTCTGTTGTTGTCAGCGGGTTAATTAAGTTTCACTTTTTGTAATTTGTCTCATATTTATTTTAATCCTTCAAGCTTAGGTTGACCCATTGATCCTGGGGACTTTGAGTTCCAAGCTGTTATTGGCCAATGTTGTGGAATCTGTGTATTCATGGCTTATCTTTCAGTAGAGAACTTCACATATTTCATTTATTTTCATTGAAAGAAATTTCTTGTTTAATTTAATCTGCTATAATATAATCTTATTTTCTGTCTGAAATATTTTTCCAGATAGAGAACTTGTGGGATGTTGTACCCACCAAAGCTGGGGATAGATTTCTAAGCATGCTTCCTTCTTGGCATGCATATGAACGAGCTTGTGAGTACTTCATATTTACGCATGGAGTTGGGCAAGTATATACAACCGTGAGAAATTTGAAGGTATTGTTTTTAGTTGTGTATATATGACTATAGGTTTTAAATTTACCCCAACTAAATGGAAATAACAGAACAGCTGTACTAATCACCAACATTTTCTGCTTGGCTTATATAATGATTCTCAGCATGGCTTGTTTATTTGTTTATTACTTATTTATGTATTTATTACATATTTTGGTTTTGCTCTGTAGGATGATTTGAAAAATTATCAGCCACACTACTTGATTTCTGTACCTTTAGTCTATGAGACACTCTATCGGTATGTCCTTCAAATTTCTTCAATCTCGATTAACCAACTCCAGGAAAGTTTATTGGGATACTTTTCTATGAAAATAATCACAGATTATTTATTTTTGTCGCTGCAATTTTATGGCAATTGGATTCTTTTGAATCATATGTGATATGTGCTATGATTTCATATGTTGCATTAGTTTTCAGTCTTGTAGCATATACAATGAATATGATAAACTATATCATGGTATAATTATCTTGTGGAAAAAATTTTCCATGCTTTCTTTTGAGTTACAAAATCAAAATTTCTCATAATCGAAAGGTATGAGAACTCTTTCATGGTAGTATTAGACTGTACTCGAAATCTTTCATATAAAGTTTCCTTGATGCTTTTTAGCACATTCTTTTTTTTTGAAACATATACTTACGGAATTGAGAAGTAACTGCTCATTAGTTTTTAAAAACTTTTTTTGACATACAACGTATAGAGTCAGTTTTATACTCGGTTTAACAATGTCATAGTTCCTCTTTAACTAGCTTCGTTGATTTGGTATATTCTGTTGTCTTCTAAAGAAGTTGGAGCACATAAGTTTCTAATTTATAAAAACGTGTTTTAGTTTATCATGAAGCTGTAAAGAACCACATGAGAATTGGTTCTTGATAGTCATTTCTTTGAGAGTTACTAATTCTAGGATCTCCAGCTGCAGCATGCATGCAGATTGCAGAGTTTATTAATTACTTATTCCATTGAATCAAAGTCAAATAATATATAAACATCGTGATCAATGCCTTCCTCTCTCTTTTTCATCCAGTTTCTTTGATTGATTTTCATGTCTAAACTATCAGGCTTAAATTACAATTATACGGCCATGCGGAGTCTCCGGTTCAACTTATTGTGTAGGGAAGTTGTTTGATTCTAAATGCAGCCCTCAAATTTTTTGGATTACCTTGCAGTGGGATTCAAAAGCAGA
This sequence comes from Hibiscus mutabilis, assembly GCA_019671005.1. Taxonomy (NCBI): domain Eukaryota; kingdom Viridiplantae; phylum Streptophyta; class Magnoliopsida; order Malvales; family Malvaceae; genus Hibiscus; species Hibiscus mutabilis. The sequence goes on along the minus strand of CM033721.1, from coordinate 3,077,229 downwards.
TTTCTACTAGCTCCACTATTCGTAAATTAATCGCACTTTCATTCATAAGGGTCAGCTTGGCATATATGGAGATGAAGAGAATTTATGAGGTGATAACACTGAACAATTCTGTTCACTGTTTCCTAGTATTTTGCAATTTTTTTGAAACAAAAGTTCAATTATGCATATTCCTTGTTAGTGCTTTATCTTCTTCTAGTGCATACTCTCACTCTTGAATGACTGTTTTTCATTTGTAAAGCCATAAGACTTGAGATGAGTGGGAATAAGATGGTAATTTAATATGGTACCCATATTCAACTAAGGCCAAATAGGCCCTAAAACTTGACCACTCCTTTTTTTAATAAATTCATTGTTTAAGCAAAACTGGCTTTTGATGAAGTTTTTAAAATTCTCTGTAGTGTATGACCAGGTTTAGCACAGTTCTGTTTATCTGGTTAATTGATTCTCAATTCTGTCTCCAGCTTTAAAATGAACTACCTGAATAGATTTTCCTGCACACATGTTAACTAGTCTAGCAGCCTATGGAATCAACCAAATTAACTAACTGAAATAAAAACTATCTATTTGTCCGTGTACTGGTTGTAACATATAATGAGTTTCGATGCACGGATATAGTTCTTTTGAATGTCTTTACCTATCCAAACTATGCACGGATATAGTTCTTTTGAATGTCTTTACCCATCCAAACTATGCACGAATATAAATCTTTTGAATGTCTTTTCCTATCCAAACCATAACATCCAGTGGATTCTAATCTTCTTCACTTGTATCGACTCAAATTTGACTTTTGCTTTTGTTTGATCAACAGGGACTGTACGTAACAGGGAATCCAAAGCAACCTTCATATCTTGTATCAATGTTAGATTGCCTATGGGCAAGAATTATTGCTGCAATGTTGTGGCCCATGCACGTGTTAGCAAAGAAGCTTTTTTATGAAAAAATTCACTCTGCTATTGGGATATCAAAGGTTTGTGTAGAAAAGCAATTTTCTAGCTTTAGGAAAAACTAATTAACGCATAAAAATAAAGCAGAATTTAAGTTTCTGCAGAAAAGAAGAAGAAAACAGAATTGATTTTCTGTTATTGAATATTTTCAAAAAATTACATCCCTTTACAGTGAATTTATAGACTCAAGTATTGGACTTTAGTTACAATTAGGAGTCCTAAGTACACAAGACATCTAACTCTATCTTTTAGGAAGTAAACTTTAATTTAAACTACTATTTACATGAGGACTCTAACTCTATCTTTAAACTTTAATTTAAACTACTATTTACATAAGGACTCTAACTCTATCGGATAATCTAACAGTTTGATCTATTTGCTATACAACCTTGTTATCGAAGTTTCTTCTCAGTTACATATCAACCAATAAGAATCTGTATATGTTGTAATTAAAAAATAATAAGGAAAAAAAACTGAAAAAAAGGAATTCATATAGTTGTTTTTTCTTATTCGTCATTTCTAGTATATTCCTTTTATTTTTCTTGTTCGTCGTTTCTACTATATTTGTTACTGGGTTTTATTGATTATTTTTTAATCATTCTCCAGGCTGGCATAAGTGGGGGTGGCAGTTTGCCTATGCATATTGACAAGTTTTTCGAGGTTAGATGCCTTGTTCTTGGTTTTCGAATCAAAAGATTAGTCGTCATTCTCTTATTTTGTGGAGTCACATACATGCAGGCAATTGGTGTGACTGTGCAGAATGGATACGGTTTAACAGAATCATCCCCTGTTGTTGCTGCTCGGCGACCTTATTGTAATGTAAGACGCTGCTGGATTTTTCATAAACACTAAACAAATTCAAATAAGAAAATGAATAGTTGCTACTGGAAACTGACTTTACTAAATCCATAGAATTGTGAACAAATGAGTGAGTATTTCAAAAGTAAATAATCCAATTATGAATTTACAATCAAAAGGATCTACTTGGGTGCTTCAGGATAAAGTCTTAGTTGACTGGTTTGGGCTTTTATTTCCTTTGCTGCAGTGGATTTAAACTACGTGATCCGAAGCTATGTTGCTCCAACTCTTCATTTCTCTTAAAGTATCAGTGGCCAAAATATATTCAGACACTATTAAAGGATGTAACCTTCCAACTTCCAAGTACATTGAAATATTTTGGAAAACTTAAACATCCCATGTTGAATACATCCATATCCGACACTCGCACCCAAATTTGAGTAACACATCCGAATTTCTTACAAGATCTAAGGTTTGAACCCTAGACTTGCTCGAATCCTTTATTATTATTCAAAAGTTGATGGCACATTCACCTCATGCACATTCTCTTGATGAAAATAAGGGACTAATCTTTATATATCACATCACCCTACAAAGAATTGATATGATTGATATTCTTGAAATAGAAAGAAAACTCTGCTTTTCCTGTTGCAACCTCTTAAGCATCTCTTTCTCAATTATTTGAAGGTTTGCAAAACCTTGTTAAAAATATATTTGCTAAACCACCTAGTTGCATAAACTTAATAATCACTCCATTATCTTGTTCTTGTTGCATGTTAAAGGCATCTTATTGGTTCAGATGTGACTTTTGAAATTTTAAAATGTTTTGGATTTGGTTGATCTGAATATCTATACCTTTTGCACATTATGTTGGACACCGTTTCAACCATAGATTCTTTCATTTTACCATATTCTCTGTTTTTTAGGCTGTCTTCGTGTTGTCTTGTCTTATTCATGTTATTTATGTCTAAATGGTGTCTAGCTCTAGAAAGAGAGTTCCATCATATGACAATCTTTCAGATTTTACTTTTGAAGGTTCTTGGTTCAGTTGGGCATCCCATTCAACACACAGAATTCGAAGTTGTAGATTCCGAAACCAATGAGGTGCTCCCGCCTGGCTCCAAAGGCATTGTGAAGGTTAGGGGGCCACAAGTGATGAAAGGTTACTATAAGGTAATATCAAATCAAAATTGGTCTAGAATTTAACCAATGAAATCACAGTGCTTGTGGAAAATGTTGGCAAATATTCATATTTGTGCAGCTTTTAATACATGCAGCCTGATTTAGTATTATTATCTGCTCTTTTATAGTTTGCGAAGAGCAAAAAATAAAAAAAAAAAAGAAATTTAGTCATTGGCCACTAGGGATTAGATCATCGAAGAGATAAATATGTGGTTATTACACATTTAGGACCCGAACTCTGATCAAATGTTTGATTTGGTGCCTTAAGTTTAAAAGTTTGCAAAGGTACTCGAACTTTGCTCAAGTTAAATAGTTCACCTAAGACTAACTCCATTATTGAATGAGTGATTAATCCCATATTCACGTTCAGTAAATTTTTGGATTGTATTTCTTGTTTTCACACAATTTTACTTTGCATATAACAAACACAAATATTATTTTCAAAAAAGAAAACGTAGCATTATTTGTTACAGGTTGTCAGATAAAGAAGAATTTATGAGAAAATAAGATTTCTATTATTCTAGGAATTCCAAATCAAATTATCATTGTTTATCAGTGTCATATTAGATGCGTTTGAGTTATTGAGGCATCTCAGATTATTTTATTTTGGTTATTGTTTCGATTAGAATCCATTGGCTACTAAGCAAGCTCTAGACGATGATGGTTGGTTAGACACCGGTGATATAGGTTGGATTGCCCCTCATCATTCGGCAGGGCGAAGTCGTCGATGTGGAGGTGTGATAGTTATTGAAGGACGTGCCAAGGACACCATTGTTCTTTCATCTGGTATACATAAAATACTACTTCCTTAAATGACAATGCCTATTCTTTCATTTAGATCCTTCCTGCATATTGTTTTAGGTAAGTTATTGAATGGTTTCTGTAGGCACTCTTTCTCACTTTCTAGTTTAAGACCACATTTATCTTTTTGCTCTATGCCTACAGTTATTGAATTTTAATTTGACTAATTATCTTTCCATAACTGCTTAGGGACACTATCTCATACTCAATTTCCACCTCCAATATGATTATAATAATATAAATCTTTTCTTAGCATATGGCATAATTTCAATATCCGTCAGACCTGTGAAAAATCACCTAGCCTCAATTCATGCCGTTAGACACAGGTTTTTTCACGGAGAATGTAGGTTCAAGAGATAGCATGCTGTCTTTTTCTTCCTTGTCGATAAAAACTCATGCGATAAGCACATTGTCAGAGGAAGTTTACCAAGTTGAACTCCTATCTCACAACTGTATTTTGAAGTCTTTTCCTTCTATGAACTCCTTTAAACACTTGTTTGACGTACTTCCCTTTATAACTAAAAAAAAATCTTTTTGGAGAAAATAGGTGAAAATGTTGAACCTTTAGAAATTGAAGAAGCTGCCATGAGGAGTAGTCTTATTCAACAGATTATTGTCGTAGGCCAGGCAAGTTGAACACCTTTCTTTCTCCAAAGTTTGCTTGTGTGGCTTTTCATGTAGTTTTGTTTTTATTTAGGTACATGTAGCATTTCAATATTTAGATTCAATTTATAACTTCTCATTGTTGATTGACATCTTCCATTCAGGATCAACGACGCCTCGGAGCTATCATTGTCCCGAACAAAGATGAGGTACTCCAAGCAGCAAAAAATTCCTCTGTTGTAGATCCAGATGCAGCAGATCTTGGCAGGGACAAAATGACAAACCTTCTATATGAAGAATTAAGCAAATGGTAACACTTACAAATTCAGTTTTATTAATTTATTCGGAATTTAATAGCCTCTAATGTTAGTTCCTCCTCTCTTTTGTCTTGTTTGATGGGACTACGTGTCCAACATGGTATGTTCAATTTTTAGAAGTTTTTCATATATTTAGAGGATCTTACCCTTTTACATATGTCCAAATATATCAGACATACTTTTTAGGAAAATGAAGAGTCGGAATAACATAGTGCAGTACTTAAGATGGTTAAATATTTTTTTATGAGCAGCCTCAGAGATAAAGATTCCATTATTACCAATGCAATTCACTCCTCTGAGAAAATTGTGCATTCCATCGGGGTCTGAGTGGAAAGATGTCTGACTTGATTCTCGTTCATGCAGGACCTCGGAATGTTCGTTTCAAGTTGGACCAATCCTTGTTGTGGATGAACCTTTTACAGTAAGACTTACATGCTGGCAATTTTTGTGCTTGATCTGCAATTCTGGATATATTAACTATAAACCTGACTTTGTTGCAGATTGATAGTGGCTTAATGACCCCAACTATGAAAATCCGAAGAGACCGAGTTGTTGCTCAATACAAGGAGGAAATAGCCAATCTGTACAAGTAAATTGCCTTTGACAAAATATGATTATACTTGAACACTGCAATGACCCTTCTTATGTAAGTTACCCAAACAATTTTATATATTTATGAAACTGTAATATTCATCCTAATATAATGTTGCTATGATTCCTCATTTTTGTTTTGAAGTATCATTATCCAGCAATCTCTCTCTAGATTTGTCCATCTTAATGGAAATCACATTAGTAGGAATATACGCCGAAATGCCTCCCGACTGGGTCTCAACTATTGGTAAAGTAGTCATACTTCCTTCACCTAATTGAGAACTTGATTTAGCGGCCCTTTCTAAATCTTTCTCATTATCACAGTGGATCTTCAAAAAAAAAAGAGTTTGCATCGAATAAAATATATACTTTAGTTTTCTTGGTTAAAAATGGTTCTATTTGAGATTAAGTGGTATTTTTAAAAAATAGAGAAATCAAAACCAAGTCAAGATGATATAATCTTCAAAGATCCTACCATTTTAATCTGGTGTTACATCTCTTTTCATTTTTTCACAGTTAATCCAATGGATTCACTTTGTGTTTTTGGATCACTAACTAAAATTAATTTAATTCTAATACTAATAGAATATAATACTAATCTAATACTAATAGAATAGAAAAAAAAAAATAGAATAGAAAATACTAATAGAATAGAAAGACTAGTATAATAGAAAGATCTGTATATTTTACTTTCTACCGCGGGCTTTAAAGATTTATAAATATCCCTTCAACACAATATAGGTTTCAAAAGGATCTCGTTGGATGGGAAAATGGATTCCTATTTGAAGAGTGAGATTAAGCTCACACTAACCCTTCAATTTGGGATCCAATTCGAGATTTTCTTTGGGGGGGGGGGTATCCGTAAGAGTCAGGATTTACTTACACTATGTAAAGCTCAACTAATTTTGCACTAATTCATGGAATTATTGGAGGGGTGAAATGGATGGATAAGATTAACTTCTTCTTTTTTCAAGTGACAATCTTCACATATCTTATTTTTAACCTCATCCATATATTTTATTCATTCAATGGTCATGAATTAGTGTAAAACTAGTTGAGTTTTTTTTTGCTAAAAATCCCAATATATATTAAGGATCTACTTTCGATGTAAAAGATATTAAGTTTGACACGTTTTTTATTTTTAACTCTTTATTTTTTGTGATAAGGTAATTGTTAACAATTCATTACATCTAACGATTCAAAAAATGTGTAAAACTTCTAATAAATACAAATGCTCGTATTGGACTGTAAATAATTTTTTGCACGCATTCTCTTTGCTAAAACGAATGTATCTTACGTTTTCAATGTCCGATTAATTTATTTTAAGATGTATTGGAAAGGTAATTAAACAATGATCTATCTATAAAGAAACATCTCAGCCTATAAATATTTGAATTTCATTAGAAAAGTGGATGCAAGTCTACTGATGTTCTAGACATAAAAGACAACTTTAAAATTTTGTCCAAAATAAATTGTTTTATTGCTTCTATGCACATCATTATGTCAACTGATAAGTTTATATGCATTTTTATGAGGGTTTTCACAACCAATGAAAGCTTAAGGTGTGTGAGTTGCTCAAATCATTGTATGGGCTCAAATAAGCCTCAAGACATGAAACTCGAAATTAATGGAGGCTCTCCTAGTTGCCGGTTATACTCGGTTTATATGACTACTCTTTGGTAACAAAACAAGGAAAGGAAAAGTTAGTCATTATGTTAATATATGTTGATGACCTCTTTGAAGGGAGTCAAACTTGGGGCATATTTAGGGTGAAAGACAGAGTTTTCAAATTTGTCCTATAACTAAAAATGTTAAATTTTTTAATAATGTTTTTTATTGATTTTTTAATTTTTTTAACTTTTTGATAACATTTTGTAAGTTTAGATATTTTTATCAGTTAAATTTTATCAAAAAAATTAATACTTACAAAAAATTTTTTAAAAAAACAACCGAAAATATTATCAAAAAGTCAAATATTTTCAATTTACTGGCAAATTTCAAAATTTGCTGCCTTTTAACCACTCTAGATATGTTGTATTTAGAGGATTTTATATCATAATTTTATTTTATTTTTTGATCAAGGATGTCTTGAATATTTTTTTGACAAAGTTTAATTTTAATCTTAATCTTACTTAAAGGGGAGTAGAAGGAAAAAAAACTTTAAGGGAAAAAAGAATTTTTTTAATAAATCTAAAAATTATGACTTAAGAAAAATAAAAAAAAATGAACAACTTGATGAATCGACCATGTGTGTTTGGTCACCTTAAATACTTTCTCAAATAAAAGATTTAAGATACCTTAATACTTTCTCAATATTGAGGTTTCAAAATCAAAAGCATGTATTGTCCTAAATCAGTAAATATGCCTTTGATCTAATATCCAACCTAGGCAAAATTTGTGTATTAAACCTATATATTCAAAGCTACAAAATAAGAAAGTAGTAGTGACCCCACCCGACAAATTAACGGACCAGCCGGTCGCTTCAATGCTTTTGGGCACGAATCCAGACAAGTCGAAGCTCCCTTTCTGGAACGACCAATGCAAGCATTAAATGGCGATGGATCCCTCCACGTTTCTGTTTCACCACAAATCAAGCCTCTATTACTGCACTTCAAACAAAACAAATAGAACCTGTTTTTCCCTTTCTTTCTCTTTACTGCACTTCTCAAAAACACTCCCCAATTCGTTCTCCCCTCTAGCTTTCAAGGCAGTTGCAGAGGAAATAAAGCCTTCCTGGAGAAGATGGAAAACCCCATCACTGCAAAATGCTGCATCAATCAGCCCTGGTTTGTCTTACTCGTCTTTTTTGTTTTCTGTATCGAGTTGTTTCGCTTTGATTACTCTGGTTTTACTGCTAAAAAATCTGGGGTTCTCACTGTTTTGGATGATAATCATGGAAATCTAGTCGATACCCAAGTTTCTTTACCCCATGATTTCACTGAAACTTCCAATGATAGCATCTCTTCTTTGCCCAAAACTGATGAACCCATGGAAATGGCGCGACAGAGAGGAAGAACTGAAAGTGGGAACAGAGGTTGATTCTTGTTTGGGCAGATATATATTTGTTCATGATCTTCCTAGTCGATTTAATAAGGATTTGGTAAACGATTGTCGGTTGCTTACTAGGGGTACTGATAAAAACATGTGTCCGAACTTGGACAACTTGGGGTTCGGTCCAGAAATTGACAACCCTGAAGATGTTTTGATGAACAATAGCTGGTTTTTAACGAATCAGTTCTTGTTGGAAGTCATTTTTCACAACAAGATGAAAAGGTATGAATGTTCAACCAACGATTCTTCGATTGCATCGGCTGTTTTCGTGCCGTTTTATGCCGGTCTTGATATGAGCTTGTATCTATGGGGTTTCAACATTACTGTGAGAGATTCTGCATCTCTTGCTCTTGTTAAGTGGTTATCAGAGAAGCCTGAATGGAAAAGGATGTGGGGTAGGGATCATTTCTTGGTTGCTGGAAGGATTGCTTGGGATTTCCGGAGACAAAGCGATAATGAATCGGACTGGGGCAGCAAGCTTAGGTTCTTGCCTGAATCCAAGAACATGTCAATGTTGTCAATAGAATCAACCTCCTGGAACAATGATATTGCAATTCCATATCCAACATGTTTCCATCCTTCAAAGGACAGCGATATTTTCCAGTGGCAGGATCGAATGAGGAGGCAAAAACGAAGGTATCTCTTCTCCTTTGCCGGTGCCCCTAGGCCTGAATATCAGAATTCGATCCGAGGCAAGATTATCGATCAATGCTTAGCTTCAAAGAATCAGTGCAAGTTGCTGGACTGTAACAGTGCTACAAACTGCGATAACCCGGTTAATGTAATGAGGGTCTTTAAGAGCTCAGTCTTTTGCTTGCAGCCCCCTGGGGATTCATACACGAGGAGATCAATTTTCGACTCGATTTTAGCAGGGTGCATTCCAGTGTTTTTCCATCCAGGTACTGCATATGCTCAATACATATGGCATTTACCGAAGAATCAAACTCAATACTCGGTGTATTTACCAGTAAAGGATTTAAGTGAATGGAAAATCAACCTCAATGAAACACTGCTTCGGATTCCGGAAGACAGAATATCAGCCTTGAGAGAGGAGGTTATAAAGCTGATTCCAAAAGTGGTATATGCAGGCACAAAATCTCGATTGGAGACTCTTGAGGATTCATTTGATATAGCAGTTAAAGGGATTCTTGAAAGAATCGAGAGTGTAAGGATTATGATTAGAGAAGGGAAGGATCCTAGTATTGGATTTGCAGATGGGGATGATTATAAGTATACATTTCCTCCTTATGGTGATGGCATTTGAATTTATTACAGTAGAAAATCATTGGTGATGTTGGTTTTTTAGGACAACGAAAACCATGGTTCCGGAATAGAAAAACAGTCGCAAATGCCAGGTTTGCTAGATGCCACCTCTTTAAAAGTTGATTTTATAAACAAACTGAGATGGGTAGTGTTTTTTTTTTATTATTATTATCAATATGTTGTTTTTTTCCTTTAGCTGAAACAAGCATAATAATAGGTAATGTAGGTGTTTGGGAACTCAATGATTGTACTTGTATGATGAAGATAAAAATATGAATTCGTAGTGATGGGATTGATTTGTCTTGTATTTTATTGTTTTATCCCGCTACACTAATTTTAATAAGTTTAGAATTATTATTGGGTGAGGCATTCCACGATAATTTCAATGTTAGAGCTGAGTTTAAAGTGCGGCAGGCGATTAACCGAAATATTATAAAACACGTAATTTAAAATTAAAAATGTTATATTTTTTAATATTATTTTAAGTTAATTATTAAATATTGAAATTTAGTTTTGAGTATTGATATTTGTCGTGAGACCATTAACTTAAAATGTTATAAAAATTAATATTTTAAGTTGATAAATAACATTTTAAATTGCACCTACCCTACCCTCAATGTTAGTAGTCATTGTTGTATATAGTAAATTAAGTCTCTTTGCAAGCTCATCTTTTGAACAAAAATGTAGGCATGTAAACGAATTGAATGAACAGAAAATTTTTTGTTCGTGTTCGTGTTCGTTCATTAAGTAATATAGCTTGTTCGTGTTCGTTCATGTTCATTCGTTTAATTGATAAACGAACATAAACGAATGCAAATGAACATAAACAAATACAAACAAAAGAACATAAATGAACATAAACGAATATTTTGGGTTAGTTCGATTAATTCAGTTAATTAAAATTTGAAAAAACTCTTAACCGTTAGCCGAAACCTAAAATTATTTAATAGATTAACTAATTTTGTTTTGGTTCGGTCGGCTAGTTCGGTTTAACCGAACAATAAACACCTCTAGACATATGTAAATAAATTTAAACGAACATAAACGAACACAAATGAACGGATTATCGAACGTTCACGAACATAAATGAACGAACAAGCCCTTTATTCGTGTTCATTCATTTAATTAAACGAACAAAAAATCCTATTCATATTCGTTTAAACGAATATAAACAAACTTCTTATCAAACAGTTCACAAACCGGTTGCTAAACATTTAATTCGTTTACATCCCTACTAAAATACTGAGAAGATATGTTAAACTGAAGTTTGAAGGTTGCTGCCGACACTTGAAACGGATTATTAAAATTTGTGTATTCAAGAAAACTACATGTTTTACGGTGTGAATATATGTGAAGTAAAGGTTTTACTGTGTGAAAATAACATGTACTTTTATATTCCAATAAAGAAGCATTGGATATCACAACCATGACAAGTCAGTCCCTTGCAAGTGTCGGCAGCAACCGCCAAAGTTGAGTTTAACACCGTCTTCTCAATCCATTTTTGGTCAAAAGTTGAGCGTGGAAAGAGCCTTAATTTAGTATATAAAACAATGATTATCAACATTGTGGAATGCCTACTCAATAACAATTCTAGGCTTTAATTAAGTCTAGTAATGTTGTATATCCTTCGAATATATTTAATAATATTATATTAAAAATTAATATAAATCCTTCAAATATATTTAATAAAATTATGTTGAATAAAAAAAGTTTGTAATTTTATACTTAAACCCATTAAAATTTGTCATAATCTTTTAAAATCAATTTTCTTAAAGAAATTGTGTCGAAATACTCTTTAAGTATTCTAACTTGTAGTTAACTTATAATATTTTGAAAAGTAAAAAACAACTCAATTTTGTAGAAAAAAAACAAAATTGAATATAAAGTTTCGAAACTCTTTAAAGAAATTTTAGTACTTCAAAATAGAAAGTTTAGAGTTTTAAAACTCTCATGAAGTTTCGATGTTTTGTATAAGAATTTTTACTCTCTTGTATTATTTTCGAAACTTCGAATTATAATGATCATATTTTTTAACATACTCTACGAATGTCGATACTTCTATATTTTTGATACTTTAAGCGCAAACAATTATTAAATGTACATATTTAATATTTGTTACGACATTTTACTCTACTCAACAACATCAAACGGCTAGAAATGAAAAAAAAAATATTATAAATAGACTTCAAAATATTTCAATATAAAAAATCGTCAAAAAAAATCAGACACAAACATTTAAGAGCTAAAGTTTACATTTGTGTTTAAATTGTTCATATTTTTCATTGTATTTTCCCGTAAACACTTGTGAGCATTCAATTTATTTTTTTTAACCCGTGAAATCCGGGTACCCGGTTCATATTTTTTTTAATTTTTTAACTTTAAAAAATTATATATTAAACACAAAAATATTTTTAAAAAATTTTAAACTTTAAACTTAAAAGTATATAATACAAACATATAAAGAATTTAAGGATTTAAACTTAGTTTTAGAGTAAAAATATTAAGAAACTTAAAATAAAAATATAATTAAAAATATAAAAAATATATACTAAAATTTATCGAGTCAGGTTCCCGGTAAGGGAAAACTTCCGGCCCGTGTCCCTGAAAAATTACCGGGTCGGGTACCCGGCCGGTCGAGTAATTTTTTTTATAAAATTACTCGATATTTTTAGGTTCGGGTCGTCGGGTCAGGTCAACTGGGTCGAGTATTTTTGCCCACCCCTACTATCTGGGCTAGAATCCTCATCGTTATTCAACTTCCTTTATTTGTTTTCTTTGGTTTCTAAATTATTCCCAAATTCAATTTTTTTTACTTTTATTACATTTATATAAACTTAATCTCTTACCGCTACTACAAAAATCATTAAATCAAAGATGTATTTATTTTTGACGAATTCGACGCCCATCAATTATAATATTTAGTACATATATGAATATGGTAATTAAAATTTTGGTACTGTTTGAGAATTTATATTTGTAAATTTTAGATTTTATTTATTAAGTAAATTATAAGAATAAAAGGTATACATTGTGATTCAATATGGTAAATAATTGAAATGTATAAAAAAACTCGAATAAAAATAAACTAAAAATTATAAAATTATTATTGTACAAGCATTAACAAGTCTAAAGATTTGAGAAATAAAAATCAATATCACATTTCTAAACCTTTTTATTACTCAGTAGACACAATCATTAAAATCTAAAATTTAATTTGTTGTGATGTCAGCCTGGTAGTTTAATTACTTCATTCACATTTCCAAAATTTCTAAAGATTGGAGATAATTTCTTCATGGAACCACCGCCTATAGTAGTTGTGATGGTGCAAGGGAAACTTCATCAACCTATTAGTTTAATTTGCCTTTTTATTTAGTATTATAATTTAACATTCACATTTACGATGAGAAATATGGCAAATTTTAAAACTTGTCTAATAATCTAAAATATTTAAATTTTTTGATACTATTTTAAGTTGTTTTTTTGTGATTTTTGACAAGTTTCGAAACTTAAAATTTTTTATGACATTTTAGATTGGTTGTTTTCAAAAAAAAAAACAAAGCTCGAAATTTGTTAAAAATCACGAAAAAATAACCTGAGATGTTATCAAAAAGTCTAACATTTTAAGTTTTTGTATAAATTTCAAATTTTTTATTTTTTAACCGTACCCTAGACTTGTCGTCGCAGCCCTTTTTTGAGGTGTTTCGACGTTTAAAAAACAAAAACAACGGAGTCGCCACCAATCTTTTAAAAGGTATGATTGGATCACCTAAAAACGGGTTATTTTAATAAAATCCTTTTATTTTATTAAAACAACGGTTTTGATCTGCAAAAACACAAAAACGGGTTCGAGAGTCGATTACGCGTGGGGAAGGGTTAGCACCCCACAACGCCCAAAAATTGATACCTAGCCGATTACAAAATGTTTTGATGTCGGATTTTGCGAATTCACGTAAAATTTAAAATATTGTTCATTTATGATTTTGATTCCATTTTAACGGCCCTACTGCCAGGAGAGTAAACTTTAATCATCGTTATCACTTCTGGCGCTAACCTGTTACCTCCCTTTGATAGGACACTGCATTAATTACGTTTCACTTTTTAAACAAGCAAGCAAAAAAATATTTAATTCGTTAAACTTTTTATAAAAAATGTAACATGAATCCAATTCACAAAATAAAATAAAATAAAATAAATGAAAATAATTTATTAAAACCTTAAATGGCCTACTTTTGTTTGAAATGGGTACAAAGCCCAAAAATATCATCCACCCACTTTTATTTTAAAACAAAGATCAAATACTATATTTAAATAGTTCATCATGTGTACATGTACAAAATTTGAAAATGAAAATCAAGATTCTTTAAAACTTTAAAAAAGGGTTAGAATTGCTCCAATTATAATTAAATTCGAAATAAAAGGAATAAATAAAGAACAAATGAGTAAGAACAAGATACCTAAAAACCAAACTTTTCTTCTTGTATTCAACTTGAAAATCCCAATACAAATTTGAGAATCTCTATCTGAATTCCGCATGCTTGTGGTGTGTGAATTACAAGTGAATGGTTGATGAGTGAATGGGTGGTGGATGTTGATTGTGTGTTGTGTAAATTACAAAGGAAGAGTGGTGTTTATATAGGCTTTTTGGGTGCCAAAATTACAAGAAAAAAATCAGAATTCAAATCTCTAAAATCCGGTTGATCTTCCTTCCATATTTTCTTGATTCGGATTTGACCTTCCTTTTTTGATTCGATTTGTTGTGATTTCGGATGATTTGGGATGATTTTTCCCTTAATTTTCGTATTCGATTCACAGATCTATTTTCTGCACGTGTTGTATTTAGTAAATCGAGCATATCTTGAGCTCTCGATGTCCGATTGAGACGTTTCAAGATGCGTTGGAAAGGTAACTGAAAGACGGTCAATACTTAAGAAGACATCCTGGCCTGAAAATGCTTGGATCCTATCGGAAATTTTCCATAAGTCCACAGTGAGGAATCTTTTGCACATAACTTGACTTTCCATGTTTATCATGATTATGCTTGATCGCTTGTCTTACTTAAATGATTCAAAGTTCCTTTTTGATTTTAGTCTGATTTGCACTGAATTGGGATTTATTTTCCCTTTTTCCATATTTGATGTGATCTCTTTCCTTATTTTTTATGTAGGCTAAAAACCAGTGACAACAGTTGTCACACCCCAGACTCACCCCATTTTCAAGCACATTGAACTTTTTAACATTTTTGTTAAAGACATCACCATTGGTCACTAAACTAATTTTATTTTCCTATTTTGGCCACTAAACTATTAGTTTTTGAAAAAATAATCACTAATGTTAAGTATTATTCACATTTTGGTCACTAGCCATTAAAAATTTACGAAAAAAGAAAGTGATAATAGTTTAATGACCGAAATAGGAAATAAGGAATAGATTGATTACCAAAACAGGAAAAGAAAAGTAACATTAATGACAAAATAGAAAAAAGTGTGACGTTAATAACGATTTCATAAAAATAATAGGCTTAAAGGTGTAAGAAGCCCCTAAATTAAAAAAATCAATTAAGCCCCTAAACATTTTTACACTAAATTAAGCCAAGAAATTTATTTAATAAAGTCCTTGAACCAGATATTTAATAAATTAAGCTCTTTGACCAAATTTATCTATTAAATCTCGACAGTTTGTTGGATTTGTTGGTAAAGTTCATCGTATCACAGTGTTTCCACCTAACATTTTCAGAATTTTTTATTTTATTTAAAATATTCTTTAAAAGTTTTAAAAATTCTAAGACTTATAAATTTTATAAAAAAATAATTTTATGAAAAAAAAACTGTAAATGTAATATGATAGAACTGTAGTGTATTACGTACCATTAATATTTAAAGAAAAAACTGCCAAGATTTATTGGTCAAAATTGGTTATAGGGCTTAATTGATTCAATTCTTTGGTTCAGGGGCTTAATTGATTCAATTTCTTGGTTCAAAGGCTTAATTGAGTACAAAAAAAGTTCAGAGCTTAATTCATTTTTTCCAAGAGTTTAAGGACTTCTTACCCCTTAAGCTAAAATGATAGTGTGATGACCAAAACAGAAAAACGGAAAATAATTTAGGATCAATGATAATTACCCTAAAGTTAATATGAACTATTGATTGAATGATCTTATCAATTCTAGAAAAAGGAATAGCGGAAGATTGATCTTATCAACAAATACAGTTACAGTTCATCTCTCAGGTATTTTATTTTAAAAGATAAGACCAAATAAATGGGTTTTTCTAAAATAAAAACTTTAAAATAGGCTAAAATGAGACGGTATAAAATATTTATATATTTTTATCACTTTTATAAGTATTTTTATATGTATATAAAAATCAATATATAAATTTTTATTATTTTTATAAATATTTTTATACCACTTTATTTTAGCGTGTCTCACCCTGTATCACAGATAAATTAAAAAAATTAGAAATGAATCTAATCAGATGAAATCACCTGACCGTGAGCTAACAATAAACTTAACATTAGGCACGTGTACCAATAGACTCCTACTAATCGGCTTAAAGACAAAAATAGAACCATTAGGTCCTAATATTATCAAATTAGTACCTAATATTCTATATTTTCCAAACTAGCACCATTACAGTAAAGTACGGTGGGTTCGAATAAAATATATTTTTTTATTTTTAAACTCGCCGTAGAAGCACAGTGAGTTCAAAAATGTTGATTTTTTTTCATATTTTAGCTTAATTAATCGTATTAACGGATGATTCTAAACCTATAAAAAATAAACTATTAGGAACCACAACTATTT
The DNA here is from genome assembly GCA_019671005.1 of Hibiscus mutabilis. NCBI lineage: Eukaryota > Viridiplantae > Streptophyta > Magnoliopsida > Malvales > Malvaceae > Hibiscus > Hibiscus mutabilis. Next base: position 3,060,877 of record CM033721.1, on the reverse strand, counting down.
CGAACTCACTTCGTGTCTTTAATATATCAAAGAACAAAAATAAAAAATTTGAACTATTAGAAACAACTTTAATATTTAGCTTTATAATTTGAAAAAAAAATGTTGACATTAACTATATATATAAGCTTAGCTAGAGTGCAATTATTTGTTTATCATCAATGTGAGATTCTTACAGCTAAAATATAGTAACAAACTCTTTAGCTCTAAGAATCTCACACTGATAATAAACAAATGCTTACACTCTAGCTATGCTTATAGATATAGCTAATGCCAACACTTCTTTGGAAAACATGAAACTAAATATTAAAGTTAGTTCATATAGTTCATTTGTTTTATTTTCGTTTTTAATATACTGAAGATGCGAAAGTGGGTTTCTAATAGTTTAATTTTTTATTTTCGTATTTTAGTAAAAAGTTTTAATTGAAACTCGTCTTGCATACACATCGAGTTTCAATTAAGATATGTTAATCATCTTTTAAGTAATTAATTAAGTTAAAAAACGAAATCTTTTTCCAATTTTTTGAACTTGCCATGCTTCTAAGGTGAGTTTAAATTTTTTTAAAAATTAATATTTTATTTAAACTCGCTAGGTTTCGCGAGTTCACTGTATTAATGCTAGTCCGAAAAATATAAAATTTTAGCTCCTGGTTTGGTAATATTAGGACTTAATGGTCCTATTTTTGTCTGTAAGCCCCTACTAATCATCCGGTCAAGATTCCATGGAACGAACACGTGTCTGCCGCAATTTCTTAAACTATCGAACACGTGTCAAACAGGAAACCATCAGATTAGGCTAATCCCGACAAAGGATCATGTAAGTCGGGATCTCGATACATCGAACTTAGACACATTGCATGCATGGGGACATAATCCCTGCCCATATTCAGACAAATTTCAGGATAAACTATACCATTACTCGATTATTATTAGGCTTAATTGTCAAATAAGTGCCCAAACTATGTTCTTTTTTCTAGTTAAGTGCTCAAATTATTTTTCGGGCAAAATTGAAACATAAAATTTTATTTTGTGATCATTTAAGGCTTACCGTTAATTTTTTCGTTAAATGACACATATCACATCTAGAAAAATCCAAAATTATATTAAAAATAAATAAAATTAATAAAAGAAAATAAGAATAAAAATATATCTTAAAATTTTTAAATATTTTCAAAATAGTCTCAAAATCCCTAAACCCCTCAAATTCGACCACTCCCGCAGCCAGCGGCCACGTTACTGGCGACGGAATAAAACACCCTCCCCTCGCCGAATAACCCACATGCCGTTCATCGTCCCTCTTACCGTCGTTCGACGCAAATCGTTCGAAATAATCATTAGACAATTTCGTCGATTCACACGTCGTCGTTCGATTTCCGACGACGGGGTGGTGGGAGAAATGGTCGTGATGGGTTGGAGACTGATGTGGTGGGTGGCAGCGTGGCAATCTGCGGCAAAAATTGGGGGCTATTTTGTAAAATTTTGACAATTTAGAGATTTTTTTTAAATTAATTAATTTTATTTATTTTTAATATAGTTTTGGATTTTCTGGTGGTGACATGTGTCATTTAACGAAAAAATTAACGGCGAACCTTAAATGGGTCACGAAATAAAACTTTAGGTCTCAATTTGGCCCAAAAAATAGTTTGGGCACCTAACTGAAAAATGACATAGTTTGGACACCTATTTACTTATTAAGCCTTATTGTTATTATTTTTTTACTTTGATCACCGAATTATTTTTGTATTAAGTTATAATTAACCTTACATGTTTTTTATATTTTGATAACTGACATTAATTTTCAATAGACATTTAACTTAAAAGAGATGATGATATAGTCCGATATAATAATAGTTTAATTTTAAAATATATACATTTTTTAATTTAGTTCTTATTCGAAATGGCAATAAATATTTGAACTAAACTTCAAAATTTTTATCCTCTTTCTTGTATCCGATCATCTCAGCTATAAACAAAGCTAACCAGCCATTAAAGTAAGTAAATATTGTCCACTAACAAAGTTTGTTCAAGTGGTAAAAAGTTTAATATCCTTTAAACAGATTTTAAGTTCAAGACATATACAAAAAATCCTTGTTGGGAGACTTTTACCAAAGTCAAATGTACGACGTGGATCAATTCGGATTAGTCAAAACAAAACGCTGAAAAACTGGGTGGAATAAAAAAAAATTAAAGATTGTCTCATTGTATACCAAGTCACTATGTCTATCATGTGATATAGTATCAAATGTAAATTACATACAAAGATGCCTTGAAATGTGGATAATCTCAACAATCACTTGTTCGGATTAAAAATAAACAAATTACATATTTATACTGACTTAGAGGGGGAAATGCACTGGATAATCTCTACATGCACCTAAAACGACATAAAAATAAACAAAATTAAAATAACAAAGAGTAAAGATCATTAAACTAATTTTGAAGTTTTTGTTCATTTCAAGTTTAAAACTATTTTATCTTTACAATAAATTGAATCATTGTTATCTTTTAGTACAAAAGAAATTAAATAAAAAGTCTATTTTTATTCATTCAGTGCCAATTTTTCAGGTATATAAACAATACCCAGAGAACTAAATTAAAATATTTTTTTTTGAAGCTTTGCCCAATTCCAAGCTAGTTTTAATTTTTGATTTCTTTAAAAATGAGAATTTTATCGACAAATATTAACAAATAGATTGAGTTTAAATAACAAAAATGGAGAACAGATGAAATTTTTCTGAAAACAATTTTGAGTTTTAGATTTTTTTCCTTTAAAATCTTGTATTCCATCTTTTCTTTATAACCAGATGCAGTGACAAAACTTAGAATAAGAGTTTGAGGGGGTTAAAATAAATTTTTTAAAAGTTTAGAGGCTTAAATAATTTTTTTTGAAAATTTTGAGAGTTTAACTAAAAGATTTAATAAATTTGAAAAATTTAATTATAATTTTTAAAGATTTTAAGAGAAAATTTAATTAAAAGAAATTCAAACTTTTGAAGCTTAATATGAATGTTCAAAACCTTTAGGGGCCAAATTAAAATTTTTAAAAAATTTAGAGACAAAATTTAAATTTCTCAAAAATTAAGAAGGTCATGACCTTTTTAGTCCATAGAGGCTCTGCTCCTAACCGGAAGGGAGAACAAAAAAAAACGAAAAAACTAAGGTGATCAATAAATATAAGGTAATAGGGGAAAAGAGAAGTGTTGTAGAGGAAGAAATTTTTTAAGTTCAGTCAAAATAATTATTGTGTTTTTGAATTAATTATGACTAAATTTATATAATATATAAATTTTTAAAATTAAAATTATTATTATAATAAGTCATGTCACACTCTTTATTAAGATTTAAGGGAAATATAACCACTAATGACTAAAATATAAATAAGAAACCTAACCTTAGCGATTAAATTCGTTGAAAAATAGTTTGGTGACCAAAATAAAAACAAGTAATAGTTAGGTGAGTAATTGTGTAGTTTAACCCAAATTTTAAGCGAAAAAGAAAGAAACGAAAACAGCTCGTTTGGAACTAATTTTTGTGCCCATAAATTGACAGAGATTTTGATAATGTTATAAGGTAAACTTGGTACTGCAAGAAAGGAAGAAAAAGAGAGATTTAACGCAATGGCTGAAGGAAATGGGTGTTGCAACACAACAGGACCTGGATATGGAACTCCATTGGAAGCCATGTCTGGCCCTAGAGAAGCTCTTATTTATGTTACTTGTGTTTATACTGGTACTTCTTTCTTCCCTTTTCTAATAATTCTCTGTTTTCTTTTTATAAATGGATTGCCTGCAAATTTTCTGGGTTGTTTGATTTGATTCATTTATGCATGAAGAGAAAGTTATGTTGCTGTGGTTTTTTTTTCTTCTAAAGAACATCTTTCATGTATGTATAATCGGGAGAGATTACCCTTTTTTAGTGTGCCTTTTACACAAAAATCATAGTAAAAATTTTAATTTAAAGAGTATCATGTATTTTATGCAATTATTTATGTTAATATTTGGTTACTTTGCAATAGTTTTCTTAGTTTTGAAGTTGTTAAAAAAGAGAGTTTCAAATGGTGTTGTATCTGTGCAGGAACTGGAAGGGAGAAACCTGATTTCCTGGCCACAGTGGATGTAGATCCAAACTCACCTACGTATTCTAAAGTTATACACAGGCTCCCCGTGCCATATATCGGCGATGAACTTCATCACTCTGGATGGAACGCTTGCAGCTCTTGCCATGGCGATCCGTCGACCAATCGCCGTTTCCTGATTCTGCCGTCATTGGTGTAAGGGACTATATTCTTGACTTTTATGCTTTATTTTCATTCCCTTTTGCCAGTAACAAATTGCACTATTGTGAGCTAAAAGCAAGGAAAAAGGAGAGAAGGTATCAATGTAGCATACTGAGAATTTGCTTGATACCTATGTCACTTGGAATATGATGCAAGTGTTACATAAGAGTACTTTGAGTTCATATCATCATACGATGTCTTAGTATGTATCGGACCAACATAGATTTTAAGATGCCAAAAGTTCATTATACATTGTGCCTTTTTCAGATCCGGCGTATCTATGTGGTTGACACACAGAAGAATCCCAACGCTCCTTCATTGCATAAAGTGGTTCAGCATGAGGATATTGTTAAGAAGACAGGCCTAGCATATCCACACACAGCTCATTGCCTTGCCTCCGGTGATATAATGGTGTCGTGTCTTGGAGACAAAGATGGTAATGCTAAAGGCAATGGATTTCTTCTCCTTGATTCCGAGTTTAATGTGAAGGGAAGGTAAGGAAAACGCCAAAAAAATGATTGCCATTGTGAAACAATAAGATTCAACCTTTTAGCTACTATGGTATTCTTCAGGTGGGAGAAACCAGGGCATAGTCCTTCGTTCGGCTATGACTTTTGGTACCAACCTCGACATAAAACAATGATCAGCTCGTCATGGGGTGCTCCGCAGCCTTTACCAAAGGTTTCAACCTTCAGCATGTTGCAGAGGGTCTTTATGGTAGACATTTGCATGTGTACAGCTGGCCTGATGGTGAATTGAAACAAACATTGGATCTCGGTGACACTGGTCTCATACCCTTAGAGGTGATTACTTATTAACAACATTGAAACATGTTACAACTTTGTTTTCACACACGATGTTGCTAAAAGATAATGTTGCCTCTCTATGCAGATAAGGTTCCTACATGATCCCTCCAAAGACATAGGGTATGTCGGGTGTGCCTTGACAAGTAACATGGTTCGGTTTTTCAAAACTGAAGATGGATCATGGAGCCATGAGGTTGTACAGCTTTGCAGGTTCAATAATTTTTCACAAGTCATTGTATTCCATGAGCCTACTGATATGATTATTTAACTTCGGCAGGTGGCAATCTCAGTAAAACCATTGAAGGTGCAAAACTGGATTCTCCCTGAAATGCCTGGGCTTATAACAGACTTTCTAATCTCTCTGGATGATCGGTTTTTGTATTTTGTCAACTGGCTTCATGGGGATGTCCGACAATATAACATCAAGGACCCTAAGAATCCAATCTTAGCTGGTCAAGTATGGGTTGGAGGACTGATTCAAAATGGAAGCCCTGTTGTGACTGTGACAGAAGATGGTCAAACATGGCAGTCCAATGTTCCTGAGATCCAGGTATGTCCTCATATTCATATTACTTAACAATTATGGGTTACTCGAACTTGAATCTGAGTGTGGGATGTGGGTACGTACCTGACACAAATATGTTCAATTCTGTTGTAAGGTTTTTTTCTGTGTCTCATTTTGTCATTGAAGCCTGAAGCATGCTGTCTTGATACTTGTTTGTGGTGTAATCCCTCCCACCTTACATCCAAATGAAGCCTTAGAAATTAAATACAAAATTTTATCCCCAAATTGAATTATAAGACATAAGCATTCTTAGAAACACCTCGAGGACTCAAATGGCTTGATAGGAAGTTAAATCATCTTCACAACAAAACCCCATTGTTTTTAAACATTGATTAACATTGTTTATCTTGTTTTACAGGGACATCGACTGAGAGGGGGACCACAGATGATCCAGTTGAGCTTAGATGGGAAACGGCTATACATAACAAACTCATTGTTCAGCACATGGGATAACCAATTCTATCCTCAACTTATAGAGAAGGGTTCCCACATGTTGCAGATTGATGTCGACACAGAGAAAGGTGGTCTGAAGATAAACCCAAACTTTTTTGTGGACTTTGGGGCTGAACCAGATGGTCCTTCGTTGGCACATGAGATGAGATATCCAGGTGGTGACTGCACTTCAGATATTTGGATTTAAGCCATGCAAATCCAGTCCCTTTTAACGTACTAGGACTCTGGGAGAATGAATGAATAAATGTAATTTCCTGTGAATAACATGTTGAGGTAGGGGTTTGATCTTGAATGTGTTCATAAACTGTATATCAATGTGCTATCACCAACTGTTGAAATAATTGAATAAAGGGTCCTAATCGCACTGATTACTTCCAATGGAAGTGACATTTTATGGGAATATGATTACTGTACGGTTTCTAATATGCGGACAAGGAGTTACAAGTTTGCATTTTCCCACCTTTTTATAAAATGCTACTTTATAAGATTATATATATATATATATATATTTTTAATATTTAGTGTGATGACAACTTAATATCTGTTCATTAATCACATCCTTTTAACAACATACACCGTAAATAAATTAAAATGTCCAAACCCGAATCACCTAGGATTCATAAGATTATACTTAAATGATACCAAATAAATTTGGGGAGGTCAAAGTTAATCTTGCTGGAGATAATTTATTTCTCATTTAACCTCCCAATTCAGAACCTGGAGATGGGTATTGGCTGCCGGCTGGAGGCCTCTGGCATATTCAAAACAAGCCAGAAATCCTGCGCAAATTGGAACCGATTTGAAGTCCTTGGAATTCAATACGGAGAAGCTTTCTGTTTGGATTCACCTTCAAGTTCCACTGAAATTATTAACCAGTTGAGGGTTGAGGTATATAACAAGTGCTTTGGATACTCCATTATATATGGATGGTGTTACAGCTAGCAGTCAACTTCTAGCTTATGCGAAGGTTTGTGTTGATGTTACTGCAGATGTTAAGGTGCCTCGATTTATTAATGTGCATATAAAGGATGGTTCATTGGCCCCAGTTGATGTGGAAGTTCCACAGATTCCTCCTTGATACTTCCATTGCCATTTGTTCGGCCGTGATAAAAAGTTCTGTCAACAGAAGAAATCTTTCCTAAGCAGGCTGAGGGTGCATCTAATCCCAACCTACTGATGCTTGAGCAACTTGAGCAGCAGGAGTTAGCATCACTTGGCTCTAAGGTGCTTCAGGATTCAGTTGAGGGACTTGCTCCAGCTGAGGTTAGCCAAGAGTAGCAGAATGCATTGAATTCAGTAGGAGTGGCTGCTGAGGAGCTGGTTCCTGGGACTTTAAGGGAAAGAAAGCTCTGATAGAGGAACAGTCCCCTCTGGCTACCTGCTTTGTGATGTCTAACATATATGATAATTTGACCTCCAGGGTTAGGCATCAGAAGGTTGCATTAGAGGACATTCAATTACAACTTTTGTTTGGGAATTATGGTGCTGAATTGGCAGCAAAGGAGAAGAGATTACACAATGAGTTGTAGGTTTTGATGGATGCCGAGGAGAGTTGTTACAGACAGAAAGCTAGAACTCTTTGGGTTTGAGAGGATGATCATAATACAAGGTTTTGTATACTATAGAGAATCAAATAGATTGTAGAGTTTAGCAAGCCAGGAAATTTTCATGTCCTGGAAAAGTTTAACTCATTCAGTCTGTTCTCTATAGTATACAAAATATTTCGAGTAGGCAATTATGTCACCCTAAAATATTTTTAGGTAGGTATGGGGTTGTATTTTGCAGACATGCAAAGTGCATATGCCTGTTTTGGATTAGAATGGGGAACTGTTGTGGGCAAGCAACAAGTTGAAGAGGAAAAAATCTGGCGACTCTTAGTGGCGGATCTAGATTTGGTATTAAGTGGATTCAAGAAAATTAAAGTTAAATGAATTAAGTGAGGTCAAGTGGGTTCGAATATATTTAATTTTCCTCTCCACCTTCAAAATTTTTTATTTTTATAAGAATTCTCTAAAATCAATTGACCCCACTAAACTCAACTAAAATCCGCCCCGGTGACTCTAGTACAAAACCTGGCATGTAATGGAGTAATCTACTTGCTTCGGAAAGAACAAAAAAAAATCGCAGGCAGTACTTGGGAGTGCAAGTGTCTGCCTGAGATATGATTGCACAAGTTAAAGAAGTTGTTCGATTGAAGCTCAAGAGGGCTGTAGTAAATACATTTATTTGTACAAAGTGGGCTTAGATGCATAAATGTTTTATATTGTATAAGGGAATGGTTGTATGGTATCTTTAGGTTGTTTTGAACTTTGTATTTGTAGCATGTTTTTATGTTTTTTTGGATACAAAAATATTATGAGGATGTAGCAACTTATGTTACACAAAATAAAATTTTCTAAACCCTTATCAATATTTATTTTAACCATCATTTAATCAAATTAATAAATTTAGGATTTCTTCGAAAACGTTGACAAATTCCATTGTTTGTAATATTTTGTGTCAAATCATGAAGCCGCTAAGATTTACTCATCAATGTTTAACTCTCTTCTTATTCATCTTTGGCAGTCAAAAAATATTTGTAATATTTGACTAGATAGTTACTTTAGTATCTATTATCTTTTAATTATTTTAACTTTTAACGTTTTATTTTGGCCAAAATAATCCATCCGTAGATCTAAACGGTTAATCAACAGTTAAACAAGATATTTTAAATCTCAAAAGAATAATTTTATATTTTTTATAATTTTAAATTATTTTTAACAGTTTAACAAGATATTTAGCAATGACATTGCCAATCAACACATTTCTGAGTATGTAAATTTGATAGATGTCAAAATTAGTTGAAACAATTTTTATCAAGGGATATTTTGACCTAAAAAAACATTGCATTAAAGCATAGTCAAAAAAAAAAGAGAATAGAGACCAAATTGACTATCTAGTCAAACATTAGGGTAATTTTTTTAGCATTATGTTTTTATATTTTGATGAAAAGGATGAATGCTACATTTATATTTTAGGATAAAGTTCACAAATAGTCACCAAACTATCCTAAAATATTAATACTTTGTAGTATTCGAGCATAGTCTATATCACAATGGGCCAAAATAGAGGATCTACTTGTACGAAAGCTTCCATACCTCCCTTACATTAGAGGAACCATCAGCAACTTCAGTAACAAGAGTTGCAGACATAAAGCCTGCAGGGCAAAAAAGAGGCTGAAGCACATCCGCCATGAAAATATGTTACCCACAAACTTAACATACAGATTTTTTGGTAAATAGACACACATACGAGTAAATGGCCAAAAACATTTCGTGGATTTAAGTCTAAGGTAGTGGGAAAGGGGCTTTAAAGGTTTGAAGGAATAAAACATGAACGGAAAAAGTTCTGATAGGGTAAAAGTTTAGCTAAAATCTAATAAGTAGCTAGCTTGCATTTTCTGGCAGCACTAATAATAAGGTTTTCATGATTGTTTGAGAAGCTAGCCTGACCAAACATTCCTCCAAGACTCCACCGAGAACATGAACTAGAAAGCATATAATATGATAAAGTTTAAGGCTAAAGTGATTAATAAAAAAATTCAAGCTCCTTCACAACAAGAGAAACTTCAGATAGTCCAACACTGAAGATTAAAGAACATAAAAGGGGGAGAAACTAATGAATCCATCAACCATAAGTTCCCCAAGAACTCCACAAAAATAGATCCATTCTAGTAACATTAAAAATTACCAAACTACTCCTTGAAACAATAACCATAAAAAAAATTTGTTCTAATGAATTAATAACAATGGAGACTCAGAGAACAATTACCCTTGAACCAAAATGGCATCTTTGATGAACAGATGTCCTAGAATATCTTTAATAATACATTTCCCATTAGAAAAGGTCTTTGCAAAACACTCTAACCATGCTAACCGCCTATGAAGTGCATGAGATATATACATAAAAGAAATAAAAAGGGAAACCTCGTGAATATCAGTTCTCCTACGTCCAAACTTACAAATGCATTTCTTTCTTAAAAAAAAAACTCTATCCAACATGACATGAATATTACAGTTCTATTGACATGATCAAAGCTACAAAAGATCAGCTTACCTTCTTTCTCAAGCATAGAAAGAAATTGCCGGGTTCCCCCTCCTACACCGAAATAATGTTTCTTCCCAGCCATGTATACAACTCCATGTGGGTGGATCATGCACTGTAGATTAAGAATGCTTAAAGCTAAGGAACTTATGAATTTACAATTAACAGAAATGATAGAATTACTCGATAAAGAAAGACCTTCTTTATAAGTCCATAGAGATTCTTTTGAGCAGAGATCGAGTAAATTGTCTCAGCCATTAGAATAACATCATAACCAGTAGCTTGACCATGCTCTGAGTTAATTTCACTTTCACGTGCATGAGGAAGTAATTGATGTATCTCACCCCAGTCACCAGCAAAGAAGTGAAATTTTGATGTGTGTCAGGTTGAGACTTCTCCGCAAGATTCACATTTACATTTGGGATGGTGAGACACCGGAGTACCTCAGCATTGAAGTCCTGAAAATGCGTTTCAGCTGCACCCTGAAGAAAGATAAAAATGATAATGAATTTTTACCCATTTCTCCCTGTCACAACATAGTTTAGTCAAGCATGCATGAGTTTACCTCAAGACATGCAAATATCCCAGGAAGTCCATGGCCACATCCAAGCTGAAAACAATTAGATGAAGCTCAGAAAACAGGACAAGCCAAGATATTATTGACATCTATCTAGATCTATATTCACAAAATCAATATTTCAAGTCATTATTATACAGAGTCAAATCTATGAGAAGGGCAACAGCAATTTCTTCAACAATCAAATTGTCCCGGTTGATAAGAGCCTAACCAGAAACCAAAGCTGAATACTATGTATGCTAGAAATAATAGCATGATAATATTTTATTACAAAAAATCATATGCCACTCTAGTAATACATAAGTACACTTGCCACATTCAAACCATTGAAGGACCTGAATAACAACATTTATAAAGCCTGAGTTATGTTTGATTTATGCAGAAAATCACCATACAACAAAACAAGTACAAAAGAAAATTTCCCTGAAAATCAATGTCAGTGTTGACCAGTATCCATAGTAACACATCAATAAGCGTGTCAATAAAAGTTGGAAGTAAAACCCTAATAATAACAAAGTGACGTGACATTAGTGTATCAATTGGAATTAGGAGTCAACTGACTTTGTGCAGGCTTGAATAATTGTTCCAATTCGTTTTTAAGAATATTCAGAAAACACAGAGCAACATGGCATTTCACTAGGGAACCTAATAATAACAAAAACAATCTATCAAGTCAGTGAGGATGGCAAACAAGATTCCAAAAGTGAAGCCAATATCTGGGAGTGCCATTGTTGAGCCAAAAACAATCAATTGGAATTAGAAGCCAACCTCTAACACTCGTTTTCCCTTAAGCGATAGATGACCATTTTGAATCTTGGAGTGCAGAGCTTTAACAAGGTCTAATGAACCTTCCCATAGCTTAAGTCCCCCTACACTCCCAAAAAATGAAAAGGGAAAAACAATCATTACCAGGTTTTCATTATTTGGAAAGATCCTCAAAATGCATTCACCATGAACAAGAAAATCAATGTGGAACTGGAAGCTAAAAAACTCAAGTCTAATAAAAGATTAAAAGAGGAAGATCATTACAAACCTTCATAGATTCCAGGGACTAAATCCGAGTTAGGCAACCCAAGAACCTCTTTAGTACTCACCCTTCCCTAAAAGAAGGCAAATTTGTGGTTTAGCATTTTAAAATTTATAAAATACTATCTATCTTACAAGAGAACTTTGATTAATTTTAGGGATTCTTATTCATTTCTAAAACTACATCAAAACAAGCTTCATTCTTTTGTTCTCTTTAATAAACAGAGGTTAAAAGGTTCACCTTGAGTAAAGTAAGGCCGTCCAAGTTGACAGGCTCCACAGTATATTTCACAGAAGGAGAAACCTACTTCAAATACAAAACCAACCAATCAAAAAACGTTTACTCAAAACCAAAGACAAAAAGAAGTTTAGAAAATGGATACCTCCGAGGAGAGGACTTCGATAGAGGGAGGAGGAGGAGGAGGCAGCGGTGGCTCCGACGACTTCAAGAATCCTAAACCCAAACTGGGTTTATCGTCAGATGATGAGAACAATTGAAAACTTCCGTTGGTTGTCATTTGTTACCTGCTAGTAAACACAGAGTTGCAGACCAACAATGGGGGACGAACTGCGAACACGAAAACTTCTACTTTTTTAGCGCGTGGGTTACGATGGTGCAGAGCAAATCCTTGATATTGGACTATGGCCCATGACACTAATCTGTAGATTTGCCCTTTGTTCTTTCTACAATTCCAATTTTGGTTGATTATTCAATGCTTATGAATTTCTTCTTTTTCTTATAACTCAAGGCTTTTTTTAGGCCTTAACAGTAAATTGAATTTCTTCTTTTTCTTATAACTCAAGGCTTTTTTTTAGGCCTTAACAGTAAAATAAGTGTTGTTAGGTGTTTAAATTACTTTGGACTATTATTTAAATAAGGTTTTTTGACGGTCATTAAAAAAATTATCATTCAATCAAAATATTATATACGGTCTTTTTATATATATTTTTAAATTTATAATTTTTTTAAAAATTTATCATCCAAAATTTTAATTTCTTTCAATTAAATTCTCAAATCATATTTTCTTCACCGTCCGACACCTTCTACACATCGGTAATTCATCGTTCACCGCCTATACATCATGTACCTCACCGTTCGACATCCCTACCCTCTAGTCAACGGTTAGAATTCAATTGACATTTTTTGTTTCATTGTTGAATGTCCGTTGACGGGGTAATCGACGATTTATTCATCAATTTTCGATAACAAGATAATGGAGTTTTCTGTCGTGTGGGTTCGACGAAAGCAAAGACAACCGGTGGTGGTTGAATCAATGGTCGTATGTGAAAAATTCAAGTACTTATGGTTAGGGGTTTTAAAAAAATTAAAGATTTTTTGGTTTTTTTAATAAAATGAGAGCTTTGTTTTTTAAAAAAATTTAAAGAAAATAATAAAAATATACCATATGTCATGTTTTGATTGGATAACAAAAAAATTTTAACAATCGCGACGGAAAAATCTTATTTAAGTAACGAAATGAAACGTTAGGCACCTATTTGGTCTAAAAAAATGTTCAAATACCTACTAGAAAAAATAATATAATTTAAACACTTTTATGACAGTTAACTTTTTTTAATAATAAAATAAGAAAAATGTAAATTATTTTTTCAACAATTTTTTTTTACATTTACGGTAGATGGGGGAATGAAAATGGAAAATTTTAGGATAAAATACGGAAATAAATCCATCGACTATAGGAATTTTTTATTGAGTCATTTTATTATGAAATGTTACAAAATGATCACTCGAGTTGACATAAGTTATAAACTAATAATTTTTTTAGAAAATAATATTGATGAAATATCGGTTAACAAAATTGATGCAATAATAAATTTAACCTTAAATATTCTTATATTTTAATCATAAATTAAAAAATTAATCTTTCATATTTAAGTATTTTATCAATTTAATCTCTCCTCTAATCCATCTACATCTTTATGTTAGATCCTGTTCTTCTCCATAATCATCGTTGTATGGGCCGACAAATTTCTTTCATTCACACTACCGCTAGAAACCAAGCTCTATTCCATGAAAAATAAGAAGTAAATTACCGTAATTGATACTTTTGCTTTGTAAGTATTTAATTTTGATTACTAAATTTAAAAATAATATTATAATCATTTATGTTATTGTTTTATAATATTTTTGTCATTTATTTTAAATTTATAATTTTTTAGTTACTGTAAAATAGAAAAATAATGTTTTAGTTACTGAGACTTTAATTATATTAGTTTAATGACGTGACACGTTAACAAAAGGGGTTAATTTTTAATTTGACCACAAAACTTTAGAAAGCTAAATACCAACAACAAACAACATTAAAAAATATTACAATAACAAGTGCGGTAGCTCGTATCCAAATCTAGCTTGAGTATCCAAAATAAAGAGATTAACGGAATAATCAAAAGAGCGACATCTTGATCAGTTATGTCCACTTCAAATCCATCCCTAATAGAAAATTAAATAAAAAAACGGTCAAACAACCAGTTAAGAGAAGAAAAACATGTTAAAAAGACAAAAAAAATATATAAAAAATAAAAAAATGTGTTGCAAGAGTATATTTATAAAATTCAAAAATAAATAATGAAATAAAGAAAAAAATTATTAGTTGTCGATAACCCGTACCGAGACTGATGCAAAGGTGAAAAGAAGAGTTGCGGTTGCTAGTTTTTTTTTAATTTTTCTATTTTTAGTACTACAGGAAAGATGATCACATTACTGAAGGTGTTGTAAGCCCCGTTGAAAAACAGCATTGAAAGAATGCAATTCCTCTTGAGAAAGTGCTAAACCAAATTCAACACCACCTTCCTCTTCTCTACTCTCAGCCATGGAAATCGATCCCAGTGAACCAATGTGAGCCACTTCTGTTTTTCTCGGTCTTCCCCACCCAAAATCTATCTCATAAACACCCAGTTCGGCGATGCAGCTATGGTTATAACATGGTTTCCGGATTTAAATATATCCTCTGCCTTTGATAACCATTTTTCAGCCTCTTTTAATGCTCCCAACTCCTCCAATTCCATCACTTGTCTTCCAATGGCCTTTGCCGCCCCAATAATCCCATCGTCTTTCACCAGCTCGCTCGTTTTAGCCGCTGCAAAACGTGGCTCAAGGCAGTTCCCGAAGTATGTTTCAGGCAATTTCAGGCGGTGCCTACAGTCAGCTAAGAAAAGTAAATGGCAATGGCAATCGTCTGATGGTGGAAGATGTCGAGTCGTGTCCTTGTAATCTGTTCAAACAAACCCACATGTATGCACACGTTACTACGAACGTTGAAACCCTTATTTTCTCCGATCCATTTTCTTCCATCAACTTTCTTGAAACCCAGTTTTTCAATAACTCGACCTGCGATCGTTTGATGACGAAAGTGAGCCGAAGCTTGTTGGTGGGAGTGGGAGTAGTAGTATCCAAATCCTCCCAATCCCATTTATCTTTGATGAATTTAGATGCTAGCAGCTCCTGAGGATCTCTGTGTTTGATCAAATCCCTGTTGTAATCTGGTAGAGGATACTTGTTGAGAAAACTAGAACCCCCTTCAGGTTGGTTGAGAAAATGCCCACGTTTTCACGAAATGAATTAACGCCCTCCCGTCGGCTACAACATGGTTAAACGTGACACTTAATGCAATCCCTACACCGGGAAACACAGTCACCTGAATAGCCATGAGAGGCTTCTTCAACTTGTTTATTCCGTTTGAGCATATTTGCGGGCTGCACCTTGGGGAGGAGAGCTTGAAATTCCTCGATATGTCGTGCATGGTCGCCGATAAGATGGCCGAAATCTGCGGTAGACTCTTTGGCAATAAACCGAACGGAATCACCGTCTTCGATTCGAATATAAGGCATCTGAGGAGGCGGAGGCAACACAAGATTGGCCGCAAGGGGAAAGAAATGTTGCAGAGCAAGTGAAAGTGATGATTTGAGATTGGGAAGAGCAGTTTGGATGAAATGGGAGCAAGTGTAAGGGAAATCATAGAAGAAAAGGCGTTGCATGGGTGAAGAACCATGCCAGTGTATGTCAAAGAACGTGGAGGAAGAGTCGAAGCTTTAAGAACTGAACCATTTGGGGGGAACACTACGCTATCTTCAATAATTCTCAGGCCCGCCATTAATTTAGAGCTGAATTAGAAAGCTTTGCTTTTGCCTATGCAACAATCAAGCACTGAAATAAAGTGCTCCCATCTTATATTTAAAAGGAAGCCTACAACATCAAAAAGCATAGACAGACTCAATATTATTTATAGGGATAATTTAAAAAAATTAAATTTAGAAGCCAACAACATCAATTATATATTTTGAAGGGAGTAAAATATAATTTTATTATTATTTTAATTTGAGTTTTTTTATTTTTAAAATTTTAGAGAGGTCGTGACTCCGTGGATGCTTAAAGGTATCGCCCCTAACAAAAGGGATGTACACTGTTTTTATTTCAAATAAATATCTTTCTTGATATTTTTAACAAAATTAATATATATCAAAAGTTTATTTTAAGGATTATTTTTTTTGAATTGTCTAAAGGTGAGTACAAGGTATTATCTGTTTATAAATATTTTTAATCCTTTGATAATGTGCATACACCTTGTAGGCAGAACGATTTGAACTCGTGTCTCCTAAAATGAACAAAGACAAGAAAGATTATTTATTTTTAAGTTTATTAATGTTCAATTCTTGTGTTTTATTTTTAAAATTTGAATAATGTGTGTTCATGTGTATTTATTTAAATTAGATGAATTTATTTATAAATATTAAAAACAGTTAAGGTCACCAAACGAATAGAATTGAAAAAAAGAGGGGCAGCGATATCCTAGATAAGGATGTAAAAACATGTAATCAGATGAGTTTCAGGTCGGGTCAAATCGGATATAGGTCATTTCAGGTCGATTCGATGTTTCGACTTGATTCGGGTCGGGTGCGAGTCAGTTTTAGGTCGGATTCATTTCGGGTCGGGTTTATTTTGGGCCGGGTTCATTTCGGGCCGGGTTCATTTCAGGTCAGGTCAAAACGGTTCGGGTCCGAATCAGTTAATTGACGGGTTAATTCGGGCTTAGGCAGACTTCAGGTCGGGTTCATTTCAGGTTGGGTTCATTTCAAGTCGGGTTCATTTCAGGTCGGGTAATTTCAAGTCGGTTTCATTTTGGGTCGGGTTAATTCGGGTTTCGAATTCGTATTAAGTTTGAGTTTGGTACAAATAGTCGATAGACTTTTGGTTGGGTCATTTCGAGTGAATTATTTAACGCCTTTCACGAACACGGATCACATTAAAAATAAATATTATGCACTAGAATGAACAAAAATAACATCGTTATTTAAAATATTAAAGTAAATTACAAAAATTAGAAATAAATAAGGGTCAATTTAGGTGAAAAATAAAATTTTAGGTACTAACATGAACAAAAATATCATCATATTAAAAATATTGGACTAAATTACATAAATATAAAAATAGGGATTAATTTTGGTTAAAAAATAAAATTTTAGGGACTAACATGGACAAAAATATCATTATATTAAAAAATATTAGACTAAATTACAAAAAAATGAACAGGGTCAATTTCAACTAAAAATTAAATTTTAGGTACTAGACTAAACAAAAATATTATTGGACTAAATTTCCAAAAAAAATATAAATAAATACAGGGCAATTTTGACTAAAAATTAAATTGTAGGGACTAGAATAAACAAAAATATTATTCGACTAAACTACCAAAAATAAAAATATATATGGGTCAATTTCGGCTAAAAATAAAGTTTTAGGGAATAGAATGAACAAAAATATCATCATATTAAAAACATTGGACTATATTACAAAAATTGAAAATAAATAGGGGTCAATTTTAGTTAAAAAAATTAGGGACTAATATGAACAAAAATATACCCTTGAATTAAATTAGGGATACTTGTGACTAAATTGAATTAAACTAAAACTTAAAAGGGAATATTAGGACTAAAATGCAACATTTAAAATGCATCATGAATTAAAGGGTAATTAATCTCTAACCTAAATTATAGGTGGCTTATTTCCTTCTAAAATGTTGTTCTTTCCCTCTCTTTTTTTACCAATTATCTATTTCTTTTTTTTAATTAAAATAAAAGGTGAGATGGAATCAGAAAAAGTAGTCTCGCCTGATTTTTTAGGTTAGGACAATTGCTTTTTAGCACTTTTGACTTTAGATATTTTTTATTTAAGTCCTAAATTTTCAATTTTAGGTTTTAATTTAATTCAACTGAGTCCAAATTTAGATTAATTTAATTGGAATTCCACATTTAGTTTTATAATTCTTTTAGTTATGTCTGTGATTTATGCTTCTATGTTTTAATTTAGCTCAATTAGACCATGAGTTTAATAAGTTAATTCCATTCGGACATTATTTTATTATTATTATACCATATAAATTTTGATTTAATATAATTATACACAAAATTTTGATTTGGATGTAAACATGTAATTGTACACATGAAAGTTGAAATTTTAATTTAGTTTAATTGTACGTGTGAAGCTTTGATTTCAAATTCAAATGCATAAATTAGAAAGTTTAATCGAAATTAATATCGTAAATCAATAACCCTAAATTAAACCATAAACCGTTAATACTAAACCCAAAACCATAAACCTTAAGGAATCAAAATTAATTTCATAAACCAACAATCATAAGCTAAACCATAAACCACTGATACTAAACAATAAATCATTGATACTAAACCCTAAACCTTAAGGAATCCAAATTAATCACATGAACCAATAACATCATCTTTACTTTATTATACTAAATTATAAAAAATTAGAAATAAAAATGAGTAAATTTTAGTTAAAAACAAATTTGTAGGGACTAAAATGAATAAAAATATCATCATATTAAAATTTTGGACTAAATTACACAAATTAAATTAAATAAAGATTAATTTCGATTAAATAAAGATTTGTAGGGAATTAATTGAACATTAAACTACACCACAAACTCTAAAGCATTAACACTAACCCCTAAATCATAAACTATAAACTACAACATATACCCTAAACTACTCCATAAACTCTAAAGCATTAACACTAGCCCCTAAATCATAAACCATAAACCTTAAGTTATAGAAATTTTAGGGACTAACATGAACAAAAGTATCATCATATTAAAAATATTGGAGTAAATTACAAAAAATAGAAATAAATAAGGGTCAGTTTTGGTGAAAAATAAAATTTTAGGGACTAACATGAACAAAAATATCAGCATATTAAAAATATTGGACTAAATTACAAAAAATGAATAGTGATCAATTTGGACTAAAAATTAAATTTTATCTACTAGAATAAACAAAAATATTATTGGACTAAATCGCCAAAAATATAAATAAGTATGTGGCAATTTTGACTAAAAATTAAATTGTAGGGGCTAGAATAAAAAAATATTATTCGACTAAATTACCAAAAATAGAAATATATATGGGTCAATTTCGGCTAAAAATTAACTTTTATGGACTAATGTGAACAAAAATAAGCCCCAAATCCCTATACTAATCCCATAACCCCAAACATTCAACTTGAAACATTTACCCCTAAACTCCAAATCTCAAACCATAAATCTTATAATCACTAATAATTAAAGTCCAAGCCGAATCCATGATCCCTAAACTAATCCTATAACCCTAGACACTCAACTTGAAACATATATTATACCTCTAAACCCTAAACCTCAACCCCTAAATATTATGAACACTAATAATTAAATTGCAATCCTAATCCCCAAATCCCTAAACTAATCTTATAACCTCAAACACTCAACTTGAAACATATATTAAACCCTAAACATCAACCCCTAAATCATACAATCACTAATAATTGATACTTGAAAGCCTATTCCACTAATCCCATAATCCTAAACACTCAACTTTGCACGTTTACCCCTAAACCCCAAACTCAACCCCTAAATATTTCGATCACTAATAATTGCTACTTGCAAGACTGTAACGACCTCTTTTAAAAAATTTTAAAAAATAAGTTCGAGATTCATAATCGCTAAAAAGGAAAAATATTTTTGGTTTTGTGTTTTGAATTTTTTTTGTTTTTTGAAAAGTTTTTGTAAAAATTGGGGAAGAATTAATTTTAGGGGTTTGTTTTTAAAAAAATGTTTTATTTTGAAAACGAAGAGTTTGAGTCGCCACCGACCACTATAGTAGGCCGAGCACCATAAAAACCATAGATTCTTTAAAAACGGGTTCGGAAGTTGGTTACGTGTGGGGAAGGATTAGCACCCATCACGCCCTACTGCCGTGTTAATTTACAGCTCGACTCGAGTACGTCACCTTTATGCATGATGCAAATAATTAATAATGATGTCATGAATTATCAAAATTTTGTTTCAAATTAAGGTTTACCTTCAGAAGGTAAAATTAATTAGAATATTTGATCAACATCTAATGAAACATGACTGTTACGACACAAATACCGAAATTAATAAATACATCATTTTTAAAAGTTAGATTAACTAATTAATGACGTTAAATTAAATAGATTAAAAATTAAATGAATGACAAGTTAATATATGTCACAAAGTAAGCAAATAAATAAGTAAATAAAAATGAGGGAAGATAAAGGCGAGTAAAGTAAATAAATGTGAAAATTAAAGAACCGAAAAAAGGGACCGGATGGAATATAAAAGAAATTTAGAAAAGACCGGATCGAATATAAAAGAAATTCGGAAAAGGACCGGATCTTACAATAAAATAAAAGAGGAAAATAAATACAGAAAATTAAATGCGAAAATTAAAAATCCGAAAAATGACCGGATCGAATAAACGGTGCATAGATTAAATGTGATATTTTAAATGCGAAAATTTAAATTACAAAATTAAAGAGAAATATAAATTGCGGGAAAATAAAAGTTAGATGTTAGATAATAGTGGGTTAGATTTAACGGATCATAAATAATAAAATATTAACATATATAATTAAAAATATATGTATATATTCGAATATAATTAAATATATGTATTATAAGTTATTAAAAAAAAAAAATGGCGCCAGATTTAAGGGGCACACAGCCCCATACACGCAAAGCAGTGAAGGGGTAAAATTTGATGGGATTGAAAGTCATTATATTATATATATAAAAGAAAAACAACGGTTTTCAAGGATGCATTCCCCAAAGAACACGCAAAGTCAGATTGAAAGGGATTTAAGAACACGCAAAATTTGATGGGATTTAAGGATGCATTCCCCTAATGTGATTTTTTTCTTTATATTCGAAGAAAAGAGAAAAAAAAATAGGAAGCAATTTAGAATTTATTTGTTTTTGTATTGATTTTTCGAAATAACTCGTCTGGGGTTTTACACTGTTCTTGGGGCTTTTACACGCTTTTCAAATTTACTTCATTTTCATTAAAATTATTTATTAATAACTTTAATTTGTGTACAATAATTAAAAATTACGGTATTATAATTATAACTATAAATTTAAAACAATAGAAATAGTTAATTTTCTAATATTTGAATTTTATCAAATCAACAAAAAAATTTTAATCTTCCCCAATAATATTTTGTCAAATTAATCAATAAAATTTGGTTAAGTTAATAAAAAAAGACAAATGAATATCTATACTTAGTAGTGTCAAGTGTGATTTGGTTAAAAGAAAACATAAATATATAGAAAACATAAATATGCTTTTTTTTCTTTCCTTTTTTTAATTTTAATTGATTATATGTGTAGGGATTAAAAATTTGGAGTAGAATAAAATACAAAAAATGAATAGGGGTTAATTTGGAGTAGGGATTAAAAATTTGGAGTAGAATAAAATACAAAAAATGAATAGGGGTTAATTTGGAGTAAAGATTAAATTTTAGGGACTAAAATAGATTGGACTAAATTATAAAAAAATATAAATAAATATGGGCAATTTTGACTAAAAATTAAATTGTAGGAACTATAATAAACAAAAATATTATTAGACTAAATTACCAAAAAGTAGAAATTTCACTAATTCCCTCTAAAATTTGTAGACTAAAAGTAAATTAATCTCAAACCAAAAAGTAGAAATTTCACTAATTCCATTTTTTTACCATTTTTTTCAACCAATTGTTTTAGTTTAATTCAATTGAGTCTCAACTTAGATTAATTTAATTGAAATTCCACATTTAGTTTTATAATTCTTTTAATTATGTCTGTGATTTATGCTTATAGATTTTAGTTTAGCTCAATTATATTCTAAGTTTAATGAGTTAATTCAATTCAAACATCAACATGAAAGTTAAACTTTAATTTAATTCAAACTTAGTAGTTCAACCTTGACAAATAATTTATATTGAATGAATTACTAAGCATATTAAATTATTACTAAGCATTGAATTATTTAATAAAATTTCAAACTTAATAGTGTCCAATGAATATCTAAATCTAATCTTTCATTTTTTGATATTTTTAATTGATTATATACTTATATATAACAAAAATATTATTTAACACTTTAAATTGATTTAAAAAATAATAATTTACATTTATCAACACTTTAAATTCATCAAATTATCAAATTATAGGCTTCCTCAATTACATGTTAGCTAAATCATGCCAGGTCAATATTAGTTCAGATCAACAACAGGTCGGGTTCAAAACAAGTCAGGTCAATTAGCAAGTCGGGTTCAATCGGATCTCGGGTCGATTTAGTCGGGTAATATCGGTTATCTACCAGGTTAGTCTCGGGTTCGGGTTCGTTTTAGTCGGGTGCAGGTCGAGTTTCGGGTCCACAATAACAGGTTCAATTCGGGTTCAGGTCAACAACAGTTAGTTACAAATCGATTTTGGGTCATCGCATCCTTAAATCAAACCAAATTCTAACTCAAGCAAATTTCAGTAGGATTTTCAGGTTGGGTTTTCAGGACAGTGGTCCATAGAGGACCCCAGCAATGACATAAATTGCTTCCAGAAAAATGCTACAGAGGGCGGTTTCTAGACCACAGGAAATCCACACTCCTCCCATCATGGCCGTTAGTTTCCCGACAACCACATGCAAAATTAATAGAGATTTAGGGAGAGTTTAAATAAAAGCGGCGGATTCTTAAAAATAAAATGAGTATTTTTTAAAAATTTAATTTTGACAGTAGAAATAAAAAAAATACAAAACCTGTTGTGACATATGTAGGAATAACATTTTTATTGTAACATAAAATATTATAGTTATACATATTATTTTAGGTTGACATTGTAAGTTTTGAAACTTTAAAAACCTGTAGAGAAATAAGTAAACCTAAAATATTAAAAAAACTTTGAACAATTAAGGTTTATAGAATGAATATCGGAACATTTGAACAAGTACCGAAACTTTACGTAAAATATGTTAAATGAATAACATTTCGACAGCAACCGTAATAGTTACAAAATTAGACAACATTTTATGTTGTACCGATAAGTATCAAAATTCACGCACTAGTATTAAAACTTTTCGTAGAAAATGTTGGGTCATTTATAACATTTTATGTTTAATGAATAACATTTTGACCCTGTTTTGTAAATAACAGTTTGAGCTTGTAACACCCCAAAATATTAATTGATGCATAAAACTAAAGGGAAAAAAATAGGTGAAGGGCTATCAGTGGGATTTGAACCCATGGCCCCCCCCCCCAAATTAAATGTTGGGACATTTATAACATTTTATGTTTAATGAGTAATATTTTGGCCATGTTTTGTAAATAACAGTTTGAGCTTGTAACACCCAAAATATTAATTGATGCATAAAAATAAAAGGAAAAAAATAGGTGAAGGGCTATCAGTGGGATTTGAACCCATGACCCCCCCCCCAAAAAAAATTAATTGATGCATAAAAATAAAGGGAAAAAAATAGGTGAAGGGCTATCGGTGGGATTTGAACCCATGACCCCCCCCCCCAAATAAATGTTGGGACATTTATAACATTTTGGCCCTATTTTATAAATAACAGTTTGAGCTTGTAACACTCCAAAATATTAATTGATGCATAAAAATAAAGGGAAAAAAATAGGTGAAGGGCTATCAGTGGGATTTGAACCCATGACCCCCAAAATAAATGTTGGGACATTTATAACATTTTATGTTTAATGAGTAACATTTTGGCCATGTTTTGTAAATAACAGTTTGAGCTTGTAACACTCCAAAATATTAATTGATGCATAAAAATAAAAGGAAAAAAATAGGTGAAGGGCTATCAGTAGGATTTGAACCCATGACCCCCCCCCCAAAAAAAAATAAATGTTGGGACATTTATAACATTTTATGTTTAATGAGTAACATTTTGGCCCTGTTTTGTAAATAACAGTTTGAGCTTGTAAAACCCCAAAATATTAATTGATGCATAAAAATAAAGGGAAAAAAATAGGTGAAGGGCTATCAGTGGGATTTGAACCCATGACCCCCCCAAATATTAATTGATGCATAAAAATAAAGGGAAAAAAATAGGTGAAGGGCTATCATAGGGATTTGAACCCATGACACCCCCCCCAAAATAAATGTTGGGACATTTATAACATTTTATGTTTAATGAGTAATATTTTGGCCCTGTTTTGTAAATAACAGTTTGAGCTTGTAACACCCAAAATATTAATTGATGCATAAAAATAAAGAGAAAAAAATAGGTGAAGGGCTATCAGTGGGATTTGAACCCATGACCCCCCATAATATTAATTGATGCATAAAAAAAATAAAGGGAAAAACAATAGGTGAAGGGCTATCAGTGGGGTTTGAACCCATGACCCCTTGAGTGCAAAACCCATGACTTAGCTATTTGAGCTAAGACAATTCTTGACCATTGCTTATTCCAGCTTAGTAATAAGCTATATTGTTTTCTCACAGAATGAAATAAAATTAAAGTCTGAACCAAACCCCCCACTTACCATAATTAACGTGGAGTTTGGATCTGAAAAATATAAGACCTTTGGAGAATTCCAGAAGTCCCCCATTACCGTCCATAGCTTCGACCACCCCATTTCGACCGTCCGTGGTGTGCACCGCCACACCAGTGTGACCGTTGGTTGTTTGCGGTTTAACTTTTGGCAATCGATTTTTGTTTCCGACCGCCGTTCGTGAGTAAGGTATAAAAACTGTTCAGTTTCTCCAGCCCCGATATGCACCACTGTCGGCCTGTGACCGTCACCGCCCTTACTCATGTGTTCACCGTTGTTCTGCGATCGCATCCCGGTGAGCCACTCGCCAGAAATCGATGCTGTCCACCGTGGAGAATGTTGTGAAGATTCAGCGAGAAAAGAACTCAAAAATTTCGGTGTTTTTTTGAATAGTTTTTGGCCGTTTTCAATTATTTTCCATAGTGGCAAGCTTCGGTAAGCCGTCATTTTATTTTTGTTGTGTCGTTTGCGGTTTTTCTGGCAAGTTTTTTGGCCATCTGGGCCGCACGTGGCAAGCACGCGCTGCCTAAGGGCAAATTTCGATCGTGTGGTAGGCGCCCTTGAACTGAACTGGCCTGACTGATCCTAGACCCAATCTGGCCTTAGACTGAATCGATCTAATAAGACCGAACCGGCCTACATATAGGCCCAATAACCTCAAGCCCAACCCGAACCTATATGAGCCCAAAACCTGACCCATTTGACTTGACTTGCCTAACCTGACCCGTTTAACTTGACACGCCTAACCTGATTAGACCTGTTGACCCGACCTATGAGCCGTTGATTGATGATGTCAGCATGATGTTATTATTGACTTTGATTTTGATCTAAAAAGTTAAATTTTTTAAAAACTTGTATTTCATGTTTTTCGAAGTCTTGAGTTCGTTTTTTAGGTCTGTTTCGTGAAATTATAACCCGAAGACCTCTAAATTTGACTTTGAACCTGAGAATATACGTGTTTAATTATTCAGTTTAAGTGCAATGTGAATAAGGGTTGATTATGAATTTTGATTAATTGAAGGTAATCACATTTCCTGGTATCTATGATTTTTTAAGGACGTCAAATTCGGGTTCAAGAGTGATTGAATATCGTCTCAAGGGTCATCCGATATTGCAAAAATGCAAGGTAATACATTACTACCTATTGTATGCTTTATGAACATGTTGGTATTCGGTTAATGCATGCATAGTTATGATGAAGTGTACTGTTAACTCTGCTTAAGTCAAATCAAATATGAAATATAAGTATGATAATTTAGATAAGATTGAAATACTCGTATGAGAAGGTTAATAAATCGAAAGGATTTGGAGTTCAATAAATATTTAATAAGACAATTAATCTTCAAACCCGATTAATAGTGTTAAAAGATTGAACATCAAAAATATTTGGATATGAAATTATGAAAATACACTTGAGGTGTAAAAATTACTAAATTACCCCTGGCAATGAAATGATCTGGAACCTACTTTTTATCTGATTAATCAACTAATACATCTGAAATTCTCGACCTTTGAGGGAATTCTGGTAACATGATTCAAGCCTATGAGACAATAAATTACTCGAATTTTCTTGAATTCTGAACAAATCTCTAAAGATAAATTTACTGAAAGATTCCCATATGTCTGAATTAATAAAAAAAGGGCAAAAAAGACTAATTGATTGTAACTAATGTAATGACTGAAAAAACTTCAGACACTGAACTTATTAAATTAACTGAAATGTCTGTTATACCCTCAAGTTCTGAAAGGATGAATTATTTGGAAGGACCGAAAGGATCAGAACGACTAAAACTCTAACGAGCACTTGAATGAATGAAATACCCATGTGACTTGAGATAAGTGAAAGCTTTTAAAATCCTGAAATTATTTGTAGAGCTCAAATAACTGTAATGCCCATATGTGTTTAAAGCTTGACATGTGTATGTCAGTCATTCCTGATATTGTTGTAATAACAGAAGGATATTGTATAAATACGAATGTTCAGGACTCGTTCATGTTTAGTAGTGTCGGTGATCTGTTCAACTATATTATACAGATGGTACAATATCTTGAACACGCGTAAGTTATCTCTATCCGGGTATTTGGTAAGTACCACATTGTTGAGATTTGATTAACTCGAGTGGATTTTGGAGGGCGAATAAACTGTTAGAAGTAGTGGATATCGCTAGTAATCGTTTTACTTTTTGGGTTAAATTGCCATATTTCCCTTGTGAGCCAAATAACCAAAATACCCTTGTTGGCCAAAATGATATAAACATTTTTGATATATCGAATATCCCTAATGATCATGATGTATCAATTCTCGAATGCCTAGTTGGAGCCATTAGTTTTGAACCCCTTTTAGTTAGGGATCTCGCTTCTAAAATTAGTTCGAAATTGCCAGAAGATCAATGTCCATTTTATTGCTATTACTAAGCGCCTCCGGAAAATAAATAGATCCATCTAGTGTGTTCCATGTGCACATGAATATTCTCCCTGATTTGAAATCAAGACTGTTCATCTGATTTGAAACATGACCATATCCGTCCGGAAGTATACCTCTGTGTCTAATCTGAAAGCATGCTATCTATTTTCTGATATACTGAAAATATATGTATGATTCCTATTTTTACACCATTACTAATGTCTGCACTAAACTGATTTTCTGGGGTACTATCTATGATATTATAAGAAGTCTGTGTAGGTTCAGCCCTGATCAAGCTGGTAATTCCTTATGGACCCAAGGTCGCCCCTTGGGTAGGTTTCGACGCTTCGGCTAGGGTAATTCCTTATGGACCTAAGGTAACCCTTTAGGTTAGCACCTACGTCCAATGGACCTATGGTAAGACTTTTGGACCTAAGATAAACCCTTAGGTTGGCTCTTACCCCCTATGGGCCTAGGATAAGTCCTTATGGATGTAGTTATGGGAAACTGCATATTGGTGTACTGTTGGAGGGTAGTTAAGTGCTTCAAATAAACTTTTCTTTCTCTTTTAAATCTACCATACTGAATAAACTACCAATGTCTGAAACTCTCGGTATGGTTTCTATCTGCACTCAATGGAACACACTGAACTCCCTAGTTCAACTTCTGTAATCTATATCTCTTCTAATTCTTTGGACTGTAAGCTTCTTGCCCGATACTTAGTGATTGAATAAAGAACAAATCCGTTATCTTCAAATATAATGCTTTACTAAATTATCGAATTGTAATTAGAGTCTGTATTGTTTGAAACATCATGACAGTGTCATGCTTACTATATGCCTGCTCGTACTTTTAGCATCTTTTGATAGTTCTGTATTACTGAGCTTTTTGAAGCTCATGCTGTTTTTACCGTCGCAGGTTAAAAGATCAAAAACATTGCAGTTATCGACATCAGTATAAGAGTTCTTTCGGTACTGCTTGCAGAGTACGGTACTTGTGTAATTAGGGGGCATGTATGTCACGCCTTGTTTACATTTGCGTCTGAAACTCAATTTATAACTTGTATTTATGAACACTGTTATGTTAAATGAATAATTTCTAAACTTGTATTTTTGATTCATAATTTGTTTTATAGCTTTAAATGATTTGACAATTTGTTTTATCTGAAATGTTAAGGTGGGTCACTCATGTTGATCGAATGTGACACTTCGAATTGAATCGGGCAACTCGTATAAATTTGGGTGTTATAGAGCTAAAATTAGATGTCTGACCGGTTAATTTGGATGTTTGGTGAATAGCGGATTGGTGTGAGACCTCTAGTTTTTCAAAAAAGATACTAATAGGAGCATTTTAAAATTAGAGGTTTTAACATAAGAATTATAAAGATCATTTTACCCTTAACAATTATAAAAAATCTCCAAATAACTTAAATTTAACATTTTCTATTTTAATTCTTCTCCTCACGTATTTACATTGTAAAAATTGTAAACTAATATTTTTTTTCTTTTTATTCTCACATATTTATATTTGTATTTAAATTTAATAATTAATTAAATTATATTAAAACAATTATATAAATAATAAATTAATATATAGATCTATCAAATATGCTTAGTAATATTATATTAAAAAATATTTTTTATAATCTAATTAATATTAATAGATACAAAATATTGATAACTAATAAATTATTCAAACAAGTATAAAATATAATCATGTCCTTATATATCATTTTGCTTGTTTAAATAATCAAACAGCTATTAGCTATTAGTTAATTTTACCAAATACTTTTATACAATCAGCTAGTCAAATCAGTTAATGCAATCAGCTAATATAATACGCTATCAACAATCAGTTATCCGCTAATTGTTAAACATGACTTTGTAAGTATGATTATAATTATATTTTTAGGCTTATGGAAACTAAAAAAAATGAAAAATTAGATTATGAATGATGGGTGATAATTTCTTGGGTGCTTGAATAATAGAAGTTTAAGCATTCCTTTTTGGCCAGTAGTTTAAAAAAAATCGTTAGTTATGATCATTTGGAAGAGTCAGAGAGAAAATTATGGCATAGTATATTAGATTGACCGCTACTCATAAGCAATGTTGAGGTGATTATTTTGAATTTGGCTGGATTGACGCCGATATTTGTTGGACTTTTTTAATATTAATTTGATTTTTAAAAACGATAAAATATTTTTCAAACTTTCCTTTTGTCTTTTTATACAAAAATCACCCATCGTAATAAGTTTTTTTTTCTACAGGGATAACTCTTTAAATTTACCACTAATTATATATTTAAAATTATGTTAAATGTGAATAATTAGACTAACAAAATGTTATTGAGGTGTTTGACAAACTACTGATGGCTAATAGTTGATTTGACCAACTAATTTTATTAGCTTATTTGAGAAACTAATTTGATTAACTGTCTATATAAAAGTGTTTGATAAAACTTAGCTAATAGCTGATATAAGTAAAATGACAAATAAGAATATGATACATTTAGTTGTTAAGTACATATATGTTTATAATACTTTTTGATAAGGAATTTAAAAATTCCTTAAAAATTAGTGAATATTTTTGAAAATTTTGACGATGTTGTAGTTTGGTTGCTTGACGTTGTAGTTTGGTTTGGTTGAAAATTAGTGAATACTTTATACTTTAATCTTTATGGCAAGGACGTCATTATGGAAATAACATGGTCAAGTACGTTATTAACATCTTATTTTGCAAATCAGCTCTTCTAATTCATTGGATTCTTCAGCGTTTTTTCTTTTAGCTTATTTTGCACAATCAACTTTTTGAAAAGGTGTTTACCAAACACTAAAAATTGAGCATTTGACTACCAATCAGCTAAAAATTCTTCAAAAAGTTGTTTACCAAACACCCCATTATCTCTAAGATATCCAGATTCGGACATTATCTATAAAGTATGTGTGCATGCTTTTAAAGAGATATGAAAAAATAGCAGATAGTACTACTATAAGATCACACCAGATGTTAAAAAATCATATTACATATAATAATATTTTTTATAATATTTAGTATGCAGTCAATGAACCACATTCTACCACATCATTATCTATTAAAATAAAAATGGCTTAAAAATAAATTTGGTACCTGAATTATACACTTTCTCCTAATTTAATACCTAAAGAATTTTTGCTCCCAAATTGGTACTTAAACTAAGAATATTCTCCCAAGTTGGTACTTAAAGAATTTTTTCTCTGAAGTTGGTACTTGAACTAGGCACCTTCTCATGTTGCTACCAAAACATATACATTCTATCAATTTGGTTTTAATTCAAAACAATTCAATAAGTTTAGCCCTTTACATTTAAAAAGTCTATCAATTTACTATTTGTTCCTATCATAAATTGCTTGTTCTTCTCCCAAAAATGGTATATTACTTTTATGGTATAATAACAATTTAACAATAATTTATTGTTGTTTTATAGTAGAATGCAGTTATCCAACTGCTGTTTTGATACAATGGACACGCTTGGTTTGACAATATCACAAAAATAACTAAATTGATAAAATTTTCAAATATGAAGTTTTGAATTTATTGAATTGGTTTGAATTAGGACCAAATTGATAGAATGTATAAGTTTTGACACCAACTTGGGAGAATGTGCCTAGTTCAGGTACCAACTTGAGAGCAAAATTCTTTAAGTACCAACTTGGGAGAGGATGTCTAGTTCAAGTACCAACTTGTGAGTAAAAATTCTTTATGTACCAACTTGAGAGAAAATGAATAATTCATATACCAAATGTATATTTAAGCCACTTAATAACAAGCATCCCTAATAAAAAGAATTTTTTGGACATTTAAGTAAATTTCTTCAATTTTTAATGTATCCAAAAGGTATCTTCTGTATCCAAAAGGTAATCTCCATGCCAGCTTCGCTAATGTATCGGCCACGACATTTCCTTTGCGATTAACCAAACTGGTTGAGCTCAAACTCTCTAATGAGTTTTTAGAAGGGTTTGTGTAAGAAGGTTGGGTTTTATTACGTTTCACCATTTCCATTGCACGATTTATGTTAGATTTCATCTTCTAAATTACTATGGCATTGGTTTGATTCATCGTTTTCATTTGGTTCAAGCTTCCATGGACGTTGGAGAATCCTTGAAAGCTAAAGGAAAGTGGAAGCTTTGAGAGACTTGAAGGAGATCTATTTCTTGTTTTGATATAATGTAATACACTTGTCACCCTCTAGATGCTATATGAATCATGGTTGTTGGATAGACATATGTGTCATTCATGTGAGTTTTGTCTTAATTTCTTCAATAGTAAAAGTGAATACAACGTGTTATTGGTGGCGTAGATATCATATTATTCCCCTCTAATGTCTACATTAATTTTGGGAGCATTGAGCATTGTTCGGGTATCGTCATCGCTTTATACGAGTTCTAGTAGTCACCGTTTTTAGAGTATTATACTTATTTGTTTAGTGGACACTGTTCTACTTTTTCCCTCATGCATGCACCTTGTTCTTTCATGTGTACAAATGAGTACCTCTATTTTCACTATCTTAGGTTAATTTTTTTAACTAATTATACTTGGAGCCCCGACTTTAATTTAAATGTTTTGATGTCGATGTTATGTTTGATCAATTTAAATCGTATTTTTTTAATTGTCTTATAAAATTAAAATATTTTGTATTTTTACATTATGCGTCGCTTTTGTGACCCTAATGTGACTTCTTAGATCCATTGATTATTTCAAACTTGATATAAGATGTTACATTTAATGGTATCATAGTCAAGTTTACAGCTAAGCCAAATGATTTTTCAATAAATCATTAGTGACTCGATCCAAACACCATGAGCGGTAAGATATTTCAATTTTTCATTTTTTTTCTTTTCTCTTCATGCATGCCCCAATTGTTAAAGCTCATTCATAGAATCAACACGGAATATCTCATCTTGTCTTCTTGTTGGATTTACACACTAATGAACATCTTGATTGTTATATCTTTGAGGTGTATGTCAAAAAAATTGACATAAGGTCAAACTTTCCAAAAAAATTGTGACATAGAGATCATATTCTTTGGAAGTCTAATCTTCAAAAAAATAATTTTGAGCCAAACTTTAAAAAAAAAGATGTAATTCGAAGATTACCTTTCTTGAAAGGTTATGTTTTTCTTTTCAAGTATTGGTCATGAAGAATTTAGAATGGAAGATTAAGGTGTAATGTGTTGGTTCTAAATAAAATATGAAAGATTTAATCTTGTCACACGTCAAAGGTCTATAGCCTCAATTCTCGAAAGAGCATTTCATTCATTCGATTTTCAAAGAACTTCAAAGTGTATACACTTGCTTCATTGCTCATAGCCTATAGTTTAAAAGTTCATTTTTAAATTATCGATCGGTTTATGAGTTAAAAAAATATCCTCAATTATTAATTGCTCAAAAGATTATATACAAAGATCATTTCATAAAACAAATTTTAAAAAAGTTTCGAGAAATTTATGACGAGTCTTTTTCATGTGGGCATAAAAAAATCTTCCACTTGAATCTTCGTATTCTTCATCACGCAGCACTGCTCGATTATCTACCCAAAATTAATGCAATTGCAATGCCAATGTTTGAATGCATGAATGCATAGAAGGTGTTGATTTAGAATTAACCTTTCATAGAACATTCTTCGTAATTTCAATTGCAAAAATCTTTTATTTTGAACAACTAATCACATGTCAACATCATTTTATTACATGTCATGAACATGATGCATGTGAGAAAGAAAAAAAAAACTATGTTAGTATGAAAAATGATAGGATAATAAAGACGTGAGAAGCCGTAAACAATTTCTACCCATGCTCACTACCCAACCTAAATTATTGAAGATCCTACCCCCACATGCTTACTAATAGGGATGTTAAAAAATACTCGACCTGATTGACCCGACTATCCGAACATGAAAAACTGGGTATTTATCTAATTTTTTTTACCCGGGTCGGGTACCCTGCCCGCTAAAATGTACATTTTTACGGGTCGGCCCTGGACCGCAAGAATACCTATTATCGGGTACCCGATAACCTGGTTCCTTAATTTTTTTTATTTTTATTTTAAATATAATTATTATTTAAACAAAATACCCTTATATTGACTATATTCCCAAATCAAACAACCTAATTATGCATGTAATTTCTAAGGATTATAGAATTTATATTCTAAAGTTGTTTGGGTTTGATACTTTGGATCATAAACTCTATGATGAGATTATATAATTCGAACTTTTATTAGTTATGAGTTTTTTATTAATAAAATAAAATAATTTAAAAAAGAAAGCAAAAATGCGAGTACGTGTTACCCAAATTTTCGGGTACCTGGTTAAACTGGACCGGGACACGGGTCGAAGAATCTAGTACCCGGGACTTTGGGTACCCAGAAACCCGGGTACCCGGTAATGAACACCCCTACTTACTACCCACATATCATGCCAAAGCAAAAATTAACATGCTCGAACATAAATGTAAAGAGATTAAGAAAAAAGAGAATGTGCGACTTTCGTGTACCTAAGTAAGTGACTATTAAGAGTTCGAGGTTCGTCATAGCTGTAATCGGGTGGGCTCCTATGGCTCATTACATGTGATTTAAATATTCTAAAGATGGGTACCCAAACTGTCCTTAATAACCTTCTAAGGCTAGTAAGAATCTCGATCCTCACCCACTATAAGTTTCTATTGATCGAGTTCAGTTTAGGGGGTTCACTAGGGGTGTGCATTCGGTTAATTCGGTCAGTGGCCGAACCGAATTAGCCATAACCAAATTAACCGAAATTTTTAGAACTTTAACCGTTAATCGAACCGAATTAACCGAATCGAAATTATTTCGGTTAATTCGGTCGGTTTTCGAATTAACCGAAATTTGTTATAAAATTTTGGGTAAATTACACAATTGGTCACTAAATTATGGTAAAATAACTTTTTTAGTCACTGAACTTTCATTTTATACTAATTTGATAAAAGTTTAATGAACATTTTATAATATATCAAAAAATTTAATTTATAATTTTTAAAAGTTCAATGACCAAAAATAAATATATGTAATATATATATATAATATTTAATATATAATAATTTTAGTTAATTCGGTTAATTAACCGATAACCGAATTTTTCAACAAAAAAAATAACAATTAACAGAACCTACCTAAAATTAACCGGAAAAAATTCGGTTCGATCGGTTAATTCGGTTAAAACTAAATAATGCACACCCCTAGGGTTCACTCCTCTAAGTTTGTACGGAGGTTTTACCTCTCGTAGACAAAGAGTATGTGAACCTCGAAAGCAACACGCTATCATGTACGGAGATTTTACCTCTCGTAGAAATAGCGATTATAACCACTTAAATGAGATGAAGCTCGAGTATAGAGCTAATGATATGCTATGTGAGCAAAGGAACATTGAACGCACGGTGACTACATATTGAATAATTTCCGTAAAATATAAAAATCTTCAGTTTTTGTGATCACCAATAGTTCAAATTCCTTTTTCCCTTTTTAGACAATTTATATACTACCAAATGGAGCAAGAAAAACCCAATCTGGAATGGGAGCATTGTGATCTCACGTTTGGGTCGTCGTTGCACAATAATTCGTTAACTCGGTTGGACGAGTTTTCATTGTTCATCATAGGTTTGCGTGGAAGAAACAATAATGAGGCCAAGCCCTGCTAAGCCAAACAATTTTCCGATAAATCACCGCTAGTCCTTAACTCCGGCTAAACTCTAACAGTAGAGTTAGATGTTAGAACACCAACCTCAGTCTATCAAATGATAATTCTTAACCAAGTTTGAAACAAACGAAATAGTCCCGTGCAAAAAGTACACTTGGATCAACAAGATATCATTCACAATATATTATGGGTAAAAGGACTGAAGGGAAACACAAACTGATAATTTCCATCTAACAGCTATCCTACACAGAATATATGCGCAACAACTTAAAGGCTATGTTGCTCTGAGTTTTCATTTTCTTTGAAATACCCGTGTTCGACACATATTTGAACATTAATAGGGTGATATGACCCTTCAAGGACCATTTAAAATAAACAGAACTTTGAAAAATTGTAAGTCAGACAAATACTCGTATCCGATAGCCACACACAAGTCCAAGTAACATAAAAGCATATTTTTCACCGGCAGTTGAAAAATTCGAACAAGGAGAACCTGTCTTTTAAATACGACACTTTCTGCATGAAAATGTGCAAAGTACTCCCATTCAGTCAATATAATGTATATACAAAGTATATGCCCTTAAGCAGAAAAACAAAAATATAAAGACACTCATACATAGAGCATGTATGCCAACTTTCCTCGAGAGAGTAAGTATCAAATCCTTTGTTTCCCTAAATATAGGGTTAAATCATCATCGACTGGTTGCAAAGTAAAAAACAAAAAGGAGACATAGAAAATAGAAAACCAGTAAAGTTTCATTCAAAAATTATGATGTATTATGGTCTTCTGCCCCTTCTGAGCTCTTCATAGGAAATATAACTAGATAAATCATACCATCAGTACATGTGCGTTCATCAGTCTTTGAAACTTGCAAAAATGATGACTTAAAAAAGCCTTAAACTATACAAGAATATAGACACCATTTTTTTCCTGACTTGAAATAGAAAGTAAGATGTTTTCACAAAGCACTAAATCCAATCAGCATTATCCAATTTCAGACTTTCAGTTTGCAAATAATATGTCAATAAACATTAAGACAATCGATTTCTAAGATGCTTCTACTGGTGCCCAGAAATAAAAGCTCATGTCTGGTCCCACCAAGAACACCACAACATATAAAGTTAGCTATGTTCTTGTTATAGCTTTTTCAATCTCCTTTAGCTACAATAACAAGACCAAAATATAATTCATCTCACTTGATGGACCTTTAATCGGACATAGTTGCAGTCAGCTGCAAAAAATCCCCTCTTTTATTCAAGTGGTTCCAGGTACTAATAGAGTAAATGAAAGATAAAAAAGAACAAAAATAATACCAATTTAGAATAGGATTTCAATTATATTTAACAAATATAGTAACAACAGGATGAACATAAGTAAAGGCCAAAACAGAATCTTATACCCCTTATTAACTACGTATCGAACTAAATAGTTTGATATGCATACAAATCTAGCAGAAAGTTCTTGGCAATATGCAGTTAACAATTCCTGACCTTTACACTTCTCATTGCAGCAAACTTTCTTAGACAACCTCAAGTTATTCTCTTGTCCAAGGAGTTGATGTTTGCCGATATGATATCATCCATCAACAATAAATTGGTCATCTTGATTATCTGCATCAACCCTGTCCTCTCCATGAACCATGCCATTCACCTGGTGTAAATTTTGCATCATTTGTGAAAGATAATGATTGCTGGCAGCAGTATGGTCTGAAAGTGCTGCTGGATGACCAGTCCATTGAGAAACAATCCCAAGTAACTGGGTAGTAAGATTTTGTTGCTCGTGAAGAAAACGTGTCTGCATCTGGTTCATTTCTGCTCGGTGCTGATTTAGCGTTTCATCCATCCTCTTTTTCCACTCTGATTTCTTTCTATTCAACCTCTCCTCCAATTCACTCTCTTGTATAGAATCCACTTCTTTTCTTCTTCTTTCTTTCTCTTCACTTTCCTTCTCCATAACTTCCCACTCACTGATTCTCTGCCTTCTCAGCTTCTCCCTAGCTTTCTCTCTTTCTTCCCTCCCCTTTTCTCTTTCTTCCAACTTTCTTTCCCATTCTTTCTCAAGCTCCAATCGAACACTTTCCTTTCTTTTCCTGTCACGCTCTCTCTCTCCCTCGCGTTGCTCATACCGAGCCTCTAATTCCCTTAACTGCCCTAACTGGTTCACAAGAAACCCGAAGGCCTTCTTCTCTCCAAACCCTTCAATACTTTCTTTTTCTTTTTCAAATTTGACTCATTCGGTTCCGCTTCCTCGTACAACAAACCATCATCTCCCTCCTCCCTCACTTGATCGTTCCCATTATAATTCTCCTCTCCTTCATCAACACCGTACTCAAAACCCAAACCTAACACCCCATTCTCTCCCCATCAATTCCTGCAAAATCCCCATCCCCGGATTGACCCATTTTGCCAAATTCCACAATCTCCATCCTGTTATCTCCAACAAATCGCCCTCCATTTTCCCTTTCCTCATTCGCAACTGCCGCCATTGTATCACTACTGTTATTACTATTATTTTTACTAGTAGTACTATTATACGAAATGGCCACATCTCCAAAAACTTCTTTGTACCGCAAAAAGTTCGACCAATGTGTAAGCCCTTCTAACCAATCAAAGTCATCATCCCCAGTGCACTCTCCACCCACCAGATTATCAACGACTGAGTCAGGTTTCTTAATCTTCTGCTTAACAAGCAAATATTGATGCCTCATATTTTGCACCTTAGTGGAGACATCCTTCCATGACCATTGCCATGGATATGCAATAGAATCACGAGCATGATGCACAGAATTCACATGACAAGCAATAGGCTTATACTTTTTTTCTCGGGTTTTCATTTTCGCAAGCGTTCCATCAGCAACCATTTCACCATATTCATCAATTAGGGTTTTCTCTTCAGCTTCGGTCCATTTCTTTCTTTTTGGTATCATCATTTGGTACAATTTATTCAAATAAAACAATAAAAGAAGGAACCAACTTTCTCTATAAAAGTAACAGCAAATTCATCAAACATACAATTTTGTGGCATCTAAAAAAGGACCCAAAATTAAAATACCCTAAATCAACGGAACACACAAAAGATGAGACTTGGAAGAGCCTTACCTTAAGCTACAGAGAGAGACTGAGGAAAAGAAACAGCTTTGACTTTTGGGGGTTTTCTTTCTTCGAAGTGGGGAATTATTAAGTAAAGATGGGAAATTTTCTGGGGAAAATTTTGGAGAGAAAGCGAAGGAATCTGTGAGAAAGTAAGAACCTTTTTGTTTATTGAGTGGCAGCGTTAAAACTCAGAAGTGCGAATTTTTGCAGGTACAAAAGGAAAGATTGAGAATTGGTCTTATTTTCTTATATATCATCCTTATATTAACTATATTTAAAATAAATTAAATTAAAATTAAAATTAAAATTAAAATTAAAATTAAAATTAAAATATACATCTCAAATTTCTAACATTAATTAGTTTTTAACACACACCAAAAAAAAGACAAGATAGTTTACTATTTATTTATATTTTATTTTCATTACAAGGAGCGGTAAACGCGGGCTGGTAAAACTTATGTCTTGGTGTTTTGTAATGTAGTAGGTTGTTTTTTCCAAATAAAATTACAAATATTGTGATTGGATTTTTTCCTAAATTTTTAAATATATTTATTTTAGGAAATATATTATATAACTAATTCAATTAAATACTATGCTTTCCAACTTCTATGTGATTGGATTTTTTTAAAAATTTAAATATATTTATTTTAGGAAAGATATTATATAACTAGTTGATGAATATTGATATTGGAAATTAAGATATTTATAGATATTTGATTTTTAAAAATATTTTTTTAACAATTGCAACTTGATTTTATTAAAAAACAATCGAATATATCACAAATATAACGTAACTAAAAAAAGGAAAATGAGACTACATCCACCAAAAAAATTATAATAAAATAAAACTTTAAAATTAAAAGTTCAAAAAAAAGGAAGTGGTAAGCAAACCAAACTATCAACCAGACTACCCGCTAAATGGTTCTGATTATATCGACAAACAACGACCAAAGGAGATCAAACTTTCTATGACCGCCGACAAATCCAAATCATAAAACAAGCACTTTGAGGATATCTGAACGAGCACCAAACGACCGTCACAGTATGCAAAAATCGTGCCAAACCGCAGAGAAAACGTATCATAAAAGCATAGGAAAACATGGCACAAAGGTAGAGAAATGTGCCACGAGAACAGGAATTCTTATTAAAAATTGAGAACTCAAGAAAAAAATTATAAATAAATAAATAAATAAATAATGAACGATCGACAACCAGCATTAAGACTGGTGTCACCGGCCGCCAAACAAAAAGGATGAAAGAAAACTTAGATGTGCTAGGAAATTTGGGAGAGAAAACTAATTTAGTAATTAAACTTTAGAAAGGTAAAGTTAGATGTTAGAGAATAAGATAATAAGTTAACTTTAATTTTAGGGTAATTATTCAATCACATGCAGTAGAAAGCAAAAAAAAAAATCACAAACACCTTAGTTTTAGGGTTTATGGTTAGATTTTAGGGTTTAGATATTAGGGATTTAGTTTTAATGGTTTATAATTGATGGGTTGTGGTTAGAATTTAAGGTTTGAGGTTAGAATTTAGGGTACATAGGTTAAAATCTAAATCCTTAACCATATTACCTTAAACTCTAAACCATATCATCTAAACCCTAAATTATAACCATAATCCCTAAATTCTAAACTCTTGAACTTAAACACATAACCTCTAAATCCTAAAACTAAGAAACCTCTAAATCCTAAAACTAAGACGTGTGTGAAAACTTTTTGTTTCCACTACATGTGTATTGAATATAAATCTTTAATTTTAATGTATGTTTGTTTCGTGTAAATTATCCACGAAAATATTTTTTTTATTTTTCTGATGTTTGGTTGGC
Source organism: Hibiscus mutabilis (assembly GCA_019671005.1). Classification (NCBI taxonomy): domain Eukaryota; kingdom Viridiplantae; phylum Streptophyta; class Magnoliopsida; order Malvales; family Malvaceae; genus Hibiscus; species Hibiscus mutabilis. The sequence continues at coordinate 3,021,227 of CM033721.1, read as the reverse complement.
ATAAAATATTTTGATCAACGTAATCTATTTTTCAAGTCAATGCAAAATGATTTGTAATGTTTGAAAAATGTATTAACGTCAAAATTTTAGTAATACATTTTCTCAATTTTTACTCCAAAGCATAAATACTCAAAATAATATTATTTTAAGGAAAAAATTTGATACACATGTCTTGTAAATTTTAGTTTACACATGCCTTTTAATTCTAGGGGATAGAGTTTTAGTTTAGGATTTGGGTTTTATAGTGTAAATATGCAGGCTTGTATAAAATTAGTTTTACACATCTTGTATATCAAAATTTTACCCTTATTTTAGTATTATTTTTAAAAATATATTAATAATTAAAATATTTACAATATATTCATTAATAATTTTTTGATAAAAAAGGATGGTACATAAATGGTACTATCAGTGCCTCATTAAACCCCCTAAACCTAGTCGGAGAAAAAGAGTACACTGATAATACCTAATAAAAACAAAACAAGGCAAACCACCAACCAACTATAGCGACAACATCATTAACCATTAGGCACAACACCAATGCCCGAATCCATAGCAAGAAAGTCAACTAAATTCGGAGGAATATGATGAAAGTGTATCACCTCTAGCCCCGACGAGACCATCTTAGACAAAGCATCGACCACTCTATTCCCTTCGCGACGCACATGCTGAATGCAGACAATTCATTGCCGCTAGCGAAGCTCATCCAAGTGTAATACTAGTGAACAACATTCTTGTTGATCCAATCCAATCTGCAGAATTCAGAGTGCATCTAAGCTATCCATCTCAAGTATAACCTACCGATAACCCTGCTCCCACGCACATATTAGCCCGACATAGGCACCCCAAAGCTCAGCCTCCACAACAGAACACACTCTAATAAATTTTGTGAACCCAAATTTCCACCATCCAAGACTATCACGTAAGACCCTTCCACATGACGCGAAGCCATTAAGATTATTCCTAGCTTAATCAGTATTAAGCTTCCACCAATCTACTATCGGAGCTATCCAACGAGTCAAGCCATTCTCGATCATGACAGAAGCATTCTAGAAATGATTCTTAGACTCTAAGGCACAGCTAGATACCGTATGTAGTATTCGACTACTCTCCAACACCAACCCATACTCCTCTAAAGGGTTATAGAATATTGTTGCATTACGGACAAGCCACAAATTTCAAAAAAACGACACCAAATAGGAGGTCTCAAATCTGTGTATCATCAATGAATTGCACTATCCCACCAAGTTTTATGTAGAGCCAATCTCGCAGCTCAAGGGTCATGAATTCATGAAGTTTGTCTGGTTGGACAAGCAACTGCTACACTAATAGCGCGGTCGGCACCACCGTATCACGTGGTCAATATCTTTCGTACTGCCACAAAAACAAAGTAAGAACTATCGGTGGTAAAATATGGCACACAAGCCACATGGAGATCTTAATTTTTACATACCTCGGAACCTATGAATCAACTTTCATGCCCGATTCTCATCCCCATCTTGCTGCCCGACACGAACCACATATGTAGACTTAACAAAAAAATTGATTGTCTGAGCTACTTTTCTAACCGATTATATCACGTAAAAGGGACTACAACGGGCCATGGATTGCTGCTATGTGCAGTAGCATGTGTTGTGGCAGCAACACCTTGAGCTAATCCCACTCCTACTCGTCGGCTACATTAGCCATGAACGCAACTATAGTACCCCGCACGATCGAAATATTACTATGCACAACAAAATAGCAAACCGAGATTTTTAACCCATGAATCATACCAAAAATCTATGTCCCGACCATTGCCCACACTCTAATTAATATTATCTCGGACATCATTCCATACGGCACCAAACCCTTTCACAAACGTGAGCTATTAGAATCATGTAGTGTGTCTGGTACCCTATAAGGGCACTTATATTTGGCACGAAGAAACCAAACCCATAAAGCCTTAGGCTTGGTCAACAAATGAAATGCTAACTTCATAAGGAATGCTTTATTCTGATTATCAATCTTTCGGAAACCAAGTTCACCATGTGATAAAAGTCAAAAAATATTCTTCTATTTAACCAAAGGCATGCCACTTTTGTTCACAGTTATCCCCCATACAAATTGCCTAAAAATAACCTCTAGCTCACGATAGACCTTTTCTAAAAAAAACTGTCGTTTGCATAGTATATGCCATGATTACCTACAAAACTACTTTCGCCAACGTGATACGTCCCGCCAAGGATAATGTCTTGGCCTTCTAACCACTTAATTTCTTCTGCACCATCTGTACCAAATAAGTGTAAGAAGTCGTCGTCACACGCTGGTGCAACAATGGCACACCCAAATATTTGTCGAGATTCGCAACCATATTAAAGTCGAAGCCTGAGCTAATAGCATTGTGAAGTGTACTAGGCACATTCCTTGAAAAGTATATATTGGTCTTATCAGACTCATCTTGTGGCTGAAAGCCATACAAAACTCATGCAACACGGATCGCGCCCTGCATACATTGAGCCAACCGCTTCATACACAATACAAATAAATACGGTGAAATTGGATAACCTTGTCTAATACCTCTTGATAGAAAGAATGCCTCAGTCATTTCCTCATTCTACAAAACTGAGTTGATATTGTAGACATACACTGCATAATCAGAAGCCGTAACTTATCCAAAACACCAAAATCTACAAGAGTGTCATCCACAAAGCTCAACTCTAATCGGTCATAGGTCTTCTCCAAGTTAATTTTGATCATCATCCATCCCTTTCGATCTATTTTCTTACTTATAGAGTGGATTACCTCCTGAGTAATAACAATATTATGAGTGATGGCCCTTCTAGGCACGAAGATCATTTGATTCTCAGACCGAAAACCACAGTTTCAAAATGATTCACAATCACCTTCGTTACAAGTTTATATAAGATTTTGCACAAGCTAATAGACCAGAGTTGCCGCAATGCTCAGGTAAAGTAACCTTAGGTAAGAGAACTAATAATGTTCGGTTGATGTCACTAGGAATCACCCTGTAACACCCTAAACATGGATGTCACATTTGGGCCTTAAGCCCACTCCTATTACAATAAAATTTCTCAAGCTGAGTTTAGTCCAACAAAATATTTCTGAAAAATATTTAAAGCCAACAGTTGAAAATATAGATAAATAATCAAAATGTTACAAATGAGCTCTAAGTTAATTTAAAATATTTGAACATTTGAATAGATTAATACAATCTCAAAAATAAGGATTACAGACTTCGTCACAAAAGGTCATATGAATACATAACCCATTTAACGTAAGTATATTACTCTAAAAATACCACATGCTAGAATCTTGTACTGATTATGGGTGATAATGAGCATGACCGGCTCGAGAGCTATTCGGGCTTGGCTCGGTCAAAGCTCAGCTCGAGTGAGCTCGACTCGGGCTCGGCTCGAGACCTTAACAAGCCGAGTCGAGCCGACCCAAGCTTGGCTTGAAAAGCTCGTGAACAGGCTCGGAATAATTATATATATGCTATATATACACTAAAAGTAATCTCTTTAGCAAAAGAAAATTAATAAAATAAATTAGGGGAAATCCACTAAAATAAATTAACTAAAATAAATTGGGCACTCTTTCCCCCTTTCCCTATACTGAATTTTTATAAAAAGGGTTTTTAACGAGGCACTATTTTTTATAAAAAAATTATAATAAAATTGTCCAATTCGAGTCGAGTCGAGCTAAGTCTGACGAGCTTCGAGCCCGAGTCGAGCCCAATAGTATTGTTTCTGAGCTAAGCTCGAGCCTAAAATTTCAAGCTCGCTGAGCTTTGAGCTCGAGCCGAGCTCAATATCACTGTTTTCGAGCCGAGCCGAGTACTGATATTGCTCATTGATCTAATGATTAACCTACGCACGGAAACAATGATTTCGAGCGCTGAGCTTACAAAGCTCAGTGATACACATCTACTCTATTATACTTCATGCTAAGCATAAACATAAACATACAAGCTAGTACGAGCAATAAGGAGAGATAAATAAACATGTGGCGCTACCACTAGTCGCCTAAACACATGCTCTCATCAAAACAATCATTATACATGTCACTCATAGCCCAACCATACACAAGATCTTATCAAATCATCTAGAAAAGAACACATATTAACAACCACAACAACTCTGGAGTGAGGTCGGGTCACGCAATATCAAAACATACACTCTGGGTGAGACCGGGTCATATAGCACCGGAACATACACCCTGGGTGAGGATGGGTCACATAGCATCGAAACATACACACATACTTTGAATCCTCTTCGAGTATCTTCGAATGAGGCCCAAGTCACATAGCATCGATAACCTCCATCCCGTATCTCTAACCTTGGTGTTGCAACACTCTTTCTCTGGGTATTCAGATCCATCAATCAAAGGTGACCCAACCAACCAAGTAAATGCCTACTCGGCATACAAGCAACGTGATCTCAATGATCTCCCTATCATTTCTAATCGTCAACATATCATTTGTTATACATTACCGATTTGTTAATACGTTATAGAGATGTAATTAATCGTATTTATTGTCTCCATTAATCCAGGTTATCTCATTTATCAAGGCATAATTCAGTTATTAATATATACATCAATTTCCATCATTAATTTGCATTTATAGATTATTTAGCGTATTGGGTATCGGTACTCGAACACGAGTATTGATACAACATCATCAGGAATAGGTACTCATACGCGTACATATACTGAAACAACTTCCTGGAAATCTTAATTTCCTCGAGTACCAATACAGGTCGACCCGTACTGAAACAACGTTGAATAGTATACCGGTACAGCCGAAGCCTATACCGATACCCTTACTTGAGCTCCTCTTGATCCAGTATTCAAGCCCGAACAATCCGCATAAATATACGAATACCACCATTATTAATTAACCTCATTCATTAACTATTCCACAAGGTCAAACACGTAAAAAATAGCTTATCGGGTTCGAATTTGGTGAAACAGAACAGACTCAGAACGTCGAGAAATTCTCGAGTATGGCCCCTCGAAAAAAGTCAACGCTGACCAACGGCGGCGGATAACGACAAAAAATTAAACCACAAACTCTAAATTCTAAATATTAACCTTAAATTCTAAACACTACAATCCAAACCCTTTAACTATAAACCCTAAACTACTCTCTCTCTCAACAAGTTATACATTAAATAAAAAAATAAAAAAAATCATTTTTATATCAACACTACTAAACTTCCGCAAAGGGGTGTCCATTAAGTAGAGATTTGGTTCACGGAATGTAAAATTATTTTAGAAATAAAATTCTTGACATGTAACATTACTTAAAATATTGCTGAATTACATTACCTTGTTTAGTAGGATTATAAGATTACAATATTTGGTTGAGAGAATATACGATTATTTGAATGGATATTTTTATTAAATTGTTCTGGTAGTATATTTTATTTTTAACAAGTTAAACGTTGAATGTTAAGTTGAAAATATTTGTATGAAAATTTATAGAACTATTTCTATAATACAATTTAAATTTTACAAAAACAAGTATATTTAACATATTATTAAGATGATTAGTATATTAAAGAATGTTCAAATATAATCATACATTCATCATAAAAAATGACACATCTCTCTCTTTATATATATATATATATATATTACTTTAAAATGTAAGTACAAAAATATAGTACTTCGTAGCTTCTATAATTTGTTTATATTCTTTTGTAGGATATTAGATGTAAATTAAATGTTGTAATCTTATCTTATCTCATCTAATAGTTTGAATTTAAAAGTTTAAATCTAGATAAACTCTATCTCATTAAAGGATAAAAGTTATATCTCTTAGGTAGACTACTCTAGGTTAACTACTTGTAAAGCCTATAAAAAGAGTACTCTTGTACAACATTTTTTAAATAAGATCTAACAGAGAAACACTCTAAAATGTTCTATGATTTCAACATGGTATCAGTTTAGGTCGATCATTTCTTCCAAATTTCAATTTTTTCCTCTATTCTCTCGACCTTTCTTCCTTATTTAGAAAACATGGCTACAACAAAACCTGCTGCTTCTACAATTAGCTCTCCAGTAAGCTCTCGTCCATCTAATTTTACCCTTTCAGATACGTCTTTTCTCCCATTCCGTCTCAATCAGTGAGACCAACAGAGTGGAAATCCCTACGGGTCAAAGCCCCGAGAGAAACACATGTTACTGCACATGACAGTTCTTCCAACAATTTCAGTGAACAACAGATTGTGGAGCTCCAACAGATGTTTGGTCAAATATTCTCCAAATCAGATTCTACTGCATTTCCTACTACAGAAGGTAGAATTTCTTGTTTGGCCACAGTCAATCCCTGGAGTTGGATAGTGGATTCTAGTGCTTCTGACCATATGACAGGCAATCGTGACCTTTTTCATGAGTACAAGCCACATTCATTTTCATCATCTATCAAAGTTGCTGATGGATCTCTCTCCATTGTATCAGGAAGTGGTTCTATTAAATTAAATGATCATCTAGTACTGTCTGATGTTCTTTATGTACCAAAACTGGCCTGCAATCTTCTATATGTTAGCAAAATTGTTAAAGATGAGAATTGTGACGTTAACTTTGGGCT